>JAEIFS010000006.1:5195000-6395000 GCA_018904165.1 Zaprionus camerounensis
TGTTGTGTTTCGCTTAGAATGAAAAAAAAAAACAATAACAAAAATACAATAAAAATTTGATTTATAACAATTTCTCGACACTTGTGACGCAAAACCATGAGGGGCCAACAAATTTTATTTTGATTTGAGTGCGCAAAGTGCGCGCGAAACTTACTATACATGTATGCATATGTATATGTATTGGGATGATCATTAAGATGAAATGTTCTGGATCGAACTCGGTTTGCCAGCTGCTGCCTGCCGCTTGCCGGCTCAATTTATTTATAGCACTTCCTAATGGCAAATTCACATGTGATTTCATAGAGACCGACCTATCTGGCTTTTTAAATAGAAATAATTTCTATAAGTCAAGGTCATAATGTTACTTGTGATTGTGATTTAGTTATTGGCAATCTTTTATGCAACAGATAAGCAAACAATATAAATATATCAATCATTTATCCTACAAAGCAAACTTTATAAAAATTGCAAAACCTTGGTTAATAAACTGCAACTTAGACCCGTCTGATAACTTATTCCAACTAATAATAGTCTCACATAATCAGTGAAGCCACCCACACACACATAATATTACATAATATTACAAATCAGTTTTATCAACACTACAAATTCTCATTCGTCTGGCAATTGAAATTCGCTTGGAATAGGTCAGTTCTAATACAGAAAACAGCAGCAGCAACAACAACTCCATAAACAATATGAGAAAGATTAGAGCACCATATAAAAGTTTCACTTGTGTTCGCAGAGGCAAAAGAGAATATACAAACACAGACATATACAAATACACAAATCATGTTTAACATTGTTATGTAAATAACATGTCGTGGGGAGGAGGAGAAGAAATGTATTCAATTAAATATGCAGCCAATCCAATTGGAATTTATGCTCAGTGAATGTTTTCAATTGGTTCGTGTTTGGAACTTTTGTTTATGCCACAATTGGAGGAATAACAAAATACGTGAATTGCCCAAAAAGCCGGCTCCAAAAACAACAATAACAACTACCCTACCCCTTTCTACAGATTGCACAGAGTGTAGAGCGAAAGAGAATTCCGAATACAAGAAACGAAAGGGGGGGAAACAAAAACAAAGAAATTGCGCAGCAAAAATTTAGTTCTATTGCGCTCAGCTTTGGCCTCTTCGCTTTGCTTTCATGTGCGTGTGTTTGTGTGTGTGTGCTTTATTTTCGTTTTGCGTTTTGCACCGGCAAAAACAACAGCAAAACGGAAAAAAAAGAAAATAACAAGAACAAGAAAAAGTGTGAGATGTGAGAAGCGCCAGAAAAACAGCAGCCTGCGGCACAATCTGTGCTGCTCTGTGTGCTGCAAATAATCGTTGCCGGCGCTGAAGGTAGAAATTTCATTTGCGACGCAAAAATTCTTTGCAAGCCACACTTTTCGATACTTTTTTACCAGTGTGTGTGAGAGCACCAGTACGTATGTGTGTGTGGTCTCTTAGCAGCGGAAGTGAAGTACGAGAGAGTTTCATATCTCTGATTGCCTGCAGTGAGCTTATTTCTCATGTGCAAAGTTTTCTTTGCAATTTGCCGGGGAAAACACTTGGGGAAAACTTTGTGCATAAGTTATGAAATACTTACCATATAATCATTACAAATAAAGCATATAAAATATGTACTCTTATTGTTTTGTTTATATTTAATGATATAATCGTCAATGTCAATAGGAAGAATGTGGAATATGTTAAGAGGAAAGTGGAATTCATTATGACTCGCTCTCTTTCTCTAAACCAACAGTCGAATGACAGTCAAGCTTACTTATGTTTTCGTTGCCCAACATAAATATTATTTATTATTATTTATTTAATATTTACATACTTATAAAACTCTTAAAGTGGATTTTCCTATTTTACAGTTCAATTTGTATCTAACTAATATAGAATTTTCCTTTGCATACTTCATTGCATATTCATGAGCTTAACCTCTGCCCTCAAGAGTTGCTCGCGTTCGTTTAGCAGTTAAGTCGACAGACTTACATAGCATGACCTTGATGCCACTCGAGTCTGCCCGTCTATTCTTGCAACTGTGGCGTGGGTTGCCTGCATCTATTTATAAATATGCTGTGGATAAGTTGTGATTAGAAATTGTGTTTACACTTGCGGCGCATTAATTGTTGTCGCAATTTAATTTGAAATCAGTTGAATTTAATTTCAATTTAAAACTGCGTAAAAAGCATGAAATATCTAGATACAGATACAGATACAGAAATAGTTTGAAGATACATGTGGAAAAAACCTGTTATAAGCAGCTGATCAACTTTCTTGTTGTTGTTTTCTGGTAACGTTGAAAAGGTCAACTGAAAACAAAACTAAAGAAAAAAACACAAATCGCAGTTTTGTTTGAAGTTCATTAAACCTTTCGAGAGTTTTCTAGTATTTTCCTTCGCTGCACTTGGATAAAGTCGTTGTTGTTATTTCGTACTATACTATATAAATGATCGATTCCAGTTTTATTTTTGCGTGTTCATAAATCTTTCTCAAACACGCTCTTCGGGCATCAATCATAAAAAAAACGTTTGAATTAATAATTAATTTTCCGCTGGCGTTTTTCCGATTATGTTTAAAAGATTAGACAAGTTGTTGTTGTAATTGTAGCTGTTGTTGTCTCTGGGGTCGACTGAGAATTAGGTCAAGTGAAGGAACTTACTAAAAACGGCAATTAAATTTCTGTTCATTTATATTACGAACAACATAAATTTGATTCTGTTTCTGTTCTGCTCTGTTCTGTTGTTGCGGTTGTTATTCATCTTGTTAGCAATATTATTGCCTTAATTGCAACACGCTTTATATGTTGTTGCTAACTGCTTAAATTTACTACTCAACTTGTCATACAGGGTGCTTCATTTAGCTGTAATTCAGATTGAATTGGGAGTTATATATTGCAATGTCAAGCATTCTTTGGGTTTGGGGCATTAGAAAACCTATATGATGGTAAATAATTAGTGCTTATCTGCTTTATCATCACGTATAGTATGATTTCCTTTTTTTCTTTTCTTCTAGTTCCGTTTCATTTCTTTACGCATGCCACAAATTAAACGCCTCCACGGGAGGTCCCTGGCTGCCTTTGTATTCCCTTTCCACAGTCTTCTTTTTCTTAACGAGCTTCGTCACACTGGCTTCTGGTCTCGACCACGCCCAATTAAATGCCATAAAGAACATTCCCTCACACACAGACACACACACACACACTCACCAAGTTTCTCGAATGTCCTTGAGCTGTTTTGGCCCTTCGCAACTTAATCCTGTATCATGTGACAGCCTCGCAAGCTATCTGAAACTTTGCCAACGATTAAGCAAGTCGTATGTGCCAGCTACAGCTACAGATGGGAAAGGGGGTTACGGCAAGGCAATTCAGGGCTGGGTTGGGTTGGTCTGGCTTCCTCTCTCATAAAGAAAATCAGCTTACAGATACTTTTGCTATTACTTTTAACTGAGTTGCCAGCGCCAACTGTCGCCCATAAACGCCTGCAATTACAACAAGGTCGAGATCCTATTCAGGATAACTTTATGAACTCATTAAGCACGGTTTGATTTGCCTACAAGCAAAGCAGATTGTGCGTGATTGCAATCTAAACTTGTTCTTGATGAATTTCCATCCAATTTCTTGCTTAATTTGAACTCAGAGAGACGATAAAATATAACTTCAGGCGCAATGCGCAATTTTAAAGAGAGTAACATCCTGCAATTTCGGGTCGTTTTTCTATCGCCATCTTTCGAATCGAACGTGTGAACGTGACTTTCGGTTCATTCGCAGCTAATCACCCCATAAATAAAGCTTTAACAAAAACACTCGCAATATTTAATGTGCACTTTGCAAATTTCGACACGCAGTCAAGTGATACGGTTTTCACAGATTATATACAAATATCTAAATATAATATATATATATATATATGGGGAATATATGTAGAGGAAGCAATAGAGCAGCGCACAAACAAGAGCAACAACAACAACCGGCACACACACACACTGCCCCTTTCGAGAAGGCATTAATTAGCATGCCCGATTTGAAGTGTGTGCAAGAGAGGGGAATAAACTATAAAATATAAAAGTAGAAAATATCTAAAGAGACCCGTAACCTTGAGCACTGTTAACCCATTTGGAAAGGGAAGTAGGTAAAGTGAGCAGCTTTTGACAGACTGTTGTTGTTGAGGCTGGTCGAGTTGGCGACGCATTTGAATGGGTAAACAAGAATTAGGTAAGAACCCCAGCGAACCCCAACGAACCGAACTGAAAAAAGATATGAAGCGACCGTTGATTGGCAATTCTAATGTAAATATGACTGTGTACATTTATACATATATCCCTACTATATAGTTTGCATGATATAAGTGTTTGTATTATTGTGCCCGGGGCGAGTGTCGTTCCATAAATTTGCACAGAACTCATTATACGCCTTAAGCAAGCCCCCCGTAGCCTTTCCACTGCGGTATATACTTGAATAATGTGTGCTGTGCACATATTCTATTTGTGTATCGTATATTCCATATTTCTAGATGCAATGCAATGTCTTTCCTCTCGGATGCTGTTGTTGTTGTTGTTTGCTGATAACAACAGCAGTAATAATACTTGGAGCCAGCAATGTTGACTTTATTTGTTTGTTTATCGTCAAGCAAATAAATTCTACTTGCCTGCAAGTTTTACATACTCGACAACAAATTAATTAACCAAGCCCAGGGAAAATCTAGCTAGGGCAATTGATTATTGTCTGTTTTCCGCTTGTTGTTGTTGTTGTTGTGCATGATGATTAAACTAAAATTTCTTGAACAATTGCAAATCTTGTAATAATAGAGTTTTATTCAAATTGAATGATATATTCATTTGCACAAATACAAAATAAGATGTTTACAGCTGACAGCTATTAACCTATTGTCATGACACTTGGGGACTGTAAGCCAAACTATCTACATACATATAATATCTTGGTAAATTGTAGAATTTAAAGTTCACATTATTTAACTGTTTTATAGCTTACCAAATGTCTCTCAAGAAAAATCCCCTTTTATTTTCTGAACTCATCGTCTCTTTAAGACTTTATTTTTGTTACGTAGATTCCACATTTCCACAGCGTTTGCCCTCAGACAGACATATATATCACCCGCATTATTCTCATGATGTTTGCCTGACATGTTTCTAATGAGTTTGTCTTTGAGCAATGCATGTACATATTTTCCATTTCCCACAACAATAGACTATTTCTCTTTTGCACACCTCTTGCCCGCTTTCCACTACGCTGCCTCTCTCTCTATTGTTTGTTGCTGATTAATACGTTGCCAGCTTTTCATTGTCCTTGCTCAGACTAGGCTGGAAAGGAAAATGAAAAAAAAAACCATTTATACAATATTACAAGGTCTCTCCATTTGACAATTTGCTAATAACTTTTGCCACCCATCGGATCTTAATTACACACTATATACTACGTAACTTCGTTTATATTTATCATCAAGTTTTCTTTTGTGATTACAAACGTAAGTTCAATAACTGTCAAGACACGCCCAATGGCAAATTGAAAGCCATAAAATCTAATTAGCACCCACGAAATACGAAACACAAGTATCTCAAAGTTCATTTGAGCACTGAGAGGAGTACTGAGGGATCTACGGTTCATTTGCATAAATTTCCATTGACGTCAATGTGAAGCAATTTTAGAGCAGCATAGTCGTGTCTATAGTATAACACATATAGTGTAATAAATTAGACCTGCCTGCAACGGACAGGCTTGTTATGTTATGTTTGGGATAATGTCCGATTTCATTATCATAATAAAGTTGAAAAGCTGAAGAAAACATTGTGGGTTTATGCTACTGTATCAAGTGAGCCGGAAAACCGTATTAAATTACCTAAAATGTAGAGCATATAAATGGCAAAATTTGCAAGTTTAATAGAAATTCCCAGAAACATTTGGCTGGAGTTAAGAGGACCCTTTAAAGAGCTTAACATCTAATGTAATGTCGCGCTGTTACGAACAGTTTGCGCTATGTTAAGCACATGTGTGAGTGTTATTTCTTCTCCTTTTGCGCTAGCTATTCCACTTCAGTAGTTTTTCATTACATTTTCAATGCTTTGAGTGTAATCAAGAGAAGACATTAATTTTCCACTTCTTCGCAAAAATTCGCTTTGCGTATAGAATTTGATAAATCGTTTCTTAATGGCGACAGGTTTGAAATATCTTTTCTTGTATTTCGGGCGCGTGAATCGCATTTATTATGGTCGACCTGTGACGCAGCAAATCAAGTTAGAGTATATATACACAATTATTGTGTAAATGGTAGTGGAACCCACGACTGAGACTGAGAGTACCTGCGAGAGTCGTGCCCCCTTTTGACAGCAAGTTTTTGCTATCTGTGTGCAGCTATTGTGAAAATCTGAAGTCAGATGTCGATTCCATTAGAGGTGCAAATACAGAAAGACCGAACCCATTAATTGAATTGGAACCAAAAGGTGCCGTAGAGCTCACTTGTCGCGACCTGAGGAAGCAAGTCTCGAGTGAGTCGAGTAGCCAATTATAGTACCTTTGGGTATATAGTATATCGTACTGTATACGGTACCCCCTTATCGAGTACTCGTATTTACCGAGAGTGCCAGCAACCAAACTCAACCGGCTCATTCCGAATGCAAATGTTTTGCCGGTTGGACTGCTAATGCAAACAGATTGATATATCTATATACAAATATAGTCAATATACGATGTAGTCTATGTGAATGTACCTGTATCGGTTATATAAGAGAACGTGAACGTCCGCATTGTTTTGAAAAATTGTTGTCGCTGTCATTTCGTATAATCATCGAGCAGGTCCCAAAGGTCTCCAGGTCTTTTGTGCCTCTTTTTTTTTCAGGGAAGCACTTTGTGAAATTCACTAATGAATCATGCGATGAGCTATCAATAGGTCGAGGCCAAGTGCTGTCCAGTGGGAAATGTATTCACAATGTAAATGCAATGTTCGTTTATCCAGCACAACATAAGTTTAACTTTGTCAAATGCTTTAAAAGATGTTCCTAATATTGCATCAGATGTTCATAGTATTGTAATACGAGGGTCGTTTGATAAGTCCGTGACTTTTTGTATTTGCCGCGCACCTGCTCTAAATACAACACTGCTCCTGTCAGCAGTTATCGATTAACAGCTGACTGTAAAATTTTGAGAAAGCTGCGTTTCTTAGTTTGCGTTTTATAGGCATTGAAAGCAGACGATCTCGTGAATTTTAACGAAAATGGAAAAAAGTGAATTTCGTGTGCTAATTAAGCATTATTTTTTGCGTAAAAAATCCATCACCGAAACCAAGGAAAGACTTGATAAATATTATGGGGACTCTGCACCATCAATTTCAATGGTTAAGAAATGGTTTACTGAGTTCCGTTGTGGTCGTACCAGTACAAGTGATGCCGAACGTTCAGGTCGCCCAAAAGAGGTCGTCATGCCAGAAATCGTCGACAAAATCCATGGAATGATATTGGATGATCGGAGAATGAAAGTGCGTGAGGTAGCTGAGGCTGTAGGCATCTCAACTGAACGGGTACATCACATTTTACATGAATATTTGGACATGAAAAAGCTTTCCGCGCGATGGGTGCCGCGATTGCTCACACACGACCATAAGCGCAACCGTGTGACCATTTCAAAGGAGTGTTTGGCGATGTTCAACCGCAATCCAAACGAATTTTTGCGCCGTTTCGTTACCGTAGACGAAACATGGATCCACCACACCACACCAGAGACCAAAGAACAATCAAGACAGTGGGTTTCTCCGGGTGAACGTGCACCAAAGAAGGCCAAGGTGGGTCTGTCGGCCAACAAGGTCATGGCCACAGTTTTTTGGGATGCACAAGGTATCATTCACATCGATTACCTTGAAAAGGGTAAAACGATCACCGGCGAATATTATTCAGAGCTTTTGGACAGATTCGATATTGATTTGAAGCAGAAACGACCGCATTTGGCGAAAAAAAAGTGCTGTTCCATCAGGACAATGCACGGGTGCACACGTGTGTAGTCAGCATGGCAAAATTTCATAAATTGGGCTACGAACTGCTACCCCATCCAGCATATTCTCCAGATTTAGCCCCCTGTGACTATTTTTTGTTTCCAAACATGAAGAAATGGCTCGGCGGTAAGAGATTCGGGTCAAATGAAGAGGTCATCACAGAAACAAACGACTATTTTGAGGGCCTTGAGAAAACCTATTATTTGGAAGGAATAAAAAAATTGGAAAAACGCTGGACTAAATGTATAGAGCTAAAAGGAGATTATGTTGAGAAATAAAACGCTTCTTTGACGAAAAAAATATATTTTATTCAAAAAGTCACGGACTTATCAAACGACCCTCGTATGTAGTATAGCAATAAGTAAAAGTGCTGTGATAAACAAAGGATTATAATGTATATATATTTTATAATCTTTGCTTGAATTCATCAAGTTTTCCTTATCGTTACCAGTTTCGCATGTAGGATCATTAATCATCGCCTCTGAACGTGTGTATTACGAGTTGGCAACAATTCAAAACTGAACAACAAAATCGCAATTGAGAATACAGATATTGCATAAAACATCTTCAATGACTTTTCGGATGCATTTTCAACGTATTCCGCTGAAGGTTTTCTTGTCTTTTGTTTTACTTAGTACAGTGCACTCAAAACTCTAGACAAATTAACGGAAACCATAGGGACAGCCAAAATAAGTCTGTTCCAATTATAATGCGGTCGCTTCCGGTTGCATTTATTGAGACACAAGTGCATTTGTCTAATTGCACGCCCATTCAACGATGCGGAAATGAGGAGAAAGAGAATAAAATAGACAGAGACAGACAGACAGAGATGGGGAGGGGCAGAAAGGCAAACATACGGACAGACACACACCCACAACAAGTTGCGCATTAAACTGACAAACTTGCATAGTACAACATCGTTTAGGTACCCAAGTGCATTCGTGTATAATTCAAGATTTTTATGACAGTTTTATGGGTCTGTACTTCGTTTTGTTTCTGCCCCTTAGACATGCCCCAAGGTCGTGGACTATATAGAATGTGGTATACATATAGTAAAGTAAGGCTGCACAAAGTTCGCGTGCCAAAGGTCGTGGGTGCTGGTAGAAAAGTTTGCGTCAGCATAGAGGTCACTGCCTTAAACACCAATACATATACATACAGACATACAGGCATTTAAACATGTGTGAATACTATTCAAAAATATAATCTCAATTAGCATTATGATATTGATTTTATTTTCAATATTTAAATCCATCACTAAATTACGTTTCCAGTTTCTCTCGCTGTGGTTTAATTAATTTGGAGTATAATCAAACTTATCGCATTTCTGAAATTCAGCGCTGAGTCATCGAACTCAGAGTCAGTAGGGGGCTTGAACTCGCATACTTGAGAGCTATTTGTTTTCAATTCCACACAAACAAAAGTCAGCATAAAGCGCGTAATCGGAGTTCTCTCTATCCCTCTCAAAAACAAAACTAAACCCAATTCGCGCACACCTTAGCACATTTCTTTTGGACATTCGGTATTCGGTATTTATAGCCGAATCCCGACTGTTGGTCGCATGTACAACGCATGACGCAAAACTAACCGACTCTCCAACTACAATATACATATATATGTATGTTTGTATATGAATGCTATTATGCTTCACATAGCGATATCCAATTCCCAATCACGTTCAAGGTGAATGTTGGCTACTTAAACGCTATATATAAACTGCTAACTAAGCGTCATTTCATGGCAAGTTAAAGTAAAGTTAAAAATCGTATATAATCCAAAAAGTACGACCCCAAGTACGCATATGAAGCGTAAACAATTTTAACTGTTATTTATAGTGTGTACCGAAATCAATTTGTTGATAAGTTGAGCCCAAATACAACAATGGTCCTACCTACCTAAGTTGGCGCTTATCTTTCTTTGTTTGTTGTGGGTCTTGGGGTCCGTCTAGTGGGGGTCTGCTGTCACCTACCGATAGACGATTCTTTTGGCGACTGCCTTGATAAGCTTATCAGCTCAGCATTTTGGCATATTCAAGTTTTGAATATTTCACAAACTTGACCTAAATGCGCAATTCCTTTTCCATTGGAGCTAATCTATACTGTACCTGCTGGAGAGTGCTTTCTATATATACAAATATATGTATATATGGATGTACATATGTATGCATGTTTGTATGTTTCTTTTTGGTTATGTACTTTCACTTTCGTTAGAATGACGCATGCGTAGTCCTTTCAAAATTTTCGCTTTCATTTGGATTGTTTTGGAGCAGGTCATGTTCTTGGCGAAGAAAGAAAAAAATTGGCAACTGGGCGCTTGAGGTGGCAACCTCCAAATGGGCTGGATAAGAGAAATACTTAATGCGCACTTAACATCTACGTTAACAGTTCCATTTCTTTTCCATTAATATTTCAAGTGCAACTGCATGGGGAAATTACTGTTCAATTGCAATATACTTGCCCGCATTTTGGTTTTGCTCAAGGTCATTTCTCTAATGAAGTACCATTCATTAAGTTGATGGGCACCTTATGTTCGACATGTAAACAACATGCAAATGCTAACAGCAGACTCAAGCCAACCGCAACAGTGGTTAACAGTGCACTGTTAACAGACATCAGCATCTCGCCCAGCACACACACGCACGTACACCATGCTCTGTTATTTCTTTTGCTCTCCCACGCGCGCACTCTCTCTCTCTCTCTCTCTCTCTTGTGCTGTCAACTCTCAGAGACTCAGGCACTTGTTTACACATTGCACGTGCATATCTGTCTTCTTTTTCCTTTCATTTTCAGTCTGTGCTGGCATTTTTAGACAAACGGTTGTGCGGTTGTGCATGTGTGTGCTCTCTCTTCTCGAATGTGTGTGTATGTTTTCGAATATATCGCATTAACTTAAACAAATTTTTGATTATAGTTACCGCAAAGAGTAACCATTTTATGTAGTTGTTGGAATACAAGGGGGGCACACAACTTAACCTCAATTGAACCTATAAAAGTACGGTCGATTGCGCAAACATTTAATCAGCTTGCGAGTGTCTCAAAATCGAAAACAACAACAAGAAACACAAAACCAAATCAATAATTGTAATAACACATATTGTGTGTGGTTTAAAGTTTTCTTCTATCTCTCTATCAACGTCTTTGTCTGCTTCCATACTTTACCTCATGTTGTCTCTAGTTGGTCTGCCTTGTCCGTTGTCTTTCACTCATTTCGTATGGTTAGTGGCGTTTTGATAATAAAAATAGAACTTTGCTTATGCTTGCCGATTCGCAATCACTCTCTCTTTCTTCTTCTCTGTTTCTCACCCACTCTCTCTCTCTCTCTGTTGCTCTCCCACTCATATATTATCGTTGCTTGTTTTGTACACAAGCGATAAAGTTTATTTAAATCCAAGCATGTAAAGAAGTAATCTGCGTTGAACAAGGAGTAAATATTGCCTGCTATATGTATGTGTATGGGTTCATATATGTATGTGTTTCTCTAAGTGCGTGTGTATGGAATTTATTGCATTATACAATCATTTAATTGTCCCAAAGGGACTTTGAGCTGAGCTCTTGAGCCTAGATCAACACCAGGCGACAAAGTTGTCTCAGAACATTTGGAAACAGAAATAAAAAATAAATAACAGGAATATTTTAGTAATAATATGTTTCGTCAACCATTCCCCTTAAATTCTGGTGTGTACCCATAGATAACAATTTACAGTTACATATATCTGATCAGTATAACAACAACAAGAACAGTCAGAGAAACGCAGGCAGCTGCAGCAATAACAATAAAGTCGAATCAAATAAAAGCAATTCGCGCATTGACACTTGACCATGTGTGGGTGGTGAACTTTTTCAAGTGCATGTTGCGCCGTCGCAGCGCAGCGTCGTCTCTCAATGACGCCGACTGCATGCGCCCTCTGTTAAGCCACTTAACAGAGAAGTAGGCAAATGTTTGCGGCTGCAGCAGCTACTGTTGCAATATACTTATGTTAATACCTTGCGCAAATAATGTTAAAAATCGCTTTAACGTGTAAATACCCATATAATGGAACAAACATATACTAGAAAAGTGTTTGTATTAATAAAAATAATAACAGGGCAAACAAAAAACAAAACATGCGAACGAGCGTCGACAGCGACGCTGACGGCGACGTGGTCTGCAGCTTTGACTTAATTTGAGTGCGTTCAACTTGCCGAGACTGCACACAGTGCGAGCGACGATTTTCAAAGCGATAGACAGAGGGAGAGAAAGAGGCAGGGAGAGCAAAAGCTCAAAGCTTTGACAAGTGCAAGTGCAAACAGCAACAACAACAACGAATTTTGTTCTTTTTACAGTGCAAGGATTATGTGACTTTTGCAAAGAGCACGCCAAAGAAAGGGCAAGATAAAAAGAGAAAAGAAAACAGTGACAGTGCTCTATAGAAAAGTGTACACACACGTACATGCCTATTCGTAATAAGTAACTTTGACAAACGCGCAAGCTGCAATTGACAACTAAAAAAAGAAATAAAAAGTGACTAGAAATTTACACTGCGTTATAAAAGTATAACAACAACCTTAACAACGGCTTTGCAATGCACGGAATTACACATTTTTATCGGCAACACGCCGTAGAGAAGCAACTGAGCGGCGGCGGCGGCAGCACCGACAGCTGGACGCCGCATAATAACGGTAGAAGTGCCTACAGTTATGGCAGCAATGAAGCATCCTCGATGCAAACTCATCACCTCTACAGCGCCGACTCATCGAGCAGCTCCTCCAGCAACTCGAATAACTCAAACAACTCAGCCCTGGGCGGAGTTACGGGCAGCGCCTATGCCCAGTGGCAAACGGAACGACATTCCCAGCCGCAGGCCGTACCGGATGCCCTTAAATCATTGGCCAATCATCATCAATATGGCAACTCACCCACACACCAGACCAACGGTGGAGATCAGAACACCTCCAGTTGCGGGCAGCGCAACTCCTACGACAGCTGCTACACCAGCGGATCCGGCATCAGTGGCAGCCTGAAGCGCACACCCTCCTCCAAGCGCAGTTTCTTCGAACGATCTCACAGTCCGGCTATCTACGGCGTAAGCAACGGAAACCATTCTAGACTATGCTCTCTATCGATCTCTTGGTACACTGCAGCACATGATTTATAAAGATTGTATGGCATAACGATTAGATGATATGTTTTACTACTTGAAGTGACTCTAACTGAAATACATATCTGTTTGAATAATATGGCACCATTTGAGTTATCGTTCGTTAAATTCAATATTCAGCTTACTCTATAAATCTTAAATAAAGATGGTAAATTATATGTTAGATAATTTAGTCATGATTCAAATTTAATTTTCTTGTACTACATACATCAAGTAATTTTTACTGAAAGATCTGTTAGAATATTAGAAACAGTTTGCATTCAAAAAATACTTAAATTTAGACATGAATCAGTTTTACAAAATATGAGCTATTTAAAACAGAAATGAACTCAACCTTAGCGGTAATCGTTTGTCAATGTTAAAATCTAAAATGTATAAATACATTGCTGCATTGTAATGCAAGGGGGTCTCTTGAGCCACGAGAGAATGCCCATTAAATTCCCCCCAACATAATCTCGTCCACTTGCAGAGCATGCGCCGCGGTGCTCCTGATTTCGGTTCACCGCCGGCGACTCAACCGTCGGGCGGCTTCTTTCCACACGATCTCGATGACATCTATGAGAGTCAGGGAGATCATCAGTATTTTACACACACTGGGGCCACTGGGCAGCGAAGCTGCGAGCGACCCACTGCCTTATCCATATTTCATAGGGTAAGCGCGGCGGCCACCTCATTGGATGATTATAGCGTTGGCGGATCGCGTCAGTCCATGAATAGCACAGATAGTGGCAGTTTGCTCGTACCGGGAGGTGGCGGTCCATTTGTGCGGCATCGGTTCGATAATGCGTCGTTTGCCAAAAGTCTGAGTGTCGATGAGCAGGACCCGACACAGAATCAATCGCCGCACAAGGATGGGGGGCACAAGCAGAAGCAGCATCATCATCATCATCATCATTCGATACAGGAGCTGTTCAAGCATCTCGGCAAGAAGATGCACGTTTGGCCGCGCAAGCATCACGATGCGCAGAGTGTCTGCACATCACCACAGAATGATCCACAGGAGAATTTCCGTACTCGTTCCAAGAGTCTCGACGTCAATACACTCAGCAGACCCAATCGAATTTTAGATGATTGCGGTGCCACCTATAAGATCTACGATCGCATTGTCAAAGAAGGTAAAAGGACGTCGCAGAAACCTGGTACTTGCTGTTCAACTATGTCATTAATGCCTACTTTCTTTATTTTCCAAATTACACAATAATTGTTTGATCTAAATTGTAATTAAAATATTGCTTTGTGTTTTTGCTTTATCAGGTGCTCATATGCGTCGCGCTTCGGCGGATCTAGAGAAACGACGCGCTTCAGTGGGTGCTGCAGGTCGAAGCTTCCGCGGCGATGGCACACTAGATCCACACCATGCAGCTATTCTCTTCAGAGATTCCAGAGGGGTAAGTGCCGGATGGCTTAACTATAATGATCTGTTAGTTTAGTCTTAGCATAGCTTAACTTAAGTGTATCAAATTTGCCAAGGATAAAGATATATCTTTCACTCCATTATCAACCCTACATTATGCTAGTGGTTATGCCGATCCTTTGGAAATTCACGCACTACTTATATGAATTCTTTTAATTAAATTAAGGAGTAGTTACTCATACGGAACTCAATTGGAAATGCAATTTGATTTCTATAAGGATGCTGATCCTTTTTGCTCTCCATCTCTTTCCTCACTCTCTGCCTCTCCATTGCATTGATTCAAGGGCATCTGTGACTTTTCTTATGACCCGAAGTTTTTTTGATTTAGCACCAGCCTGCAAGTATGCAACACTTTATGTAGCTGTTAACATTGCCAGTGCTGCCAATTTTGAGAACTACAAATAAACTGAATTAAAATTAGAACTAATATTAATTATTGAATAATAATTTAAATTGTAAAATATAACAATTAACAAATATTTACGATTGCTCTGTTTTGCTTTGAAATGAAGACCTTGAATTATTGCCAATTTAATACAAAAATGTTCCCAATACAGAAAAAATCCTTTTCGGCTAGACTTCATTTCCTAAATTGATGTTCAAATTAGAATTCCAAGGATTCGTTAATTTATCCTGCAGTTAGCCTCTGAATATGGCCAGATTTCACGAGAAAGAAGTATCAGAACTACACACAACAGCTGTTAATGTTAAACTTCTGTTAATTTTTCGCAACTAACGATTGTTGTGGTTTTTCCTGCATCATTCATATCTGTTAAGTGTGATTGCTCATTGGCCTATTAAATTCGTCATTTAGATTGAGATTTTGAATTGCCTCCAGCTGATAACAAATTGGCTGAACAATTTGGGCTGCATTGTCATGGAGTCGAGTCATAATCTACATAACATAGTAAAGCTCTCTTGACGTAATTGCAAGGTCAACGTAATTGGCTAAATGTTCTTACAGTTGTGGCTTGTTTACAATTTTTTCACACTTGGTTCAACGTGGTCATTAAGGCGGAACTTGTTTTTTTTTATCACTACGATTACGTACTGTATAGCTATTTATGTGTGTGTGTGTGTGTGTTGCTATGTTTGTGTGCGTTTATTACTTTTGCTTAGTACAATTTTGTACGTTCATGTCAAGAATTGTTGGCTTACTCCTGACGTCAGCTGCGGTGAAAGCCTCACACTTGAATGGCACTCTGTTGTTTTATTTTTTTGTTATTATATGTGTGAATGAATGTACTTCTGCTTCTGTCCCACATGATGATTAATTAGCCCATGTATTTCACACAATTCCTATTTCATTGCCTCAATGGGCCGCTGACAATCCTGAAATTGAATTTACGTTCTCTTTGTATAGATAGAGAGCGACCCCAGCATAATCTATTGGCATAGTTTATTTTGTTTATCAGCGCAACAGACCGTAAAGTAAATTTACAAAGAAGCTTTCCTTTACTCACACTCAACCTGATGTGTGTGTGTGTGTGTGTGTGTATGTGTACTTGCCTCGCTCTCTGTAACTGCAGAGATCGCCCACAAGGCTTATCCTACTTGTGGGTGCTCACTTAGCACCTCTCTCTCTCTCTCTCTCTCTCTCTTCCAGTAGGCACTCTCTTGCTCTCTTTGAGTGTACACTCGCTTGCTCACTCGCTCTATTTGTTTAGTCAAGAAGCTTCAAGAATGCGGACAATCGTACCCGGTGCTTTTTGGTTTTATATACACTTGCATAAGAAGAGTATTTACTTGATTCTGATGTAGCTGGCAGCTTTTGAGTGTCGAATTTCGAAATGCGTATTTATAGTATAAACTATATTATTGTATATATTATAGTTCTCTGGTATCTACATTTGCTTATCAATTTGAAGTTATACACACACCGTTTCTATTTGCGACGCCATTGTAAGTTCTAATACCCGCTACCTATAGGGTAGAAGGGTATTATAACTTGCTGCCAACTAAAAATAACTAACAGAAGAAGGCGTGGCAGACCCAACAATGGCGAGTAGATATAGGCATGCAAACCTAGAGCTCAGTGAGTATAAGAGAGATAGAACAACCAAACTAGGTGCCACTATGGCACGAAGATCAGGATCCACGCCCTTTTTAGCCTCTTAAAATCAGTGAAAGACATGTTATAGATGCAATTGTAACTTGGAATATGGAAGATATTCAAGAAATAATTTATAGTACATGAGCCAGGGGTGCCAGCTAAACCTAGAATAGATGAGGTTGAATAAAAAGGGAAAACATGGAGGGAAATATAAAAAAACAGGACAATAGGTTTTTAAAAAAAGTTAAAAAAAAAGGCTAAAATTGCATGAATTTGTAAATCTAAGAAATCTTATGCTCTATCGATAATTATCTAATGGTATTTTATATGTCGAAAATGTTCCTATTTTATCAAATTTTTCTGAAATATTTGTTCAAAAATAAATAGTCTGACCTGGCAGCCCTGACATGAACCAAGCCCAACATCGAGTCTGGCATCAGACACACAATTTATTATGCAATTATTTATTTGCACAATGTTTAATGGTCTTAAATACTTTCAAATTGCAATTCAATTAAATAAGGTAACGGGTATATCACAGTCGATCACACTGGACTGCAGCTTTTGTGCTTGTTCTCAAGAGTGTTTGAACTTCGATTTGCCATAGATTGGCCTCTCTTTGTCCCACTGTGTCTGCCTGTGTGTGTTCGTGTGTGTGTGTTTGCTTAAGCTTTAGCACTCGCAGCGCACTGCGCCGCACACATGTGACGATCATATGGCGGCGCGGCAGCGCTCAACAAGCTGTTAACCAGTTTACGTTTACATTTAGGAGCGCGCAGACGTGCACGGAACGGAACAGAGGCCGAGAAGCGAGACAGAGACAGAGAGAGAGAAAGAATAGCAAACACAAAAGGCAACGGCCGCTTGCAAATTTCATCATTGTTCATTACAACGCTCGAGTGTGTGTGTGTGTGTGTGTGCGCGTATTGTTTATCAGTGCATGTGTGCGTGTGAGTGTGAGTGAGTGTATTTAAGTACTATATTTAAGTGCGTGCGCATTTGTGCGTGTGTGTGCGTCTGTCTGCACATGTATCGTCGTCGTTATTCCGCCTTCGAGTCGAGCGCACCGCGCATTGGCGTTCTGCCGCCCTCAGCAATCGCTGCAGCAGCAGGAGTGTCACAGCAGGCAGCTTCCAAAGTATCACACAACAACAACAAATTAAGCGTGCGCTTTGACCCAAATCTGCCCGATAATGACAGCGACAGCAACAACAACAACAACAACAGCAGCAGCAACTATGGCAAGAGCGAGAGAGAGAGCGAGAACATCGTCGGATATGACAGTCTGCATGCGAAGGTTGCGCGAAAAGCGCGCTCTCTCAGCAATTCGCCGCTCTATAGAAAGAAACGATATAGTCATCTGCCGACGCTGATGTCAAGTAACGGGCCCACGGCCAGCGCTAACTATCACCTGCTGAATAGCGCAAATCTCACAGACTTTATCGATGGTCAACACCATACGAAGCACGTAAGCAGACGCGATGACAGCATCGGCATTAGTAATAGCAACAACAACAGCAACAACAACAACAACAGTGGCAAGAATTCAAATAAAATCAAACAAAAAGATGGCAAAAAATTGTCAGCAACTCTGTCGGCTGCGATGCCGGCAGTGCTGCTGCGTCGCAGTAGCAAACAGCAGAAACAGCAACAAAAGGAGCAGCAGCAGCAACAACTACAGCAGCAGCAACAACTACAACAGCCGCAGCAGCAGCAACAACAGCAGATGTCACTGCCACCGCGAAATATTAATAGCAAAAACATTGCCAATGGTTTGGTGCCGGGCAAACGTCTGTCCGTAGGTCATTCACCGGCTACGGCACCCAGTGAACTGGCTGCAACTGGACTGCAGCAGTCGCTAGTCTACCAGCGTCGCAGCAGCCACAGCGCCCACAACTCCCCGCGCCATTCCTCACCCGCACCGGTGCATCAATGTTTGCTGCTGCGTCGACGCAGCGACTACAGCGTTGAGCAGATCGAGCAATGGAAGCGTCAGCAGCAGCATGCTGGTCGAAAAATTAGCGTAAGTAGCGTTGTGAGTGAGTGTGAATGATTCGGTGACAGCGCAAGACAGCGAGTGTGAGAGCACAAGTCTCAAAGAGAACCAGAGAGAGAGGTAGAGAGAGAGCTTTTCTTTGCAATGCAATTGCAGGCATTTTATCTCTTGCCTTACCCTTCGACCATTGAAAAAGTCAAAAAGGGTATACTTAGTTTGTGCAAATGTATGCAACGTGCAGAGGGAGGCATGGCATACCATACATAGTGTACATATTCTTGAACAGTGTCACAAGCCGAGTCGAGCCATGAGCCATGTCCGTTTGTCTGTCTATTTGAACATCGAGAACTCAGCTAATATAAGAGCTAGATATACCAAATTTGGTATAAACCGTTCAGTTAGGTAATTTCAAATTTTGGGCCACGCCCCACTCAATTTGTAGGCGATAGAACATTCTTCGACATATGTACATACAGTTATCTGTAGCTGTATTACTATATTTATCACTTCTTAATAAACACCAAACTTATTCAATAGAGACAAATAGGTTACAGAAGACTTTGTCTTTAAAAACTGTATTATGTATTTTGGCATTTGAGTTGGCATTTCAAAACTGTGCGAAGGGGGTATCTTTCTGTCTAGCGCACCCGCCTGCAGCTTTCATATGATTTGTCTATTTGTCTAACAGCTTTTACACTTTTACATTATTTTTGTCTATTTGTCTAACAGCTTTTACACTCATTGTCGTCAGTTCATTTGCCTTGACGTCTGTCGCATTTGGTCATTTCTAGTCCCAATTGCGAGAGCAAATTTTGCTTTTTGAGTGAGAGAGTGAGAGCACAAGCAAGATCATCTATCGTAGCTCATGTACCGCAAGCACTTGTGCTACTCGAGTGCAATTTTTGTTGTTTACGGAGATTGCAAATTTTCAATTGTCGATTGCAAAATGTTCCCCTCGAATGCTGCTTTCGATACGGTTATTATTTTATCTACTACATCTAAGTGCAAGAGAGAGAGAGAGAGAGAGAGAGAGAGCGAATAACAGTCATAAATATTTCAATGAAGTTTGCATTCCTTTTAATCTGTGATTGCGTTGCTAGTTATGCGATTAAGCGATTAGAGCAGTGCTTACGTGCATTCACTTGTATGTATGTATGAAACTACATATTGTACATGTATATGTTCATATTGTACGAGCCCAAACCACTATTAATTCGGACAGTATGTGTTTTTGGCAGTGTGCAATGTTCAACACACGATATTTTCAATACTATTACAGATAACGTATGTCAATCTATTTTGTCTAAAAGAGAATTTTATTCTCTTTACGATGACAAAAAAAATTTCTTGTACTTCCAACAACAACAACAACATGAGTAATTTATTCAAACGGTAGACTTAAGAGATAAGAAAAATTTGACCACTATTAATTCGAACGCTGCGTAATATAACAAATTAATTAATATTAGAATTGTGTAACATCGCCCCTGGCCTGTATTACACATTTAACACGTTTTGGCATTGATTTTAATAAATTTTCACAATGTTCTCGAGAAATCGAGTCCCACATCTCTTGCAACTTAATTTTAAGGTCAGAAATGCTCCTTTGTGGCTCATTTCGAAGCTTGCTTTTCATTACCCACCAAATATTTTCTATGGGGCTTAGATCTGGACTATTTGATGGCCAATCTAAAACCTCCATTTGCTTATATTGCAGCCAATTTTTGGTTATTTTGGCTGTGTGCGATGATGCTCCGTCCTGCTGAAAAGTGAATTCACCACAATCTGCCAGTTTTGGTATTGATGGCAGCAAACTTTCTTCCAAAATATTTATATATTTTCCAGCATTAACCGTCCCTTCAATAAAATGCAGCTTCCCTAATCCTTTGGCAGACATACATCCCCATACCATAGTGCTTGCAGGAAACTTTACAGTCCTTTTAAGGCAGTCTTTATGGTATGTTTCTGTCTTTGTACGGATGATGCGTTTCCTCATATCGCCGACACTAACATCAAATTTAGCTTCATCGCTAAATATGATGGTGTCCCATTGCCGTTGAGTCCAAGACATCCTTTCCTGAGCCCGTTGCAAACGCTTTTTTTTTTGAAGAAGCGTAAGCAAGGGTTTTTCCTTGGCCTACAAGTCAGATAAGTTATTTGGTATGAAACATAAATAAAAACAAAACATACTTTATAGAAACCATATCCAAAATTTTTTAACTGCAGTCGCGTCCATTCTCTCTTGACAGTTTTGCCAATTTTCTGCGACCACTCTGAAGCCACATTTCTTAGGGATTGGCGACGATCAACCTTCACAATTTTGGCCAGTTCTCTTTTGTCACGGGGTGTTATTGCTGAAGTTCGGCCTCTATTCGCCATATTATTTTCAATACTCCCAGTTTTCTTGAATAATTGGATCACCCCATGCACCGACGATTTTGACAAATTTAATTGTTTGCTTATTTCACTAATTGTCTTCCCAGATTTGAAATAATCTCTAATCAAAACTCTGATTTCGGTGCAAATAGGCTTGACACGTACCATCGTTGCTAAACTTTTACTGATCTGCAGTAATTTTAAATATTTTGCATTCTGCATTGTGTTATTATTCGCAGATTATGACTAGGTAGTGATTCCGTTACATTGGTTGCTTTTGCTTTGTTCTTCTTTTAAGATAACAGTAAGCTTCCGCAGCGTTCGAATTAATAGTGGTCAAATTTTTCTTATCTCTTAAGTCTACCGTTTGAATAAATTACTCATGTTGTTGTTGTTGTTGGAAGTACAAGAAATTTTTTTTGTCATCGTAAAGAGAATAAAATTCTCTTTTAGACAAAATAGATTGACATACGTTATCTGTAATAGTATTGAAAATATCGTGTGTTGAACATTGCACACTGCCAAAAACACATACTGTCCGAATTAATAGTGGTTGGGGCTCGTATTTGAATTGGTACAAACAATAGTTAAGTTAAACTTGATATGAAAACGTGACCATCATCGCTTGACCCAAATATTATATATAAGTGTGTACTTATTTGGGATCCAAGTGAATGGACCTTGTAAAAAAATGTTAGGGGGTGCTTTACAAGTATAATACATCAGTATTTGTTTGTCAAAATTGTTAGTACTCGTACTTGCTGCTGCCTAGCTAATTTAAGTGTTTGTTTTTATACTTATGAGGCACACAAGTGTTTCAATTACAACTGTAAATAGCTATTTTTCACAAAAGCTGATATACAAAAATTCTCTACGTAATGTTAGCCATAAAATACGCATTGTAAATTTTAATATGTATTTTAAAAAGGTTTTTCAATTCATAAATCAATAAAATAATAAATAACTTTTGATTTATGGCTTTAGTTATTATTATGTGTTTATTATTAATAATATTATTGTTTGTCTTTCTCATTACAGTTGCCTGTTGCTGATCCCTTCTTAGAGAAAGTCAATCTATCCGATTTCGGTAAGTGAGCAAAATCAATTTCCCAGGGGGCATTCCGAAAAACGAATGCGACTATATATCTTTTAAATAAATTAGCGCCCAAACTTGGCAGCTGGTCAAGAGTTTGACAGTATTTCTTTTTATTTGGGCCTGGGCACACGACGCTTTAGAATCTTTTATATCCCCAACAGAAAAAAGGAGAAGAAGAATAAAAACATATGGGTAGACGTTTAATTTAATCAAAATCATATTTCACAGAGATTAAGAGTAGAATATTTGCGTAGGCGCCAAGTGACAAGTATATAGCAAGTATATAATCATATAGCCACATATAATACATAGATACATATGTATAGTATGTGTATAACATACATATGTATACTCTCTCTGGTCCCGCTCTCTTTCTCTCTCCTAGTGTAGTTGTCATTAGAGGTCCATTAGTGATGCGTATCGCTTTGACGTTGGACTCGAACACACCCTTTTGTTTTGATTTCTTTTAACGCTAATTATAAGTTCCAAATACGATGAAAATAATCTGCATTTCTCTGTCTCAACCTTTCTCCTTCTGCCGGTGCCTTTTCTTTGCTCTTTCTGTTCCGTTCGGCTGTCAATTTGAAACATTTCATGAACATTATTAGCGTCATATTCAATAAGATAGTTTTGCTGATCTCTTCGTTCGCACCATAGATTATAAAATTTGTTCCGCGATTCTTTGGGTTGTTTATTTCGAAATCGATTTTAAATACTACTCGTCGTCCGTCTACGTATACACGTTTCTCTCATTCTATATATTCTTGATATTTTTGTGCCGTTTGTTTTGTGCTTTTGGCGAAAAAAAATAAACTTTTTCGGTTTTCCGAAAGCGAGTGGGGGAAAAAGCAAAGAAAATACAAAAACAGAAACAGACTATGGGATCAGTTTATGATAAAATCTCGAGACGTTTAGACCGGACGACAAACAAATGCAGAAAAGAAAAGCGCCGCGGCAACTAAATTGATTTTCGCTCAAGAAAAAACGGAAACAGAAAACGAAAAGTAAAGCGTACACAGATATTAACTAACGTTAGTAGGAACACGACTCGGACTATCCAAAGTACAATTGAAGGTCTCTCCGGCCTCCCAGGCAGAAGCCATTAGTCATTCGCGAGGAATTCAAAGGAGAATACGAATGCGAATGTGAATATTCGTTTACATTTGATTCAGTGAGGCGCCGCGACGCCAATTTGCAGCACCCACAATTAAAATTGTTTTGCAATTGCTTTAAACAAAAACAAAAACCAAAGTATAATGAAAAAAAGAACCGAAAGCATTTTAATTAACTTGTGCACAACGCGCTAAAACGTGGCAATAAAACAAAAAGCAACTACAAATTGATATAAAACAAAAACAAATCAGAAAAGCAACAACTGCAACAAAAACAACAATGAGATAGATATATAGGCAGACGACAGGCAGACAAACAGACAGATATAGATATATTGCACACATTGAAATCGCTTATAGGGAACCTTCACCTTTTTTCAATCTTCTTCTTTGTGATTTTTTATCTGGTCGAGTTGAGACTTGCATTTCCAATTCGGCCTGGCAACAAGTGTTAAACTCGAATCTTTTTATGACGACTAATTGAAGCGTTTCAACGATAATTCATATCTCTATAGCATATTCATATTTAAATCTTCTATACATATTTCACACTTTTTCTTGGGGCTAACCTTCGATTTTCTTCATTTCTCCCCTTTTTTTGGCACGTTTGTCGGTGTGGACAGTGTACAATATGTTTAAAAAAGTGTGTAGGAGCTGACTGTTTATATATTTGTTCTGTGAAATATTCTATATTTTTAAATTTGTTCGGTTACAAGTTTATAATTAAAATTTTTTATTTTTAAATAATAATGGAAAAACCATAAAGTAAATGATGCTATTAAAACATAAACCTTAGCTAACCTATGTGTAAGAGGTTGTGTAAAGTTTAACATTTGTTAATGCAGAAAACATTTACATAAAACTAAAATTCAAATATTTTATATGTTTATCGAGAAATCATCCCTGACTCTTTTGAAAGAACTCCCGATGGGTTGTCGTCAGCTTTGATGGATATTCGAATTATTCGAATTCCTAATTGCCCTATTTACCAATTTGTTTTTTTCATATTCTCAAAGTAAAAGGCATTCGCCATAAATAATAAACTTTCACATTCATTTGCTGAGATTTTCTGTAGATATTTTCGACTTGAACGCGTGTCTGTGGGGACTAATTAATTTCTTGGCACAGATGTTTGGCTAATATTCGCTTAGAGGGCACTGTAAATTCAGACAATGCATAATGCTTGGCTTCGTTTCTGTATTTATCAATAGCTGACAGTTGATGAGGGCATTTAATTCTCGGGTACATGGCATAATTTGATTAACACCTCTTGGTACCGCCTTAATGTTCTGCGAGTAATTCGTTAGGAGTGTCGCCGTCTCTGCCATTCTGCGCCTCCCAAATTGTCTAACTGTAATTGCGTGTTGTGCCTCTAGAAACTAGAAACGTACATACATATATTTATTTTCTTTCTTGATTATTTTTATGGCTGAATAATTTCATAAACTATTTTTGGTTTGCCTATTTGTTTGCCTCTCTCGCTTATTCTCGCTACACACTTTTATATCCACGCCAAATTTATGTTAATTAAAATGTCTAAATAACAATTTATGGCGAACTCTTGTTGTTGTTGCTGGTGATATTCTTATTGTTGCTTTTCTGATTGATATAAATTGAAAAGACAAATTGTATATAGAACAACACAAACATTTACTGTGTGCACTTGACGTTTGTTTACTCATTTTCGCTGGTCTCGTAACAGCGAGAAGCGCGTGGAGAGGCGCGCTGCTGTTAGGACGCTGTTAAGACTATGTTAACTACAAGATCGTCTTCTTAATTAGTTGTTCAAAGTGAAATCAATTCGATTCGTTTACTGTGTGAGCCTGAACCAGTGTCATAGCGTGCTTCGGACTGAACCCAGATCTAATGGTGAAACACAGTGGCTGATCCAAAGCACCCGACCCCCAACCGTCCCCCCATCCCATTCCCATCCCCGGGTTCGGCCCCTCGCCTGGTTCCACGGCAATACAAACGCATGTTACAGTTGCACTTCTATTCGAATCATGCGGGCCGGTTGGTACTTGGCGGTAGTGGTCGTCCCACAGATGTGCTTTACTATCCGCTGGAAAGCATCAAGGAATTCGAACAAGTCTCCGAGGCGTGGAAGCGTCTGCTTGCACAGCTACTCAAGACAGGTGCTTCCTCTAAAACAGAAGATATATTTAGCTAGGATTAGCTTTATCCATATGTAAACTATACTAATGTTGACTTATCTCATCTCTTGCAGAGGAGGACGATTCACAGATCTTTGTGAAGTTCTTTCGTTTTCACAAGTGCTATGATCTGATACCTACCTCCGCCAAACTGGTCGTCTTCGACACCCAATTGCTGGTGAAGAAAGCCTTCTATGCGCTCGTCTACAATGGTGTGCGCGCGGCGCCTCTCTGGGACTCGGAGAAGCAACAGTTTGTTGGCATGCTGACCATCACGGACTTTATAAAGATCTTGCAAATGTATTATAAATCACCTAATGCGTCCATGGAACAGCTAGAGGAGCACAAACTGGACACGTGGCGCAGTGAGTGCACAAGATATATGAAAGGATAGAACATATATTAATAAAATATATTTGCTTCTGTATCAGGTGTGCTGCATAAGCAGGTGATGCCATTGGTCAGCATCGGACCAGACGCCTCCCTGTACGATGCCATCAAAATTCTCATACACAGCCGCATTCATCGGCTGCCGGTGATCGATCCGGCAACTGGCAATGTCCTGTACATATTGACACATAAACGCATACTGAGGTTCCTGTTTTTATATGTAAGTAAAAGACAGAGAGAATATATGTTGTGTAGCTGGACCAGCAGAACATTGATTTATTGAATATTGTCTCTTAAATTGAAACTAATTTCCAATACGAACTTTATCAATTTACAGATTAATGAATTACCAAAGCCCGCATATATGCAAAAGAGTTTGCGCGATCTTAAGATTGGCACCTACGACAACATCGAGACGGCCGACGAGACCACGAGCATCATAACAGCGCTCAAGAAGTTTGTGGAGCGTCGTGTCTCAGCGCTGCCGCTGGTTGATGCCGAGGGTCGCCTTGTTGACATTTATGCCAAGTTTGATGTGATTGTAAGTAAACACCCAAGAAACAAAGAAGAAGAAGAAAGATAATATCGTCAATTAACTCGTTTAATTCCTGCAGAATCTCGCTGCTGAGAAGACCTACAACGATCTCGATGTCTCGCTGCGCAAGGCGAACGAGCATCGCAACGAGTGGTTCGAGGGCGTGCAGAAGTGCAATCTGGACGAGTCACTGTACATGATAATGGAGCGCATTGTGCGTGCCGAGGTGCATCGTCTGGTTGTGATCGATGAGCATCGAAAGGTCATCGGGATCATTTCGTTGTCGGACATATTGCTTTATCTGGTGTTGCGGCCAAGTGGGGAAGGTGTTGGTGGCTCAGAGAGCTCACTGCGCGCCTCCGATCCGGTGCTGTTGCGCAAAGTGGCCGAAATGGAGTCTGCTGAGGCGCCGCCACGCAGCCCATCGGCTGCCAGCTCTGGCAATCGCAGCCTTATCGAGGACATACCCGAGGAGGAGACAACAGCATCGGGTGCGCCAGCGCCATCCCCCAAAGGCGATGCTGATAGTGATAACAATAAATCCGCCAGTGAAGACAAAGCCAACAATAATAATCAGCTGCGCGAGCTGACGCCCAACGGCGATAGCAATACAAGTCCAGCCGAAGTGTCCTTTGCCGATGAGGCGCAAGAGAATAATGCCGACGACCAGGTCGCCCGCAGCAATTGTGATGAACTGAACGAGGATGGTGATGATAATAACGATCATGATGATCGCAGTGAAGATCATGAGTTGGAGCGCAAAAAGGCAGCCGCTGTCGCAATTGCTGCGGCGACGACGAGAACGGGAGACGAAGATGATGATGGGCTGACCAGCGCCGTTTCGGCTGCGTCGGCACTCGGCCAGACACTGGCCACGCCCACGGCGCGAGAAATGGCGCTGGTTAGTGAATAAATATTTAATTTAAATAACCCACAACAACAACAACAAACCAAGCAACCCAAATACAAAACAGAAAACGAGAGTAAAAAAATAAAAATAATAATAATACAAAATTATGGAAAGAGAGAAAAAGAAACAACCAACAACAATAATAATAAAAAGAGTAAAAAAAGAAAATCTATTTGAATATTATTAGTTGTTAGGCGCAGAAGTTATTATTATATACGAGAAAATATGATTACAACTATGAAATATTATTATGATTATGTATTTTACAAAGCAACTAAAACTAAAAACACAAGAAACACACACACACCTGTTAACAAAAATGTTTATATATATTATATTTAAAAACAAAAACAAAAAGCAAAACAAAATCAACAAATTAAATTAGCATGTCTTTAAATTTTAAATTATGTAATTGATTATTATATAATAGTATAGTACAAGTCAAAAACAAAGTTGTTTCTATTCGATACTTCACAAGAACAGAAGCATCTATCGTTTTTTATTTTTAATTAATGTTATTTCAATGGATTGGATGGTATTTTCGATTTTTTAAGATAGTCTATGCTCCTATTCATAGGAACTTGACAGTTCACTAACTGAATGGAGGAGATTTTGAAAATGGGGACATAATCTTCCGATTTAGATTATGTCCCCATTTTCAAAATCTCCTAATAAACATGCTCCTCATGTAACAGGGAGTTGCTCCACATGTTACCAAACTGAAAACAGCTTCTTTACATACCAAGCAAATTCTCCATAGATAACATAGCTGGTCCATTTGATTTTTGTCGTACAGTGAACCCGATTCTGGGTTTTCCCCTCAAGTCTGGGTTTTTGGAAGCCAACTGGGAAAAACATATACGAATTGCGGAAAACGGGAATTTGGATCTTCTCAGAACATTCTTAGTAAGAAAAGATATTAGCTGTTTTTTGAATATTTTTAGAAAATAATGTTTTGGCTTCTTTTTGCAAGGCCTTCCGTTGAAAGTAGCTATTTTGATTGCGCCCAAGTTGGCAGCACTGGGCGCATTGAGTGATAACAATTCGAGTCGAATTCGCTAATTGATAAACTTTGCTGACACAAACTCAGACACACAAATAATATATGAATATTGAATTTTAATCCGGTTGTAGCTGTTTCTATTGCACAGAGGAGACATTTGCAAATTTTGTCAGTCTTAGACATCAATGTTTGAAGTCTACTACTGTGTGCTGCGCCATAGACATAAACTACGTTATTCTCTACTATCAATTCGATTCTCCGCTTATATTATTATTTTACGTGATGAAATTAATTACCTGGAACTCTATCGCAGAAGCTTAACTACCGAGGCGAAAAAGCTTTTAAACCTTACAATTTGATTACAAACAAAAAGTGATTTATTTTGATTGTTATTCGTTGTGCAGAAGCTAGTAAATATTATGTTTAAATTACTTATTGGCATATTGATTGCCTTTTTCTGGCATTGTTTGCCCTTACACGGAATTCAGTTTCATATGAAACCCAATACAATCAAGTGTATGAGGGAAGACGTATCGCCACGTCTATTCCTTACTATCCAATATAATGTTGTCGCAGTGCCAAACCAATTTGTGGACTTGATTATACGAGACGAACAGGGTAACACCCTTAGAAGTAGACAAAACATCACTGATGGAAAATATACTTTCGAAAAAAATGCAGCTTACAAGAGTTATGAATTTTGCTACGGAGTATTTGTGACGGAACATAAAGAAGGAGGTTTGCAAACCGTTTCACTAACAACCATGAAAACTAAGAAGAAAACAGAGAAGCTCGAAGAACATCATTATAATCCTGGCACACTGGAGCAAATTATACTGCTGGAAGATTGCGCCAATTCGATCTTAGAGGACTATGCCTTGGCTCGTGACATAGAAGCTATGATTCCAAGCGAATGTGGAGTTGCACTAGAGATTGTGCTCTTGTTCAGCACTATATGCAAATTCGCATTATGCGTGGTGTTGGCCTCCACACAGATTCTTTTCATATGTCTGTATTTACAAGCAAAACTCTCTGCAGCCCAACAAAATCATCAAGTGCAGAAAAAAACTCCTGAAGAGAAAGTTTCGAAAGTCCCGATGATATAAGTTAATATTGTAATGCGAATAATATTAATTGTATTTAAGTAAATTAATACCACATTTTATCTTATATTTTAAGCTCTTCTTATATGTCGAACCTTAAAAGTCAATAAATCCAATAAACGAAAAGAATTTTTTAATTTACTGGGAATGTTCTGAATATACTTTTCTACATCTTTGCATATTTTTAAAATTAATAACTGTTCCGCAATGTATCGATAAAGTTCTTGTAAGAATATCGCAACAATGCATTGGAAATCGATATCGATAATACAATAACAATTTGTCGTGCACGTGCGTCGTGTTCAAAACGCATTTACTTTGTTTATGTCAAATTAAAATTGTGAAATGAACCACTTTGAAATAGGCGAATTGCCCGGCAAGGGACGTGCAATGATAGCGACAAAGAGCTTCACTGTAGGTGACATCATCTTCGAGGAGGAGCCGTTCGTGTCACATCAATTCTCGTGGAATACAGCCTACGGCTACGCTGCCTGTGACCACTGCATGCGCCCGGTAGATAGGATTAGACTGCACATTTGGCAAACGATTCACTGAACTCTTTTTATCATCTGTTAGCTGGAGACACTGTTGGAGAACGTGAGACGCTTGGCCAACAATCAGAGTGTAACGGTGCCGCTGATAGAACACGATCCAACTGCAGCATGGTTACCACAATTCACACAGTGCTCACGTTGCAAGGTGCGCTACTGCTCGGAGGACTGTCTGGTGGAGGCGCAAAAGAAGTATCACCGTGCCGCTTGCATGGGCGCTTTTCGGGCGGATGACACACATCCCATTAATATACTGAACGAGACGTGGAAGAAGATGCACTATCCACCAGAAACGGGCACAATAATGCTTATTGTGCGCCTGATGGCTTTGTATCAGCAAAGCAGCAATAAACCCGATTTTCTGGAACAATTACAATCGTTTCAAGCACTGATTGTCAATCGTGAACAGAAGATCTACCACAAAATGCTAGGAGAGAACTTTGAACAGCAAATGGAACAACTGTATGGGGCCTTCTGCAATGCCTTCAAGAGCGACGAGTTCGCAGCGGTGCGTTTCTTCCTTCTATCTCAAGCATAAATCTCAAGTTTTTCCTTCGTATACAGTTCACCACTCCGGATGCATTCAAGACCCTAATGGGCATATTGGGAACCAATAGCCAGGGCATTGCTACCAGTGTTCTTGCCCAGTGGGTCACTAAAGTATCTGACTTGCCGCTACCGGAAGCAGACAAGGAGAAATTGGACACAATAATCGACGAACTGTACACCAAAGTGGGGGATTGTAAGTAATGCTTACATCCGCAATTCATTTAGTTTCTTAACACATTTTTAACTCTTACATAGTTGCTGGAGAGTTTCTGAATAACGAGGGATCTGGCCTATATATCCTACAGAGTAAAATCAACCACAGCTGTGTGCCAAATGCCCAGTCAACATTTCCCTACTCCAACGACATTGTCGTCCTCAAAGCTGTGGCACCCATTCAGGCAGGTGACGAGATATGTATTTCGTATTTGGATGAGTGCCAGCTGGAGCGCAGTCGTCACTCGAGGCACAAAACATTGCGTGAGAATTACATATTCGTTTGCCAATGTCCCAAGTGCAGAGCAGAAGCCTCCGATCCCGATATAACCAGTGACGAAGACGATGACGAAATGGACGATTATGATGATGATGACGATGATATGGCATAGTTTACACATCTTACTCGTTATGTTAATTCTGTACCTTGATTGGGTATATACACAAGCTTAATAAAAGTGATTTAACTGTACTAACCAATTAATCAATGTTTCTTGTTCTTGTTTTTGTTCTTTAGTTTCTCCTTTTCCAGTTTAATATGTATAATACATACATAAGCACTTCAACATTAACTATAATTTACAAATAGCAACAAATCTCATTAGGTACTTCCCTCGCCAGCTGCGACGGGTGTCAAGTTGATAAGGTTATTACTACTCTCAGCCAAGTCGGCGATGGATACACGTCCACGCTGCTTTATGAACTTGGCCACAGCTGCCAGTTCTTCCTCGGATACGTAGATGAACTTGCCGCGATCATCAATGACACCAGTTATTGTGTCATTCGCCTGCAGTTCCTGAATGCGTTCGATTGCTTGTTGTGTCTTTAGTTTGAAAGCTGTGGCTAAGTCCTCCAGCAGAACGACCTTATTGTCCTTGATGTACTGTATAAAGTCGGCCAGCAGACTTTCCCTTTCATCGGCATCGCCCTCCTCGAAGCCCTCCTCTTCAATGCTAAATGCTGCCTTCATTTTAAGATATTCTTCGTGTTCTTTACGTTCTCGTTCCTCCTTGGCCAAACGTTCAGCTTCGGCTTTTTTGCGTTCAGTTTCGGCCTCTGCGTCCTCCAACTGTTTGCGTTCCTCTTCTTCCTTAGCTTCTTTTACCTTTCGTTGTTCGCGATCGTGTAGATTTTGCTCACGTTGCAAACGCTTCTGTTCTTTGGCCTCCATTTTGGCGCGTTTCTTCGCCCCCATCTTTTCATCCAACACTGCACCTTGCGGAACACGAGGTGCGTTTTCGTCACCATCTCGCCCCGCATCATCGTCGTCAGAGTCTGCTGCGGCGGCAACTGGAGCTGCAGCTGCAGCCGCCGCTGCTGGTGCATTTTGACGTAAACGATTTCTCTGATTCCGAGCTATCTGAGCACGTCGAGGTACACCTTCCTGTGCGCGCTGTGGGACGCCACGTTGTGGTTGCGCAGCAGGTTTGGTTTCTATGCGAGAGCAGTTGGAAATTAACATACAACAAACATTGCAAGCACTTGTTTTTACTCACCAGTCTGTGCATTTCGCTTCTGCAGGAAGTAAAGTGTTATCAGCAATATTAGCAGTGCTGTAGCAACACCTATTAGAAGTATCAGGTCCATTATTTACTCAAGATTGCACTGGAAATGTATGCAAGTGCCAAAAAGTTAAACGTCAACAAATAATTACACAGCTGTTTCAACAGAGTTGCCAACATGACTATATTTCGGTAGTTATGTACGACTGGTGATGCCACGCTGCGCTTATTTTGAAGTTTCAGCTGTTCGGATAGCGCTACCAGCCTGAGTTATTTGGTGTTTGTATGGGTAAAATTGACAAGTGGCATCTCTCATGGTTGTCAAATGTAAAATTGTCAATGTAGCCACTTTTGCCTTTTTCTCATGACGTGTCGGCGAGCTCAGTTTTTATAATACAAATAATCGGAGCTTAAGTGCGATTTTGCTGTAAAATGCGTAACCAAATAATCTGCCTTGCTTTGGTGCTGTGCGCCCTACACAGCGCCTGTGGTCTGTACTTTCACATATCGGAAACGGAGCGTAAATGCTTTATCGAAGAAGTGCCCGATGAGACGACTGTGATTGGTAAGCGGCGATAGCAGCAGCGCCTTCGAATCTAGGCTTAGCCAGGCGGCGACTAATCCGCTTGTCTTTTGCAGTCAATTATAAGGTGGAACTATATGATCCACGCTCGAACGGCTTTATGCCATCCTCTCCAGGCATTGGCATGCACGTTGAGGTGCGCGACAGCGACGACAAGGTGATTCTTTCGCGTGTGTACAGCTCCCAGGGCCGCATATCGTTCACGTCACACACGCCCGGCGAGCACGTCATCTGTATGTACTCAAACAGCACTGCCTGGTTCAATGGCGCCCAGTTGCGTGTTCACCTGGACATCCAGGTGGGCGAGCACGCCATCGATTATGCCAATGTGGCACAGAAGGAGAAACTGACGGAACTGCAGCTGCGCATACGTCAGCTACTCGACCAGGTTGAGCAGATAACCAAGGAGCAGAACTATCAACGCTATCGTGAAGAGCGCTTCCGTCACACCAGCGAGAGTACCAACTCCCGTGTCCTGTGGTGGTCCCTGGCACAGACTGTGGTCCTGGTATGCATGGGCTTCTGGCAGATGCGTCACTTGAAAAGCTTCTTCGAGGCGAAGAAGCTGGTGTGAGCAATGTGGCACTGTCGTGCTCTCCTTTGCTCGTGGTTGTTTGGTCTTCATCTCGTTTTACGCCTGCGAATTTCATCGATGTATCATTCGGATGTGTGTTTTAGTTCTAATTCTCTAGTTGGTCTCGTGTGACGCGCTAAATACATTTTCTGCCTAATTTAATAAAAATCCATTGTAAAATACATAAAAATGCGAAATATGGTGTGTGTGACCCCACCTTGCACTTCTTACAGCATCCTTATCACGGATTCAATTCAATCCCGTGACTCGATGCGCCTGCCTGAGCGTGACTTGGCCTTATCAGCGTATTGGAAAAGCACATGACTTGCCAGACGCCCAGAAACCAAGAGGATAGACTGCCTGAGAGCAGAGATAACCTGCCGCTTGCCGCATTCGTTGCATTTCATTGTATTTACTTGTGTTTAAGTTGCATTTGCTTTGTTGCCGCTTTTATCGCAGTGTTTGCTTTTGTGTGCACCCCACTCTCATCAATCCGAACCCGAACTGCTACAGCAGCCCGTGGCAGTAGCTTCGGTACTGCACTGCGCAACGGACGTCGACGAAGGCGCGCGCGCACTCGAAAATTAAAACTACGAAATAAACAAAAGAGCACCTTGTAAGCCGCGCTAAACCGCAGTTCACCCACAAAAGCCGCAAGGCAAACGAATCGTCCACACCGCTGGTAACCTGAGCTGCTCTCCAAGACAACAACAGAGACAAGTTGCCCACAGACTGAGGCTAAGTTCAGTTAAAACAGCTGAAAAATGTTCCGCGCAACAGAAATCGGTAGCGAAGAAAGTAAGTTTCTGACCCGGTGTTGCTCGCACAAGTAAAATACAGCTACACATTCACATACGTAATTACATATGTACATAGATCTGTCTAAATCAGTTAAATCCTGCTTATTCAGCTTTGCCAGCACTTGCGGAACTCACACACTCATCGGTCGGAGAAGGAGAACAGGCGCATCTGAAGAAGTCCCGGAATTCATTGCCAAACTATGGATTCGCCCCCATTCCAAACATCATCATCGAGTACAAGTATCCACGTGCCGTCTACTTTATACTGGCCACCAAATTCTTCGAGGCTTTTGCGGCAAACGGAATGCGCAGTAAGTCGGAGCCGGAATAAGTGAATCGCAGTTATCAAGTAGACCATGTCTGATCTACAGTTATCTTCCATTGTTCTGTCGAAATATTCCAAAAATCTTGCTTATCAGCAAGTAAACGTGCCTGCTGCACAATGGGAGGTCTCAGTGGGTGCTCATTGCCATGGTGGACACACAGAACTGCAGTCTGACAGTTGCTAACAGAGAGAGAGAGCGGCAACTGTTTGAATAATCTCAATTTATACATTTCTGTAGATTGAAAGACAGATAAAAACGCCGCACAGAGCGTTTTTATACTAGACTTATAGGCAAATATACAAAGCCGGATTCATTTGTTTGTAGGTATGAATGTGGATAGGAATAATTTCTTGGTGGAATCAGGAGTGCACACATATTTGATGTATGCACACAAATGAAATAAGGTATAGAAAATTGGAACCTTTGCAGATTTGTCATCGAGAACACTTGACCCTTAGGTTTGGTATTAAACCTTTTAGAGCTATTTAAGGAACCGAAACTTATCTGTTTATGTTTTAGTTTAATAATTATCATATAAGCAACTGGCGCAGGAACTGTCAGTATAACTAGAAGATTTGCATACCTACAAATTATAATCCTTTTACCTATCCAAAAACGCTAAATTAACAAAAAATAAAAAAAACTACAATATACAATTATTCTGCAAGGCTATACAATTTTCCTCATTGATAATATTAGAAAATATTAATTAAACTTAAAATTATTTTGCATTATCTCATTCCTCAGCAATATTGGTGCTCTTTCTGCGAGATGATCTTAGCTTTACGGAAAGCTTCGCAACAATTGTGCTACACATTTTCAACTTTTTCGGTCAGTTCTGTCCGATCATTGGAGCCATATTGGCTGACAGCTATCTGGGCAATGTGCGCACCATATCCGGATTTAGTTTCCTTTACGCATTTGGCTGGCTACTGCTGACGTTGACGTCGCTGCCAACAATGGGAATGCCGGTCATAGCATTGTAAGTGCGATACTAAAGATTGATTACTTATAATATGTATTTCTATTTTACTATTAGCCTTCTGGTCTCAATCTCCTTCATCGCTGTGGGCAATGGGTCTGTGCGGGCGTGCATCACTTCACTAGGCGCACTGCAGTTCAAGCTGCCGGAGCAGTCTGTCCATCTGGCGGAGTATTTCTCGTTCTATTACTTTGTTTATTATTTCGGAATATTTCTGAGCAAGATTCTGCCGCCACTTGTACGAGCCAATACGCAGTGCTTCGATAAGGTCACCTGCTATCCCGCAGTATTTGGCACCTTGGGTAGTTCCTTCATGTTGGCCTGGTGTAAGTTGAACTTCAAGGTTAAGTTTCTATATCTAATGCATCCCTAATTGTTGATTCACCTTAGTTACATTTCTCATTGGAAAATGCTATTATAAGCCGGAGAAACTCTCCGGAGACAATATACTCTTCAAGTTTTGTGGCTGCATTAAGGCCGCTCTAGTGGGTAAGTGGCGACGACGCAACTCCGATAAAAAGAGCAATTATTGGCTGCACAATGCCATTGGTGTCTACGAAGCAAACTTTGTAAGCGATGTGTCGCGAGTACTACGCGTAAGTCACATTAAGCAACCCGCGAAGGATTAAATCATATCCCCAGACATCTTTCCAGCTCTGCAAACTGTTCATTCCGCTGCCGTTTTATTTTGCACTGCTCGCGCAGCAGGATTCCAGCTGGACTTTCCAGGCGACCATGATGAATACCACTGTGCTGGGCGTCACGATACAGCCAGATCAAGCCAAGGCCGTGGGGCCCATATTTCTGTTCCTGCTTATACCTCTTTGGCAATATCTAACAGCTCCTCTTTTACGCCGACTATTCAATTGGGAACTTCAGCCGCTGAATAGTGTTACCATAGGCGGTATTTGCTCAGCTGGTGCATTCTTCTGCGCGGGCGCACTGCAGGATCGAATTATGGTTAGCTGCATCAAGTCTACATAAGGAAATACTCATTATAACTGGATTTTCTTTACATGCTCATAGGAATCACCTGCCCAGAGCATCAACATTGCCTGGCAACTCCCACAGTTCCTGCTGATCATGTTGGGCGAATTGTTGCTGGCCATTCCGGGACTCCAGTTTGCCTTTACACAGGCGCCGGCATCAATGAAGTCTGTGGTCACCGCAGCTTGGTTTCTCAACAACGCATTCGGCAATCTCATTGTAGTAATTGTCACCGAGTTAGATGTTTTAAATTCACAGAAGGCCGAGTATTTTTTCTATGCGGTAGTGATGCTGGTCTGCATTATTATATTTACTCTGTTGGCATATGAATACGCTCTTCAAGATAGCAGAGAGAACCAACTTTCCAGCGATATGGTTGTCCTGCTGCCCAATCAACTGAACGATGCGCCCAGTTCCAGCAGTCGCAACGCAAGTGTTTAGCTGCAGAACCACCTCTATTTGTGTCTACTGTAGGTACAGGTAAAGTATTGGTTGATTTTTCAAAGAATAACCTTGTAATTCAGGCCTATGAATACAGTGATTTTCTAGCTAGAAAAATAAGAATAAAAATCGATACAAAAACTCAATCCAATATTTTTCAAAGTGTATAGTACCTGCAATAGTTCTAGTGCATTATCGAGATTATCTCTAAAGTACAAAATAAAACGGCAGCAGCTGCAATTACAATTAATTTATTCATCCAGGCATTACGTGTCTCCGAAAATACATCAAACAAACCGGATAAACTAAAAACTACTAGAGTATCTTGAACATGTATTGCAGTTCCAAATGGGTATCGTCAGGTAGATCCGTGCAATGCACGGCATTACATACCTTTGACATGCCAAATTTGGAGCGAAGTGTATGTGGACGCAGCAGCTTAGCGATTTCAGGATCCATGGGACCGCAAAACTGGCGAAACTCCTCGTGAGAGTTTTTTGTGGGATCCTCGCATACAATCTCCAGGCACATGCATACACCACTGGCCAATTGAGCCACCATTTGTATGAACTCTGGCAAGATGCCACGATAGACCTCGTAGAACTCTTCACAGTTGGAGCGTGCCATCATCAACATGCGCATGGCTTCTATTTTGAAACCGTGTGTGAGGATCTCATTTAGAATTCGTCCTAGCAGTCCATCCTTGATGCAATGCGGCTTAATGATGGCCAGGGTACTGTTACTAAACAGACATTCCTTAATAATATTGTGGCGCTCCTCAAAAAAGAAATTCAAATCACTGGGCACATTCTCCTCCTTCGCCGGGCAATAGAAACCATGGCGCACCTCCTCGCGTTCGAATAGCTGCTTCATGCTGTTCGACAGCTCTAGTTTGGTAGCCGAAGGGTCATCTGGGTTATATTTGGAGCAAGCATATATTTTCTGAGCCACATTATCCCCGATCAGCTCCAAACTGAGAGCCGGTCCTGCCAGCAGCTCATTCATTAGAACTCTATAGGGAGTAAGTTTACGATCAGGAGAAACTGTTGTTTCCATAGTCATATGATACTTACGAAATGTGCACATCTTCATCTTGCATTCTGGATAGAAACTGAGTAACTGTTTTTGGTGAAAACTGAACCATCAATGCATTGTTAATGTTTATCTTGTTGTCAATAAGAGTTGTAAGAAATTCTCCCAAATTTTTAGGCCACATGCTGCTTTTAAGCAGAACGAATGCCCTGTTTAAAGTGAGAATCTGAGTAAAATGGATCAGATCAGAAGGAATTCCCTGCTTACCGCTTACGGTACTTGGCCAATGAGATGCGCGTATTCTCATCTGCATAGTCAACGATATCGAATTGTCGACCAAAGATGTTGACCTTCGATCCAACAAAGAAATCGCGTACAGTCAATTCGGGGATCTTAGTTCTTCGTAGAAAGGTTTTCTTGTGTTTTGTATCGAACTACAGCAGAAAATGGCAGAAAAGGAGTCTTATTGAAACACTTATTTTCAAATGAATAACCGAACTTACCACTTCCACGCCTCCGTCACTCAAATGAAATGTTAATTGATATGTGTGGGTGATTCCAGCGACGATATGGAACCATTCCGCCACAAAGGTCAAACGTGCGGTCTCGTTGCGTTGCGTTTGTACCCTCATTACTTAAATATTTTATATTATTAATCCACACTCTGTTCAAAATATATTTACAGCTATTGAAAGCATTTGACTGATTCTCACTGCATCGCATGTTTTGTTTAGGCAAACAAAATTTGAAGCGTGCTTCTTCTTTCCCGCGTTGTCAAGGCAACCCTGCATTTAGTCTGTGTTACCAGACTGTTGGATTTCTTATGACCGCCCCCGCATAATCCTCTTTGTTCTTGTACAAAAGAAACAAAGAAATCAACAAATACATTTTGTAGTTTTCCTTTTATTTTAAATTTCCTTTATTTACAGGAAACAAAAAATTAATAAATTGCAAATGAAACTTCACAATGAATTGGTTGTAGCTTTCTTCCTGTTAATTTTGTTATTGTGGCGAAAATCCAGCGTAAATTTTATGCATCTTTAGTTCCTTTGATTTTTCCCGTTGACATTTCGCTTATTTAGCTCAAGTTAATCGTGTTTTGGAATAATATTTATGAACGCACATGTTTTTTGGGATGTGTTAATGTGTGTGTGGGTGTGGTGGGGGCTTTATGTGTGAGTGTGTGTATGTGTTGTTGTTTGACTTAACGATATAAGGGCCTCGGCTAACGCTACGACTCTGTTTCTCCAAAAACGCCCAAAGGAGCTAGCCTTCTTAAGCAGCTGGCTTCTTCTCTTTGTCACCTTCCCCACCTTCGTCCTCATCCTCATCATTTTGCGAGAGGCTGGGGATGTTGTCGTCAGAGTCGTCATCTTCATCAACGTTAAAATCGTCGAACTTATTGTTCCAATCACCACCAGGGGTATTCAGGAAGTTGCCAAACATGCCGTTGTCCTTGGCATCTCCTAAATAAAATATACGAAATAAAAATCGATGAGCATATAGAAACCAGATAGTCAAACATTCTCTTAGTCATACCTTCCTCATCGTCAGACTCATCGCGCCACTTGGCAAAATTGGCTTTCAGGAAATGTAATTTGGTTTTGTCCGTGGTCAGGGTAGGCCAGTACGGTCCACAATCTTGCTTGGGTATTGTGAATTCTAGGCAACGTCCAATGTTCTTGCTTGTCACTTTCTGAGGAACAACTGATTGATAGAAGTTCAATGTGACTTCATATTTCTTGGAGGCATCCAGTGCATTTACACCCTTGAAAAAGAAGCTGTTTTCTGTCACTCTGAAAAACCAAATACATTGTGTTAAATTCTCTATTTATATATTTTTCGAAATAAGAGATCTTACTTATGGTCAATGTCCTTGCATTCCACATCGATAATTACATACACCAAATCATTTCGCTGAGCCCATGAAACTGGAGGCGGTATAGCACTGGAATTGAAACGATAATAAACAATTGTTAAAATAAACAAACAACACAAAGCGACCAGAGCGGGACTTGAAAACAACTTCGTATGGTATCTGGCGTATCGATCGTTCGAGTTATCATGGCAACTAGGGGAAGGTTGTTGTTTCAGAATAGAATGCAAAGTGCATGCATGGACAAAAACGTTTGGCTTTACTACCATACATGGAATTAAACTCCATGCTGTGAAAATCTGCCCATTCCTTTAAAAAAAATTAGCGCCAACCTAAACATAACCTCAAATGTCAGTGACTTTTGATAGCACTGCGAACTGTCCAAAAATACGACAATGCAATTGCGCATGAGACACGCCCACCATTTGGTACCGGAGGCAAGATGTTTCATTCTATGCATACAGTCTTAACCGCAGTTAACTCAGTAATTTAATAGACTAATTTGTGCGGCTTTCTCATAGTGAAAATTAGTCGCCGTATATGACCCCACGGCATCTGCGAAAAGCACGCGTCGCACAAAGAAGCCACAAAAAGAACAGCCGATAGCAACTAAGGTAACAACAATTAAATGCCCCGAGTAGTAGCACAATACTTACCCCGTTGCCGACATTTTATTTTGTTGATGCGTTAGCTATATATTAATAAACGAAGCCGCGTTCACTACTTGCAAGTCTGTTATTAGCAGAAAATGCAATTTTCAGCCGATTGTCGGACACTAAATGAGAATGACTACTTTGTAACTCACACAGTGCTCGAGAACGTTCGTCCAAGCGATTGACAGTTTTGGCATTGCACAGCACTGCTTAAAAAAATTTCTTTACACTGTCATCATTCACAATTTATTCGATAACACGCGTATAACCTACATTTCCGAACACTGTCAACTCTGTCATCTGTGTGAAAAAGTAGGAAGAACAAGAGGAAGAAAGTGAGTCGAAGCTGTTACTTAACCAAATTTTAGCACAAGTTGCAGATTGTTTAACTAAATTCAATCCATTCAGGCAGACATGTTGCGCATTACAGCCGGTAAAGTCGCTAACGCCATCCGTGGCACCGTGGGTATTACAGCCTCGCGTGTCGCAGCCGTGCGCAGCCTTCACGGAACTGAGGAATCCGCTGAGGAGTTCGACAAGCGTTACGAGAAATACTTCTCTCGCGAAGGTATTGATGGCTGGGAGGTCCGCAAGGGCATGAACGATTTGCTTGGCATGGATCTGGTGCCCAGCCCATCGGTCATTGAGTCTGGACTGCGTGCCTGTCGCCGTGTGAACGACATTGCTCTGGCCATCAGGTGGCTGGAGGGCTGCAAGGACAAGTGCGGTGACCAGAAAGCTACCCTCTACCCCTACTTGTTGGAGAAAATCACACCGACCCTCAACGAACTGGGTGTGCCGACTCTTGAGGAATTGGGCTACGACAAGCCTGAATTGGCTTTGAAGTCCGTTTTCGACATGTAAAGCATTCACTTTTTCCTTTAGTTTAATTAACACACACAAACAAGAACAGAAACAAATACACAAACAGAACCAATGTACTTGGTGCGGATGAACATGTTATTGGATTGCAAATAAAAGGAGATTGGAGTAAGGCTACCACACAAAATCCTGCTAATTGTTTCTTGTATTTGTCTGTTGATTATGTAACGCCCTATTGGAAAGGTTATGCGGTGCCCGCACAGTCTAGCATGCATGGCAAATTATTGAACATTCGCAATTGAATTCAAATTCGTTTATTTGTGTACAAAACAAGTTGACAGTTTAACTGCATACAAATTTTTCTATTTCCATGACTTCAGCAGCTCTGCTGCCTTATCCAGATTCTCTTGCTTCTTAATGAAACAGTAGCGCACAAAGTTCTCGCCCAAGTGTTTATTGGGCTCACTGTAAAAGGCGCTGGGCGGTATGCCCTGCAAGCCCATGTTCTTTGTCATCCACTTGGTAAATTTGTAGTCTCGGTACTTGTCTGTTTCCGAGTTCAGATTAATCTTATCTGCCAGCGGCGTCCAATCAGCAATCATGAAATAACCGCCCTCGGGGATAGTTGGACGCATTCCAGCTTCCTTAAGGAATTTAGCCATGAAATCTCTTTTTGGCTGCAATTCCCGCGGCAAGCTGAGAAAATAGCTTTCAGGTTTTCCAAGGCGTTCAAGCTCGAGCTCAAAGCTTCGTGCTACACCCTCCTGGAGAGGGGTGGGACAAGTGTATACAGAGTTCTGGTGAACCATTTGTAAGTTTCTTATCAACTCTTGTGGTCCATAAGCCCATCCAATCTTCCAGCCAGTCACCGAGAAGGTTTTTCCGGCTGATCCAATGGTAATTGTACGATCCCACATGCCAGGCAGGGTGCAAAAGCGCACGTGCTCGACACCGTCAAAAACCAACCATTCGTACACCTCATCCGAAACACATAGAACATTCCACTTGCGACACAGCTCAGCAATGCGTTCCAGTTCCTTGCGCGTGAAGACCTTACCGGTAGGATTGTGTGGAGTGTTTAATATGATCATTTTCGTCTTTTCATTGAACAGCTTTTCTAGTTCAGTATCGTCCAGCACCCAGTCCGCAGAACTGAGTGACCCTTCCTTCGCGCGCTGAAATATTATAAATAGAGGGTGTTCCACTTGGAAAGGTATGACAGACATGATAGCTACTTACCAATTTCAATGGAATAAAACGTGGTACTCCGTTTGCCATTTTCACCATAGGCTCATAGCAGTCGAAGAAAGGTTCAATAATAATGACTTCATCACCATCGTCGACATGGCCCATTATTGTGGAGTAGAGGGCTTCATAGGCTCCAGCTGTGATCAGTATTTCGTTCAACGGATTTACCTCATGTCCAATCAATCCACTATAGAGTTTAGAAAGTGCCTGCACAAGCCGCACATGACCCTAAAATAAGAAAACAACTGTTGGTTTAGACCAATCATAAGATTCCGCGCTGATCACGCACATTGCCTCTGGTGTATTGGTGCAGTAGAGGATTTGGATCCTTGGCTATCTCCGCTAGAGCGTTAGTAACATAGGAGGGTGCAGCATCATCTGGAAATCCTTGGCCCAAGTTTAATGGCTTATATTGCATTGCTAGCGCAATATACTCGTTCCACACGCTGGGCGTACTGCCTTGTAGGCGTTTCGGCAAATCAAACTTATCCATCGTCTTTGTTTTTGTTTTTTGGCTTTGGTGTCGTTGGATGTGGCAGTTTTCTAAGCTTCTGAAGCTAGGCACGGCACACACGCGGCGACAGGTTCTGAGCATCTGAAATGAGTTGAGTTGAGCTGCTATTTATTAACAAGTTTACCACCACCAAAACCATTGTTTATATATTGACTGCTTGGATGACTTTGTTCCGGGTGTGCTATCACAAATGTGTAAATGCAATCGTTTCTCTAAGAATTAAAATTATATTTTAGATTTCCTCTGGAATTATGCAGCTGTATGACGTTGCATAATGAAACCAAAGAACGAAATCCAAACGCAAAGTGTACGACGTAAAAACTAATTTGTTTATATACTCACACACAGACACACTCGCAATAAATTGTTACTGCCTCTCACAGAATTGGAGGGCGACTAAACACATGTGGCTTTAAACATTTCATGTGGCAGATAAAGGGTGCGCTACTTATCAGTGCGGTTTTTGTCTGGGTGTTTTAATAATCAAGTAAATAAGTTTTACTGCGTAAAGATTCGCGCCTTATAAACATACTTTTTCTTTGCCATTCAGCGGAAACAATCAGCTGTTCGTCAAGTAGTGTTGGTAAATGTTCTCTTAAATGCTAAATTCGCGTTGCGACAGTTTAAAATTAAACTCACGCAGCGAGTGGCAAAGTAGAGACAGTATTAATGATAAGGAAATCTATTTTTAAACTGAAGTATCAAAAACTACAAATTTCAATTATGTTTAGCAAATAAAAAAAAACAACATGTAGATGCACAAGCAAAGTTCGGCCGTTCTTTCCCTGTATGCAAATGTATGTACATATGCACGCGAGGATACCCAAAAATATAAAAGAACATCGAAAAGCTTGCCAAGTACTACTATTTTTTTGGTAAAGGTTAAATAGCTGCATGCGTCAATTTAAACAGCTTTAATACAGCTTTTTGCACGGTCCAAAAGCATGTCGAAAAGGTGTTTTAGCTCGTTGCCCGGTATGGCCGTCAGTATGCCGGTGTAAGCCTTTTGAATGGCCTTCACGTCTGCATAAAGCTTTACTTTCATCGGCAAATGCATTTTTCCGAGAAAGGTAGAAGTCGCACCGTGCCATATCAGGTGAATACGGGGAGTGGTCAATTGTTAATATGTGATTTTTGGTCAAATAATCGGCCACAAGCGTCGATTGATTTTTGGTCGTCAGCCAATTTGTGCGGAACAAACAGTGCACACACCTTTTGTAAGCCCAAATGTTCGGTCAAAATGCGATAAATCGATGTTTTGGAGATGTTTAATTTTATTTCCATTAATTTCAATGATGATTTCGGCTGATATTTTATGAATTCACGCACAGTTTCGATGGTGATCACGGATTTTGGTTGGCCCACATGTTCATCGTCAATTATGTCCTCACGACCACTTTGAAAACGTTGAAACCACTTTACATGATAGACAATCATCGCCATAAACTTGTTTCATCAATTGAAACGTTTCGGTAAAAGTTTTACCAATTTTAAAATAAAATTGAATGTTTGCTCTTTGTTTGAAGCTCATTTTCGCACCGATGACAAAAACATACTCACACTTAAAACGCAATAACTTCACTTCCAATAGATGAAATGTCATTAAATTAAATTAAAATTTTTACTGGAAGTCGATAAAGGATAGCAGATTCTAATTCGCACTAGTCGACATATAAATGGCGCCACTAGAGGGCGCTAGATTCAAAAACTCCTGTTTACTTTGGAACGCACCTTGTAGGTATGAATTTATGCATTTTGGACTGCCGCAAAGGGCTTTTGGTATTACCAATATGGAAACTAACTGCATACACTCAAGTATGTTTGATAATGGAATGTGGACGATCAAGTCAAAGCTTGTCTACATAAGTGAAGTACATACATATGTATGTACTTTAAAATTATTTTAGTTCTTAACTATTGTCTTCTTCTAATTTTATTTAAAGATTCACATCACACTGTTTACACATCAAGATTTCAGTGCAATCTTTAAGGTCTCCATATTCACATTCCAAATTCGTCGATTCAAATTAAAACTTTGTCAATAATTTTTTAAAGTTTATTTATAAAAACTGTGTGTTAATTACAGAAAATAAAAGTGAAATCATTTAAATAGTACAATTGACAAATGAGTTATAACATTTACATGTATTTTAACATAAGTGCTGTAAGTACGTCATATGTATGTACAGTCTGTCAAGTAACTCTTTACTCAAATGTACACGTTAATGTTATGTACATATGTGAAGAGTGTTTCTTGACATACTGTATGTTATTCAAATTGAAGTTTTCCATATGCATCAATATTTGTGTTGCAGAGTTTTAACAAAGTAAAGCTACTAAACTTAAATCACAGATAACACTAACGTGTTTGTTACAATATGTATGTATGTTCTTGTTTTATATTCGAATATGTATGTAAGTAAGTAATTGGGTATTTCAGCCAAACGAGTTTATTAAGTTGGCTGTTTTGTCTTTCAAAATAATATTGTAGAACGCATATAACAAGTCGACTTAAAGGCTACTTAGAAAATCGCTAACATTATTGCTGTGTTCGTTTGTTTGTAATTAAGTTTGTCACGTTTGTGTTACAGATTACCTTAAATGCAACAATTCCCTTATTAACTACCAAACAATAAGTTTGTGAGTGTGTTTAGTAAGTGGTTTCAACAGAAATGGTTCTTCAAATGATATGCGCTAGTTGCTCTTGTTTTGTTTTTGTATTTCTTAGACGTTCCCTGTGAATGGCACACGATACTTGCGTTACGCGAATGGCAAAAATGAAACTGTAATTAGTTCTCTTGCTACTGTTTTGATATGGACGTGGTATGGCGTATGGGCGTTAGAAACTCTCTCTCTCTCTCTCTCTCTCTTTCTTTTCTTTTCTTAGACATGCACCTCCGGGCAGTCCTCGTCCTTGATCGATGTATACTGCACCTTCTTGGCCACATTGTCGAACACTGGAGTCATCATGTACTTCAACTTGTCACGACTGACATAGACCAGTGCCACCAGCAGACCCAGCAGGATCATACTAAGCACAATCAGCAAGAAGATCAACGTTGCCGTGTGGCCACTGATGTGTGGCTGCAGCTGCCCATAGAGCTGCTCATCCTCGGCGATATTAAGGAACGAAGCGGCCGCTGCCATCGCCGCTGCGCACTCGCTCATATCCAGCTGAAGAATATGCGCCGGCGTTCGATCCACATGGTCAATGTCATGGAAGCACATCAGACTCTCCTGGTTGCGGACCTTCACATGTGTGCCCTGCAACCACGTGCGGAACGGCGATATCTTGCAGTCGCATACAAACGGATTCAGATTGAAGTCTACGATCAGATCAACGCTTCGATTCTCACGCTCCTGCAGCTCATTGAGCAACAGCATATCGCTGGGCTTGACAAGCTCGAACTTGTTGCGCTCCAGATCGAGGAATCGCAAATTCTTCAAACATCGCACCTCAAAGTTAATGTCCTTCAGCAGATTGTCGCCCAAATGCAGATCGCGCAGCGCAGGCAGATCGCAGAACACACGGCGATCCTTGAAGTGTGTGATCTCGTTCTGCTCCAGATGCAGCTTCTGCAGCTTCACCAGCTGACTGTTCATAAATATGTCATGCAGATCCTCGCTCAGCTGCGGCGAGCTGTGGTCCTCGAAGGCATCTGTGAGATGCAAACTCTGTAGGTTGCCGAAATTGGAGAAGACACGCGGATGATGATGATTGACCTCGTCATCGTTGCGCGAAATGCTCAAGTTGTTGTGATTCAATATGAGACGTTCCACCCGCGGCACATGGTGGTAGCTCTTGCCACGTATTTCGCGTATATGATTGCTACTCATGTCCACAATCTTCAGCTGCTTGTAGTCGTTAATGCTGCCGAACACATTCCACGGCAGCTCGGCTATAAAATTTCCCGTGAAGATGAGTATCTCCACCTGCTCCGGCATGTGCTCCAGCACGCTGGTGTTGTTCAATCTCGTGTTTGTACAGTTAACAATATACTGCACAGTGCCCTCGTACTTCTCGTTGCCGCATGTGCAGGCCGACGGGAAATTGGGTCCACAGCTGGACGAGCTCTCCGCGTTGCTCAGTGACAGTGCTGCGCTAATGGCTAGCAAAGCCACGACCACCATTTGTGGCTGCAGCTGTGGTTCGTTGGCCATCTCACTGCTCACTTGCTGGGGCAGAGGCTGCAACTAGAGTTGGAGCTGGTGCTGTGGCTGCTGCTGCTGCTGATGCTGGGGCTGATGCTGATGCTCCGGCACGGGTATGGCTGCAATTAATAGCAGAGTGGAATGTTTTATTAGTTGCGAACGCATTTTAAAGTAAGCCAAAGCCAACAAGGCCACAAAATGCAGTTGCCAGCCTGCTGCCACATCCCATGCCCCGTCTCTCGTCTCCCTCTCTCGTCCGCCTAGCTGGCTGGCAGCCTGTCCGACGTAAATTTATGCTCCCCAACTTGCAGATTTATGAGTTTATGAAAGGCTAAACATTGCTCAACAGCAGCGGTGCGCACACCTCAACCTGACCGCAGCATACCCACCGCGTCGCCTTCCCATCTTGCTACTCTTTCACTTCCCTTCCTTCCCTTAGCATCCCTTGCCTATCTTTCCCTTACTGCCTTCAAGTTGGTATCGTCACTTTTACCCCTCGCGGCCAATCAACGGCACCCACGGCGTATGGGTAATTTTTGTTTAGTGCCAAACTTTTCGGTAGCGCCAGCTACAATAAACGCCAAAAGGGCACTCAAGCGAGCTGACGAGGTATCCACATAAAGTTACCTCAACCCCCACTCTGCACTTCACCCCACTCCTGCACTTAACCCACGCCCGACCGCGTTCGACCGCAGGCGGCACTGAATCTTATTATTATTTTTCGGCTTTTATTGCTATTTGTTTAGCATCGACTGAAGGCATAACAAGCCACAGACGTGGCCAAACACTTTAAAAGCTTAAGAGCAGAGAAATCAAAGAGAGACAAAGAGAGAAAGAAGCGAGCGGGAGAGAGAGAGAGACAGATTCTTAAAGATTACGCTAGGCATGAGAGCGGAAAGAGCAAAGTAAGTTCTTAAAACATTTCAAATGTTTTACTTTCAAGAAGAACAAAAGAATGTTTTTGTTCTTGGAAAGATGCTTAGAACTTTTAGCAAGAATCGTATCATATTAAAGTACTTGCTGGTGCTGCTGTTGAGCCTGATTAATGAGCGGGTAATGAGAGTGAGTCTGTCTGGCAAATGAGCTTAAAAGATTTCATATTTAGTTTATACATTTTTGAGTCATGTAAATTTAGGACTAAGAATGCAGACTTTAAACAACCTCTTCTCCATTGCCTGTAGCTCTTGACTTGCACGTCTGTTTGCATTCAAGTATTGCCCATTTTATGCTCCTGACATGTGTCCGTCATAAAGCTGGCTGCCTACTATAAAGCTCTGAACTCGTTGCTTCCATTGATTACGGCCACGTACTGTGGCCATGGCCGCCGTCGAGGCTCAATTAAACGTCGATGGTTGAGCTGGCGTCATTTCTTTCCTTGCCATGCTGTAGGTAAAGGAGAGTGTGAAAGAGGGGGGGAAAGCTGGACTGTTGTCTGTTTCCAGCTGTGGCCAAGGTTTATTCGATGCTAATGAGCGCGGCAATCGAATATACCTGGAGCTAAATTGAAAGCTAACGGCCATTTAATGGGCTCAGCCCGCGTGATGCTTTCCAATTATCGCAGCTGGCAAATAAGCATGTATTGCTTGTGTGTGTATGTGTGTGTGTGTGGGATGGAATAAACTTTTCCCAATTGACACTTTAATATGGCGTACTGCCAGAAGAAAATTAAAGAAGGCACAAGAAAGTCGGGCCAATTTGCCGTTAAACAACATCAAGACGGACAACCAACGGCTGCGCCTTCTACTTTCTCTGTGTTGTTGTTTTTGTCGTTGTTGTTGGTCGGTTGGGGTTTTTTAACCTTTGTGCACTTTTCACACTTTGTGCACCTGCAGTTTGTTGCTGCTGCTGATTCTGTTGCCGTTGTTGTTGTTGCTTTTGCGGAACAATCAAAGCATAAACGTCATTTTATGCCCAAAACAAAGCAGCACAAGAAAGCTCACAGCATTTTGTAAAGCCAAACAAAATGGCGCACAGCGGCGCACTTGAACTCAAGCTCAGCGCGAGCGCTTGTGTGTGTGTGTGTGTGTGTAGGTGTGCATGAGTGTGTGTCACTTCCTGTTTGGCTGCTTAACAAGGCAAAGCACTAACAGCAACACTCGCAGACACTCATACACACACATATGCAGTTGCACATACTTAAAATTTAACTCGCATTTGCTTTTTGTTACCTTTTGCAGTTCACGTGTGTGTGCGTTTTGCATGTGTGGGGGTGTGCGTGTGTTAACTGTTGCAATAATATTCCACTTCCACACAGTCCACCCTACTGTTTTTCTTCTGTCCACCCCCTACTCCCACAACAATATAAGGCAGCCCTGCCGCACAAATGTTTCTTGTTTCTTAACTGCACACGATTCTTTTATATAAATATTTTTATATAACTCTACTTTACATTCTCAACATCATATTGACTTAAGCATTCTGTTTGCACGCAGAGAAATTTTTATAGAAATTTTCTATTCTAGGTAATTTTGAATTGAATTGAGTTTTTATTGGAATAAACAAAAATTGAGTCCATTTTAAATATACTTCCCCTTCTGTTGTCCCAATCTGCAATTTGGTTAGGGTATCCCAACTTCTTTATGACCTCGCGTATTTCGCTCACTTTATCTTGTTCTTTTTTGGGGCTCCAATTTATGCATGCGCGTAAAATAATAATAATAACAAGTACAAGTACAGCGAGCGTTATAATAAAAGTGAGTTCTGTATTTTGCATTCGCGCTTGGGTCTCCCGTTTTTAATTCGTTCGTCGTAAAGCGACGCGCACTTAACAGTTGCATTTGGAAGGCAGCACACAGTCCTTACAGCTCACGGTCCACAGTCCGGAATTGCAAATGGGAAGTGGGTTTGAGAAATGCGGGCAGAGAGAGTGAGAGAGTGAGAGAGAGACAGAAAGGGGGAGATGATATTAGGGGAACATGGTAAATACGAAGCGGGACACGGTTAATGAAAGGTGGGCACCGGTACTCAATTTGTAACACGCGATGTGAGCGTTTTATGCATATATAAGTGACTCTGTGTGCGGTCTAATTAGAGCAGAAGAGCGGAGTAATTGCAAGAGAAAGAGAGTAACGAAGAGGGGAATGGGGAGCGAGTATACATATGCAGATAGCTAGCTGGAGTTGCGCTGAGGCACAGACGGATTGCATCATTAAACAGAGACAGCAACAACTTGTTCAGTTGCGTTCTACGGGATTAGCTTAATGTAATTAATTCTTGGCATCTGTGCCAGGGCCTCAGTCTGTCTGTGTGTATGTGTATGTGTATGAGCAGGGAAGAGCTTTTACTTTCATGGAGTGAATTGTAGAGTAAGTAATTACTTTCAGTACAGTAGTAGCTCGCAAAGTGACAACCAAATAAAAAATTTACAAGTTTAATTCAATAAAAAATAAAGAGAATTTGTGTATTTTCTGTTTATTTTCACTTGGGGGTGCCCACTGTACTTGAGTAGTGACTTGACACGCATTGCAACATTTCGTTGCCTACTTTTCGGCGAACACAGGCAAATTGCTTTAAAATAATTCACTTTCCCAACTGAAGCTGAAGTTGAAGCTGAAGCTGGGCAAATCCTTTTGGCAACAGCGAAAGGCGCGTCATGGCGGCGTTGCCAACTGCATTACGGAAATGGGAAAGTGCGGAAATGCTAATGCGGCCAACGAGCGTTTAATATCTTGCCACTGCAGTCATTAAGCAAAAAAGCAGTCTGAAAGCTTTTTGGCGCGACCACAAGCTGGAGGCGGAGATGGAGATGGAGCAGGAGCAGGAAAGCGGAAGGCAGAGGAAAAGGAAGAGAAAGGAGTTCAAGTAGCAACGAAGTGGCAACTAACTGTTCTCGGCTAACCGTAAATTATGCGGTTGTGGGGCTTAGCTGTGTGTGAGTGCAATGTGGCTTATGGCGCATGTGTATGTGTGTGTGTGTGTGTTGTCTTCGGCTCGTTTGCATTGAACGTATGTTGTTGTTCATGTTGCTGTGGTTCTTGTTGTTGTTGTTGCAGCTGCTGTTGTCAGTCGTGACAGGATAAAATGCAATAAGGACAGCTCCTTTGAAATGCAATTAAACGCGACTGCAGCCGCCAAGCCGCACGAAACTCAATTAGTAAAGTTGCACGCGCAACGTACGTTCGTGTCCGTGCCCGTGTCTGTGTCTGTGGTGGTGTCCGTCTGGAGGCGTTGCCTGGCCACGCCATGTCTGTGGCCCGCGGAACTGGCCACAATGCCAAATTGGCGCACGTTGGCTTCATAATTTTATTATGACTGCAAAATTACGAGACAGCGTGCCGCGTGCTGTGTGCTCTGCCCCTGTGTAGGGCATCTTGTGCCGTTAACTTGCGCCTCTCAATGTTGTACAGTGGGGCGTGGTCATTGTCTGCCCACCAGACTGCAGGACACCGAGCGTTTCTTCGGTCCGTTTAGACTAATTAGCAGACTGTTAATTGCACTTGAATGTCGAAGTAAAACTGAAGTGCGAGGAGGCGTGCCTCTCTCTCCACCTCCCCCTGCCCCTCCACTCTAGCTGCTGTATCTACCCTTAACTATTCCTGCTGTCGGACATTGGGGCTTCCAAGTGCTTGTGGGGCTTTACTTTTCTTTTGTGTCTGCAAAGTTTTCGCACGCAACTCGCACCGCGGAAGTTGTGAAAAATTATCTGACGTCGTTGCGTGTGCCTGTGTCTGTGTGTGTGTATGTGTCTGTCTCTCTGTGTGTGTGTGCGACTGTCTGCGACGCTGGCTTGTGGTTTCATGAAGAATTGGACAATACGTGCATGGGGACAGAAGTTTGTAGTTTATGATGTGCAAGATGCGCTGCGACGATATTTAGGGTAGTTTTAACGCGCGGCGCGGCCTGTGGATGCCATGTGGATAGTTAATTTAGGCGACTTCCAGCTCGAAGTGACTATAAACTTAAGTAAATTGACTACAGTTTTGTGGATGGTATGCAGATTATATGTGTATTTCGAAGTGTTAATAGGATGTATACAGTGTAAGATAAAACATAAACATACATAAGTGTGCTGGGGTTATGTGAATCATATGTTAACTATACTTTGTTAACTTTAGAACTGTTGAATTGCATAATTACTATAGAACTAACATCAAACTTTTCTTGTGGTGTACTAACTTTGTGCACGTGTATGTAGCAGACAAAAGGAGGCGTGGCAGGCACCATAAACTATTGTATATGTATGCACATATGTATATACTATTGTATATAGGTGAGTCAATTGAGCCATGTTCTTCTGCTGTCAATCTGTCCCACTGTCAGTCTGTTTGTCTGTTTGGACGAACACGGCAATGAATGTACGCAGATTAAATTTTCAATTTAAAATAGTTTTCAATTTGATTTGTAAGCGACGTATAAAAGAAACAAGTTTCTGACATCGACATTTACTTAGCTGACAATAATATATTTCTCTCCTCCAAATTTAAATCCAATCGGACAATAAACACTGCAGCGCTGCCTCTGCGTGCTTTCATATCTGTGTACGACTGTCAATGCACTAGACGGCACAAGACTTTGTATCTGATAATTGTTTGTTTATTTTATAAAACTAGGCGTAGGTTATCTAACTGTCGACTTTGCTCGACTGTAGCGTTTCTTTACTTTACACTCTGTTCCTAAGTATAACGAAAAGTTTGTAGAAGTAAAATACTTATAACTGTACTTACTATACTTGTTGTGGAATCTTTGTGGATCACAAGCGGTAAATAGGGATAATTTGTAAAATAAATTAATCGCATATTATTTTGATTTGTTGATTTGTAAATCTCATGCATTGTAGATCGAAAGTTGTATATTCGTGAACTCTCAGGGGAACACACTGATTTCTTAAGAACAAATATCATTCAAATGTAGACAAGATCTCCGTCTGTGTTTTGTCAATTAAATGGGGTTGTTAAATTTTGTCAAGTGTCTGTGCGCATCTCAAGTCCAATCACGCACCACACGTGCAACGTATTGAGCCATAAAAAGAAAAAGTCGTTTAGTTCGTCTTACTAAATGCTCAGCGTAGTGGGAAATGCAATTTAAAGTGTACGCGAGTGCAATCTGCACCTGATTCCCGACACCCATTGCCAATGCCATAGCCAATCACTTGCCTATCCAGCTACCCAACTGCAAAGACCACCCACCTCTCCCACCAGCTCACCAGGTGATGCAATAAAACACGCTGCGTGGCGCACGCCTCGTGCTTTTAAAGCGTAAATCGAATTCAAATTGGTAATTGGAATAAAGCGCCAACAACCAACACCCAATGCCAATGCGAATGCCCACGTGTGTGCGGCAGTGCTGGTGTGTGAGTGCCAAATGGCATTGCACGTGTTGGCCAAACATCCTGGGCCCCCTCCCCGTCCCAAAAAAAGGAGGAAGCATTCGCAATCCGTTGCTGAACAGCATTTATAGCCAATGCCGTCAGACAGCCGTCAGTTGCGCGCTTCCATGACGAGTTGCCCCCACACGCGGCAAAGCGCTGTGAGAACAGTTGTCAAAATTGACAGTAGAGAAAGAGGAAGAGAGAAGGAGTAGAAAGCTGAATGTGTGTGTGTGTGTGTGCAGCACATGCATCGCTGTTGCGGGCGACAATTCCGAATAGATTGGTGGCCTCAATGGCGTTGCCAGATCGAAACAAAACAGCAGCAGCCTGCAGCTGTCAGTCTTCCTTTATCTCACGCTGCCTCTCTCTCTCTCTTTCTGCATGTCTGTCTCTTTTTCGCGTTTTTGGTTTGTAAAATTTATGCCCGAAACGCGTTCAACGCGCGCGACACTTACAAATTGCATTAAAAACGCCCGAGATGAATTAAAAATTCGCGCCATGAATTCGCTTTGCTATAGTGTTAAGGGGGGAAAGAGAAAGAGAGAGATAGAGAGAGAGAGCAGCCGAGTGGGCGCGTTGTTTGGGCATTTAGCCCACTGAATATTGTATTATGTTGCTGTTGTTTGCTTTTGGAACTTGTGTGTTTTGTGTGTTTTTCACTTTTAGTTGTTGTTGTTGCTGCACTGCCGACTCATGTTTTCGTTTGCATATTTTTAGGCTCTCGCCCGGGGAGTTGCCCTGGCCCTGAATGGCATCAAAAAGCCGAAAAAGCCTCCGCAACTCTCGTCAACCGCACAAAACTTTTGGTTGGGCAAAAACTATTGGAAATGCCAGCGACCAAAAGCTTCTGATGTAAATGAAGTTGGACATATTTAATTGAATTGTAGTTTGCAAATGGACCGGAGGGGCCTGCGACCGAGATTCGGTTGGGTTAGGTGAACTCCTGATGGAAGCAGGACAGCAGCACTAGGGCCAGATTGCAGCAGTTTGTGATTCAGACTTCTAATTGAATTATACGCTTCATTTGGGTTTCTACTTAGTGAAGTAGTTGTTGATACGTACGAGATTCAGCTGAGTAATGTTTAGCAAGGGCACTGCAACTATAATTGCTTATATGGATTTGCATATCCGAAGGCACTTATCGATCACAGTTCAGTTCGTATTCTCTGAAAGAATGTCGATACGGCTTCAGTTTTCATTTGCGAAATGTTTCTCTTTATACTACAGCTGAATTTCAATTCAATTTGAATTTCAAATATTTATTCTCAACTTAATTGCTCGAGTTTCAAACATTTCGCACACCGATTTATGCATTTATCTCCTTCTCGTCGTCGTCGGCCTTGACGGGATGCTATCTCTGGCTACAATGGAAAAAGGCTTCAAATGTGTTTTCCCTTTCGATTCGAATTCAATTCGCAACACTTTCAATATAAACCATCAGAACAAAATGGAACAGCGTAGAACAAACGATGTCTAACTTGTGGAAGTATTGCAACGCTCCGTTGAATCCAGTAAAGCCTCCCCTCCCCTCCTTTCTCCACTTCCGTCACTCCCGCATCTATTGGAAATTTTGCACTCTGTGCGAACAACTGTTTCAGCTCTTTGTTTCTTTTCTTTTGGGCTCTTTTTTTGTTGTATTCTCTGTGGCCTGTTGCCTAAAAAACCACTAGAAATGTTTAAACTGTTTTTGGCGTTCTTTTTTCTGTATTCTGTTGAAATTGAAGAGGGCGTGTGGACGAGAAGCAGGAGGAGCTGGCACTCAAATACAATATTTTCGATTTCATCGTTGACAGGAAATGGGTTTTTTGTATTCCAGCCAGGCCAGGCCGGGCCAGGCGTGGCTTGGGCTTGGGCGTCAATTTAGCCGCTATAAAAACTCTGAATGAATGAATTTTTAATAAACGCCCGCACGACTGGCTGCCCAGCAACCCCAGCAAACCCAGCAGAAGGACTGTTGGGGATCAGGGCCGTTTTAACATTCTCTTGGCATATTTTGCATTTGAAATTTCGACTGGGCTGCGCTGGAGCTGCTTCACTTACAGCTGCTGAGTTCGCTTTTAATCTGACTGCTGCTGCTGCTGCTGATAAAACAGAACTAAACTAAACACGAACAAGATGGAAAAATACAGTTGAGAAGTGAAATTGAAAATAATACAAAACTCGGCTCGCTTGTTGGCCAAATGTAAATCTAGCAAATGTTGTTTTTTTTTGTCTGTTGTATGCTGGCTGGCGCTTTCGGCTTTTGACTCTCAGCTGTTTGTTTCCAATTAGAGAGAGAGCGAGACTCGGTACCACGGGGCGTATGATAATTGGATGGCCATGCATGCACCCCCCCCCCCCTTACCGTCTGCCGTCTGCCGCCTGCCGTCTCGAACTGCCTGTCTCCCTCTTTCAGTCTTCGCTATCTCCCTCTCTCTTTTTCTGCTTCAAGGCTCTTTTATGGTCTGCCGTTTGCCAGTTTGCCGTACGCCTTGGCTCTTTGTCCAACAGATAAATGGACAGCTCCCGTAAGGCTAAGTAGAAGTCAGCGTAGGACGTTAGGGTGCCGGTTACGGTATGCGGGCTGAGGAAGGGGGATTGTAAAGGGGGAAGATGGAAAGTCAACAACAAGGACAACAAGTACACAGTGTACAACTGAAAGTAGAGCAAGAAGTGGAGGCAGCAGCAACAAAGGCGCGTCATCAGTTGACAAGTGGACAGCGCAGGTAGCAGGCAGCAGCATCAGGCAGTAGCAGGCAATTATGCTGCCAGATAAGCACAACTGGTGCATACCCTGCAGCACTTGTGAAGAGAGTTACCTCCAAATTGAGTAACAGAATTCAATGCGAGACCTGCCATGATACCCCAGATACAATATCAATTGCAGGGTATTCCCTCTGTGACATACCCCTATAAGGGACACTGCGATAAGGTAACAAAATGTGGGCGAAGTGAAGTGGCCATAAATTGTAGCAGACGCCTTGGGAACGTCGTCGTCTGACAGTTGCTAAAACTATGCCAACGGCACTTAAGGTTAAAGCGGCAGCTAAACAGTGACGCAGCTGCTGGTGAGGTGGGTGTCAAGAGGCCAGAGAGCAGAGTGCAAGCCAAGAGACAGCTGTGTGTGTGTGTGTGTGTGTGTGTGTGTGTGTGAGGGGGTCAGTGGCGACAGTCAGTTTGTCAATGGACGATGCAACAGTTGGTTGCCCACTCTCTGTCTACGAGAGTCTGTTGAGCCCACTGTGCAGCAACGGAATGACAACCGCAGCGACACGGCCATTTGACCGGCCTGGCACTGCTCACACACACATACACAAATACAGACATACAGACACACATACATGCACATTCACAAACAAAGTGAACAACGTGCATTCGCTTGTTTTACTCGTTGCCAAAATGTTTTTCGTTGCCTGCACGCAAATTGTTGCGGCTCTGTGTGTGTATGGGAGAGAGAGACAGAGAGAGAGAGAGAGAGAGAGAGACAGAGAGAGAGAGACAGAGAGAGAGACAGAGAGAGAGAGAGACAGAGAGAGAGAGAGAAAGAGAGAGAGTACATGAGGCTGTTGAATATGCTTTTCAAAATTAAATTCTATTTGAACATTTTGGCAATTCGCTCAAATTTGGCCAACAATTTCTATTAAGTTGGTTAGAAAAATGAAATATTTGTTAAATTTTCGTTTATTAGAATTTAACTTAATTTATTTTGCACATAATATGCCGGATACACTGCAATATCGTTTTATAAATAGATATTTTAATTAGTTTCTCAGCTCTCCATGGATTTGTATTGCAGTGCATATTTCCTTATCGCATATAAAGGACGATGGCAGTGTAACGTGACTCTGTGCACTCTTCCTCCTTTATGCGCTCTTTAATCCCAGCATACGGGCCAACTATTAATATTGCCCAGTCCCCCTCTCCTTCATCTGCGTCACTTCCTTTCGCCCTTAACAATACTGACAAATTCTCACAATTAGAGCGGGCGCCACTTTTAACATTTGCCGCTTCTTGCGCCACGCTTCGCAAATATTTGGCGCAATTTTTCATATTAAACGACAGGCAAAATGAAGGAGGGGGAAGGCGGGAGAAGCAGCGCAACGGGCAGCAGAAGGTCGCCGGAAAGTGGCACAAATAAAAATTGCAGCGAAGGCTGTAAAAACGGCGCTCAACTCGCGGCAACTGCGTTCAATCTTCATTGCAGAGTGCTGGTCACGAGGGGTAGTAGAAGAAGAAATAGAGGGAGAGGAGGGGAGGAGAGGGTGGATGTATACCCGGTTGCAACATATTTTCGGTGCTGCAGGCAAAGGCGCTCAAGCATGATGCGCCCTCGGGCCGTTTGCATGTCCTTGTCAGAGGAAACAAACAAGCAACAGGGAAGGAAAACCCTTTCCAAAGCCCGAATGAATGAAAAGCGATGGGAAAGAATGAGCGCACAAAGAGGAAGAGCCAGAGAAATGGCCAACTAGGAAAATAGGAAAATTGCAAAATATTTGCAATTGTCGCCATCGTCGAAAAACACACACACACACACATCCGTAGCAAACAAGAAAGCCATGAAAATTTATAATATTTGGTGAAGCACGACTCGGAGAATACCCTGTAAACATATTTCGTTCTTTACATATTCAATTAGTTTATATTGTTAGAGCTGAGCATAAAGCTTGGCCCTGAAAATAAAGTCCAATTCTCTTGAGCAAAGGAGTTCTATTAAGCATGTGAAGTAATGCTTTCTGACTATCAAGGCGTCTACAAACAAATTATTACTGGCGATGAATCTTGGATTTATGCTTACGATCCAGAAACAACTGACCAATCAAGTGAGTATCGTTCAAAAGGTTTTGTACTTGAGAAAGACAAGCGTTAACTAAAAAACCAGTAAGAAAAGCAACAGTCGAGCGGCACGCGACAGTGGGATACCCTTCGACCCATGTTCTGGTGTAGTTAAAGTTAGTTAGATTTGTTAAATTCATGCACACATTCCCGACAGTTGGCGCTCGCCCGCCTCCCTTGTTAGCTGACACAAGCACTTGGTTTTATGCTCATACTTTCTTAAATAACTTCTGTGTTTATTGTCCGATCGGATGGCAATTTGGAGAATATGTAGATATTCCATTCAGTTTTGAATATGTTAAAGTCAGATTTAAATTATTGATTTTCGGGGGAGGTGGGCGTGGCACCTGACATTTGAAATAAACTTGATCTGCGCCTGGTACACAGAGACCTTCATGCCAAATTTGGTGTCTCTAGCTCTTATAATAGTTGACATCTGTGTGTTCATCTGGTCATCCGGACATCCTGAGCAAGAATATATATACTTTATGGGGTCTGCCACGCTTCCTTCTGCCTGTTACATACATTTGCACAAAGTTAGTATACCCTTTTTATACCCTTCGACCATTGAAAATGGTCAAAAAAGGGTATACTAACTTTGTGCAAATGTATGTAACAGGCAGAAGGAGGCGTCGGAGACCCCATAAAGTATATATATATATTCTTGTTCAGGATCACAAGCCCAGTCGATTGAGCCATGTCTGTCTGTCTGTCCGTCTGTCTGTATGAACGCACAGATCTCAGCTACGATATTATAATAGCTAAAGTTACCAAATTTGGCAGGAAGACTCCTGTGTACTATAAGCAGATCAAGTTTATTTCAAATGTTAGGTGCCACGCCCACCGCCCCCGCAAATCAATAATTTAATTTTTGAACTTAATTTGTAAGTGCTGTATAAAAGATACAACTTTCTGACTTAAACATATACTAAGCTCATTAAAATATCTACGTATTCTCGAAATTGCAATCCGATCGGACAATAAACACAGAAGTTATTTAAGAAAGTATGTGCATAAAACCAAGTGCTTGTATCAGCTAACACGGGAGGCGGGCGAGCGCAAAGCGCGAGCGCCATCTGTCGGTAATAATTTAAAAGCATGCGCATTTGTATATGTGTATGAATTTAACAAATTAAACTACACCGGAACATAGGTCGAAGGGTATCCCACTGTCGCGTGCAGCGCGACTGTGGTTTTTTCTATTTTTTTAACAATTTTCAATGCTCGAAGGGTATAAAAAGTTTGCCTTAATCGGGTAACGCGGAAGGTTTAAATTCAAAATTCACCTTACTTTTTGATCACAGTAATTCCTAGTTTGGATTGTGACTTTTGGAGATACAAATGTACACAAACTGGCAACAGATTGGTGAATTTTTACAAGTTTTAGACCGGAACTCAAGGCAGAGCCACATACGATACATCGTATATGACACGTGCTATATATTGAAGAATATCGTGTGTCTAGACTTCTTTATTGTTTACCATTTACCATACATCACTTTATCGCAGAAGGTACACCCTATATATGTATACCATATCAAATGTCGCATACCCTTTATAAGTGTTTTCTCGCCTACAGGGTATGCAAATGAAAAAAGTCACTGCCAGAGCAATTGGTGAAATGAATGAAGATGAAGTGGCAGCCAGCATAACGGAACTCGCATGTGAGCACGTACGGAAAAAAGAGACACGGAGAGGCTCAGAGGCTTTTCGTATTGGTCTGTCAGTTGGGTTGGTTAGACCTGGTGGCAAAATTGATGGGTCAGCAAGTGAACCCTAACTGAAGATAAGTTCTATTGTTTTTCAGGTCCAACTCAAGATGGGCAAGATCAGGGCAAACAAATGGGAATTAATTAGTTAACTGCAGCTAAGGACTTTGAGCTGGCTATGCAGATCTGTGAACAATACACGAGATTCATCTCGGTTTGCTATTTTCATTGTTTGACGGTTTCCCTTTTGGCTTTTGTTGCCGCGCCAAATACTTAAAAGTTAGTCGCATTTCAATTGTTCTTAACGCGTTGCTGATGATTGTTGTTTGTGTTGTTGCTGCTTTGTTTGCTTGCAATGCAATAAACGCCTGTGCAGGGCGTCTCTCTCTCTCTCTCTCTCTCTCTCTCTCTTTCTGTCTCTTTCTGTCTTTCTGCCGTTATATTTACCTCGTCAAATGACTTTGGAAAATCTTTCTCATTTCTTTATGGGCTTTTCTTTTGTTGTTTTTCCTCTTTTTTTTGCTATTTGCTTCGAGTATTTGCAGTCATTTGTTTTACTTTTGTTATCGTTGTTGCTGTTGGCATTGCATGTGTGCATTGGATTTCCAAGTGGGCGGCAAGGGGCGGCCTTCGTCTGGCATCGTCTGCCTCGCCGAGGTCTCCCATTGTAAATTGCTTTTTGTTTTACAAGTGCGAAGGCATTGGACAAAGCACAGCGGGGAAAAGGGTCTATTCAGGTGTGTGTGTATGAGTGTGTATGAGTCTGTGTGTTGCAAATAGTTTTTGCTTATCGTTTTTTCTTCTTGGCCTAAAATGCAAAACTCTCTGCAGGAAAAGTTAAAATTTTGTGTGAAAGTTTTCCTTGCAAGTTAATGAGGTTTGCCTGCATAATAAAGTAAGTTATAGCCAAAGTTTAGTGAGGAAAGTGATCGGCTCAGCCAGAGCTGCATAGATGGTTTCGGTTTAGTAAGGAAGAGTCATAAATTGGATTTGATCTTTTCTGCACAGCTGAGCGGAGAACAAAAGCCTTCATTCGTGGGAACCAAAGAGAGTTTAACACAGAGTTTACGGTTATTTGAACGCACTTGCAGTGCTCATTGCCAACTGTTTGCTGGACCTTAAATACACTTGCCACAACTGCCAAATGCTTCAGCCTTGCCGCCTCTTCCACCCTCCACTGTGAGCAGTGCCAAAGGAAAGAGAAACCAATTCAGAGAAATCCATAAAACCAACATTAATGCCTTAATTTTGAGTTTAGCAGCGAAAGTAGTAAACGTACAAGGGCAGCTGAGCAGTTGAAGGAAATAGACGGAGACAGAGAGACAGAGAGAGAGTTAAAGAGCAGCTAACGGGCAACTTTGAGCGCAAAAAGAAAATGGAAAATCTTGTGCAAAAACTTTTCGCACGATTTTAACGCATTGCAAAGCGCTGCTTAAGCCATAAAAGTGCCGCCTGGGGAGAGAGCGAGAGAGAGAGAGAGCAGTTAGTCGACAAGAAAGAGAGTGAGAGAGGCAGATAAAAGAGAAGGTCGCTTGGTCGGAGCCAGGTCACAACTGCAATTTGCCTAGGGCTGCGCCGGAAGGGGAGTGGGGCAGAGGGTGTAGGTTCGTAGTGAGCAAAAAATTGGCAGTAGACCTGCGGAATGATAAAAATTTTTAGCGCGACAAGTTTGCTTTTTCAATTTGATGTAAAGCAGGCTTACGAAGTAGGGGATTAAGGAGGGAGGAGGGAGGTGCAAGAGGAGAGGAAGGCAGCAAAGGCAGCAGCTACTCTGTGCACAACTTGAGCCCCAAGCTGGTCGCACGACTGCAGCTACAGCAACGAAAATTGAAAATTGCTTGAATTGCATTTTTCGTTCACGACGCTCGCGACTGATGAAGGGTCGCAAAGGGACACAGGGCGAGGAGTTGGGCAGAGGGGAGGAAGTGGTACAACTCGCTTGGGCACTCGTCAGACAGACAAACAGACAGAGAGACAGCAAGCGTGGCAGACAGAAGCAGCTGGCTGGCAGGAGAGCAGCGGCGACACGGCGTATGAGTAACTTGCAACCCAAGTGGCACAACTTGCAATCTTATGTTTGTTATGTCATACTATTCCCAACTTGGCCCGGTTTCGGCCTCCACCTACCCCTCAGCTCGCTGGCAAACTGAACATATTTGCGTAATTAAATCATTGAGACTGACTTTGCTTTATTTGTGCGCAATGTGGGTGAAGGCTGCGCACTCAGCACCCCCCAAAAGCCCCTCGAGGCTCGAGTTGAGCAGCAGTTGGCATATGGTAGCAATGAGATTTGGCTCCCTCTTCGGCTCCTACTTCAGCTGCCACTGCCACTTCCTTTGGCGAACACTTCGCGACCACAAAACGTAATTGGAACTGCGAATGTGGAAACCAAACAGTGCAAATGACTTTGAGATGCAGTTTTTCCTCTCGTTTTCTCTCTTCTCTCCCTCTATACAGGATCGTAAGTGCAGCACACTGTTGACATGGTTGCTTTAAGCGGCGGTTTCTTATCGCAAGCCGCCAGAAATGTGGTCAAAAGCAATTACCATATGTGTGGGAAAAGAATATGAAAAGCGAAAGTAGCACTTCAATTGAAATTGTAGTAGATCAAGACTTATAAACTCTTTCGCCATACTATAATCTACATATACTCCTTCTCATCATTTCAGTTAATTTTGCTCTGTTTGTATTATATCTATTAATCATTCAAAATTCTTTCACAAATTACCCAGCAAATAAATATACACAACTATTATAAATCTGTTTCTATTTAATTCTAGTTCTGGACACCAACTTACCTTATATGGAATAGATGAACTTTGCGCTGAAGACTTCTGCACTTTGGTAGACTCGCCTGGTCAACAGGTGCTGCAATAAAGGAAGCAATTAAAAGTTGATTAAATAAACTTGAACTTTAAGATAGTGCGAGTTTATGAAGTTGACAAACTTTCATAAGTTCTGTGCCATCTATCCGCCCATCTGGCAGACATAAATCACCTGAAAGTTGTACGCAATTAATGTTTGCAAGTCTATTTCTACTCCCATTTCACATTTCAAATTTAAACAAACTTTCACTTTGACTTTGTCATTTGTCATTTAACGTTTATCGTTTACCATTTGCCATTTATATTATGTGCAATATTTATTCTTCCAGCTGACAGCTGTCTAATCCCCAGGGACAGACCAGAGGAACCCTTTACATTCGACTGACTAATCAAGTCAAATGAAACTTTTCCCATTTTGACCCATTCAGTTCTTATAGTTATTGTTGTTGCTCTTTCTGTTGGCTGCTGGCACATAAAAAAATAACATAAAAATTGTGATAAATATCGAAACTGACCTACGACACAAAGGGCCAACCCGATTTGCCCAGTTGGCAGTTACAAGAAGACAAGACGAGCAAGCTCGAGGAGAAAAGAACTCAGACTTATCTCGGTACAGACAACAATGTTGGGAAAATGCAAACACACAGAGAAGGAAGGAGCACTTGCAATTGATAAGCAGTAGAGAAAGTCAGACACAACAAGCAGAACAAATGAAGGAATGGACAAACTGTGGCAGCTGCTAGAGATGAGCACGTGAGCAGCGACGGTTTCATCTTTTGCAGCCAGTCAAGATTAAAATAGCTGGAATGCTCATGCTGAGTTTGTGTAAGTCTGTGTATGTTATTTCTGCCAATTGGTTACGGAGCTTTGTCTGCATGGCTGGCTGTGCAGTGGGCGTGTGGGTGTACGGGCGTGCCTGGCGTGTCGCCTCTCTTCGTATTGTGCAAATATTTATGTAAACAAGCAAAATGCATTATGTGCCCAGTGCTGTCTTTATTATATTTTCAAAAGGCACACAACAAATGGCCCAAAGTTGAGCAAGGAGCACAGCCAAACAGGAAACAGCAGGCAGGCGGACAGGAGGACAGGCTGGCGGGGGAGCAGGTGGGTGGTGGTAGGAGGAGCGGGTGCAGCCAGAAGCAACAGCTCTCCAATTGAAAGTCAAAACAAACGAGCTGCAGTTGGCCACGCCCACAACAAGCTGTCTCTACTCTCCTCCAGTCTCTTCCAGTCTCCTGGTCTCTGTCTGCCTTATTGTCTGTCTCTTTCCGTACCGCCCAGCCGCCGCCTGCATTGTCTTTGGACATAAACTTTTTGGCTTTCGGCACGTTTGCCATTATGCATATGCTTTCACATACTCTTATTCCCTCTGCTGCTTCTTAGCCTTTGACTTGCCTGCAGTCTGTCGGCTGTCGGCTGCCGGCTCCATGTGTGTGCCTGTACGTGTGTGTGTGTGTGTGTGTGTGTGTCTGTGTGCCGGAAACGGAAATGAAGCACAAAAGTTGCATAGCATAAGCCGGCACAGGCACTGCCATCATAGTTAACTGCACATATGTGTGCTTAAGAGTGTATGTGTGTGTGTGTTGCTGTCCGTTGCTTTTCTTTTCAGTTTATTTTTCATTTCTTGCTTTTTCCCCCCGCAGTTATTTTAAATTATTTTATGACCTGCACTGACCATGATTTACTTATAGCGCCAACTCATAATTCATGGTCCCAGCTAATTGCCTGAGAAGTTTCTACCCCAAAAAGCAGAAGCTTAATTGAATGCTACTGCACCCAGCTGGACACCAGCAGCAGCTGTCCGTCTGTGCTCACAGCTATGCAGCTGTACGCGAGTGGCGTCTTCTAAATTAAGCCCTTCGCTCAAGTGGCGGCACGTTGCGCATACGTCACGTTGACGACGACGACGGACTGGAAAAATTCTTTAGCCACTTGCAGCACTTGGCTAGTTCGAGCTACTAGCTTGTCGACAGATTTATGAGTTCATGTGAGAAATGTGCGGGAGAGAGAGTGGGAGGGAAAGAGGAAGAAATGACAAAGATTTAGAGCAGTGCAGCATCAGGTTAGGTCGAGTTGACTTGAGTGTGATTGAGTCTAAGTGCTTGGCAAATGGGTTTATTCTCAAATGCTGAGTTCATTACATGTAGAACAACAGGGTATATTCCTTTGTACATGTGCTTGCTCAGTCTCAATGCTAGAGTTGGCTCTTCTAACTGAACTGACTTACCATTATCATTTAATATTCAATTACTTATTGCTGGTATTTAGTGTTGGCTACTTCACTTCTTAGGAATGTAGGGTGTCTAACAGCAGCTTTTACTGCTTTTGTTTACATACACATATGTTGAAAGTTTAATGTCATCTTATCTATCATAAGGTAAATACTTATGAATATTTATAGTGAACTGAACAACGCAACACTTCAACTAGTTGAGAATAATGAGAGCTCGTTATGCTGCATAAGCATAAGCTGCTTTTGCTTTCGCTCTTAGATTTTCAACTTTTCTATCCTCTCCCAGCTTATCATAAATGTGTTGTTTTTTCTTCATTATGTGTGTATCTTTCCCTCTCTCTTTCTCTCTCTCCCCCTACTCCTTTTGACGACTTTAATAAGCTGCTGTTTAGCAACTAATAAATGAATGCTCTAAGCGCCTGTAAGTATGCCAAGATTTTTAGAATTCCTTTCTCGCTCTCTTTTAAAATTGATTTTTTATCTCCTAATGCAAGCAGGGGGCAGAAGTGTCTGCTTGACTTCAATATTGTGTATTGTTGTCTTGCTGCTGTCTGCCGACAATAAGAAATCGTGCACAGCTTCAAGTTTGTCTTATTGTTGTTGGGGGCCTGTCGCAGGCAGCTTGTGGTTTGTGTCTTTGTGCCTGTCTTTGTTGTACATATGTCACATACATTATCCATTGTTGTTCCTTCCCTCTTGTGTTCGGCTTCAGCTCTGCTTTTGACAATCCCTTCAACTGCCTTTCCCCTCCCTCTGGAGTGTCCCGCCTTGCCACTTCTCTGAAAAATAGATAGAACATTTTGCGTTGCACACTTGTAAATCATTTTCGTCCCAATTTCGTCAAGTGTTCAAGGCAGCCTTATCGAAACGATTCGCTGGGTTCATTCAATGAATTTCTACGAGTTACAGAAATTGGTTTTTCAAGAGCTACCTTTTGCTGTACCTGGGCACATCCCCACTCGTTTATTCATATCAATTGCCAGCTCAGCTCAGCTCATCCAGTTTCCCCCCACAGGCAGCAGGCAGCTATCTTTCAATTAAGTCTTCATGTCCAGACAATGTCATAGAATTTACCACATGACTGACTGCATATAGTATGCTATTGTCTGCTGCGGTGGCTGCTGCTGCTGCTGCAATCGGGGCACGCCCACTCACTAGCACGCCCACTCTCTGTCAAATTGTCAACAATAACAAATGTCGAACATGATGAATTACTGCGTTTGGCAGTTGGTTCAGAAGCTTTGCCTCGAGCAGAAGCAGCATCACAGCAGCAGACACACTTTCAACACAGTTTCCGGCTTAGTTTAGTCGCATTACTTCATTTTTATCACACTGTGGTGAAACTGCTCGCTACTCCACACTCCACACTCCCCCATTCGCCTCCTTTGCCTGTTTGGCACGCTAGTGTCGCGTTAATTTGGCGCCAGCTGCCAAATGTCAAAATGTCAAGTGAACAAAATTTCGCATCATGAGAAATGCATGTCGTAGCGTTGCCAGCAAGCGATTTGTCTTTGTGTGTGTGTGTGTGTGTTTGTGTGTGTGCGAGAGAGTGGGAGTGGATGTGTGTGCAACCGAAACCAAAGCCCAAGTGACTGGCACTCAACCGCATCGCTCGTAGCCCGTCTACGCCTCACCCCTCTTCACCGCCGCCTTGTGCCGTGCTCAACAAGCCAAATGCCTGCCTGAAATAGTTATCGAGTTTCCCAACTCATCCCATCAGCATAATGATAATGCCCATTATTAGCAGTTGCGAGCTTTAGCATGCATTTTGCATTTGCATTCGCATTTGCACTGGCGCGTTTGGCAACACTGTGCAACAAGGTTCAATTTTGTACTAATTGAGAAAACTGTAGCATACTTTTCGGGTCGATTTGGTTTATGGATAGGAACTTTCTGGTAGGAAGCTATTATATGGTATGTACTATTAATGTCGCACTTATGCTAAGATATATGAGTGAAGATAAATAGAGAAAGGTTTGAAAAATAACATAGATGCATATACCAAACACAAATCGGCCCGATTAATATAAAATGTGCACAATATAAAGCACGCATTTCATAAGTTGCATTGTGTTTCCATAGCCTATGAGCCATATAGTGTTTTTTACTAGTTGATTTCTAGATTTGTGCTCACGTCTGAATACAATTTATTAACAATAATTACCCTACAAGGCTTACATCATTTATTGTAATTTAATAATATTTAAAGAAAATATTTATAGTCTTTAGTTCACTCAATTCTCAAATATTCCAAATTCTTCAATAAGACATTGTTTCCTTAGCTTCAATAGCTTCAATTTTCTCTCTCTTTTGTTGGCCAGTGTCGAGTGAAATCTGGCACTGTGCACTATGCACTAAGTGTGGGAAACTACTGTAACAGAGTTGCAGCGACTTCTCTCTTCCGCCCACAGCCTCATGCTCTTGCTCACGGGCTACGCCCTTGATTTATGTACACATTATAAGCAATTATATGAACTGTGCGAGGTAGCTCGCAGTGCCGCGAGGCAGTTACAACTTCGGGTCTAATTTCGACTTCGAGTGTGGTTTACATTTTGGAGGCGCTAATTGAATTAGCGGTTGCTCAGTTTCACTCGCCGCCCACTTCCACGCTCTCTCTCTCTCTGTCGTTCCCTCCCCCTCTGATCTCCTGGGGTTATGGTCGTGATTTGATGATTAGATTTACGGCGCAAAAGCTGAGGAGGAAACGTGTATTCCATTGTTTTGCCAGCCGATTGCTTTATGACTCGACCAGGTCATGCAAATCCCGTTAGTTGTCTGCAAACGCAAAACAACATGGCTCAATTGAGCTAAGTCTGTAATTAAATTGCAAGTGCCGACGGCAGGATTAGCTTATTAGGTGCAGGCAAGTGGCAGGTGGCAAGCGGCAGGCCGCAGGCGGCAGGCGGCCCTAGGACTTTTAGTTAGCTGGCTTACTGGTTAAGTTAGTTAACAAAGTCAAAGCTCCTTGAAATTGTCCATCAAACCATTTGATGGCTTCTCTTAGCCGTAACCGAAGCCAAAATAGCAAATTAGCTAGCAAGCCAATTTGCTCTGGGGCATTGCCAAGCAGATTACATTCTATAATCGGCAATATTCGCATTACGAACTGCAGTCTCTCTCTCTCGTCGCATTTCACCTCGCACATCAATCAGTGTCAGGCACTGGAAATGGAAAATATCTGGAACAGCTCTTAAATGGAATAAATGCAAGATTAATATAGCAGTAGGAAGAGCGACGTAAATGACAAAGGCAAATGAGAAGCAAGTCAACTGAGAAGTAGAAGAGGAATGTAAGTCGATGATGAGATGCTCTTTAAATACTTTGTTGATTATTAGGTAGATGCATTTCTAGTGAAGACTTGATAAGCCATAGGCCAAACTTACAAGCAACGTCAGTGACTATTTTTGTGTTCAGACTTGCAGACTCGAAAACATGAATACTTTGAAGAAATTTAACGATTTCATAACCATTCAGTTTACATATATACTATATACATATCTTTCTGATATCATAAGAACTTATCTGAATTTCGAAAATGTTATTTTCAAAATGATTCATTTTATTGGTGTAAGTTTTCCATTAACTTTGCTGTCTTTCAGGAAACATAAAAGTTTCGGAAATAGCTGACTTTATCCCACGCTTTTGTAGAAATCAGAGAAACGAGAACTTTCCAATTGACAGGCTGTTGCGACTGGCAGCTTAATTAATTTCTTATGCATTCGTCTCAGCGATTTTCACATTTTCTTCTCATCGAAGTGAGGCAGATTCGGTTACAGCGACGCACTGCGCTGGGCTGTGCTGCTCGGAAATAGCTGAGGGCTGGGACGGAGGCCAAAGGTTGGTGGAATAATCAAGGCATTCATTGAAAAATGCAACGCGACATTTCTGCCGATGCGACAGTTGTCCGTGTGGATCGCGAAGGGAAGTGCAGGAGAGCAGGGCTGTGGCCAAGGGGGAATGTAAATGAAAATGGGAGCGAGTTGTGTGGGTGCCCCCTTCAGTTGTTGTTTCTTCTTCTGCACTCACACTATTCTTTCCCTTTCTTTCTCTCTCACTCTCGCTCTTTCTCTGAAGGTGACACCCACTCGTTTTCCCCCAACAACAGGCACCCCACCCCTGCAGGCAGTTCGGCATTTCTCTTTTGTGCCTTGGGCCTCGCATCGTGTTGTGTTCTGTTGTGTCGTGTGCGTGATTTATGTCACACGGAATGCAAATACATGAGTAAACATGCAAAACATTTCACAGACCATGATATGAACAGACATACATATGCACAGTTCCTCTATCTGTGTTCCATATATATACACATCTCAACTCAGCCTCTGTGTGTGTGCGTGTGTGCAAATGGGAAGCTTGGCGATTGTCTGTAGACACGATATGTGCGCGCTCCTAATGCAGCGTCCAAAGCATTCACGTTCCTCAAATAAACCATACATGAATGGGATTCATTTTGACAGATTGCGGAGGATCCTTATGAATAGGGGACAAATGACTGTCTACGCGTTGTTCGCGATAATTAAATGCTTCCGTTTAATGAGAACTGTCATATAAACTGTTTAGTTATATTCTACATATAGCTTTAAAACACATATTTCCAAATTCGCAAAAGATGAACTGTTATACGTACATATAACATTATAATGCAAAGCAGTAAATGAACTAAAGAAGTAAAAGAAATAGTTTAATTATTGGACATACTATTCCAGAAAGATAAAGAGAAATTATATGTGATTATTACACATGAGTATAATACAAACGAATAAAGTTATCAAAGTGAAGTGAAGTTATGAACATACAACATGAAGTTAAATATTTCAAAATAATAGGAATTTTAATCAAACATTATTCATAAACTAACTAATCTGACTGTTATAAATAAACAAAAAAAATAATTAGAAAGTTAAACTGTTAAAAACTTTTAAGGATTTATAATTAACTAAATTGCCGATAACTCTTATTTGTTTGTTGCCTATACCTACTTGAGATTTAACATATGTTTATGTACTTTATTTAGCTTTTTATTAATTTACACACTGCCAACTATTCAATCAATTTGACACGTTTCGTTAACGAACTTAATCGAGTATCCTCGTCGCAAATTTGCCGTTTGGCTTTTTAAACAATCGTGTTTGCACAAAAAATATAATTGAATAATATAAATTGAGTTCACTGTGAATAATTAATTGGATTCTATAAATTAATAAAGCAAAAGCGAAACTGATGAAAGAAAAAACGTAATTATAAAAACATAATTACGTTACTTAATTTTCATTAAGTGCGCGAATGCAGTAGCAATTTGTAATTGTACCGAGTATATTGACAACTGGAGGGTATTATGAATACGAGAAAGTATAAAGTGAATATAGTTGAAGCAAGGTATGCGAGTAGTGAATATAGTTGAAGGAAGGCATGCGAGTAGGTTCAGTCAGATAAATAATATTTCAACTTATTAAGCAAAAATCAACTAGATCTATTCGTGTGTTGGGTATCTTACAGTCGTGTACATCTCAGCATGAGCATTACTCACTTTTGTTTTATTGCCGTATATTAACGTCACAATTGTTTCGCAGGGCTCATTAAATAAAAAATACCAGCAATAACAGCAGAAATAATAGAGAAATTATGGCAGCAACATAAAACATATGTATGTAGGGATACGAATATTTGTTTCCATTGCCGGCAGCTGACAAACATCAGTTATAAATCATTTAAAATTTAATGCATTTTATAGCAACTGCATGCAGCAACTGTAATTGTGCTGTGAAATTGCCCAGCATTAACTTGATGCACAATTATGTATGTATTTATGCTGGCAAATCTAGTTGCCTCATCGTTTTGCTACATTTGCCACAAGTTGGCAGCACGCTTAACGGACTCTGACAGGCTTTGCATGTCAATTTTGAGGGTATGTTTTGTGTGGCATGTAGACAATAGTAGTTAAGGCATGACAGGACAACTTCATGTGTTTTATCGGCCAAGTGACGAACTAAAGAACGACTGAAGATAATAAAGGGACAAATTGTATTTAATGCACATATAGATCTGTATTTATTCTATTATATTATTTTATTTCTATTTAATTTGTCAACATTTGAAAAATAAATTCCCACTCAACACCACTTTATATTTTTGTTTATACAATTGATTAACTTTGACAGTGCAAAGTCAAGTTTAACAATATAACAATTTGTCATTCAATGTTGCATAGAAATCGTCGCAGATGTTTTGCTGCCCTGGGGATGCATTAGAATCGAGTCAGGCGGCAAATGGAGCATACGAGAGCTTCCCACAGGCCGCAGGCAGATCGAGTGAATCATTCGAGCTGACAGAGACTCGACAGAGAGAGAAGGAAGAAAGACAGAGAGAGGGATATAGAGAGAGACAGATATAAGAGAACTGTGAAATGCAAATCAAATATTTAGTTTTCATTTGCTTGAAGTGACCAAATCACTTAATGCTCCAACGAATCTGCCTCATTGACTGACTGATTGATTGACCGACTTATTGATTAATGTTGCCGTTGCTGTTGCCGTTGCCGTTGCCACTTACTGCATTAGCATTTTACCTGCGGCAATTTGCTGTCAAGTGCCGTTAATTAGCCTCAAATCCAAATTTTATTTCAATTCTTTTTCCTACAACTTGACAACAAATTTTCTCTCCCTCTCTCTTTTACTGTGTGAGTAGTGTTGTGTGTGTGTGTGTCTGTGCCCTGCGTATGTCGGCCGTTTAACCAACACTGATAACAATCTCGTCGCGTGTAACCCCCTTTCCCACCCCTTTCAACGTCTCTGTGCTCAGCTATCTCTGAATCGGAGGAAAACGTGGAAATGTAGGAAAAACGAACACACGGAAAGTCAAACAGTGAGAAATGAAAACGCTGAGGTGGCCCAGCACAAAGTAAACGGCGTGTAAAGCGTCGGCACAGATATAGCTAGATATATAATGCTTATACACGTTGCTGCTGCTGCTGCTGCTGCCGCTCTTCTTCTTGTTGTTGTTGTCGTTCGTGTTGTTGCTGCCTTGTGCCTTGTGTTGATGGTGGAAGAAATGCAGCATAAAGCAAATCATGTCAATGACATTTGGTGACATACGCCGCTAAAGCCACGCACACGGCTAGGCAGATAGACAAAGGAGAAGGTAAGGGAGGTGAGGCGAGGCGAAGGAAGAGAGAAAGATGAGAGGGGCCAGCAAGCAAACGGGCCAAGAAAGATGCTCGACTGCTCGACTACTTGGGCTAGAAAAAATCCAATACAGATAGCAGAAAATTGCTGCGAAACAAGCTCTGCAGCAGAAGCAGAAGCAGCAGCAGCAACAGCAGCAGCAACAACAACAACGGGTTCTACTTTGACTAAGGCAGATAGAGAGGGAAATGGATAGGCAAGGCAATACGAAAAGGGAAAGGGGGGAGGGAAGGGAGAGGAGGGCGTGTGGTTGTGTCACACAATTTACTACTCTGCCGTGTAGGGTCCTATTAATAGCAACGCTTTTTGGGGTCATTATGCTGTTGCTGATGCTGATGGCGCCGATTCCGAATTTGATTGAGGTGAGTCAAGCCAGCAGCAGCTAAGTAGGCTGACCTATTCATTGTTTGGCGAGGGGGGCGGGGTGGGAGTCTGCCCAGTTGGTAGCCCCGAAAGTTTTTCTCTGTTTTGTTGTATGGCAGCAATTTGATTTGGGGATAATCTTTGTAGAATGTTCGCGTGGTGTGGACACGAAAATTGGTTTCTCTCTTTGTTTGTGACAGTATGAGGGGGATTATGGTGTTGGTGATTGAATATGAATAAATTGATAAATGCAAATGAGCATTTTTGGGTAATGCAAACAGATCAAATGTCAGGCAACAGACAAAGCCGATAAGTAAACAATAAATTTATGTTTATTAGTTGTTTGATATCCATGATTGTTATAAATGACATTCAAACGAGATTGATATACACAACTGTTATACATACATAAGTGTTAAACAGTTATGTTTAAATCTTTAAAGGAGTTAAAACAGATGGTCAGTACAACAGCAATTACTTAAGTAAAATACATGTAGATCTCGCATATGTTGATTTGTGTATGCACATTGAGTATATAACTAATTAAACATGCAAGCAGATAAGGCTTAAAGAGTTATACATATGCAAATTGTTTGGAATTCCGCTTTTTATTCGATTTGTGGCATTGTTTCTGTGCAGCTTTAAACTAATTTAATGGCCTTCATTGTGTACGAATATCAATTCACAGATTGTGTGCGATATGGCACAATATAATTTACACAGTTTCAGCCAAAATATGCCCAATCGGGGCTAATTAATGGTCTTCTGTAGTTCTAATTTATTCATTCGCAGCCATAATTAGCTGCATGCGCGTTTTCCTAATTTGTGCTTAATTTAAGTTCGTTTTTTCATCGAATTTAGTTCAATTTATTTTCCAGTTCAATTTATTTTCACGCATCAATTTCAATTGCAATTGCCGTTCTTTTTTCGATTTCATTCGATTTTGCTTACCCAGCTTTGTATTTGTTTTTGACGCCATATAATTTAATTTGTGTGTTTTATTTTTGTTCGGAAGCCATTTAGCTGACCGCAGCAGGTTAGTTTTTGTTGTTGTTGTTGTTTTTTTGTTTTGTTGATATTTTTGTTGGTCTGCCCTTCCTCCGTTCTCCCCTCTTCCCTCGTCACAAATACAATCACGAATTTAAAGTTAAAAACCAATGCAAAATAAGTACAAAGCGAGTCCCGAAAATGGAAATCATCAAAAGCGAGAGGCGAAAAAATAAAACAAACTGCAAATGTTTTCGTAGTTTTTTTGGCTTTTTGTCAGCTACGGAAATTGTAATTTAAAACTCTGCCACACTCACAGAGAATGTTGTTTTTTCTGTGTTTGTATTTGTATAAGTATTTTTCTTTGTTTTGCATTGTTTTTGACTGAGTTGACATATGTATATAATTTCATTAAAAGGTTTTTGCATTGTCAACGACATTAAAAGTAAATGCAAACTCGTGCCAAATGCAACAAAGCCATCGTAATCAATAGGCAACTAAACAAAATGTGCGTCTGCAACAATTGAAAGGCATGTGTTGCAAAGTCTATTAAACACACATTTAAATTTTCCAATTTCATTTTGAATGCATTTTTCAAGTGCACAAGAAATCAATAACTCGCAATAAATCGTCGCTGATGATACTTGAGGGCAAAACTAAATTGAATTTTATATAAATGAATAACAACACAGTTTGCATTTACCACAGGGATAAGTGATAAATATTAAAACGATAGAAAGCTACATTAACAGGTAAAATATTCTAAAAATATAAAATATTCTACGTCGAAAATGGTTCAAGAATGTTGTGTGTTTAGAACTTGTATACCCAATTTGTGTCTGCTTCTAGGGTATCTCGTTCCTTTCACGCAAGGGCTTAAATTGGCTCGTTAATTTGAGTACTTAATGACAGTTTATGGGCTTATTTATGAGCTATTTTGACATACATATGTGCATTCAGCGACCACACGACGTATACGCAACGTGAGCACTTTATTCCAGCTTGACTTTTTGTAATGCGACAGGCGATTTGACAATTGTTAGTACCAATTACCGTTGCCATTTGTCATGCACACACACGCACACACACACACACACACACTCATGTGAGTTTTGCTGGGAAAACCTAAAAGAAACATCGCATGACACTTGACAAAGTCAGATGAATGTTTAAAGGCAAAACAGCAAAAAAGTTTTCTTGCCAACATTTTTTCTTTGCTGACTTTAACAGCAAAGTTTAGTTGAACAAAAGTTAACGAACTTATTTTTTTACTTAGCTGCTGACTTTGGAAATTAGTTGAGTGACGATGGGCGGGAAAACAGCAAAAGGAAAACTGTTGAAATATGCAAAGTTGAAAACGTGCACAAGTTCATTTCAGCAGCTGTTGCCGTCGAGGCATCGAGTCCCAATTCAATTGCAAATATTGCGCCAATTGGCTGCAAGTAAATGTTTATAGAGTCACTTAAATATGGTTTACACCTGCACGGCAATCTGTGCGTGCATCAGCTCTTAATGTTGCATATTATTTATATGCATATTTCACCCTTCTCCAGCCCCGCCCCCTACCGCCTTCCGCACTGTTTATCTCTTTGTTACAGCAGTGAACTGCAGTCTGTTTTCTCATATTATTTGCAATAATTTACATTTGCATATTCCAACTGCAGCAATGTTGCCACACGCCATGCCACAAAAGCAGAGGGGAATGCGAGGGGAGGAAGGGTGCTAAAGGGAATGGAGCTGTGCCACGGCATGGCTTGGCAAATGCGAAAGGGAAGAAACTGAAGCTACCCGAGTGAATTTGTAGCTGCCTTGGCTGCGGGGTGCGAGGGGGCGGGAAATTAAGATTCATAAATTGCACTCTTCTTGCGCTGGCCCCATAAACAAATCGTATTTAACTAGGTATGCATAAGTTAGAGCTCAAAGCCCGGCAAGACAAACAGAGTTTAAGGGAGGCCCCAAATTGGGTTTTGCATAATAATTGCTGGCAGCGAGTCAAAGGGCGGTTCCGAGTTGTTTGTTGTCAAGGAATTCGACTCGCTATAAATAATAACTAGATGCTGTATAAAATTATCATATTAAATGGCGTGCAATTATTAAGGATGTTGACAAAGACAGACTCGGGTGAACTGTAATTCAAGTAGAGTGGAAATTGGTTCTTCATTGCTTTAAGCTTCCATAGGATTATGGTTTCTCTTGACAAATCTATTCATTCATTTCTGCTTGCATTTATTTAATGTCTTTCTTTTATTGCGCATACGCCACATACGCCATGCGACGCGAATGCTGAATAAATTCCGATGCTACATCACCAACTATGTGTCACAATAATACCCCCAAGCTTTTGCCCTTTGTCAAACCTTGCCACCAATCGCAATTCCCGCAAACTCCTGCATCCCTTCAGCCCAGCGACAAGGACTGTTGTTGTTGGCAGCACAATGAGCTGGAAGTTCGCATGGGGCATGCATAATTAATTAGTGTACATGCATAATTATAATTACTGACGACGACTAACGGCTGCGCAGCTTGGCCCTAAACCAAAGTCAAATCAACAACATTCACTGGGCAACAACAACAACCAAAAAGCGACAGCGACAACCACAAAAATGTCATCAAAATTCAAAAGAATTGGCAATTTGTGCGGGTCGTGATGCTTGCGTTGCCAACCAATGCGGCAATTTGTGTTTTATGCGCCATGTTCGCGTTATATAAGCACTTTGCCACACAGATTTTCATTGAAGCGGCAACAACAACAACAACAACAGCAACAGCAACAACAACAGCTACGAACAACAAATAAGCACGTTAATTAGCTGCGCGAAGCTGAAACTGCAACATTTTGTTAGCATTTCGGAGTAGGAGGAGAAGCAGGTGGCAATCGACAATGCCGCCCGCTCTTCCGCTACTCTTCCGCTCTGCAGTCTGCCCGGCCACGCCTCCTACCTCCCTTTACCACCGCTGTCGCAACTAGATTACTGAATAATTGAGTGCTGCGTATAATGAAATTCGTATTCAAAATTCGTCGTCATTCAACGTCATCGCCGGCTCATTCTGTGCTACACTCCACCCCCATTCAACCCCTCCCTGAGGGAAGCAGGGTTGGGCACTGGTTGACTAAATGTTTGCGCCTCGTGATTCAAGTCGAGGCCCCTCGCAACGGAAACGGGGTATGTTGTTGTCGTATACCCCTCTCATTTAAGCCTGTGTGTGTGTGTGTGCTCGAGTGTGTGTGTGTGTGTGTGTGTCTGTATTTGTTATTGCGTAGCCGACTTGCATACATAATACGTCGTGCGCCAAGCCTCAAGCACACCGAGTAGAGCCATGCCCAGCGCTGCCTCTACCGCTGCCGCTGCCGTTACCCCTGTGGGCCCACGGGCTCAACTCTGCCGTCTGCCGTCGGGTCACAACATCATTCAACGCTTTTATAGCCGTTCAACTTGACGCATCCGCTTTGGCCAACTTTTTGGCCTCCGCTTGGCCGTAGACGAGAGTTGTTGCACAAATTGCGATATTCAGCCTTGAATGAAGTGCGCAAAAATCACCATTCAAAATGGTCTAATGACATAATCAGCGCTAGTTGAGCTTGGATTGAATTGCAGAGAAATTTTGTTGGAATATTAGTTTTGAAATTTGTAAACGACTCTACAGTTTTATTAAGATTTAACTCAGTTATGAATTTAATTGAGCATCTTCTTTAAAACACTCAACTTAATTACAAAATCAAAATTTTAATCATTTTAAGAATGTTACTCCCATTGCTGATTTTGCTTTCTTTGCTAAAAGCAACCACAACTCCTTGAACAGCCCGCGCAAAGGCCTTGAGCCTGTTGGGCGAAAGGGGCGTGTCGGAACAACCTATTTTGAAAGAACTTCACTTCACGGGACGCGACGCTCGCTTCATTATGCGGCCTCTCCTCGTATTACCAACTTTATGTCACTTTCCTCTGCGCAGAAATTTGTTTGTTTATTTTGTTGTTGCTGCTGTTGTTGCTCTTGTTAATTCTCTTAGCATTGTTGCTGCTGTTGCTTTTGTTAGCGTGTCGCTTCGCTTGGTTCATATAAATTGTTTTGGGATTTTGTCGCACAATTTTTGCGCTACCTTCTGCTGGCTCAGCTGTTCAGCTGTTCAGTTGCTCGAGGGGCTCATCCTTCTTTTTGGTCGTCGTCGTCCTGCACCGATGCGTCGCTTTCCGGCAGCTCAGGCTCATTATTGTCCTCAGTTCGTTACAGTTCTTTGTTTAATGACATCATTTCGTATGAAAAATCGTAGCTGCATACAGTGGCCAGCAGCAGGGGGGCTTAGGGGTGAGTTATATGTGTGGAAAAGCCTTGCCGAAATTATAAAGTTGAGCGCTGAGCTAAAGAAATGATTAATGCCCGTGCGTAATATTATCATGAGGCACACGTATTATGTATGGCATGCATGTAGCATATAGCATATAGACTTTATATGTATTCGACCCTCCCCGTAGACGTAATCTTACTCATGAAATTTGACATAATGAGCACGGAAATATGTAAAGAGAATAAAGAAAGAATTGTTGGCAGCCTGATAAAGTTTGTAATTTACTTTCGCACTATGAATGGGCGCTTAGGTCACGTTCATAAGGCGATGACAAAGGCAGCTGCTGACAGGAAATGAGGTTAAGAGATTTTCTTAGTCAAGGTGGAACACAGTTAAGCAGAGAGTTTCAGTTAATATTTGTGACAGTTTAAAGATATGCGAATTTACGCAGGAAGATTGATGTGCGTAGCAGTAATAAAGAAAGATTGTAAGAATATATGTATATGTATCTGATATACATATACATGATATATGTAACTCAAATGCGTACCAAAAAGTCTCAAAAGTTAAAAAGAAAATTTAATTAAAGAACTTTGCTTGCTCATCTAGGTAATTATTCATAGGAAAATGATTAAGTGTCCCTTTGCTGGATAGGGATAAAGAAAAGCATTTCCACGCTTCGCTCTCAACTGAGCCATTTTAAAAAGCCATAAACTTAATTTACCCACATAACACATCGCACCTTTCCTCCAAGTAACGACCCGAAAACCCTTAAAAGGAGGGAGGAGCAACGCATGTTGAATATTTAAGATACGAATAAACCCAACTGGTGACAGGGCAAACATTTGTGGCTCCTCCTCAGGAGCCTCAGGAGGGTTCTTCAAGTGCAAATTAAACTGGATGTAAATTAAATTAATTGGCAAAGTTTTAATTTTTTATCGCACAGACGAGTGATACAAAAAAGGAAGAGTAATTAAATTTTTCGGGACACAAATCTTTGCGCAATCTCGGACAAAAGTTTCCACACATTCGAGGCGTGTGTGAGTGTGCCGTAGGGTGTGTGTGCCTGTGTGTGTTTGCTCATGTAAAATTTATAATGAAACGCTCGTGTCTAAAGCTTTTGCTGTTTGTTCTCTAATGTGGCGCCGACTGTCGGCCAGAACCGCAAACGGTTAACAGTTTAATTCAAATGTCAGTGTCGTGACAGTTGTGTGAGTGTCTGTGTGAGTGTGTCACTATATATGTGTCAGTGTGCTTGTGTGTGTGCGAGTGCAGTGCGTACTGTTTATTTGTTTGCGTCTAATTATCCTGCAAACGATGTTGGCAATAATTTCGAATGTACAAACAAAATGGCGTGTGAACACTCGGCGTATGCGTAATAATTGCCAGACGCCTCGCACACAAGGACATACTGCACGTCTGTCTAGCTTGCGATTATCCTTGCAGGCGAACGAGTCCACGGTGTGCAATTAAAAATTATGTTTATGTTTGCAAAATGTAAATTTAAATTACGACGCTGCAAACGTTGCCGGCGCGTATGCGAAACTGAAGGCCATTTCGAGAAGTGACAGGGTTGTCAAGTGGCGTCGACATTTCAAAAGTATTTAAAAGCGCTGAATAACTAACTAGTTGGGAGACTCTAAAAGGTTACCTTACAAACTTCTGCTTATTAACATAAAAATAAATATGTATTCTAATTTAAGTAGGTTGGGTTGAAATATTTTAGGTCATTCAAGTTACATGTCTTACTAAACTATTAAAATTAAAATAATAAAAGTAATAGAGCTGTAGTAAACGCTCGAAAAACTAGAAGACACTAGAATCTAGAAGAAATCAAATTAAATAAGTGTTATAATAGGTATAAATAATTGCCTATGGCTCTGCGACAGGATTGATAGGCATCATTGCTTTACGAACTATCATCTATGAGAAATTGAAAAATTTGAATAAAACTAAATATTTATTATATGTTATTGAAGATTATTAATTATGACAGTATTGCCAAGCTGCGTCGAGGGTAGTGAAATAATTGTCGGCGCGGAATCACCTGAATGTTTTCAGTAAAGAACTTATTTTTCTATGAGAAATAAAAAAAAGTATTTATGAGCCTATAAAACACATGCATATATTTAAATATTAATAGTGACAGGGTTGCCAGGTTGGCAGGCTGAGCTACAACCCAACTAATTGACATGTCTTTTAATATTGTAATTCGCAATAAAAAAATGAAATGAATATTTTTAATAAAAGTCCACTGCAATTACTTTTCACCCTTGTTAAGCTCTACTTGAAAAAGAAAAAAAAATTAAAAGCAACGCAATAAAAAATGCCGTTAGTTACTCAAGCAACATTTACCAGGTTTCATGCCGAATTGAAAATGTATGAAAATACCTTATATGCAAAAAAAAGTATAATAACACTTCCATTCGATTCCAATCAGTTAAAACCGAAATGCATTTACCATACACAAATTTTGGAGGGCACTTCAACATCGGTCAGTCAGCACGTCGAGTAGTCGGTGTTCTTTTTCACCAATTTATCATGTATTTTTTTCTTACTTATTTTTCGATTTTCGTTTTATGCATTTACTTTTTTTTTAATATTTCTCCGAATATCGTCGACACCAAAATGAAAAACCAGAGATGTTGATTGTAGTTGTTGTTGTTGGAGTTGTTGCTGTTCTTTCCGTGTTGTATTTGTTCAGTGACTGGGCATGCAGCACGCCAATATGCATTTATTATACAAGAGTACGAGGGCGTGGCAGATGTGAAATAACAACAAAAACATGAAAACGAAACAGAAACAGAAACCGAATCCGAAAATGAAAAGATTTTCAAGAAATGGCGAAAGGAGAAACCAAAGAAGTAAGACTATAAGGCAAAAGTAAACCTTCAAGCGAGTCTTCTGCATACTGAAGAGGTTTCTTCTGACTTGTGGTGGGAAAAAGAAATAATATTAAGCAATGAAAAACCTCACATTTTGTTATATATGACATGTTTTGCAGGTAGTTCGAAATATTTTGTCAAATTGTTTGATAATTAAATACTTTTTACGTTTCGTAAAATGATCAAAGAAGTCTCAAAGAGCATCACAAATTCGTTGCTAGCCAGCCAATCCCGGCTGTGTTCTGTGTTCTGTTTGGTAAGTCTCCTTTTCGACACGTTTGCCATATCAAGTGGCTGGGGCGAGCACACTAAGCAACAGCAACACAAAAAAAATGCTGTAGAACAAGTTTTTACTTTGAGCCTGCTTTGTGCACGCAGCAGGGAAAGGGGACAGGATGAGGTGTGTGGCTTATGCCTGGCATGGGAATGGAATGGGAATCGTTTGCAGAATCATTCCGGTGACCATGTTCACAGGCACTTAATAAGTGTGTTCAGTCCAGGCTGTGGCAACCAGCAACAGAAACTGAAACAGAATCGGAATCAGAATCAGAACCAGATGCAGAAACAGTATTAGATCCAGAACGAGTAGCTAACCGGGAACTAAAATTTGAAAAGTTCTGTTATGAATCTCCCTCTCTCTCTCTGGAAAGTTGCTTTATTAAAAAGTCAAAATAGATTGCAATGGATTCTGTGCTCGTATTTCATGTTCTTGTCATCTCGTCAAATGCACAAGCTGAACATACCACAAAACTTTACTCCGAACGACTCAAAATTGAATTCGAGCCGCGGACCGCAACGTCAGCAGCGACAACAAAAGCAACCAAAGAAACAATAACAACAACAATAACAGAAACATAAGACTAATAAGCTACCCCCAGGCTGAGTTATGCCGAAATCCTTGGGGAGAAGCAGAAGAAGGCGAAGGCGGAGAAAGAGGCGAAGCCGAAGCCTTAAGAGAAGCCCATTCATTTCACTTGGTGTCGGGGTGTTTCCCAAAGTTTCCTCAGCGTGGAAGAGTCAATGTGTGTGTGTGTGTATGTATGTACATACGTGTGCTGGCAGTTATAAATTACGTTACGTATACGCAATGTGGTTAAGCGGACAAAATGCTCGCTTATGAATATAAGTCTCAATACATGTACTCTCATACACACACATGAAAATAAGTATAAAAACGAAGTAAATTATCCGAGAAATTCAATAAGTTCCGGTTACTATAGCGGGCAACAGAAGGCAGCCGAAAGTCGTTCTAGGGCGGGCTTAAAGTTATGCGAGAAGCCTTCAAAATTTATGGCCAAGTGCAAGGGGCAAACTCTTTTAATGAGCGAACTTTATACGAAAAGGGAACCTGTAAGAAGTATTGTTTATCGACCCCAGTCTAGCATGCCGTTGAGAAAGCAGAATGATTAAAATAATAATGGAATAGTCACATAACACGTAATTAAGTTTTTTAACACGGAGTTAATACCTCATCCAATTTCAGCAAAGCGTATTTCAGATGAAGGCAATCACTGCACGTTAACTACCACATAAAGCCATAACTATCGTGAACATTCATCTATATAAAGTCACGCCCCAGAGGCCGTGCCGAATTGCGGCTCAGCGTAATCCGCTCGAATGTCCCGAACGGATTCCCATGGCCAGTTTTGAAATATGTTTGATGCCTGCCAAAAGGCGAAGGGCATGGGGAGGGGTAAGAAGGAGCATCTTAAGTGGCATAAATGCATCGGTGCATGAACCTCAATTGGCCTGCTATTATGACCCTTTGAAATTGACCCGGCCCAAACACCAAACTAAATTACACAATTAATAAGTTCGGCTCTCCGCATAATAACCGCAACGTTTAAGGCCGAAATATGCAATTAGGGACCTGTTCGAAAAAGGGAAGCCGGAAAGCAGACAGCAACGAAGCTGAAGACGAAGACGAAGACGAAGACGCAGAACGAGAAGAGAAGGAGAAGTAGAAGAAGAAGCAGCAAATGGACGCGCGCGCGTGAGAAACTCATGCCGTGGTCTCGCTGCGTAATCCTTTCGTCTCGCTCCGCTTCGCCTTCGATTTGGATGGAGTTGGAAATTAATCAGGCGAAAATAATGCAGGCAACGATGAGGCAGCGGAATGCGATAAAAAACGAACACGCATAATAAAATGGCAACAACAACAAGAACAACAACACCATGCAGTGAGGAATCGGGGAAAGGACTTCGGCTACAGGATGTCAGTGGGCCCACAGGGCTTCAGTGACTATGGTCAAGACAAGGCAGCGAAAAGAGAAAGGGAATACCTGTAGAGGCAATAAATACCCTCACATATTGAATATAGGGAAGGAGCTATAGATATGCAAAAGAAACTCAGGAATAATGTCTTAACTGAGCATTTCAATTCGACTTTATAATATCGAAACTATCCAATCATTGCAGTTACTTCATATTATTTTGATACTACTTGAGATCTTAAGAACCATGTGCGTTTTGTCTTGCACAACTTGATTCGTTTAGCTGAAATGGATCACCTGAAGTATCGCAGAGCATGATGAGTCAGCAAAACTGACACTACACGTGCAGTACCCACAAAGCTGGCATCCTCACGCGGAATATCTTTGCCTTTCTCGTTGGAGTTACAATAAGACAACAGCCGGCGAAGCTGGCAAGGACAACAAGCTGAAAGCTCATAACTGCGAAGGCAGCGGCAGCAGCTGCCAGACAATGGCCATGGCCCGAAGTGAAAACACATGCGAGTGTGTCTGTGGGTGTGTATGTGTGTGTACGTAGTGTGGGTGTATGGGGAAGGATGGAAAGGGGAAGTTTTCCATGGAATAACGCACATGAACAACACTCGATGGCCCAAGTTAGCTGCCTGACTAGGGCCTGCCTCGAGGGCAGTCTGTGTGTCGGCGGGGCCAAGTGAGAGGAGACATAGGGCGAGACGGGAAAGTGCTTGTGTTTCTTATCGAGAGCGAAGGAAGGTGGACGCCGGCAGCTACCCCCGTGGAAGAAGGGGAGCGAATGGCGAACCGCAAATGTGTAAAAGATACTCGTATTTCTCTCTCTTGCTCCGTCGTTTCGTATTTTCTTTCTTTGTGCTTTTTGGCAACAAAATTGCAAATATTTTGAAGCGGCAACTTTAAGTTCACATCAGAGCGAGTCGAGCTCAAGTGCTCATTAGATCTGTGCAAATATTTACACTGCATCGACAAGCATAATCTCCGCTTCACAGTCCAAGTCTTCTGCCCTTGCCTCCCCTTCCCTCTCCCTCCTTATCAGCATTTGTGGCGCTAATGATGCCCACAAAAAATGTAATTTCATTGCTTGCGCAATTTTTCATTTCGCGTTCAACGTTCAAATAAATAAGAAATGATTTTTTACGAGTTCTGCTCGGGTTTTCTTTTTTATATGTACCCATAATATACAAGTATGACTGTGTGCCTCTATTGACTTTTGGGTTTGTTTTATGGCCTGGGCAGGGTGGGGGGGTTGGTGAAAGGCTGGCGACCTGCAGCAAATAAATCGCTCAAGTTGCGAAAACAGCTTTCAATGGAGTGAACGTGGCCCGGAAGTGCTCAAATATGTTTGCCATTAGGTGGAAGGTACTTAGAACACAAGCCGTCCCAGATATTGATGCAGGAACTGGCGCAGATAAGGCGCTCGTCTTGCACTCCCTCTCTCTCTCTCTCTCTCTGTCTCTCTCAAGGGTCGAGAGTGCAACGCAGAGTGGTGACTTGCAAGTAATTGCATTTTTGATGCCAGCCAACGGTCAAACAGTTCAATGCATCAATGATTCAGCAAACATGATGGCGGAAGAGAGGGCCACATAAATGAAATATATTCTACTACATATGTATATCATGTACTATACAGAGTAAATATTATAGAAATTATTAAATATATCTTGTTGAAAATGCAGCCAATTGCTGAACGGAATCGAAATAAAATTATCAGAACATTTTTATTGCATTTGGTATTTTGGTAACTATTAATCGAAATTAGAGGAGACTTATAAAGACAGCTCGATCACTTCATGGATAGATACCCTTACAAATTGCAAGCGATACTTTATATCTTATAGTAAAATTAGTACGTTTTGATTAATTGTAATATAAATACAACATATGCAAACTTGCTAACCTAACTAAATAGATCTGATAAAGTAGTAATGTGGGACTTGGGTATAAACTGTTTTGTTTAAAGTTCAAGTCACAGTTGTTGTGATAAATTCACGGTTGTTTTAATATTAAGTTAAGTGATTTTATTTCAAAATACTTCAATGTAGTTCCTTAAAATTAGTAAGTACTTTAGTTTAATCTTAATGTCGTCGTAGTTAATCTTTTTATTCTTTAATATGATCGTCGTTAATTGAGCGTCAGTCTTGCTCTTTTACGTCTTTTCTCTTCGCGTCGTCAACTCGAACTCTTCTTCTTATAAATTTACGTCGTTGCCATCTGACTCAGCGTTGCCAGATCATTCCCACAGTAATTCTTCACAAAATAAATCAAATGGGGTTAAAGGTGTCTCCTTTTTAGAGTTGGGCATGGACCGTGTTTTCTTCGTGTCACATCGTGACACGACGGGCGCATGTGTGTGCGTGTGCAAAATTAAAATTGTGTCCATGGGCGTGCGTGCTCGTGGTTCGAAATTCGGCACGAAATAACACGAACACATATAGCACGTATTTTTACTTTTGCAAAAAATGTTATATCGATTGCTTATGTTACTTGTCGGGAATTTAATCGATGTTTCAAAAAGTACTAATAAATACCAACACGAAAGACGATATTTTGCTGCTGAAGCCTTGCCAAGTGAAGTTGTTTTTTTTTTTGGAAAAAGACTAACAACATGAAGGGCCTTCAGTTAGTCGTTAGAAAAATATAAAGTATACCAGCAAGTTCAGCTACTAGTGAACGAGTATTTTCCACATCTGGTCAAATCCTTAATGACCGTAGATTGTCAAGTGCTAATATTTTGTGTGTTGATATTATTAATGAGTTTTAATTTGATTACTGTAAAGTAAAATATTTATTTTTAGGCAATTTTAGTAATTTATTTGCCAAATATACATTTATATTTATACATTTATATTTTATTAGTTTCCTTTGCTGTCTCTCAAGTTTCGCCGTCTCAATTAACAACAATTAACGTGCAACACCGCTGGCATTTCACTCTGTCTCGCTCTCAAATTGCCAACTCAAATAAACCTTTGCATGCATAAATAGCCAATCGACAGCTTCAGGTGAGACAAGCGAGCGAGTGATCTAGTCAAACAAACGAAATGGCCGCAAAATTCGACTATCCCGGCAACAATTGCCGAACGGATGCCGCAAGCAATGCGCAATGCATGTTGCTAATAAATGCGGCACACACATTCACACACGCACACTCACAGACACACACACACATGCACAAGTGACACTCAGTATTTGCCATTGGCAAGCGGTTGCCATATGGCAGCCCCACATGGCAGCTAATCAAATATTAAATGTATAGTGCTGCCACGCCCCTGCCGCCTACGCCACCACCTACCGCCGGGCTTACCCCTCACACTCCCATCTGCCACTGCCTTCGGCCAGTTCTGCTCGACTTGTCACGACAATTTCAAAAATAACTAACAAAACAAACTGAAAAAGTTTTCAACATTTCAAATAACGAATGCACCAACTAATCGAAAACCACCTTCCTTGCCATCTCTGCTATGCCACGCCCATTACGCGCACTACACACTGTAGCTGCTGTTTTTATTTAAAGCTCAAATCGAATTGCAATTAAACGCAGCCAAATATTGAAAGGGGGCACGCAGGGCGGAACACGGTCTTTTTCAGAGTGCCTCGATGTCGTCTAGTTCAGTTGCAGTTGTCCTTATTGTTGTTGTTGCTGTTGTTGTTGTTGTTGCTGTTGGCTTAGTTACCTTCAGGTAAAACCCAAAGTTCAGCAACGAAAATAGTTTGCTAGGAAATTACTTTGGACAGTTTTGGTAGCAGGCATTGCAGCCCGACTCTAATGATGTACAGCAATGTGTGTATGTGTGTGTGTGTGTGTGTGTGTGAGTGTTTGCAGGTGTGTGTTAGTGTGGGTCAGAGTCAAACTTTAATGAATAATGGGGCTGCAGTTGGACCCTGCAGAAGGGGCTCGTTTGGGGTCTTGCTCGAGGTCAGCTTTAACTTTTGGGTCACTTGAAAGTTTTTAGCATTCAATATGAATTCGTTGAGAATCGTCAAAGTATAAAATTGAATTTTGTTTATAACAGTCAAGTTTACAAACTTAAAAAGTTTATTAAAGAGAAAAGTTCACCTTTAAAGAGCTTATAAGAGATCGTGAAATGTAAACAAACCAATTGCATTTATTCAAATCAATAAATACGACCCAAATAGTTAATTAAAATTTCCATATAACAATAAATAATCAAATTTTAAAAGGAATTGCAAAGGAATTTCGTAGTTGTTTGCCATTTGACAGCCTATTGAAATCACAGCGTAAAATGTGCTTCAATGAATCACTTTAAAGTCTTTTCCCTAACCCCAAAAGAAAACACACACACAGAGGAAAATAAAGACAGAGAGAGAGAGGGAGAGAGAGGGAAACAAATTGGCATATAAATTACTGCAATTATATCTAATTAAATGTAAATTTTGAAGCTCATGCGATTGTCGGGGCCGTCTCGGCGTAGCATTGACCTTTTCCAGGCCAAAGTCAAGCCAGCCACGCCCATACCTGCCACTGCCACAGCCACAGCCCCTGCCGCCGCCACACATTGTATTATAAAGCAACGGCAGACAGGCACCGCACACAGCTGACAGTTGTTATCCTCCTGCTTACGGCTCCGCTCTGTCTGCCTTACGGGGTAGTTAACTGCCCCTCCAAGGACTACGTCGTAATTTACAAAATAAGCCGCAGACAGGCAGCAACAGCAACAATAACCAGCAGAACAATATAATAGAAGAGAGCGAGGCCGGGTGGAGTCCACACGACTTTAAAATACCCGAGGCAAGAATTGAAACAGAGCTCGAATTGAGTAAACTGAAAATAGAATTGAATTTAAACAGGTAACAGGTAAAGAAGTTATGCTTAATCTTGGCAGATTGTCCAATAAAATAGATTTCAATTCGAAACAAATACTCTGTAAAGTTCCTCTTGCTTGTATCTGATTTGGAACACGTTTATAGCTCGTGTATACCCTTCCTCTTCAGCTTTTAGTTTAGGTACAATTGAGGCAAAAAAGACAATTAACAGATGTTGCCTTGGGCTGGTGACACGTTCTACTCACACCTGGAGTCATTGCTGCCTGCCACTTGTGGCATGCCTCGCAGTCAAATTGAGCACAGACATTTTACTCTCAAGCATCTTAGCAATCTCCTCAGGTGCTTTTCTATAACTCACCTCTTCGACACGCGCGCCAATTAGGCTGCACTTGTTGTAGCTCTTCTCGTTGTTGTTATTGTTGTTATTGCTGTTGTTGTTTTTGTTGCAACTGCTGATGTTGTTGTTGTTGTTGTTGTGCTGAATTGCATTGCTGTTAGCTGCAAGATACAACAAAAAGCCGCCATGAGTCATAAAATCAACTCGCTTCAACGCCTCGTTAAAAACTCAAAACGTTTTCTCTTCTTTTTTGTGTTGCAAGTGCGAAAGAGATAAAACATGCAGAAATTATAAAATATGCACATAAAAAATGTGGGGTAGCAGCCACAACAACAACAACAACAACAACAGCAACAAAGGCAAAACAGAAAATAAAGTCCCATAAAAATGGAAAATATGAGCTGCTGCCCATTTACAATGTATCTTTAAGATACAAAGCGATTATATGCAAGGTAATTGATATTTTATGCAAATTATCCTCTGCCTAGCTCTTCGAAAACGAATTTAAATTAAATTTCCGTTCAGTTATAAATGTTTTTTTTTCTTTTGAGGAAGCCACGCCCCAGACGGCAATGATTCATTAAGAGTTTACTTTTAGATATTGTATCTGCGGCCACAAAATATTTGCGGTCTGAAGTCAGCTCGGCTCACCAGGGGAGCTTCTGTAGTTGTCTCATCTTCCGTCCGTTCACCGACAATGTCCCCCATCTCCCACCCTCTCTCCCTCCCTTTGTCTGTGTCGTGCAAGTGACTTACAAACATATCTGTATCAGTATCTGTATCTGTCTCTCCTTCGCATGGGGCCGGAGTCCCCGAGCTGTGTGCTTGCGAAAAGTGCAGTCTCTGTTCTTCATTTCAGCCCGCCTGCAATTTGGCTGAGATTGTTTTCGAAGCATAAAATATGACAACTCTACAAATGAGAGAGAGAGGGGAGATGAAGAGAGAGGGAGACAGCTACGCACTACACTTTGGGGCATATGGGTTTGGGGATTTGGTGTTAATATAAGTTATGACTTTTCTTGGGAATATCAATTTAGGAAAGTATTTTTGCATAGTTTGGAAATATAAAAGATTTTAAAATAACCATAAATTATATTTTGTTATTAAATAATGTGATATAAGTACTTTACGCATACAAAGTATTCCTAGTGCACAACTTTTCTCAGTTCTCTCTCTGCGTTACTTTCAACGTTTTGAAGTTATTCTAACAAACTCTTTAGATTCTAATGCAGACCAAGCTTTTGAGCAGAATAGAACGCTTCGGTAACCGCATTGAATTCCCAACGAGCTGAAGCCACAAGTTTTACAAATACTCGTACATATTTTCAGCTCAGTTTCTATTTACATTTCAATCTACATCTTTATGGCAGCCAACGCACGCACCTAACCTCAAACACAAGCAGACAGAGACAGCCAGACAGAGAGGGAGGGAGGTAGAACGAGAGAGAGAGAGAGATAGAAAGCAGTGTCATTTACAAGAGAGCTGAGCACAGTTCACCTGGAAAACTTTGCCGAAGAGTTTTCGCAGTAATTTATGAAAATATTTTTGCACATTTGTCGAAGGGAAATAATTAAAGAAAATATTTTGTCGGCAGCACAAAGTTAAGCTCGTTTTGTTTTTCGCTTTACTTCCTCCGCTACCTCTTCTTCTTCTGCTTTGTTTCTGTACTTTATCGACTTTTAAAATTGCGTTGCTTTTTGTTGTTTGAAATGCTGGAAAATCAACTGGGAATTTTCATTTGTTTTGGTACAAATTATTTCAAGTTGTCCGAATGCGGCGTCTAATGAAATTCCATGCAATTAAAGAATGCCACGGGACGTACAGTGCAAGAGGGGGAGGGCCGAGGGGGGATGGTTGATGCGAACCGAAAGGCAATAAAACTTATCGAGCTGTCAGTTGCTGTGACACTGATTGAAAATATATAAACTGTCAGAGCAAGGACGAGAGCGAGGACGAGTAGGAGATGAGTGAGAGAAATGCGATGGAGCGACAGCGAGAGACGTAACGAGGATGGGGCAAGGTGAGATGAGTGTGAGAGTTGACCTCGTATGTTATTAGCATTTCTGCACACGTGAATTATGCAAAACTCTCTCCCTCTCTCTCTCTCTCTCTTTCTCTCCCTCTCTCTCTCCCTCTCTCTCTCTCTCTCCTCTCTAAATGTATTTCAAATATTAAGATGGCGAAAGTGTTGAATATTTGTGCAAAGATCCTCGGGCAACAAGATGGAGTGTGGCCAGCAACAAATATCATGAGATGGCAGAGTTTCGCTTAGCTCTGTCTGGAATTTCTTCTAATTTCATTTGGTAGCACATTAAGTCTAGTTTGTAGTTTGATATATATGTTGTTGAAGTCGACGCGGCACACACATTTATCCATTAGTCGAGTAAAACTTTTTCACAGTGCGCTGCGAACGCAAATGAAAATGGAAAAATGAAAAGTGGCATAAACAGAACTCAAGAGAGACTCGATAACTGCAGGAAAGTGTGAGAGAGACAAGGGGATGCGAAAAAACAATCAAATAACCTATTGACAGAGTGCAACAGTTGCGCTGATGATGAATAATTTTAAATTGCTTCAAATGATTAAAGTATAACAAATCATTTTGAAGCAATCAAAAAGGTGCAAATGTTTCTAATTATTTAAGTAGAGCAAATCATTTTAAGGCAACTAACAAAAACAGAGTTCAGTGGTTGAATGCATTGCAATGAATTTAAATACAACAAATCTTTCCAAAACTATGCTCAAGTGATTCAATTAATTTAAGCAAAACAGATCATTTTAAAGCAAGTGATTCAGATGATTTAAGAAGGTACGTAAAATCTTTTTAGCACTATCGATATTGTTCAAATCATTCAAACAAGAAATCATTTTCAAACAATTAAGTTTAATTTAAATGATTTTCCATTGGCAAATTTTAAAGATTTTCATAAGCAATTCCATTTGATTTTAAGGAAAATAAATAAACTCAATTTCAACTTTATTTTCAGCTTGACAAGCAATTTAAATTAAATTCCCATTAAGAATGCCAACAGATAAGGAATGCAGGTCGCATACGTGACACACATACTCGTACAGGCAAACATACAAACGAATAGGTACTGCGTATTGTAGACCTCGACTAGTTATCGCATTTGCCATCGTAGAAGTTGCAAAACGTAGAAGTTCTCGCAACGTTCTCGCTGACTGACTGGAAGTTTGTGGTCTACTCAAAAGGAATAGCGCATAAGGGAACCAGAGCTACGGACTAAATTTCAATTAGTGAATGAAGCACACAAGATACAAAGAACCAAAGAAACAAACTGTGCTGAGTTCTCTCTACACTTTCTACTCAACTCGAATGTGCTGTGCCTAAGCTCAGCTCAGCTCACCTCGACTCGACTCGACTCAATTCGACTCAGCTAAAAGTTGACAATTAAAAAGTTTTGTTGCTCTGACTTTGTTATTGTTGTTGGTGTTGTTGTTGATGGTGTTTTTGGTGCTCCTCGTGCTTGCTCTCGTTGTCTCTGTGTCTAAATGAGTATTTTTTTTATCAACAAAACGGGGCAGACAAAGTTCTGTGAAACTGCTAAAACTGCAAAACTGTGCAAATTAGTTTTGTTTTTAATTTAGCCTGATTTAAATTATTTCTCCAGCTCCTCTTTCTCTCTCTGTCTTGCTGTCGCTCTGTCTCTCTTTAGCTTTGTCTCTTTTGCAGTCTGCCGTGTGTTTGACTAGTTGGCAAATTAAAATTCTTTCAACAAGTTGTCGCTAACAAGACACAGACAGAACGAGAGAGAGAGAGAGAGGGAAAGAGAGTGGGAAAGAGAGAGAGAAGAAGAGAGAGAGAGAGAGCAAGCGAGCCTCAATCAAATTAAAGTTACATTTCGTGTGCTGCGCCAAAAGCTGAAGTCAGCATCGTGTCACGACATGTAGGCGACGAAGACGTGTGGGCGACAACGACACACAGACACATACAAGACACACACACACACACACACTCACACAGATAACGCGCACTGCTTACACATACATATGCAACTTACCGTACTGAGCCGCTGCGACTGCGCTGCTGGCAGCGTTGACAAAACTGGTTTCGACTGTTGTTGTTGTTGTTGTTGCTGCTGCTGCTGTTGCTCGTTTTGTGTTGCTTCTTCTGCTGTTGTTGTTGTTATTGCTGTTGCTGCTGCTGCTGCTTCTGCTTCTTATTCAACTGACTGTTGGAGTGAGAAGGAAGCACTTTTTCAATAGCTTTGCGAAATACACTCTTTAGAGTTCTATTTTTTGCTCACTGTTGTTGTTTGTTGTTGCTGTTGTTGGTGTTGTTGCTGTTATCGCTGTTAAGCCATATGCTGCTGGTGCTACTCGCAATTAATTAAGCCCGACAATTGGCTAGCAAACAAAAGAAATCAACGCGACACACGGCAAACATGTCACACACACACACACATAGAGAAATACAAATATGATGGGCAGACAAACACAAACACGCACGGAGTCACACACACTCACGCCCATACATGCATATGCACATGTATGTTTGTATGTGAGTATCTATGTATGTATGTATGTAGGTTTGTGTGTATGGTAGGTGGGTATAACCTGTGCGCTTCACTTGTCGCGCGCGCGGCTGCGTAGGCGGCAAAACGTGCGTAGCTGCGGCAAGGGCTGCCTGCAAGGGGCGATGTGGGGTAGCACAAGTAGTTGCGGCGGTCAAGCAGACGACGACGGCGGCGCTGCTGTCCAGCAAGACAACGTGAAGACGACGAAATGAAAATGCGTAAGAGAGATGGCAGCAGACAATCACGCGCTGACACGTTCGCACGGCACAACGTTTATAAACAAACTGAGCTGGCGCTGCTGCCGCTGCTGCTGCCGCTGCCGCTGCCGTCGTCATTGCCGGCAGCCAACGCCAACCAAGTTGCGTCTGAACTTTGGACGAGAACTTGTTTGCTTGTGCTCCCTGTGTGTGTGTGTGTGTGTGTCGGTGTGAGTGTGAGAGTGGGTGGCTTGCCGAGTTGCTTAGACGCGCCAAGAGTGCACAGTGGAACAAGAGTTGAAAAAGTACAAATAGTAACATATTTATAGATAAATAAGAGTTGTTAATAATTTGTAATTATATGGGATGATATTGTACGTTGGATATGCATATTCTAAATTATTCAATATATATTCGTATATACATATATTATATATCGTACATATTAATAAATAAATTGTAATTAGCTTTAAGTAGCTTAGTATGTTTTACTCTTAATTAGCGAGGTGTAAACTTGTCTCAATAGGATAACAAATAAGTAAATATGAATAAACTATAATAAATAATAATAAATACTAATAAACAATAATACATAATGATAAACAATAATAAATAATAATAAAAATAAAAATATAATATATATTATATATATATATATGTATATATATCAATAATATTATAAATTTGTATCAAATATATTAGAAATGGACTTAATGATTTATTGTTAATATTATATATATTTATAAATCATAATCAGAATTAAATTCAATAAACCTATTTATTAATTTCTTCCTAACTATTTGTAATTTATTTAATTTTAATCAAAAATGTACTTTGTTTATTTAAATATATATAAGTATTATCAAACAACTTGACTTACGTTTCACTGTGCATTTTATCAATTTTGCTGCTACTAATGTCGCCTCTTTTAGTTGTCATACAACTCAAGTTTTCACTAAACTTTGCTGCCAACTCTCGCATGTTCGCTTGCAACATGTTTGAGTTCGATGCGCTGCATTGGCATGCGTTAAATTTAGATGAAGCCAAAGGCACAACCAAGCAGCGACAGCAGCAAAATCGGCGACAGCAGCAGCGACTAGATTAGGAGTTGCAGTTAGCACACTGTCGCATGGGGAGTATTAACTTGTGCAAGTCCTATGTCACAAGCATATACCAAAATACATTACGTAAATTGCATAAACTTAATTTTAATTTTCAATTCTCCTACACGAAATTAGAGCTGCGTTCAAGTAATGGGTATGTACAAGTCTTCCTAGGCACGGCTGTTTGCTTTGCTTGTTGTTTTTGGCCAGCGCAACGTTGTTTTCCTATGCTTTTTTATGCATGTATTTTGATTTTGTGTTAATTTCTTGTGCTGCCGCCTGTCACGAAGCAGCGACGCCGGCGGCGGCAACAACGTCGGCGTCGCTGCTGTCGCTAAGTCAATTTTAAGGTTTATTTGAATTTCATTTTTTGTCGTTTTTCCTCTTCTCGCTCCGCTGTCTGTCTCGGACAGCACACAGAGTGTGTGCGCCCGTGTGTGTTTGTCACTCTCTGTTTTCTTTTACATTCATTTATTTTGTCGCCTTGTTGCTGCCGCTGTTGCCTGGCAATGTTTATGTTATTTTTAGTGTTGTATTCAAATTTGTGTGCCGCAACAGCGACGCAACGGCGTGTCGTGCCGCACGAGCCGCACAGGGACCAGAGCTGGGGCTGGCACGGGGATACACGCTCCCACTGGGCTGGGCCTCGGTCTGGCTCTGGCTGTGGAGCCGGCTGGCTCTATGGTAATGAGGCAGCGCTTATGCCAGGCCACAACTGCGAGTGGACTGTGGACTGTACTCAATCCATGCAATTGCCCGTGCTGCCTGTTGCGCAAACTAATAACAATTTAATTTTCAATCGAATTATGCAGGCTTTGATCAATACACCCACACAGGCAATACACACAAACACACGCACACACACACACACGCACACTTGCTCTCATATTTTAGGGCCATTGAATTGAATTAGCATAAAGCGATTTTCCACAGTCAACGAGCCAAACATGAGAAATTACCACAAGAGTTCACACACAGACTCACACACACAGTCACCCACAATGCCACACACAGACACACTAGCATGCACACCGGGCTCGTTCACAATTGGTATTCTACATTACGCATACGCAGCGTGCAGCAGGCATATCACATATCGATAATTAAACCGTACCAAGCTCAAAGCAGGAGGGCAAAAGGTTTGTCGTCCTTTTGCACCTGCAGCTCAACCGATTCGCAGCCGCACAATCAACAAAGACAACAACCGGGGCAACTGCAAGGAGCCACAGCAATGCCGTGAAGCAGGAGCAGAAGCTGCAGGGGAACACGGAATGAAACGAGTCGACGCCGTTAATGATGCTGCGAATGCTGCACACACACACACACACACACACACATGTGTGGCCAAAGAGGAAGACAGAGGGAGACGAGCAGCATTCAGCTGGAACGCTGAAAGAGTAGCCGAAGGGTAGGGGGAGTCATAGGATTAGGAGGAGCAAAGCACGAGGGAGAATCCTCCACTCGTTACAGGTGCAGATGCAGGTGCAGCGCCCAGGCACCGAATGCACTCATGCAGATTGATTGGCCACAGACATTTACCAATGACAGCAACAGGAAAAAACTTTTAATCGTAACTACATGTTCGCCATGGCCAACTGAGAAAATGGTTTGCGGCCTCCTGCGTGGCAGGGCAGGGCAGGGCTGGGAGCAGGGAGCCTGAAGCTGGAGCTGCCTAAAATGTAGTCCTGTTAGCTGATGAGTAGAGTGTGCGGCCTTGGTGAGTAGTGCCCGCATATTCGACTTCCTTCTGTCTCCTTCCGCCTCCTTGCCATCTTTGCTCCATTGACTGCATCTTTGGGCTAAGTGTCGGCCACCATGTCGAGGTAACAAAGGCTAAATAACTGGCCAAATAGAGTTGCACTGCCGAAATGGGCATTTTCAAATTGAGTTGTCGTTTTTGGAGGGAGAGAAGGGCTAAATGTTTTTCTTAAACTATTTTAAGTTGAACAAAGTGTTAAACAGAATTTGCAATTTGCTGCTGCAACAAATAAATTAGCTGCTAATTAGAATTGCATTTAAATCCAATTAGATTGCGCATTACAACTGCAATAACGTTTGCCTCAATTCAAGTCGCTGCCCGGCAAATCATACGCCCCGTTGGCCACACCGCACTGCGTACCTTATCGTAAATAACGCACGTTACATTTGCGGTAGAACAGAGCAGAGTCATAGAATTGTTGTAGCTGCTGTTGTTGTATAGCTGTGGGCTAATTGTTCGTCTATGCTCCTCCCCTGCCTCCCTTTCCAACTGCCCTCGCGTCTGCACATTGATTAAGTTATCCTGAAATTTGGGGGACATTGTGGCGCCGGTTCGTGTGCTGCATATTGAGCTGATTTATGAACCCAAATGCGATAATATCATATATATGCATATAGTATATACAGCATCGTATATGGTGCGTTTTATGGCCGAATCTGTTGCAGAACTCGCACACTAATGAGGCCGGCACTGCGAGGGCACGTGAAAATGTTCGCAAAGCCCTTTGCGAAATATGAAATGAAAACCGCTTAACCAGTTGTCACAGCTGTGTGTGAGTGTGTGTGCGACTGTGGGTATATGTGTGCGGAAAAAGTTTGCTTGCTAATGACCAAAGCGGATTTCGTCGCATTTTTTTCAATCATAAATTTAAATAAGCCGCGCAGCAGTCGAAAAAGGGACGCACAGAAGGCGTTGGGCCATCCAAGCTTTCGTTGTTTTTCCTTGTCTCGTCTCGTTTCGTTCTTCTTATTTCGTTTCGTTTCGTTTCCGCCTAATGCGACGATATAAAATTTAATTTTGCATAATTAATGCCGCACTACAGGCAAAAAAACATGGCCAAAAGAAAATTCATTAATATGATTTAGGCCCTTGAAGCGTAAGCGACTACAACAACAACAACAGAGCGTGAGCGAGCAAAGGGCGAAAGGGCAACATTCTCAAAAAAAAAGGGCAGCTATTTGTGTGTGTGTGTGAGTGTTGTGTGTGTTGCTGTTTGTTTGGGCCCCGACGCCGCATGCATGACTGACTTGCCGCAACCCTTTTGCCTCAGGCCAAAAGGACCAAAAGAAAAGAAAAGCAACAACAAAACCAAAGCAAAACAATTCAAAACTGAGCAGCGACGACTTTGTCACGTGGGCCGAGCAACGAAGGGGGAGGAAATGACGCACAACAAATCAAAGATGCGAGACTGGAATAGAACATTACAATATAAAAGTAGAGGGCAACAAAGGATTGCCCTTTTGCAACTTGGCAAATTAATCAAATATGCGCTCAAATCAAATATAGATATATGTTTTCAAATTCATTATACATTTATAATGCATTTAGTCTCGGTCCAACACGCCCCAGAGATAATGAGAGCCGTTTTAGAGTATGCAATGGACTTCAGTTCCAAATTTATGGCCTTCATAAGCTGAACCAGCGTATCTTGGCATTTCAATTATTTACACTGCAAGCAATTAAATGATCTCAACAGTGGATACCCTGTTGAGGGGTAGAATATAATTTATCAACTGAAATATAATCGTATGATTATATGATTATGATTATCGTATATTCTTTACCAAAATCCGTGCATATTAAGAAAAGACAGTTTAGACAGTTCATATATAATATTAAGTAAAGGAAACCAAGAAAAAATATTTAAACCAATATTGATATAATTTGTTGTCGAACACTATATCTATATTTCAACCAATCTTTCTATATAAGATACACCTTACACTCAATAACATCGCCTGATCTGAACGTAAACTTATCACGTGCCATGTGAGGACATTAAAAAGAGTTTAATCAGGACGCGTCAGGCCCAAAGATGAGGAGGCTTTTAGCACAATGTGTATGAGGGTGTGCAGATGAATGTGTGCGTGTTTGTCTGTGTATCTATGTGTGTGTTTCTGTGTATGTGTGGTTATCTGTCCATTCAACTATCGCCGCTTTGGACACATCACCGCACCATTCTCCCCCCACCCGCGGCTGGACGCCCTGACGGCCATTTGCCTTGTTTATTTGTATTGGTTGTGGCGATGAATTTATGGGCTAAATCGTTCAACGTGCGCTTTAAAATCCATGCTGAGCTTGTGTCAGTGTGTTTGCGTGTGTGTGTTAGTTGGATAGACCCACAAATATGCCAACAGCACGCGCATTGCCTAAGCCAGGCACACACGCACGCATGCACACACACACACGCACACCTTAGCACCCACACTTTGCTGTACACTCCCCTTACACTCACTATAGTCAAGCCTTACCCATCACAGTCGCACGCACACAGTACCTTCCATTTTGGACATTCACGTTGTTCGCTTGCCACGTGTCGTATACGCAATTTCGACTCCTGATGCCTTTTTGCAGCTGCAAGCGGCGTCCGCATTGACCGCGTGACCAACCCATGATTTTTGTTATATTTTTTCACTTTTCCTATATGTGATTAAAGTCGCTGCTGTTCTTTTACCCCGTAAACAAAGAGTTTTGGGGTATTACGGTATAACAGATTAACATATGCCAAACAATTAAGTATAGATCTTTAACAAAGATCTATTTGATCTATGCTTCGTTACAGCAACTTCCACATATGACTATACAGGTTGAACAAGAAAGATTTAGCATATAAGGAGGTTTATTACTATCACATCAATCGGACAAGTTTCATTGAAATCAAAACTACATTATTTGCTTTACGTTCCCCCAAACTAATGTGCTGGGTATGTTTACTCGGCTTAAATACGAATCACAACTGTAGCCTTTCTTACTCATGCTTGGACAATATTGCGAAAAGTTTTCAATGCTTTTCCAAGCAGAAATCTTAACTATTACGTTCGTTTGGTGTTCGCTTTGTTGTTCTTGTTACTGTTACTGTCATTTTTCATAACTTGACCTTTTTGGCCAGCGTTTGTGTCGTAAAAATTGTTTGTTATTGTTACGCTTTTATGGCCAAAAATGGCCGCACGTAGACGATAACAACAACAACAACAACAGGGAAAGGACAGCGACAACAATTCCTTCTAATACATTCTATAACCAATATAAATGTCATTTATGTGCTGGACAGTTTTAAGGGGAAAGTGGCGTGTACCGACCCTGTGGGGGTCAGGGGTTAGCATAAAAACTGTCATGGTCAGCGATACGAAACACAAAATACAAAAGAAAACAAAAAGAAAAAGAAAAAGAAAAACTAATAGTGCTGCCAGCAGGAAAAACTAACGTGGAACAACAGTAACAAACACATGTGCACTTGACACCGTCAGCTGGAGAAGAGGGAGATATGGGAGGAGACTGGATAAGGGGTGGGTGATAGGGAGAGTGAGAGTTGCAAGCTAGTCAGAGCTCTGTTTGACTGAGAGTGCGATAAGCACCACAAATGAAAGCAATAGCACCACTTAGTGGCACTTGAGGATATGCAAAAGCGTCAAGCACTTCCGGTTTATCGTGCTGAGCGAGTTTGTGTGTTTTACTCCAGTGCACTATGGGGAAATTGAACACTTTTGTTGACCAAATTTAATAACTCGAGAACGAAACACGATTTTCGAATTAAGTTTTTATATCCATGCAGTGCGTGTATTAATATTAATACACCTTAAGCATATTTATCTTAGACCACAAAATTTGGCAAAAAAAAAGTAGTTATTTCCCCACAGTGCAGTGTGAGTCCACATATGTGTGCGAGAACCAGACTGAAGTATTGTGTGTGTTTTTGAAATGCGACCGATTGGGAGTTATTTAAAGTACACTGGATTAGCTTGAAGTACAGAGCTTTGCATCTTTCAATTGCAGCACCGATTAAAGTATATCTAAGAGAAAGTACATATTATTGCGGAGTGTGTATTTTGGACAGATGTTTGTTACACATACGAGTATAAGAAGACACCTGTGACCTCATAAAGTAAATATTTATTTTGATCTGTGCCAACAAAAAAGTGACGTCCGTTTTTCCGTCTGTGCATCTATTGCTTGTGAGGTTTGTAGTCTGTCTAGGCTAAACGTTTATATTATTTTTGCATCCTGTAGTTAAGTCGTATGGGACTCATCTCATAAACAAAAAGGTTGACCAAAGTCACATTTATATTTTTATAATACTAGTTAATTATACTACTTTGTCAAAGTAAAATAATAGTGTTAGCTCTAAGTACTTCAAAGACTAACAATAAAAATAGTCTAACTATAACATTTCGATTCATTGTAATTACTTAATTATATTAATTGTAATTTTTAACAGAAATCAACCTGTGTTTCTGTATAATACATTTCTTTAAGCAACTAATATACATTTAAATTTAATATAAATATACCTACAATTTATTTATCTTATTTTGCCGAGAATATCTGTTTAAAGTGTCTCAACCGGCAGCAAATGGCTCCGCAGCACTTCCGTTTGTTCTCCAATGCAATAAAACTGAAAACAACACTTCATAATGGTGTCATGCTGTTCCTTTTACCGTTGGGAAAATATAGTGGTTGGATCTGTTTTTTGGTATTCGTCAAGTTACTTGACTCTTTATATTGTGGTTCTTTTTACATTTTTTCCCCAATTATTTATTAAATAATTTAGTTCTTTATTCTGATACTTTAATATTTGATTATTTTACGATGCTGAAACAGGTTTGCTCTCGGATTCTGTCCATAATGGCTCTGATGATTAGTACTATTTAGTACTTAATATTTTAGTCATTCATACAACTTCTTACTTCTTACAATATATCTTATAATATCTCATTGCTGATATTTCTTCTGCTAAAGCTGAAAAGCTACTGAAATTTAAGACATCCTCCTAGGGCTGTGCCAAATCTCCATTGTTTGTACACATGTTGTTCCCTTGTTATATTATTATTATTATTATTATTATATGAGTTGTTGAATCCACTCATATTTATTATTATGCGTGTCGCGCGCTGTCACAAAAAGGAAAACAATATTTTAACCCTTTTGTGTTTGGGGTCTCTTGTTTTATTGACGGCAGACAGAGATAAAGAGTGGGTGGGAGTGAGCAGACGACATGTTTGGCTTTTGAATTTAATGGACCATCGTAAACATTGGAAAACCGTCGCCCTTATGCGACACCAAGAAATAAAGTTTCACTAGCAAGACTTGCATGATTTCAGATGCATAAAAAAGTATTATTAAAATAGATGGAAAGAGAGAAAATTCGATCTATTAATACAAAAAAAGAAGAAAATCCATCCACTAACGCATAAATTTGTTCATCACACGAATTTCTCGATATTTTCCTTTTTTCTTTTCGCTGTCAGCTTTTTGATGCGTCACTTTTTTCCGTTTTCGCCGGAAACTTTTTCGGCGTTATCTTTTTTTTTATTTCACGCTCTATTTTGATTTATTTTTTGTGTCAACTAAACTGCCAAGCAAAATATGGCGGTATTAAAGAATTTTTATCTCTGAAATAAACACAATTTGCTGGTAAAGTTGTTAAAAGTCTGCATCTGTCAGGGAGTTAACTCGCAATGCTGTCAACGGTGATGTTTAAAGTCAGTTTATGATCTCTGTATATGGTCCAGAAAAAAACAAAATGGGCTCTACTTGACCGAACGCAATTGGAGTTTTTATACCCTTCGACCATTGAAAATGGTCAAAAAAGGGTATACTAACTTTGTGCAAATGTATGTAACAGGCAGAAGGAGGCGTCGGAGACCCCATAAAGTATACATATATATTCTTGTTCAGGATCACAAGCCGAGTCGATTGAGCCATGTCTGTCTGTCTGTCTGTGTGAACGCACAGATCTCAGCTATTATAAAAGCTAGAGTTACCAAATTTGGCAGAAAGACTCCTGTGTACTATAATCTGATCAAGTTGATTTCAAATGTTAGGTGCCACGCCCACCGCCCCCGCAAATCAATAATTTAATTTTCGAACTTAATTTGTAAGCGCTGTATAAAAGATACAACTTTCTGACTTCAACATCTACTAAACTCATTAAAATATCTAAGTATTCTCGAAATTGCAATCCGATCGGACAATAAACCAAGTGCTTGTATCAGCTAACTAGGGATACGGGCGAGAGACGGGCAAAGCGCGAGCGCCATCTGTCGGCAATAATTTAAAAGCATGCGCATTTGTATATGTGTATGAATTTAACAAATTAAACTACACCGGAACATAGGTCGAATGGTATCCCACTGTCACGTGCAGCGCGACTGTGTTTTTTTTTTATTTTTATACCGTTCGGCCATTGAAAATAGTCAAAAAAGGGTATTCTAACTTTGTTCAAATGTATATAAAGGCAAAAAGGGGCGTGGGAGACCCCATAAAGTATATATATTCTTGCTCAGGATCAGTAGCCGAGTCGATTGAGCTATGATTGTCTGACGATCCGGATGACCAGATGAACACACAGATATCAGCTATTACATAAACTAGAGACATCAATCAATTGGCCATGAAGGGATCTGTGTACCAGGCGCAGATCAAGTTAACTTCAAATGTTGGGGGCCACGCCCACCGTCCCCCCAAATCAATAATTTAATTTTTTAAATCAATTTGTAAGCGCTGTATAAAAGATAAAACTCTCTGACTTACTTATACTTAGCTGAATGATATATCTACGTATCCTTCAAATTGCAATCCGATCGGACAATTAACACAGAAGTAATTTAAGAAAGTATGACAATAAAACCAAGTGCTCAGCTAACAAGGGAGGCGCCATCCGTCGGGAATAATTTTAAAGCAGGTGTATATCTATGAATTTAACAAATTAACTACACCGAAACACAAGTCGAAGGGTATCCCACTGTCGCGTGCCGCGCGAATGTTGCTTTTCTTACTGGTTTTTACTGGCAAACTAACATAAAGTGGACGGTCCAGTTGTATAGTAATTACAGTAAGCCTCTTACACATCCGTTCAAATTTGTTTATATGGTAGACATAATAGTTATTATATTTGTTGACTCTCGACGCCGAAACATAAAATTGACTTCGGCTGCCAGCGCGCTGGCCGAAGCATTTGCCTGTTGTCAAACTTCACAAGCAAACGCATATGTACATTCATATGCGAGCTTGTGCATGCATGTGTATACGCACACATTGAAAAGATCGCACAGCGCAAAGAATTACGCCTATGCTCATCGTCTCGCTGTCGTTGTGCGACTGTGTTGATGCCGGTGTACCATGGGAAAAAAAATAATTTTTTTGGTATTGTTACTATTTATAAGTTGTTTCAAATTTAAAAAAATATATAATTTTTTTAACCATTTCAAACTACTTAAAAAATATCTTTGTTGATTTTTACCGCCTTGGTAAAAGTTAAATAGCTGCATGCGTCACTGATTTTGTTTAAATTTTTTACCTGATAGGGCTATTTATCATGATTTTAGGTGAAAGAATTATTTGGCGGTCGCTTCTAGTTTTTTTTTAATTGAATTTTGAAAATAATTAAATTTACATGTATTTTGTTGTTGCATTTTTGTGCAAGGCGCCAGTCTGCCTGCAATATTTTGTGACGGCACAGTATCTCACAAACCGATTCATTTCAATGAAAACTAAGCAAGCAAGAAAATTCAAAGTGTTTAGGAAAACAGCGCGCTGCAGGCAAAAAAATTTTTGAAAAAATAAAATATCGCGCGCGATTTTATTTTTTCAAAAACTTTTTTACCTGCGTCGCTATGTTCTTCAACATAACAAATTCTTTGTTTGCCGCACACATACATATGATATTCTTAAAGCATATTGAGCTATTAAACATCTTCGTTGGCGCGAGTCTGCCGACCAACGAGTTATAGTTGCAGGCGCCGAAACTCTCACCCAATATGCAACACATAAAATAAAACATTATTGTGTCTAAAAAACATTTCGTTTGAAATAAATCGCTTGTAGGCCACTGTGCGCATCATTGTTACGTTGTTGTGGCCAACAACAAAATACATGTAAATTAAATTATTTTCAAAATTCAATTAAAAAAAAAACTAGAAGCGACCGCCAAATAATTCTTTCGCCTAAAATCATGATAAATATAGCCCTATCAGGTAAAAAAATTTAAACAAAATCAGTGACGCATGCAGCTATTTAACCTTTACCAAAAACAATCATGGCGTGTTCTATAAGCTTTCAATACAAAGTCCGCAATAAATGTGCGTTACTATCCATTTTCTGATGTATTTATTAGACTTTAATTAAGTATTGAATTTGTAATTTGTGTTTCTGTAACTTTGATTGAGTCGAGTTGAGACAAAAGTTAAAAATGAGAAGAATTGATATCCATTTTAGTTTTTTGCTCGTTTTTGCCCCTTTTTCCAAAAAACTATATGTTGCAGCTGTCTAACAATAATCGACAAAAATCATTTTTGAAGAATTTTATTTGGGAAAATATTATTTAGTAGCATATTTATAAGGAACAACATAATTTAATAACAAAATAGAGCAGCTTCGTTTTTACATTAAGCTCAAATTACCAAAATGCGATATATTTTGGAGCGCTTCAAGAAAATTAATTAACAATTGCTCGTGTCCCACATATCGATATACTAAATTTACTAGAAATAAAATGCAAGAGAGAGTTTGATTGAGTTACACGAATGCAGGACCGCAACTCGAGTGAAAGAATATCAATAAATTATTGTTTTTATATTTATGTCCGTAAATATAAAGCGGATGTGGACTAAACTAAAACAAAATTCAGTCATACTTTTAGTAATACACCAATTTCAAGTCTTTAAAATTTGAGTTGATGCCGAAAAAAAACGACTTTTTTGCTTCGAGGTCGCTAACAAATAGAGCCGATCGCTCACTCGTGTAGCTCTTCGGGACCTGGGGTCATACACCGAAAGCACCAGGTACTTTCCGCTGTTTGAGTACTCTTTATGTTCGATGCTTAGTGGTTTTGTGCTCATACTTTTTTTAATTACTTCTGTGTTTATTGTCTGATAATTGGCCATTTGGAGGATACGTAGATCATCATTCATTCAGCTTCTATTGCAAGGTCAGAAAGTTGTATCTTTTATACAGCGCTTACAAATTGATTTCAAAAATTAAATTATTGATTTGCTGAGACGGTGGGCGTGGCACCCAACATTTGAAATAAACAATTTGATGTCTCTAGCTTATATAATAGCTGATATCTGTTTGTTCATCTGGTCACCCGGACAGGCAGACAAACATGGCTCAATCGACTCGGCTACTGATCCTGAGCAAGAATATATATACTTAATGGGGTCTCCCACGCCTCCTTCTGTTTGTTACATACATTTGCACAATGTGAGTATACCCTTTTTGTACCATTTGCAATGGACTGTCGATAGCCATGTATTGTTAAACACAGCTGCCCTGGTACAAGCAAATCTACTGGCGGAACAAGTAGTTGAAGCTCAGGTGGTGTTGTGTGTGCAGCGCCGCCGAGAACGTTCCTGTGTCTCCAGCCATTGCCCTGGTGAGTCCGGTTCTTGTGGAGATCCGCCACGGACCATATTATTCTGACGACTCCAGCCGCACGGCAACGGCTCCAGTGACAGGGATGACTGGTGCAACACCAGCAGCCGCTTTCAAATTTGCCGGGCTTTAATATTCTGCGGCCTGCAAATATTCGGCGGCAGCTCCATTGTCACAGTCCATAGCAGCCGCGGCAATCCCGCGTATCTGCCACTAGCAGATCATCTCAGCTGCAGGCCGGATTTGTCCTGCATGAAGGGCACCTGCATCGCCATAATTCCGTCCGCGTGAACTGAAACACAACATGTCCCATTAGTCTTAATTCTTTAGATATCAAATATTGTTATTAGTTATAAGATTTTGCGTTAGTTTTGTTCTGCATGTTAGGTCCAAGTGGGTAGGGAATAATGTTACGATATAGTAAATAAATGTATTGCAAATAAAATGAGTTGCTAATTAACCATTTCTAGTTGGCCTTAGTTGGCCATGAACGGGCTCGCCGACTTGCGTGATGCTCCGAAACTCCTGAGCAGGCGCATCACAGGGTTGGGTGGGTGCGCGGTGACTTGATGGTCAGCAATCGCTGTTGTTGTTGTTTATAACTCGTAGAATAGTTTTCGTGCCTGTAAACAAATTAAATTATATTAAAATATGTAGAAATAAAAATATTTATTTTTATGTTCATTTTGGTTTGTTTACCTTTTCTCAGTGATGCGTATTTTGTGTAAATACCGATGACTATCGATATTTTGTGCGGAATTCAGGACTGTAGGAAAAACCCCTCCCCAAGTGCTGCTGAGCTAGCCGGCACAGCCCTATCACTAAGCAATGAACATTGCTTAGTGGCCCTATCGCTCAAAAAGCATGTGCATTTGCTAGTTTTACTCACTTATTATAAATTTATCCATTTTTTCAATACTCCACGGAAAGTCCAGCACCACCAATACTCATCTCACATCTCATCAAATAAAAAAATACACTAATTAATATAAAATTAATTCTAAAACACACATTCAATACCTACAACGTGTCTTTCTTATTTGCGCAATTATTTCGAACAAATCTATCGATGGAGACCACATTCTATCTATAAAAATTAAAATTTTAAATCCCTCGATTATGTCGATACTGCCACCGATTTTTCTCATGCTCTACTGCTGAGCTAGCCGGCATGGCCCCTTTCGACCAAAATCACTAAGCAATGAATGTTCATTGTTATACTTCATACCTATTTTATTTATATTAGAGCACACTCGATAATATTGTTATTTATAATAAATGCAAAACTAACCCAACCATGATGTTGTTGGTTTTCGTAAGCAAACTAAACGAATAATAAAAGCGTTGTCTCATTTCAAATGCAAACTGTAAGAAAACACAATAAGACCATTCTATGTATCAAAATATGGGCGATTTTTCTTTTCGAAATCTGGCCACTCTGGTAATGTAAGCAGAGTATCTCGTCGAGATCTATAAGGATCAATCGTCAAATCTTGGCTCCTCGAAAACTGCAATCGTACCGAAATATCCTGCAAGAAAATACATGCAAATTTTTTAAATTTCAAAATTTAATTTATTTTTTAATTTAAAATTTAATAGTTTTTAATAATAGCCCATTTTACAGCAGCTGTTTTTGCTCAACAGTCCAGTAATTTATGTAATCGATATTCCGTGCAAATACGATTAAATCGATTCACAGCGACCTCTATTGGCTGTTAACTGATACAATCATTTTTAGGGCAAGCAACTCTATGCTTGTGCCATCTCTGAAAGTCTGATATAGCAACATTTCCCTCCAATTTTTCACTGTACGTTAACGTTTTTATTATAAATGAAGCCGTACATCTAATGCAATGCAAACACAATTAGATAACTTTAACCATGCCGAGAAAATCGGAGAAGGCACATACGGTATTGTATACAAAGCGTGCTACACAAAAACTGGAGAGGATGTTGCACTGAAGAAAATTCGTCTCGAAGGGTATGTATCAAGCCGTAAAGGATCAGAATTGTTTATGTCGAGTTCCCATCGGTTTTCCCAGTGTGTCTTGGCAAATGCGAGTAAACGCATATCAAACCCCATGACCGCGCCCGAGGTCCAATCGAATGGCAGCTGGTGGCATCAGCCTCTGATGTCCTTGACGAATGTCAAAGGACAACGTTACTTCGACCAGCTGGCAGCTGCACTACGAAGCCCGGATTCTGTGTTTGCTGCGCTGTTCCTCGATGTTTACGTAGCACCACATGATTCGGCTTCGTGGTGCAAGCAATCTCAACACAAGCAACTTTATCGTCTGTGTCCTCGATTAACGTATAGTATATAGAATTCACACTGCATGTCCGTTCTTCGCTATAGGGAAACAGAGGGAGTGCCTTCAACGGCTATACGTGAAATATCATTATTGAAGAACCTTAAGCACAAGAACGTCGTTCGTCTGTTCGATGTGGTTATTTCGGGAAATAATCTGTACATGATATTTGAGTATCTGAACATGGATCTCAAGAAGGTTATGGATAAGAAAAAGGATGTCTTTACGTCAAAGTTGATTAAAGTGAGTGGATAATCGAGGCGATACCTCCAAACAGAGAAATTGTTCAACTTTTCCTCTTTTTAGAGTTACATGCATCAGGTATTGGATGCACTCAACTTCTGTCACACTAATCGGGTACTGCATCGGGATCTTAAGCCACAGAATTTGCTTGTTAACACTGCAGGGGAAATTAAGGTATAGTAACATTACTATCCTAGTATGATGACCCCCATTAATTCTTCCCACTGCAGCTAGCTGACTTTGGGCTGGCCCGTGCTTTCAATGTGCCCATGCGGGCCTATACCCACGAAGTCGTCACTCTTTGGTATCGTGCCCCTGAAATTCTCCTGGGTACCAAGTATTATACAACGAGTGTGGATATCTGGAGTCTTGGTTGCATATTCTGCGAAATGGTAAGTGCAAATGAAAATTTCGGTCCCATTTGTAATCAGCTAATCCATTGATAGATCAATAAACGAGCGCTTTTCCCGGGTGACAGTGAAATAGACCAATTATATCGGATATTCCGCACGTTGAGCACTCCCGATGAAAAAAAATGGCCTGGGGTAACACAGCTGCCGGACTTTAAGGCTAAGTTTCCCAAATGGGAGATTGCGAATTTGCCCACCTCAATAATAGCACACGAAGGATATGATCTCATTATAGTAACTAGACTATCTATTTATTATATACCCCGTACGTTCACTTACGAATGTTTACTTTTTTCATAGTCCATGCTGAACTACGATCCCAATGTACGCATTTCCGCCAAGGATGCCCTAAAACACAGATACTTTAATAATGTGGAGCACGTGGATAAGGTCGCGTTGCCTGTGGATTCCAACGCTGGCTGTCCGTCGAGGCTAACGAAACTGGTCTGAGCCGATCTAACATACCCTACATAGCTCAGATTATGAAAATCTCAATTCTTGTGATGTCTTAGTTTAGTAAGTCAACGTGCCTACCTCACTCTAGTGCAATTCAGTCCACTTTTAGTGCAATTACAACAACGATTTAATCCGATCTATCTGTTTTATGTTTTACAGACGTCAACTTCATATCATTCAAACACACCACAGAATTATATACACCACAAATACACATCATTTTCATAAAAAACAATGTGATTTATTTAAAGAGGCGTGCAGTAAACAAAAGGTGTTGCCATTGCCGGGGTCTTTCTATTGACGTCTTCGTGTCCACCTGATTCTCAGATTGACGTTGCCGCTGCCGATTCTCGAGATCGTCCCGCATATAAGTGCCCAGTGCGTTGCGCATACTCCCGGTGAATGCCGCTATAGATATATCATTGGGTACAGAACTATTGCTGCCTTCGGGTTTGTCGCCGACAGACACGTCGACATCGTCGTCGTTGCTGGCTACAACGATAGCCGCATCGTCAGCTCCTTCTTTTGTATTGGATTCGCTGTCAACTGTGGTGGGATCGTTGCTTGATAATTTGACTGCCAGCGCCAATGGACGCAGTACGGTAATCTTTTTTGTATTTAGTTTGCCCAGCTTGTCGCCGGATGTATAATCTAACTCGTCGGTTGTGTCTGACCCGGCTGCAAATTGTGGATCGTAGTACCCAATCTGGTGATTGTAGTCATTGAGTGCCTGCAGACGACGCGTGTCATAGTAGCTACCGAGGTTTGAACCATAGTAGAACATCGGTTGCTGCTGCTGTACCAGCGAGAGGCGCATGTAGTCCGGGCCATAGTAATCGAATGGATCGTCTATCTGCTCCACTGAGTCGTAGGTGGGGCGCTGCTTCTGTTGCTTACGTCGCTTGCGCTTGCGCTTGTTAGGATTCCTGGTTGTCGCTATTGGCGACTGCGGCTTCTGTTGACTGTCCTGACTGTCGGCAAAGTTCTCTGCCTGCAGTGGTACTGTTTCGATAAAGTTGGCGTTACCATTGTTAAACAAGTTAACCAACGGATTAGTTAAATTGCGCAGACCAAAATTTGGCTGAACGCTGCGTATCAAGCTGTTCCAGACGCGCACAAAGGGTCGCTCGGTGGTCGTTGTTGGAGCTGCCTTACCGCGTCCCCGTAGACGACGGTGACGATTGTAGCCTCCGAGGGGGAACTTATTTACAACACCTTCATGGATAGGATGTCCGATCTGACTGCTTTGAAAAAAATGAGGATGAATACAAAATGTCTTCTTTTGTTATAAAACTTACCCAGAGGTTGATTGCGACTCCGAGTCGTGGCGTGCATGCCAAACTGGAATCACATCCAAGGTGTTCGTCCTTGCTGCCTGCAGCGGACTAGGGAAAGTATTCCATGTAAGCAGCAGGAAAGCTGACCAGAGTTGCCAATACATTGTTGCTATTTCAAAATCTCTCTTTCCGTGGCCGTGGTCTCTTCTGGCCCAGAGCCAACTAACACGAGCATCGCTTTGGACCTAGGTTGTCATCAGATTTTCACTTGATTTTTGTTGTATTCTTCGTATCTCATTTGAATGTGTTTTTGGCCCGTCCACTGGGCGAGTGAAAGTTTCAAATTCGATGCGGTCTTATCCACTTGATGACAACGATGGTACATATAAAATGATAATGAATGCTAGCCATAGTAACCCCATTATGGAGCTATTGAAAATCTCAATGGCTAATGGCAGCTTCCCATCATCATCGTCTTGAACTTTATTCGTATGCAAATTATCCCGTGAATTTGCTATTTCTTCAACGTAATGATCTTTTCGTTATTGCGATTTCTCGAACCTGTTTTGGGAATGCTACATAGAAGGGCGATAATATATGCATGCTTAAGATGATAAAACTTAGGACAGAAGATAACGGTGAAGATCCGACTCGCAATAAACTCAAACGTAGAATCGTTTTACGGTTTGTTAATACCTATAACGACTGTAATTTGTGCTTATCAGAACCAATCTTAAACGACTTATCGCGTCCTTCGAAATGTCCACGGTCTCCATCAATATGCCTGTCCTCCACACGGGGCCCTTAAACAACTTCCGAGCCCAAAGCCAAAACATACGAACAGAACGTACAAAATCTCTAACAAGTGTCAACAATTACCTAGTGGGACCGGGGGATAGAGAGAAGGGAAGTAAGAGAGAGAGAGAGAGAGAGCGGGACTTAGAGAATGGGGAAAAAGCTTTAGCGAGTGCTTTTGTGAGAGCATTGGGGCGCATTGAGAGAGCATGGTCGTGACAAAGCTCTATTAGCTGGAGCAACCTAAAGACGCGTTCAGGAATCGACTCAGTCGACGTTGAGATTCCTGGCCAGAAGCGACCACCGACCAGCAGACAGGGACCGCGTTTCGCGCGCTCTCGAATTCAAAAGAAAAAAATTTGGCTGGAAAAACGCTAGCAGCGACAACAAATAGAAATTGCTTTTCCTCAGCTAGGAAAACAAGAGAAAAGGCAAGTTTAAGTGGCAGTTGCGTTTTTAAGCCCGAATCGGAGGCGGGAGAGCACGAGTCCGAGAAAATTGTGACCTGAGTGTGTAAGTGAGCCGACGTTGTGCTGCTTGTGCTGTGCGTGTCCGTGTCCGTGTCAAAGTGTGTGTGCGTGTGCGTTTTGTGTATCCAGTTCAGTTACGAGCTGCCTGCTCCAAATAAAATAGAACAACAGAATTTCGTGGCCATATCTGTAATTGAATTAAAGAAAGGGCTCAGCTTCAAGCGAAGCGTCGCCACTTTCTATAAGGAAACGCGAACGTCCGAGCGACCGTGGAAAATAGAGAGAGGGTGAGAGAGCGTGTAGCATGTGTGAGCGTGAAAAGCGAACGCAAAGAATTGCATAAAAATTGTAACGTCAACCCACCTTCCTCCCCGCGTGCACCATCCCTCGTGTCAGCCCTTCACAAATGCCATTAAATGCTTAAGTAAATTATATAAAATCGTTTAACGCATAGATGCGCATTTAACATATAACAAATGCAAATTATCAACTTGACAGATTTATAAAATACATTACAATAACAAATACAACACAGCTAAGTACTATATAAATTGACCTAAATAGATCATCCACCTCCCCTTTCATAGTTCCACCTTCAAATTCCATCCAGATGTGTGCTAAATTTTGATTCACTTGACACACGTCGTTTGGAGATACACATTTGGAGAGGAAAGAACACGGGGCCAGGCACATTGGCAGCCGGCGGCAATGTGTGCGAAACCCGAAACTTGGTTGTGACACCCTCCTCCCCTTAGAACTATCTTCTGTTTCTCAGCGCTTTTGCCCGCATTGGTGCAGGTCTCCTGGCCAGGTGTGTCGACGTTAGCTAAGAAGAGTGCGAACTTTTTTGGCATTACTTTCGTTTTCGATTTGGACACTCGCTTGTGTGTGCCCTCACTCAAGCGTTGTGCTTGACCATAACCACTAAAGCTGTCACATTGTGTATACGCCGCGTGTTGTCCTCGACCGTTACCGCTGCCTTTGCATGGGACCCCAGTTAGCACCCACGCAAACTGAGAGAGCGCAAGCTTGCTCTCTTACGCGTTTTTCTCTCTCTCTTTCGGTCGCACTCTGTTACAGTTTTCGTTTTTTGTTTTGAATCCCGTCTACATATACCGTAAACAACCCATCAGGCATCGGGTCTGCCTCCCTTTCCCATGCCTCTGGAGTGCTTTTATCAGTCTGCCCATTCGAGCACGTTTTTCTGCTATTCCGTTCTGTTCTGTTCTGTTTCGTTTGGCAATTTTAATGTTGTTGTGATTTTAACGCAGTGTAAGCAAACAGCAACTCGTCGACGTGCAGACATCTTGCCTTTGCTTGCCTTTTGTTTTCTTTTTGTTGTCGTCCATGGAACCATTTGGCGCCTAAATGCGCGCTATATGTCTGTTAACGCATACTTGAGTTTGATGTGCAAATTAGTTCGCTTTAACCGGTTTCACCTGCAAACAGGACTAATAACTAGAGTCTCTAGTTACGGGAAGATATTTTGCAACCACAAACTCAAAATAACGAATGAATGGGTATTTCAAATTATAGATGCGTATAAAGAAGAGATTATCATTTGTTGAAGTGAAATTGAATTAGGTTTTTAAATCAATGCTATATATGTGCCCAATATAGGATATATTTAGGCCATGAATTTAAAAAAAATAAATGTCTATTGTTTTCAATTGGACCTTCTTGAATGCGCATACTCCAGTGAGTATTTATACTTTCTTAACTCTCTGAACGCATTTTCCGGGCTGATTTAATAATCCAATTTATTTCATGTTTTGGAAAGTAGATACTTATAATAATTTAAGTTTCAAACGAAGCGAAAATTATTTCTTTTTAGGAATGATCTAGTTTTCTTTTGCAAATCAAACATCGATGTTTCTACACCTATATTGTGGTATTAAGTTTTATATAAACTATACATTATTAAAAGACTTCTTTAAAATGCAAATTTAGCCCTCAAAACTGTTAGCGAATGCCTATTTATTATTTCACACAATAACTTGTTAATAGCCACTAAAAATGGTAAATAAGGGAATACTAATTTTGTGCAAATGTATGTAGCAGGCAGGATCACTAACCGAGTCGATTGAGCCATGTCTGTCCGTCTGACCGTCTGTTTGAACGTCAAAAGCTCAGCTATTTAACTAGACTCCTTATTTGGAATGAAGATTGAGTGAACTGTCTGTCCACAGATCAAGTTTATTTTAAATTTTGCATGCCAAGCCCAACGCCTCCGCAAATCAATATTGATATTTATTAAGTCGATTTGTAAACACCGTATAAGGTATACAGCTTTCTTTTAGACCATTTTAGACCAATACTTAGTTAACTATAATTTCTACATATTATCCAAATATCAATCCAATCGGAAAACAAACACAGAAGTTATTCAAGTATGAGCATACAATCAAGTGCTTGTTTCAGCTAACAAGGAAGGCAGGCGAACGCGAATCACAAGCACCATCTGTCGAGATGAATTTGAAAGCATGTGCATATGAATATGTGTATGAATTTAACAGGGTATCAGAGGGAATACCACTGTCGCATGCTGTTCGACTATTGCTCTCGTTTAAGTCAACATTTTGTATAGTACTAGGGACTAGAGTTGTAATCTGTAAACTGAACTACCAAACTATTTTCCTGATTTTAGTTCATTCGAGTCTTCTGGTCTTTTATTTTATTATTCCTTCTTCGATTTTATTATTCCTTGAAGTATGTACCTGTACCTGGACAAAAAGTTAAATTGTTCATTATGTACAAACACTGTATACATGATAAGCTGATAACTGTATTTTAATATGCGACCCCTTTTGTGTCGATTTGACTTTTGGAATCTTAATATAAAGGTAATAATGGAAAAAATAATAGAAAGAATAGAAGCCACAATTCTGCGAATATTTTTCGTTTTTTTGCAGTGAATTGTAAAATAAGGCAGCGATACTTGTAGGTAAGTTAAGCTAAAAATTACAAATTTTGGAAAAAATTCTGTTTAATTCACCTGCTAAATAAAGAAAAGGTCACAGAGATCACCGCCCACCTTTAGAACGAAATATTGTCAAAGTCCTTATTATTCTTATTTTTGGATCTAATGCATCTAATTCCTTTCTTTAAAAACTCCTCACAAGTGCTCTAAATGCTCTACGTTTTTGATTTTGCACCCATTGCCTAGGCATATTTGAGGCCTGAGAAAAACAATTTTGCAGAATTTGAAAAATTGTCCTATTTCAATGAAAGAACAATATTGTAACGAAAAACTAAGACTCGAAGGAACTAAAGACTAGAAAACCAAAAGACTCGAACGAACAAAAAACTAGAGACTTTATTATAACATAGTTACTCGGAAAATGAACTAATGAACTAAGTCCCGAAAATGAACCCAGATAAGCCACAGTAGGGGTGTTCCAAAGTACTTCCTTCTTCGCCTGATTACAGCAAATCGTCGATATTTCTGGACGGAAGGCTTGACATGAAATATTGAAAATAAACTTTATCTGCGAACCGACATGAACATTCATAAAAAATGAAGTATCCTTAGACCGACACGTCCATCCAGACGTATGTACATGCGAACTTACAGACTGTCGGTTTGTGGTCCTGATCAAGAATATTTGGTACGCCCCCTTCTGCCCACTATATACATTTGCACAAAGTTAGTATTCCCCTTTCGAGCAGTTTTGGGAAAACCCATTAAGACTCATCTCAAAGCAATTCTGTTAGTCTTTCAAATGCTTTGGCACGCTTCCAATAAGTCGACATGCAAAAAAAAAGGAGAAATGCCGCCGTCACTCTCGCATGTCTCTTGTCTTTGTTGTCCCTATGTAGTTGGTTTTGTGTTTCTGATTTTAAATGTCGCCGGCATGTTTCTCACATGTTTTAATAATAGTTTATTACCAATTTCGCGTAGCACGAAGTCCGGCCCAGTGTAACAAATAAATAATAAACACGACCGACCTATCGCCAGCTGTTAAAATCTGCTGCTGGTATTGCTGTCGCTGATTTTGTTGCTCCCTTTAGCTCATTACAATTAGTGAGTCGGCATTGCGATTGATAAAGCTGAGATAGGGCCGCACATCAAGAAAACTGGACACAATGCGCTCCTTCTTGTCCTTCTTAGAGTCGAGGAGTAGTCCAACCAAATAGTAGTTTTGCACAACATCCGACTCCACTTGCAGTCCGACTAATGGCGCACCCTGGTAGTAGGTCTGTGTGCGATCCTGATAGCCACAAACGGTGGTGCTGCTCGTTATCAGCGCACTGTGCTCCCGCTGGCAATAGGAGCGACTGATCGTGTGCACCCACGTCTTGTGCTTGAGCACATCCTTAATGGGAAGCCCAGCGACCAGGAAGAACTGCCCCACTAACGTCTCATTCACGAGCTTCGGAGGTGGCATGCAGATTGGCATCACATTGGGTGTCATCTTGGCATCACGTTGCAGTGTGAGCACAGCCAGACTGTGCTTCAGCGTCAACGGATCGAACTCAGGATGCACTGCGATCTCGGCCAGCGGAATATCCTGAGCGGGCAGCACACAATATCCATCCTTATCGCAGCTAACTTCGTGCGCATTGGAGCTCTTGTTCCACACGCCCAACTGCACTGAGTAGGCATCGGCACGCCCATCGTACTGCACAAAACAGTGGGCAGGCGCCAGCACATTGTGGCTGGAGATAAGCACGCCCAGGCAGCCATCGTTGGTCAACTTGGATTCGTCGCCTGGAACGGCCAGGGGAAGCGAGGGATTAGTCTACTGTCTGTGTTATGCGCTCCACTTACCATTCGCATAAGTGATGCGCGCCAGCCACTGATGCTCTGTGGGCACAGCATAGTTATCCTGTCTGATTAGCTGTCCCTCGTTAATGCTACCGCACTGAGCCTGCCCAGCGGCCTCCACTGCCACAGCAAAAACTGTGGAGATAACAAGTAACTGTAGCTGCATTAGGTTGATCAATAGGAAGTTGACTAAACTGCTAAACATTGCGCAGTAGACGGGCAACCTTAACATCGCAAATGTTCTTGCGAGGGTTGCTCCAGAAGCTCATTTGTTTACGTATTCCGTACAGCCGTATGAAGAGTGCGTGCCAAGGCAGCTTTAAAACTGAGACTCTGATCAGGAAATTTACTATATAAACATTAATTTACTATAAATAAATTTACGACTTATAAAAATATGAAAATATAGAGCATATAGATGTATATGTGTAAAACATATGTCATATCATAACATAACATACATCATAATCGTAATTCCAGTGTTTTCTCAAAACTTGTTTTACCACCCCCAGTCGGATAAATTTCCGTAGAACTATTAGAATATATGAAAACCCGTTTCCCATGGCAATCATGGCAAGTTCTCAACACGATTTCCAGTTGTTTTTTTTTTTAATTTGTATTGATTAATGCAATAAATCAATTGTTTGCAATTGCAAATCGCAATACTATAAATTTCGTTTCTGTTCTAGCTCGCCGAGCTGGTTTTCCCCATTAGCCAACTGCGCGAGGGCCGCACATCTTGGAAGACTAATACAGTTGTCTGCCCATAGGTAACAACTTTTACCAGTATGCCAACCAGATAGAAACTGCGTGGTACATCCTTCTCGATGTTAAGTTCCATGAGGGCGGCCCCTTCGTAGAATTTGGTCCGCTTGACGGGGTACGTACAAAATTGATTCTCGGGACGCGGTTTTGCAGTGCCACTCAGTGTGTTGCAGTGTTGCCGCGATATGCTCAATGCTTGACCTTTTCCCTTGAGGTAGCTGCTGTGATCAAAGCCAGTGAAGTGGAAACTGCGAGCTATCCACGAGGCAGGCTCGGAGAGGGCTTCTAAGCACAGGGGCTGCATGTATTTAGTCCACTGAATGGATTGCGTGAGACGCAAAATGGCCAAATCATTGTCCCCCGTATCCTTATCCGCATGGGGATGCACTATGATCTCGGCGATAGCGTATTGCACCGGCCCAGGCACACAAAAGCCTTTAGCATTACAGATATACTCTTCGTCGAGCGTGTGCGTCTCGTTCCAGATTCCCAGTCGCACGGCAGCCAAGTCGGCTCGACTATTGAAGCGTCGCACACATGACGCGGTCGTCAACACGTGGGCGGAACCCACGATGACCACGTTGCAGCGCGTGTTCTCAAATGAGTTTCCTGTTGGGTAACGAGCAGGAAAATTGGGGATTATCCACTTTTCCGCAAGCTGTACTTCCCCCGTTTCCCATTAAACTTACCCTTGACTTGATAGAGTATCCCCATCCATGGATACTCAGAGGGCTCCGTGGATGTGTCGGTACTAAAAAGCAAGCGCTCTTCTAGGCCGCCACAGTTAAGGTGCTCCTTAGCTGGTAAATAAAACACAACAAATAGAATTTATTACAGTTCGAATGCTAGTCATTCCATTATCGCTTGGCACTCACCTTCCGCGAAAGCGACAACAACCACAAGCAGCCCAACGACTGTTCCCTGACTTTTCATATTATTGCACACTTGCTTATCCGCATCTATTTCTGAATCACTTGAGTGCTCGCAGCCAACTAAAGCAATCAATTGCCGCTCTCAAGTCGCCTGGCAACTTTAAATAAGCCAATCGAATGCGAGGTGTACAACACCGCGTATACTTGATGCGGCGCACAGTTTTGATAAAAGACAGCAAATAACTGTTATGGATGAAATAAATATCCTTATTCTCAATGCTGAAGGTTCTCTACCCTTATAGCCACCGATCGTTCCTATTCTAATGATATAGATAGATGAAGAATATTATGTCTTACTTTGATTGACACTAGTAAGTTCAGTTCAATTAGAACTTGTCTTCATACAAAAACCTTCATTTTATACGATTGTTCCTAAGGCATCTATATATATTATGATCCGATATTGATAAAATTTGATATGCAAAAAAAAAGTCCGATGTAGTAAATTTGTTTATAATATCAAACAAATAAGAAACATATAAAACAAAACGATATATCGGCTTAATCCGGGTAGTTTCGATTTATATACAGCGTGCAGTAATAAGAAGCATATCTACCAAGTTACCTCAAGATAGCTTTGGAACTGAGTCGTTTGCGTAGCAACAAACGGACAGACAGACAGGGATAGTTCAATAGTTCGGAGATGTATCCTAAGCTGCGTTGCAATGTTACCTTCACCTGACAGTAGGATACCCTTCGACCTATGTATGTTAAAATTGCATAAATAGTACGAGTACTAAACACTACGACATTAACAACTCAAATGAAGCTCTCGCAATGCGCTCGCCCGCTTCCCTTGTCGCGTGACATAAGCACTTATGTATTGTTTTGTGACTTTTGTGTCTATTGTTTAATAGGATGAAATTCTGAGGATATATTGATACTATGGTTAACTCAGTAAGAAATTTGTACCTTTTATACGTCGATTACATATTGAATTTAACAATTTTTTGATTTGCAAAGGCTTTGGGCGTCTTACCCAAAATTTGAAATAACCCTTATTTGCGCACAGTTATCATAGCTCTTCATAAACTTTATGGCATTTGGAATGGTTCCCTATGCCTATTACATACAATTGCACAAAGTTTGTAAACCCTTTTATGACAATTTTCAATGGTCGCTTTTTGGTTTCGGTTTTTATCGATTCACAGCGACGAAAGCGGACAAACAAAATTCTTAAACAAACTTGATTTGCGCGCGATAATACGAAATATTGTCACAAAACTTTGTAATTCAAGCTTTTATAGTCTCTGAGATCTAGGTTTTCATACAGACGGACATGGATGGCTATATCCTGCTGACTGACAAAGTTTTAAAACCCTTTTATCCGATGGTTAGCGGGAATAATTAAGAATTAGCGTTTACTCCTTGAATAACAACGCTACCATGCGTTGAGAAATCAATACAATTGTTTACTCTTCCTCTCTATTTCAATATTTCAAACTGTTGCTGTCAATTGCCGCCAACCCATTATAAAGCTATTAAAATGCATCGACGAGTGGCACAATTGTTATGTATTTGCCTAGGCAGCAGCCTCAATATTTAATGTTTCAATTAGAATGTCATTATCGGAAACAGACACAATGTCCCCCAGAGGAACGACGTATTGGACACATTTTGAAGGACACAAGCAGATGGAAAGAATGACTGTCGTATCAGAAGGGGGGAAAATGGGAGTCTCGTTTTTTGAGTGATATTTAATGCGGCGGCAGCAACTGACTGTTTATTGTCCACGCAGACGGCGTTGACTTTGGCTCAACTTGACCTGCACAGACACATTCATAACGCCCATTGTTATATAGGACACACACCCTCTGCCACACAGACACATAAACAGTCACGTGCATAAGGCGAACACTGTGGGTGCATGCGGATACAATGTTATCCTTGTACGAACATTGCTCAGTGAAATAAGGCTCCGCCTGCTTCCACTCTCTGCCCCTACGAGGCCTGGACGAGGCGAGAAGCCGGACGCATATGCAAATTCCCCGCTCTTCTGCGACTAATTGGGTGTGCCAGCACCCCTGCTCCCTTTTCTTGTCGTAATCCCTTGCCATTGCCTGCAAGTTGGTCATCAAGCAGCTCGAGACGGTGCCCCGCGCGTCACATACCTTTAGCCTCGGTACCTTGCGTGTGCTTCCTACGATAATCGGGGCTAGCACGTGAACGTCTCGTTTTTGCACTTACCACAAGCCAATCAGCCGATGACTCGGACTTACTTATAACCTTGTTCATTCCTTAAACCAAACAGGCTTAACGGCAACTGCTAGTAGATAGTGATATAAAAACTCAGACGATGTGTCTTATTGTATGATATAATATGAAAATGAATGACTATAGAATTGAGTCTGGATATGTAGCCACATATCATTAACAAATCTATGATTCCAGACACACACATGTAGGTACCAAATACACACATGTTCATAAGTATGTACCATAAATACATAGTATTAACATACATACATCAACGTGGGGCACAAGCCACATCACAGTGCATATACCCTAGCTCTGCCGGTTCCCGCAAGAGTGTTAAAATGACGTCAATCGCTCGTGCAAGTTCGGCAAACTCGTTCGGAACAACACAATAAATTAGTAAGGGAGAGGAATTTCGAATCTGTTGCCTACACACACAAATGTAACATGTATGTGGTATATGTTTAAGTTGTATATCGATTAAACGATATTTTATAATTATTTGTATTATTCGGTATTAAGCTATCGATATGATCAGCACTGCATTTGGAATTCCATACAGTGGGTAACACTAGCGCGATGAAGAGAAGCGCGCAAAGAGTCGAACAAGGGAGATCGTACGAGTAAAGCGAGTTGAGTAATGTGCGTGTAGATAAATAATAATTATGTATATGAACCTTATATTTGTATACCGCATATATGTAAGTTTGCAGGTATTCGGCTCTAATCCAAACTCTATAACAATAGATTATCTCTCGTTCATTCTTTGCTTTGTCCATTTTTTGATTAATTGATTGAAAATGGTCAAATATACTTTGTCCAAATGTATGTTACAGGCGGCATGGCAGACAAAGTAGGGGTGGAAATAAATCGATGTTCACTGAATCTATCTAAAAAATCTATTCAAAAATTCTAGAAAAAAATCGATTCAAATCGATTTAAATCCAAAATCCGCGCTCCAAAATCGCACTCTTGTTAACTGATAGAAGCATTTGGTTTTATGCTCATGCTTTCTTAAATAACTTCTGTGATTATTGTTGATAATTAATTCAGCTTAGTATATGTTAAAGTCAGAAAGTTGTAGCTTTTATACAGCGCTTACAAATTGAGTTCAAAAATTAAATTATTGATTTACGGAGGCGGCGGGCGTGGCACCTCACATTTGAAATAAAGTTGATCAGCTTATAGTACACACGAATCTTCCTGCCAAATTTGGTAACTCTAGCTTTAATAATAGCTGAGATCTGTGATTCGAGAATCGATTTAACATCCAGCTCTACCACAAAGTACATCGTTTACATTGTTTACTTACATCGATATTTTTCAGACAAAAACATCGATGTATCGATATATCGAAGTTTCTCAGAACGCAAGCTGTTAATAAATATAAAATTAATAATTCAAAAGGGGAGATTATAATTTCCGAAGCGCCAAGATCTGAATAATTGATCCTTATAGATCTCGACGAGATAAGACGAAAATATTAAATAATAATTTTTTGTTTTCTGCTTAGTTTAGAAGATATAGCCTTCGAAAAGTCCTGATTTAACATATAAAATACGCAGTTGAACATCGAACATCGATGTTTAAAAACTTCGATGTTTTGATGAACCCACAAATCTCAGCAATAAAAGAAGCTAGAGACACCAAATTTGGCTATACAATTTCTGTACACTATGTGTAGATCAAGATTATTTCAAATTTTGGGTACCACGCCTACCGCCTCCGAAAATCAATAATGTAATTTTCAATTAACACAGAAGGTTTTCAAGTCCCGAGCAGAGCACAGCCTGCACATGTGTGTGAGAGTTACAAAGCAATAGGTGACAGAAGACTTTGTCTTTAGAATTGTTAGTATATTTGTAAAGGTTTTTAAAAACAGGGCGAAGGGTATTGTTGGGGCAATTACCTGACGGGTGACAATATTATATATTATCCGGCTCGAACGACCGCTCTGACGATGTCTTGACGGTGGAACACAGCATTAGCTCCTACCGTCATTAAATAATTGTCAAAACACATTTATTTTTTGATATTTATTTATTAAAATAAGATTAACTCAAAATTAGCGCGTCTGATGCGTCGTTACGTTTTTACAAAAAGCCCATGATCAGAGATGGACAAACAATAAAATCGAATTCTTATCGATAGCTTATTCAAATAGTTTTAACGATGATTTTTAAGCAATATTTATGATGCGTTCCGCGACAGGTATAGTACTGCGAGCAAGCTCCACTGTAGCCTTCATTTGGTTTTGTCTTTGCAGAGAGAAGTCACTATGAACGTCTGCGACGCTTGGCAATGATAGAATGACGCGCGACGGCGAAATTCCAGCCATCTTCAATCCAAAACGCGTACGTGCTCCCTCTGTGGTGGTTACCGGCGACTCTTCGCCGAATGGACCGTTTAGCACAACCAACAATAACAGCGGCAGCGGTGGTGGCACGGTCGGCGCACCTGGAGGCGTTGCAAGCAGCAGCGGTGTTGTAAGCGTCACAATTGGGAGCAGCGGTTTCAGCAATGTGCTCACCTCCAGCAATCCACAAATAACCCACCAAGATTCGATATCGTCGAGCCAACAGGATCCCAATGAGGTTATTACCATACAGGCGGACACGCCTCCGGGCACACATGGGTCGCAGCACAATTTCGGAGGCGGAATTGACTCCAGCGACACTCAGACCGGCCAGCTGGCTATTGACCAACAGCAGCAGCCAAATGGCCAAGCTGGCGAAGATGCTGAAGTGCGTTTCCGTAAGCTCAAGGCATGTCACGAATCCTGCTGCTCCGAACTGGCCAAGAAGGTGGGTGATCCTTTGGTTAACGGAATGCCCATTCTAGTTTCTATTTGCTTTGCAGATGTACTTTGGCGTATGCGTTACCATTCTGGTAACCGCCTCGTGGGTGGGGGCAACGCATTGTATCAAGTATATGTATATGTATCGGGCACCTTATGAGGATGAACTAGACGATGATCTGGATACGTCGTCGAGTCGCGCAGAGCTGAGTACCGAACTGGAGGACATACTGGCCATCAGCGACTCGTCGCTGCATCATGTCGAGGACGCCACCGAGATGTTCAACATACCACCGCGCCAGCCAGTCTACTTTAATGCGCCGTTCTTTGCGGCCTGGTTCTTTACCAATTTTTCACTGCTCTTTTTTCCCATCTATATTTTGGGTCTAGTCTCAGCCCGCAAGTGCGACAAGCTCAGCGAGATACTGGCCGATGTTCTGCGTGGATTTCGTGAGCGTGGTTTCACTATAGGTATGCGGGAATCAATGCCACCTGTGCCAGCAGAATCGACTCTAAGTTGCTCCTCTTGCAGGTCGCTTTCTCAATCGATGCCTTTCGTTCTGCATCTTGTGGCTGGTGACCACTTACCTGTATACCCTATCGCTACACGTGCTCTTTGCCACAGATGCACTAGCTCTCTTCGCCACCAATGTTGCTTGCGTCTACTTGCTATCCTGGGTCATACTTCACGAGCAGTTTGTCGGCGTGAGGGTGAGATCCTCTGCTGGCTGCCACGATCTCTCTCCATAGTTTTACTATCGATCCCATTACAGATTGTGGCCGTCATCCTCTGCGATACCGGCATCGCGCTACTCGCCTACATGGACGGCATCACGGAAAGCCGTACCTTGGGCGGCGTCGTGCTGGCCACATTAGCTGCTGCCGGCTATGCCGTGTTCAGGGTAAGTTACCTCCTCCCTCTCGCGTGCTGTGATTGTTTTGCAGTTGCTGCTGCTGATGTCGTGCCTTGCATTTCAGGTAATGTTCCGCAAGGTGATGGGTGATCCGCCGGTGAGCCAAATCGCATTCACATTCACCGCCCTCGGCCTGCTCAACGCTCTGCTGCTGTGGCCCGTCGTCCTGGCGCTGTACCTGACGGGCGCCGAGAACTTAAGTTCGGATAGCATACCATGGAATATACTGCTCGCCGCGAGCCTTTTGCTCTTGGGTACGACAGGACAGGGCTGGGCAGTCGTCGCCCAAGTGGTTATGAAAACTGAAACTTTTATCGCCGTACTTAATTTTCATTGCAGTTTTCCACATATTGATGCAGTTCAGCGCTGCCGTTACCTACAATATGTTTGTGACACTCGGGCTGATAACCGCTGTACCCGTTTCTGGCGGTACGTCGTACACAGACCCTCTTGAACCCACTTACCAATAAACCGTAAAACTTAGCATTACGAAAGCTCAATTTATTAAAAATGTGGGCGCACATAGCGTAGAAATTATACTAAATATATCTTGATTACGGGCCAAAAAAAGGGGCCTTCTCCCCGAAAATACATAATGTACATACATATGTCGTCACTCATTCTCTTCTCTATCTCTCCCACCTTTGCTGCAATCAATTCACTTACGATCGTCTACTTCGACACTCCTCACCGCACAGCACTTGATGTCATACTGTACAGTGCGACATTTGCGGGCATGAAACTGGCCGGCGTTATTCTCATTGCCATTGGCTTTTTCCTCGTCATGTTTCCCGAGAATTGGCCTGACTACATTACGCGTCTTTTGCGGTAAGTAAGAAACCAGATCATCAACTATGTTTTTATTTCAATGCTTTGTTTACTTTTTACTTGTATACGTTATTTAGTTAAGTATAATGCTATAATGCAATAACTATGCTAATTTTTTTAAAGTGAGTAAAATTTGTGCGTGTTTTTAATAATTTATGATCTCAAGATTATTGTTTGTTTGTTGCAATTTCGTTGTTTCGTCATTTCGTACTTAGTTGTAATTACATAATTAATTTTCTTAATAAAAAATGTATCTGGTTTCTTTGATTTTTTCTTTGTGTGTTATCAAAGCGAGTTAATAACGTTACTAACTCAGAAACCTAAATAAATGCTAAAAACGAACACATTAAAATTATGAATATATTGTATAATCTACATCTTATTGCATAACATAAAACATATATTTAATTCTATGTAACTAACATCTTGCAGAAAGAGCGTACGTGCCATACTCCGATACCAATGTTGTTGTGAATTAGCCGAAATTCGCTATGCTCATTCGGTAGGCCAAATACAAAAGCTAAAACCAATACCAAAAACTTTCCACATATCTAATTATAACATAAACTATTATAGCCTAGTTATTTAGCATACCTTAATGTTGCAGAAAGAAACAAATTAACTTTTAACGTTGGCAAAAGACAGAGTTTACCAGAAACTTGGCAGATTTTTTACTGACCGAATACTACTACTAAAAGTTTCAATATGTAAATGTACATTAGAGTTAGCCACATAAAAATACTTACAAGAGTACACCCCAGCTTTCCGAACTTTGCGCTCACCCCAAACTAAAGTTGATACTTCATCCAACTATACACTACTATAACCCAGTTTACCCATAACCGAAACCCACATACAAATAATATAACATGTTAAAATGGCTTGTTACACGAAACTAAATAACATTTATTCATACATATATACTACGAATGTAAAACTAATACATACTTACATGCATACAAACATATATGGTATATAGCAACATAACTTGGCCCCGTTCTGCAGTTGGGCAAAGAACTTTCTTGTTGTATTCTTAATGTGTATTGACGCTATTGTTTAATTGTTGTTAACACTTTTCATAATTTCGTTCGTTTCTATTGTCAGATATACTATACATATATAGGACCCCAAATCTGCCACAGTGTTAATATGTTAACTTAAGTACTTGTTACCAAGTTATTTTGACCACCAACATATGTGTAAAATATCATGTAAATGTGGATGTTGTTGGACATGCCAAGGCTCGATTATGGTAGTTCTTACACACCTTAAAAACTGACCACAAAAATACCCACACACACTCACACATTGTAAAGCTTGACATTCGCTGGTGTTGCGAAATTCAATTTAAGTATTTACTTTTACCACATATCTATCTATCAGACCTGTAAAGATCCAGAGCCCCACAGCATATGATAAAATTGATGCTGTCCTGACATATACCATCTTCCTTGTTTTGGCTGCTTTTTGTCGTACAAAGTACACGCATAAAACACCTAATACCTATCCAATGTATAGTTGATTTTGAGTTCGATTTCATGTCGATTGATATGCTCCGTAATCCCACATAGTACACTACATACTACATAGTTACAATCTCACTTACTCTCTCTTATTTTGCATTCTTATCTTTTTGTTTCGATATCTTCTCGATTCTTTCAATTGTTTGTGAGCAGGGTGATATGCTAAACGATTTTAAAGCGACGCCAGTAAATTTACCATGTTCGACTTAGGGTTCCTCCAATTAAGTTCTTGTTTACATTTGATGTATGTATAGTTCACATTCGCTGACTTTATTTGAGGGTACCACTTTTGATAGTGAACATATTCGTTTGTGTGGTTACGCGGAGTACAAAAATCACTATGAAATCCCTAATAAATAAAATAAAAACAAAAAATTGGGAACAAAATATGAAATTAAATATCCGTATAAAATATTAAATAAAAAATATTGGCATGTTTTAACGACTTTATATACAAGTATATTTATAAGTTCCCTATAAGATTTCTAACTATTGGTCACACTTTACTTTCCCGATTTCTTTAGTTTCTCTATAATTTGTGTACGTGTTTTCTTCTCTGTGCGTTTCTCAATTTCTGTAATTCTGTCTCTCTATATCTCAAGCCACTAGCCACTTTAACTAACTGTACTTTACTCTATTGCTATATACTCTTCTCATTTCTTATATATAAAATGGTGTCGATATTTCTCTCAATTATATTTACAGAAGCATCATAATGTTGGGTCACAATGCAAGGTGAGTTTCGTGAGTACATGCCGTGCCACATGGGGCATAGATCAATTTTGTTATAATTCAATCCTGAGCCGAACAATGCTCGAAAAGTTTTCTGTTGTTGTGTACTCCATATACGTAGGTAAAAGCCATTATCAAATTCGAAACATAACCAAGTTAAATACTACTTTAGTATTTTCGGTATGATGGTTTAAGTTCAATTCCGCTCAGTTCAAAATTGAAGTTTGAGCTTTCGGACTTATTTTAGTAATGGGCAATATTCACGTATCATATCTAGTCGCGATGTCCCATTTGCATATATATATTATACATACATACATATACATAAGTATATCAAATGATAAGTACATATTCCTTAAATATTAATGATCTATTGCTTTCAATAGGGTTTCCAGTTGATTCGTTTCGTTTATTCCTCCTTTATTTCCTGCATCAAACTTTTCGTTTGAGTTTCCACAAAATAAGTAATTACAATAAGTATGTGCATACATATTATATACATCTTTACTCGGTTGTTCGAAATAACATTTGACTTTTCTCTTACTACTCTACTTAGCTACTTATACTTCAAGCTAGTTTGCGTAGATTTGAGTGAATCTTTATGTAGCTTAGGTAACCAAGTAGTTCTAGTGCGATTAGATCGGTTTACTCCCTTTTCGAAAACTGCAAAGGTAAGTTCGCTCCAGGACTTTTTTAAACCCACATGCAAGTACTTAAGTACAAAAACTGAATATCAATACGTGCAAGTTTTTATAAGTGCACTAGTAATACTCATATTATTGAGAAACATAAGTCACCGCAACAAAAATCAAATATATTCATATTTTTGGATGCCAAAATGACAGACGAACTATAAAACTGTTAGTATGACACACACCATAAAGCGAATATCAAGTTGAATATCAGGCAAATAAAGACCACAACATCTTTTATATGTCTGTTTGGTTTGAGCAAAAGAATTAAACAATTTCGTATTCATATATTATATTCAGTTTCAAAACAACATTTTTAGATCTAGGACCTCTCTAGTAGTAACTTATTCTGATTTGTATATAGAAAACACCGCTAATCTGTACTATTGCTTCTTTTCTTCTTGTTTTTCTTCTTCACCTCTACCACGATCTGCCTATCCGTCTCTCTATACGACTGTCTTCCTTCTTGAAACGCTGTCTGTCTATTTATATTTCTCTCTCTGTATTCACCACACAACAAACGAACTCACCAAACTACACAACAAAAAAAAAACACCACCCCGCAACCACGAATCAACCTGGCTAAAATTTTACGTAATCTGTAACTGTACAAAATATACACAAAATTATACTCATTGCAAAAATACTTTGAAAAATACAAAAAATATAACAAGTAGCGGTAGGCCAGCGCTTTGTAAACGAGATGCCGCAGTCACCGGACCGTCCACGAGATATGCTCAACGGCACATTACGCGTTCTTTCTCGCACCACATAAGCTAAAAGTTGGACAAATCACAGAAAAACTCAAAACCATAACACAAAAATGTACAGAAAATACTAGAAATAATAATCAAAACGCCAACTACAACGGGAAATAAAAATGTTTGTAAATGATTTTCTAAATAAGAAACATGAAAAAATCACAGAAGAGCCGTCGAGTCTGGGTAAGTACGTGAACCGATTATGCTATGTCTTTGCCTGAACCGAGGGTTAACACGTACACTTAAGGTACAGTTATTACAGCTGCAGTTTCAGTTAAGCTCTAGCTCCTCCCAAAGCTACATACAATTACAATAAACTAAATGCCAAAAGACTAGTGTGAGGAGTTATCAAGTGGAGGGTTTGAGCTTGAACTCGTAGCCACTTTAGTTCTTAATGTTATTTTCTATGTTCTGTTGAATGTCCTCTTCAAATTATGTGTTATTCTCTTTTCTCTCTCTCGTTCTCTTTTTCTCCTTGTGTTGTCTTTTTCTTGCAATTCACAGATCGCAACATATTTATGCGTCCCATTATAAACATAAACGAAAATATTATGCTGTCAATACGAACTCATATGTTGTTTGAGCCAACCAAAAAAGCGCATGTGACTACCCGATAACCCTATTTAATTGTGAAACCAACATTTTTGTAGCGATCGTGTGCGGCTTTAGGCGACATTTTTGTTACGCCTCGCGGCCACAAAATGATATTGTTTTTTATAAATGTCGTATAATTAATGCAATGAACATACATTTTATACCGTTTAATTAGTAAAACGTACAATAATATTTCAAATTGAGAAATAAATGAACCGGTGAGCGCTTTAAATGTATTCACCAAAAGCTCAAAACACCAACCCACCACCACCGTCCTCTACACAAATATTATTCTAAGTTAGCTACTTAGACTTCACTTGCTAACTTTGGGCTGTTAATGCGATGCTTCAACCTGTGTACGTAGATAATTTACCTGTATAATATGCATTAATCCTTTATAGTATGATCCTAAGCTATCGATATTTTTCCCGTAACCTTTGTAAATAGTAACGCCCACCTTTATTTATGCTTACTGTTTGGAAGTATCTAACTGGTTTTCCTTTTGAAAAAAGATGATTACCATAGAAGAGCACAGCCTTTTGGAATCTATCTCGATGTAACACAGCTTCCTTTAACGCTTCAACCTACAATGCCCTCCAAAGACAAGCACACACACAGTACCAAATACACGGAACACTCAGACACCATGCAGATATTGTAAATATTAACAAAAAAGGAAGACCAATATTAAGAAAATATCAGTAAAAATTCTAGCTACAATTTAGACGCCTAAAATATTATGAGTCAATTAGTTCGTCATTATTGTTGCACTGCTGATCGAGCAAATGATATCCCTTAATCTAGTCGTTGATCCGCAGTGCAAAAGTAAGTGGGTAAATTCATAAATAAGCCCTACTGAGAGAAAAAGCTAACTTTACAACTTGTACCATAATATATAGAGCGCATTTGAACACTAAACGAGTAGAAAACTAATCCAAATCAATTTGCTGTAGACCAAAGCTGAATGAGCTATCTGTGTACCCATGCTAACATGTCATCTTTTCTCTCTGACCCACTCAACTCACCCAACATTCGCAGATGGGGTCGCGGCCCTCGGAGCGGTACTTCAACAGGTCAGCATCCCACCATTATCGACTATCGGACGGGATACATAAGGTCCCATCTTCGTTCACCCTCTGGCCGTGTGAGATGACTGATCTATCGCCAACTACAACTGGGTTTCTGCATGGCACCAACACCAACGCACACCACCAGCAGCTCTACCAGCAGCCGCACCACCACCACAATCGCCACCACCAACAGCAGCAACAGCATCTGCAGCGCCAGCACTCGCACACCTCACTCACAATGATCCATCGGCAGAGCAGTAGCCACAGCGTTCATGGCAGCCGCCGCGGCAGTGGCGGTATAAGGGCTCCTCCCGCCGGCACCGGGCGGCTCTTTTCCTACTTTGGAAACGAGCACGAGCACGAGCATGAACGCAAAAAGTCGGAGACATCGTTTTTCAATTTGGGCTTCAGACGAAAGTCCACAGTTGTTTACTACGCACCCACGGAATAGAGTGGGGGATTGGATAAGGATAAGGATCGGCTAAGATTAAAGTCGAGTTGGGGAAGTCCGAGTAGCAGGCTTGCTCGCGCATATCTCAGTATAAGCCTCGTCACAGACACACACCGACACTTATGAAAGATACTTGCTTGCGATACAATCAGGCACCTTAGAAATATACACACAAAAACAATTGTTATATGGTTAGGGTAAGTAGGCGTATGAGCATTCTACGAGTTGGTAATTTAATTATTGTTGTTTTGAGACTTTTTTTATTATTGTTGTTGTGAGAGTTTAATGAAACCACGCAGTTCGAATTTTGCTCAAATATTAACTTACTATACGTTATAGACAAATGTATGTAGATATGTTACTTACATTCAAGCACAGCAACAGATACAATTAAAATATTAATCTATGAACACGTATGTATGTACAATACAACTGGATCGTAGGGAGGATTGTGCAGCCTGTGACTGTATAGAGACGACCAACAAATATACAAAGCATATACATAGCTGTTTATAGTTATACACTTTGTTAAAAAATTAAACAATGAGCCCTATGATTACCCTACGCAATTACCCTTCTTTAAGTAAGCGAACAATACTAGGGGACCCCGCGAAGTTTTGCACAGGGGGCCCGGAGACTGTAGCTACAGCCCTGATGCAAATAGCAAGCTAAAAAATACAATGCGGAATCCACACTGAACCACAAACAGCTATGACAGGGACTTGAGAAGACCGAGTTCAAAATAGCTCCAGGGAATTAACAAATTACTTAACTGATATACGAAATATCTAAAAAAAACTAAAGGAAATCACAAAATTGAATGAATTATCAAAGCCAATTGTTTTTAGCAATTATATACAATAAATCCAAAATACATTCAATTAACGAATAAACAATAATAATTGTAACTATTAAGAAATTTTAAATAAAAGAACACTGCGTCACATACATATATGATTAGAAAAACCAAGAATTAAGAAAGTCTAAAGGAAACTAAAATGTCAACGATGAAAAACTCGAGAGATTAGTAGCATAAGAAATATCGTTCATAGAAATCGCCCACAATACACATTTTAGAAACACCTAGGAAATACCTGCCGTTTAGTTGTAAGCTCATTATTGTAACTAGCGGCCAGATCAAAGATCCGACAGTAATTTTTGATTATTTTTCTGTTTTTGTTTGTTTCATATTACTGAAAAATTTCGAATCGCCTCGAGTTGTAATGTATCTTTTTAAATGTTTGTGTGTTGTAAATGTAAATTAGTTGAAACATTGCGAGTTTTATTGATGACTCGAAATTAGTCTGACATGTTGTTGTTCAGTTGGTTTACTGTGCCATTGTGCGCTTTCGATTCCGGAGAAACTTTAAGCAGACCCGTACATGGGATTTTGGAGTCAAGAATCGAATAGTTGCCGCAGCTGCTATGTACTCGAACTATTTATGATGTAGGCACATACACGTATAATAATTGATTTGTGATAGTTTTTAAGTGATGTTTGATAGCCAACTCGAAGCTCGAGCTACTCCTCCCCCGAGAAGCCAGTGATTATTGTAGCTGGCCAATGTATTTAGAAAACACAAAATAAATGAACACGACAAAAGAAAACAAGAGTGGTTTCCTTTTTTTAGATGTGGGCACGGGCGGTTTCGTATGCCATGAGGTAAACGTCAAATGGAGGAAAAAATTGTAATGCTTTTAATAATTTAAGCTTTGCTCAGTACAAAAACGTCTCTCATTCAAATTGAACCACTTCCAAAATTTCTTAAAATTCTAAAAGGATCAAAAATAAATCAAAGTTCGAATTAGCGATTTATTCTTCATTTTTGTGGATAGCTTGGGCCGATCGTAACTACTTTAATCCGTTTCAATTCAGCCGTGCGTGCAACTACCGCGATAGAAAGATAACGTGGCGCCCGGCTATCAACGGGCGACAACAACAATCTTTTTGGTTTCAAGTTCCAAGTTCTTGAATTTTGCTTCTTTAGTTACCTAAAACGGGATTTACCAGGACGTCATTTTTAGCTGAAATTAACAAAAGGCATTCGCAATTTTACATAAATTTGGCAATTTTGGTATAAATTTTTCAACTTGACCATTGAATCCAACATGAATAAGTTTGGTAAGTCCCAAAAGGGTCATTACAATATTCACATATATTCATCGTTTATTTGAAAATATTGTCGTTTAAAAAGCAAATATGTATACATAAAAAATCTCCAGAGTCGGAACTTAATTTTATATATTTTACGCTATAAAAGACACTGATATTCAAGGCACTTAATAGTATAAACGTAATACAAAAGATTTCGATTATGGACGGACTTACGATGTAGTCTATAAATGATTAACTCGAATTTGTATTTGGTCTCTCAACTGTCCTACAAACTGATATGGAATATTTTGAGTGAATGAGTTTAATCCAAAGCTAAAGTTTGTTGGTATTTTATAAAACAGAGATAGAGAAAGGCAGAACCACTTGAACGTGATTCTGCCGAGCCGACCAGTCTTCAGCCGACAACGGTAAAAATGGAAATATAGGAGTTGCCCGTGACGGAGCGGTCGTCACTGCCCACTGGCTGCTGCAAGGCTCCTAGGCCCTATGATATGACTATGAAAAATGTGTGAAAATAATATTTGTATGCTGTGTTGTGCTGTCCCCTCCCCCTGTCCAAGTCCAGTTACCCATATATGACCATGTCATTTTTTAATGAAAGACGCCGTCGATTTTTTTTTTTGCCCTGGTAGGAGACCAAGCCCGAGTCCAAGTGGCTAAAAAACTGGTTGTTGCGGCGCATAGAAAAAGTTCTCAGGGAATATAGATAATAAAATTCAAGCGCATATGATAATCAAGGCAGCAGAAAAGAATACTGAAAAAATCTGCACATTAAATTCAGGCAAAAAAGCAACCAGTAGACCATCGGACCCGACGCCACGCTATGCCGCAGCGTCGGCGACGATTTAATATAAGAAAAACACTGGTTTCTCAGTCATGGCAGGCGTTGCTCTTCTTGACAGCAAAGGTGTGTGTGTGTACGGCGCAAACAACCCTCAGCTCACTTTGAGGATGGGTACGGGGCCTAACTGGGTTTGATCTTAACAGGTTTGCAAGAGTTCACTCAGTTCCGTTGCGCTAGACTCGACTCATCTCATCTCGTAGCGCGCACACTCACACACAGCTGTGCTTCACGGACTTCACGGACATTAGCAGGGGCCACAGCAGCATCTGCAGCAGCAGCGTCGCTTCCGTAATCTGAGCTCTGTAGGCGCGGTTGTTTGCGCTTTTCTACTGCTCCTGCCGCTGATGCTTCTGCTTCCTTTGATATAAATGACAAATAACCAGATTCATTGTAATAGATTATGTCTACAACTTAATCGCCTTGCAGATAAATGATGACAATGTTCAAAGGCAAGCACACATATATAGAACATGGAATGAACGACAGACGACGGACAAGAGACATGCAACAGTACGTTTTGTTTTGGGTGTCAATTTTGTTTTTCAGAATTTTTTAGCTTTGTCTTGATTTTTTTTCGTGTTTTTTCTGTATCGAGATTCTGGTTGGTTCTTATGGACGGATTGAGATTAAAATATTTGGCTTCTCTGGGCGCCTAACTAAATCTATAAAGTAGCGTGAGCGTAAGGCCAAACAGCGAAATGACCAATCCCAACGCCGATTGCAAGCCCGACGCTCCCGCCAAGCGGCACTTGAACATGTCGTAGCGCGTCTCCTTGTCGGCAACAATATTCTGGTATTCAGCCTCGACCAGCTGACCGTCATAGTAGGTGATCAGATCCTCGAACGGATATTCATAGCCCTGCAGGCATTCACACTTATATCCGCCGGTCTCGTAGCCACGTCCCATAATTGGCACGCACTGTAAAATTGAAATTGTTTTTTAAATAGTTTTTTTGAATAGTTCCACGAGATGATACTCACATATGAGGTCTTCTCATCGCACTTGTGCGTATCCTTGAAGGCATTTGGCTCGTAAAACCAGTCCGGACACTGGTTGATATCCAGCTGAAGCATGTCCATAGACACTGCGACCACACCCCTGCGGCAGAAGTCAACAAATTAGACAGTTTAATTGCTCCCCTTAGCATGATAATAATAACAAAAGGGCGCCCTGACAGTCGACAAGTCACAAGTCATAAGTTGTGCTGAGTGTCGACACTCGAAAATTAAACAATCAATTCAAACAAACATTTGCATGAGAAAGCCAAAATGGAACTGAAACCGGGACTGTGGCGACGAAAAGGGGTGCGATCTGGCCCGCGACAGTGGCACGCAGCGGACCGGCCCAACCAGCTCGGATCCGAAAGCCCGTACCTCAACCCTACCCGACATAAAGATGCCATCCCCTATTACCGGGTACTTACTTGAATTCCAGTTTGACTTTTAGGCTATCCCAGCCAAAGAAGGGCACCGAGTAGGTCACCAGCCACTTCTTTACATAACCTTTGCAATCAAACTGCGGCTGGCTCCAGTAACCGTGCTTGATGTTTGCCGCACGATACGAGTTCGGGTAGTGCTCATACTTCTGCTGGTATTCACCTGTCTCATTATGACGTATCTTCATTTTCATGTAGAAAGTTTCTAAATCATCAAAGTTTGTATTCCAGCGCTGCTTAAGGAATTTGAAGTACTTCTTCTCGGTGTACAGCTCGTGCGTTTTGTTCAGACGTGCCAGATCCTCCACCTTGAACTTGCGTGTGTTCAGCTCTGTTTTGTACGCATAGGGTGCAAAGTAGGTGCGATTGGTAAATTTATTCCGCTCCCAAAGTGTTGTCGCCGACCAGACCTTGCTGTCACCCAGCACAATTGCCAGGGTCTCACCGATCATTTGATCCTCGGTCAGCGGTTTGTCCGCCACACGTTTGCCCGAATAAACCTCGTTGGGATCCGATACCTGAATGCGTGCGGGAAGAATGTGTATAGTTGTTTACCATGAAGTAGACTTTTGGGGATCTCCCCAACAATTTCTAAGAGCTTGTGCAAATATAGCACAGCGCTAGAGGGAAGAAGGGGTTAGAGAGAAGTCCAGTTTATCCGAGAGCATTTGCCTGCTGCTGTTCTTCATTTAATGAAGACGACGCGTTGTGATGAACCCGTTTTTCGTGTCCTTTGCGCTCAAACTAATGAATTTAGCATTTGGTAATGGTTTGACACTGAATATTTAATTCAAGCCGTGGCAACAGACAACGGCTGAAACTGAAGCTGTATATGTAGCTGAAGCTGATGGCAGAGCTGAAACTTGCATTGCAGGAAATTCGAGGAAGTTGAATTACGCGTGGAAAATTATAATTTACACTTGAGAAGTTTTCAAGAGGCGACGTCGAAGGCTCTTAATAGGTGTCGGGTTTATCAATTATTGCTCTGCATTTAGCGTGAAGGCGCTGGGAAATGATTCCTTTGCTGCTGCTTACCTGTAAAAAGGCACTAATAAAGTTGGCCAGACGCACGGCCATTTTGGCTTCATTCTCAAACTGCTCCTTGGCGCCGGAGCTAACGTCGCCGCGCAGAATCAAATCTTGTGGATGGAAGCTACCAGGGCAAATGCACATTAATACAAATACACAAGCACATTGTTTAAGTTGTACTCACTTTTTGCATGTTCGATAATTGACGCCGTGAATGTACTTCAGGGCCTGATCAATGTTTATATTCTCAGCATGCAGAGATCTCGAACCGGTGGTGAAGTTACGATACTCGGGATGCATGTCCAGATACTTTTCGCGGATGTGATAGGGCGCCTTCTCCCACTGAATGGGCAGCTTCTGAATCCCTGCAATGGTAACGCATTATTCAACTTGAGATTACTCTTCAAATCTCCTCAATCTTACAGCCGATTTTAAGACAGTCATATTCGTTGTAGTATTGCTCCGCTGAAGCCCGTTCCACAATTTCGCCCAGATAAGGTCGCCGAACTGTGTTTGGCAGTCGGAAGCCCGGCTTGCAGCGACACTGATAGCCTCCACGCCTGAAACCCCAGCCATGCAAGGGCTCGCATTCTGTTGTTTCTTTCTTACAGCGGGCCGTGTCCGCAAAGTGATTAGGCCCCTTGTTGCCCTCGCCCTGTGGACATTGATTGATGTCGATACGCTCAAAGTCCATTTCGAGCACGGAAACGGCGGTGTATCTGCAAAGCGATGGGGATTAAACATAAAGTGGAAAGAGAATCAACCTTTAATATCATTCTTACTTGGGATATTCGATGTGACGGAACTGTGTGTGTCGGGGGTAAATATCGGCGATGGGCACCACAGCTGCCACAAGCCACTTGTTGGAGCGTCCGCAGTCGAAATATGGGCGTGTCAACTTAATTGGTCCCGGGTTCTCCTCGGATCCAGGCGGACCGTGGAATGTAAAGGTTTCGTTAGTGTTGTTGGCGTAGCGTATTTCCACTTGGTACGTGATCTTCGTGTCGTGCCGCCCAGCCACATTGTCTGGCAACCAGGCGCGATACCACTCATTTATCTTGTACAAATCATGCGTGTAATCCTTGGATATAGTGTCCGGATGATGGGCACCCAGGTCCTGCACATCAAATGTGTCCCACGTTGATATCTTTTGCAAATGAATGGGGTCATTGAAATCGTCCTGTCTAAACGTGCGGGGTCCAAAGCGTGGAAATGTCTTGTTGAAAAAGCCCCGATACGAAGATGAGTATGAACTGTTTGGTGCAAAATAAATAGCCGAGGCGTTGATGCTGGGATTGGCCGACACGTCGGCGACGGTTGAGAGAAAATAGTACATCATGCCCGGGTCGTAGGTGTCATTAATGGCTGGACGTATGAAACGCGACTGGAGTATATAACTCCAGAAAAAACTGCGACTCAGCGCCATGTTCTGCAGATGCAGCAGCGCTGTACGATTTGGAAAGACTGGATTCACGTTCACCTCCTTGATGTCTGGCTTGTGGGAGACGACGTCCATTGGCATAAACAAATCCGCATGATGCTGTATGGGGCAGTTGTCAGAATTCACTTTATCGAACTGAATTTTAATCTCATCAAACGCATCTCGAGCCTGCCATTCATGCTGGGCGAACACACCCACGACCAGTACCAGCACAAAAAGCAAATAGCTGCGTCCCAAAATCGTCGATGGTAAAAACAGAAACATTGTGTGGATGCGTATGTTCTTTCTTCACACGAGAAGGGTCTGCCTTCCCGGGCAGCTGCTGCTCGAAATTGCTTGGACTTTTTTTTTTACTTATAACAAGAAACTTAATAATAACTCAACACAAACGCGGGCGCAGCTACACGCGATTAGTAATACAATATTAATGCTGTGCACTTGTTGGAACTACGCCCTCAAAACCAACAGCGTTGCACGCGGACGGCCAACAGAATACATATCGATATATCGATATGTAAAAATTTGTGTTCACGAGCAGTGTTGTACAGCGAGCATATTTTCGTTCGATTTTTGTAACAAATGAACCAATTGCTTTAAAATGGAAGTTGGAATTTAAATTAAACAAAAAACAATCGTGGTTTTTTCCACTAATCTTTAATGTAAAATAATTTACTAACTTCCCTTTTTTTTCCGTTTTGGCACCCTGAAACTATTGTATATAGTGTATGTACAGAGCCACATTTGACACTCGATATAGTATATCGCCTTCTGCGCCAAAAATTAACAGTTTGGCCGCTTGCCAAACAAAAAGCCAATGGCCGCTGTACCGCCCTATGGGAGAAAACTTAATAGATCGACATTTATAGTCTTTTAGATTATGCAGCCAAGAACAACCCGTTGCAAACCGCAACGAGGTCGCCAAACAGATTCATATATTTTGACCCCCGGACCACCAACGCGCGGAACCCGCCGCTGCGGCATTTCATGATTCACTGCCATGTGGTGATTGTTGCTCCACTTCCTTCTGTGTCGCCACCTGCGCTAAGTGACACAAATTAGCAGGGACAACGCGCAACGGTGCCCCTTTAGACAGTTCTTCTTATTTCCTTTTTACGTTGTTTTCTCTGTTCTGCGCTTGGGTTATTTATTACACCTGTCGTTTTGCTCCTTTTTCCTTTCCTTTTCCCTAGCGGATTACAATACCAATATGGCAACCTGGCCAAAAAGAGTAGCGAAACTTCAATTTGGCACAAACATAATTTTAAGTTTGTCGACTGACATTTCCGTGCACGCGGATGTGTGCGAGTGCAGTCTCTTTGATTCTGCCATTCCGTGTGTACATACATATGTATGTATGTATGTGTGTATGTTTGGCACTGTTATCCTGCTGCCGCACCTCGTAATGCAGATAAATCTACGTGGCGGCTACACTCTCATTGTTTTATTTTGCACGTGGGAATCGACACAAAACTGCAACTGCGACTGACCGAAAACGTTGCAGGTTATTCCCTTTCTCAATAGCATGTAGGGTTTGACCATTCGCGTAAGTGAGAAACGTCTTAAGAGAACGACATGCATTTACAGAATAACATTGACAATTTAATATCGCATCTCTATTATTTAATTTATCGATATCAATATTCGGATCGCTATTTGATATTTGACAGTCCAAATAGAACAAATTAAAGATACATTACTGTTGACCAAAATTCCAATAAAGTTTGGTTTCAGCGGCAGGGTATCATGGCTTCGGTAAGGAGACTTGCTAGTTTTGCTTTTCGCTGTTTGTTTCTCTACTGAACCTCGTGAAATTGAATGTATGCAGTTGTTACTTTTGTTATTCCCATAATGGGGTATTTTAAATACTTTTTCGTATATTTTGATGTTGAATCTTTCGACTAGAAACTAAGCGAAGTTGGGTATAAATTATCCTTCATAATAAACCAAAGTTTTTGTTTGTAATAAACATAATAAAAAAAATAGCAACTGCATTCAAATTTCTTATGCATATGTACTTGTTGGCCAGATTGTATATTTGATCGTTATTGGTCACCCTGTTTCCACTGTTATACTCTTCGACTATTGCTAATGTGTGTAACAGGCAAAGTATATGTTTGTATATGTTCTTAATCAGCATTCTTGAGACACTAAATTTGTCATGAATCGTAGCACAGAAAGGTATTTAAGTTTATCTTTGTTTACTGGAATCTGCTACCCTCTCTAGGTAATAAACATCGACTTCGTGACATGTTGATTTAATTTTTCAGTAACTTTCTTTGGTGTTTTGAAATTCAATGAAGGGTATCTGACAGTAGCGCTGTAGTTTTCGTTACTTGTTTTTGTTTCCACTGCCTCAGTGTCCTAAATGGCAACTGCAATTGCGTTGGGCCAGAAGTTTATTTTGGGGATTTTGTGCGGAATAAAGGGAGTGTACAGAAAGGAGACTGGAAGCAGCGGAAGGGGAAGATGCAGCTTATCTCGGCAAACGTTAACGAGACTAAAGTTTAATTTGCAAAAGTGCCAAAGCATTGACTAGTTTTGCATTTCCAGTACCAAAGCTAAAAAGGAGAAGGGGCAGCTTTTGGAAAACCACTACAAACCTTACCGAAAGTACAGATCATATACATATTATATCCATATATCATAGTATCCCACGCACTGATCGACAATAGCGGACTGATTAAAACTGCTTTGAAAACGAAGAGCTGCACATTCGAGAAACTAGAAAGAAATCGGTTGGAAATCGCATGGCCGCGTTTAAAAAAAATAACAGCTAAAATTGTTTGTGATAAGCAAATTCCAGAAAAAGCAAACGGCAAACAAAATATAAAAATAAAATATATTGCGCATTCATGTTGAAATCTTCAAAGCACAAGTTCAAGAAACCTCAACAGGGGGGTGGACCGAACGATTCCCCTCTGCATGCTAACAGGCGGGAACGAAGGAGGAAGGAGGAGCAGCAACAGGCCGGAAAGGACGGAGAGGCACGTGGAAGACAAATCCAAATCAAACGGTGCAGGCAGAAGAACTCTGCTGTTGAGGTGATCTTGGGGCTGCAGCTCGCTAACAAATTTGGATGCCTGCGCTCTTTCCTCAGCCTGTACGTGCTGGGCAACAATGAAAAGCACTGCCATCTCAGCCAACAAAAACGACAACAACAACACGCGTGCAAGCACACACACACACACACACACAGACGCGTGTGCTCAAAAGCAACCTAACACAGCGCAAATTTTTTTGTGCAGGGTGAATGACCCAGAATCAAAATCCACAGCGTTGTCGCTGCTGCTGCGGCTGCTGACTTCGCTGCGCTGCCTCCGCTGCTCTGCTGCTCTGACTGTGCTTGTTTGTTTGCCCCGTCCCTGTTCCCGCCTCCTTCTCCTTCCATCCGGCCAGCGGCGTCGTCATCTCGGCCCCTCCGACTGGATCCCGCCAATGTTGTGGCTCGGTCTGGGTCTCGGCCTCTACCTCTGCCTCTGCGATTCAGATTCGGTTTTGGTTTTGGTTTGGGCTCCTCGGGCTGTTATGATTGTCGTTGCCAGAGCAGATAACCCAAGCCAAAAGCGAGAGGCGAAGAGCGCAAAAAGTTGCGAATTTGAACATTGCACACGCGACTCTCGCGCGCACTTGAGCGAAAAAGGGGAAGCCAACAAGTGCACAGGGGCTGAGGGGCAGCCCACTCACAGATACATTTACAACTGCAGATACAGCTACATTTGTACAGCTACGAATGCCATTAGCTTTTGTGAGGGAATATCGTTAATTGCGTCTTCAGAGCACAACCTGCAGCCTACCTCCATTCCTGCCACCCACCACCCCACCCCGTGTGCGTGGCAACACTCTCTATATGGCAGGTCTTGCTTGACATTCATCCGCTGCTTTCCAAATCATTCCTCAATTATGATGGGAGATGGGTGTCAAGGGAGGAGAGGGTTGGTAGGCAACGGGGTGGGGCGGCACACTACAGTGGGTCCGTCGACATATATCAGCATTACGATTGTCCCTCTGGACAACAGAACATTAAAGTAATTTGAGCAGCAACAAAAAACTCTCTGCCAGCAGGTCAAGCAACAACATCACGACACACTAATACACTCACACTCACACTCCCACACACCCACCGCACTCTCTCGCATCTGAGAGACTCGCACTTGCTCTCTCTCTCACACACACAAACACACACAGGCACATGGCAGCAATTAAAACTGACACAAGTGCTGCCAGCGTTGCACAGTAGTTGGCAACGATTGAAATGCAGTCAATTCTGAGCGGGCTTTATTCTGTTCGTGATTGGTATGTCGAACTCCTTTATATAGATTGCAAAAAGGGGATTAAATGAAACATTTTCTACGCATTGATAATTAACAATGGTCAAAGGATATAGCAACTTTGTGCAAACGTATGCTAATTGGCAAACGGACGCGTAGCGGACCCTGAAAATTATTTTTATTATTGATCAGCATCAATAATCAAGACGATTTAGCCGTGCCCGGATATCCGTCTGTATGTGTGTGAACACATTCTTGGATATTATAAGAGCTAGAATAATAGGTCAAATTTTAAAGTTCCTCTTAAACTGTTATACCACACTACTCCGTGGGTAGAAGGGTTGTTAAGCTTTTGTGCTAAACGAAAGAAAGTGTAGAAGGAATAATATGGTGAGGCGTCTGCGATCCCACAACTTTCATGGGCATCAACATCCGGGTCGATAACACCATGTCGGTCTGTAAAATAACCAACATTTTAGATGCATTTATAACAATTATGACTAAAAGTTTATTTCTTCTACAATATATTAGCTGCAAATGCATATCAAACCACTGTGCTTGCAGTCGTTGTGTCGTCATCGTCTCGAGGCCGCACAATAACGTGAGCCCGCCAGAAAGTCTTGCACACCGTCTGGGGCTGTCGCCTAATTTCCGTTTTAGAGAACAGGTCCTCCGGCGGACCTTTTGGCTGAGGGCCAATCAAGAGTTTTGCGCTGCGACATGTGTTCTATGACTCGCTGTTCCCATCCCCTCACCACTCCACCACCTTTTTCTCTAGCGGGATAGTTGCAAGCCATCACAAACTCTTTTTCCTTGAACAACACAATTTATTAATTCAACGGTTTCCCTGTCGCACTCGCCATTTGTACTGGCCAGCTCGGCCCGGCATGTATCGTTGCGCCGACAGCTCAAAGACCTACGACAATGGGAAAAAGTTGCCCAGCTCTTGAACATATACACAAGACAAGACTTGCAATAAAGTCTACTTTGACCCGGAAGCAGTGCGGATTTTGCCCGGGTCAAGTGAAGAGCTTCTGTTTTTCAAACTATTCTCTCACTTCTTGCCCCATGGTTCCAACATTATTGTGACTGGTTGTTACTCTAGATTTGTTTGAGTCTTCAAGCTACCAGCCGAAGGGTTTAAAAACAGCCTACTGTGATCATTATTGGATGTTATGCTTCAAAAATTGGAATTTTGCCGAATGTGCATCGCCTTATAATCTTAGTAGCTTCCTCATTTCGATTGTTGCTGTATTTTGCTGCCATTTTCTCATACTCTGCAGCTGGCATAAAGACTGAAGGATTGTCAGTTTTCATTTGTCAGTTGAGCTTTCAATTCAATAATTTTTCCCATGCCCTGCCTATCTAGGTTGTATGTAATTTATGCGTATTCATTGCATAGCTGGCCTATCCCGCTTCCTGTATCAGCCCGTGTTCTTCTGTCAATGCGAATCCCTTTACTGTGCTCTGCGTTGCATTCGCGCACAAAAGATATTATATTTAAAAGGGATTCTCGCACAAAGGGAATGCAACGACGCCGACGGTTGCATCGGGTTCGGCCATTTTGAGATGTATAAATAAGCAGAAGGCCTTGCCGAGGCCCGCTCGAGGTTCTTCTAATTGCCGCGAAGGACCTGCCTGGCAGGCAGGCTGCATGGATGCTGCCTGGCAGCACGGCATCCTGCTAAGCTGGACATGCAGTTGCATTGCGATTGCGGCATTGTTTTCGCGCATTATCCTCGCGTTTAGGGGTTGAGTTTCAAGTTATGTCGGGGTTATCGGACGATTACAAAAGATTTCCTCCTGGTCAAAGGCAAAATGCCGTATACAAACATAATGCAAAATCCGAAGTTTGCAGAGGAAGTTAAATGGGATGGGAAACACACCAAGTCGAGTCGAATCGTGGGTCTTGCGGCAAGGAAACGGGAGGTAGCCAGCGGGCAAAGCTTTGCCATCTGATGCAGTTGTGCCTGTTGCCTGAAGCACACATTAACTTTTATCTATGAGATACTTTCAGCAGCAACAGCTGCAATGCAACAGGGGGAAACACACACACATACACACACACAAATGCGCGCCGTGACATGAGATATCCATCGTCGAGTTCTAGACTCACTTTCTGCCCCTGTCCCCTGAATCGAAGTCTTATATCACCGATATGCTGCAAGCCACAAGGATAAGAGCAGAGCATCCCCCTCTATTTCTTCTTCCCTCTCTCTCTCTCTCTCTCTGTCTCTCAATTTCTCAGTTCTCAATGCGTGCTCGACCTTCGAGGCTGTCGTTGAACCCGGGGCAACTGCAATGCGGTCAGGAAGAGAGTGCACTGTGTGGCTTGGAAGGAAGGAAAGGGGAGGAGTCTGACGAGGTGGAGGGGTGTGGGTTGCACTTATTATATACTCATTATGTGCTTATTATATGTGTGGCATACACGTCCTATACATACATCGTCATATATTATATCCTGAAGCACTTGAATGCACCGCAGTTTTTCTACTGTTTTAACTACACTTGCACACACACACATAAACACACACACCCTTACACGACCGTACTGACCTATTCCTCTAGAAATTCTGTATGGGTTGGCTGCGTCTGCTCGGCAAGCGGCAAACGGCAAATGGAAGAAATTAAATGGCACAAGGCGATTGTGTAGCAACTCATGTGTGAACGTATTTAAAGTTTCTGCAAGTACCCCGCGGCGCTGGGGCGGGCGGCAGGGGCCCGTTCGGAAAGGGGCAGCTGGGGGTGGAAGCACAATGCAGCTGCTGTAAATACAGCACTTCAAGTTAGCATCAAAAATACCCTGTAATAAATCGAATCTATCTCAACGATATGTAAGCTTCAACGAACTTATCCATATCACTCAACTCTATCAAGGTTAAGGGGATCTTCTCGTAGAATGTCATCTTTCTATTGATAAGCTGATTCGATATACCCATCTAAGTCTGTCCGAATTAACGTGGCGGTCTCAAGGTATATACTTATACTTATTCAGAGTATTTAAAGACATATATTCGGCCAAGGTGATTTCGATTCGTTCTCTGGTGCGCTGTTAAGTCAGATACGCTTAATCTAAGCTCTATTTATTTGTACAATTCAAATCTTATTTATTTATTTTTATTTAATTAAATTTAAAGTCAACTAAATACAGTCGACTGAAGTAGAAATAATATTGATACAAAGAATTATTTAAAATTTAAAATAATTCAATCTGGGATAAACAAAGATATAACCGATCCAACATTTGTTGCAAAGAATTGGGGAAAACCCAGAAAGGGAATTCTTTATTGTTTTATAGGAGTTTCCACATCCACTCCTCATAAAGTGATAGCCATTTGTATACTCACTACCCATTGCTTAGAAAAGTATTATAAATTTGCTTCTAACTACCCATAAACATATATAACACAAGTGGCAAACCGTCGCGTTGGTCTAAATTTATCTTATATTTCTTAGAGACTGAAAGAGCTTGGACTATCAAATTTGATTTGTCTAATTTATTGCACTTGATCTGAGTTCATTTTGGATTAAGCATACGCTTGATAAAAATGAAATGCAGAGATTTTAGTGCTTTAAAATTTCGCTGATCGAATAATTATTATTGAAGTTATTTAAGAAACAATTTTAACGGATATATTATATTTATTTCCTTCGACCATTGAAAATGGTCAAAAAAGGGCATACTAACTTTGTGCAAATGTATGTAAGTATATATTATATATATATTATCAACAGCCGAGTCAGACAGACTGTCAAAGCATTACAGCTACGATATAAACTTAACTACTTCAGTATATATGTAATATTAGTATATATTATATTATTATTGTGAACGTAGTAGGTGACACTTTTCTTACTAAAGTACTCTACGGCATTTCAACATAGGTCGTATCCGTATCGTCGGGTATCCTACTTTCAAGTGCGCTCAACTGAAGCTTTCGCCTCTGGTTGTTCTTGTTATTTATCTCTCAAAACGGGTCGATGCAGCTGTTAGCATATTTTTCATAGATAAGTCTTCCACATCATGGATTGCCTGTAATTCCGTCAAATCCTTGACTGAATCCTGAGATCGAGGATCAAGTGTACTGCACAAACAAGTGTACTATACATAAATATATATAATATTTGTTTTTATAAGAGTAATAAATAGGTTCATTCACAGTTCACTTGTCAAGTATATCACACTGCAGACTGTAAAGGATGGGGGGGGGAAAGGATTCTTTGACTCGGCCAAGCAGCATTCCAGAGCGAAGTGCAAGCTAAAATTTGTTGCAGTTGCAGCTGCTGCTTCAGTTGTTCCTGCCTTGGTGCTGCATGCAAATATGATCCTCCCGTTGTGCGACTATTGGCAATCGAGTGAACTGCATCGAATCCCATTCCATGCCATGCGAGGAGTAGGAGGAGAAGCAGCAGCAGCCACCTTAACAAATTGCTTTAACACTTTGTTGAGCTTCGGGCTGGGAGGCTCTGGGCGAAATCGATATTTGTAGGGGAAAGCTGGAAGAGTTGCTAAGAAGCAACTGCCGGCCAACACCTTGGCAGACACGAGTGCGCAAGGTGCAGGGGGAGGGTGGAGGGAGGAGGGAGGGCGGTCTCGGTCGGGTGTTGAATGTAATTAAAAAGGAGTTGGATTACACGAGGCAGTCAAGCAGCCAGGCAACAGTGGCGGGGCGAACGCAAAGAAGGGGACTGTGGCCAAAAGAGACGAGAGTTGCTTGCATAAAATAACAACAAACTCGGCATAAAATAACGCAAAACAACAGCAACAACAATAACAAACATCAGAGACGAGAACGACGAGGGGAAAGAACATGGGCTAAACAGGAGCACGTCGACAGGACAAGCTTCTTCTTTTCCCTTAGCTCGCAAGTGAAGCCGTCGCGACGCAATCGTCCTCTTAAAATGCACTTTAAATGGCAGTTTCCGGTCACACACACACGCGCTCACACACACACACACACGCACACATGCAGACTGGCAGACATGCATAGAGCGAGATGTAGAAGCACAATAAAAACACAATGCGAAACGTGAAGTAAAAGCTAAAAGGAGTCGCGTTGTACCAGGCGCAGCAATGCCCCGCTTGGTACATACTGTACCACCACACACACACACACACACACACACTCGCATACTCACACAACACCGGCTGTCATGTATGCCATAAACTTCAGCTTATCCTCGTCCTTCTTTCGGAAACTCAGTTGCAGCGGGCACTTTTTAAAGGCCTACCATCTGCACTTGTGGTTGTGTGTTCGATTATGTGAGTGTGTGCCTATGTGTGTGTGTGTGTGTGTGTGTGTTTTTATAGTCCTAGCTATTGCGACAACTTCTTGATCAGTACTTTGTATATTCTTGGCCAACTCACTGTCCTTTTACATCGGTTTACAAAGCACTTGCAATAACAATTTCAGTTTTATCCTCTTTAAAAGTGTGCGTGATGGTCTTATGTATGTATGTGTAGGATATCTCCTCTCTCTTGTAAAACACCTCTATTTTGTACATTAAAAATGTCGACTGTTGCTCTGCTCCCTCTTATCCCCCTCTCTCTCTCTCTCTACTTGCAGTTACCCAAAATATAGCACGGGGAGCGTATCGGGCCTACAACTCTTCTGAGATGTTTACCTCGCGGACCAACTCAACGGGTCAACATGCCGGTGAGTGGGGCAAATTAATTAATTCATTCAAGGAGTATTTCTCCTCTCCCTCTCTCCCTCTCTCTTTCTCCCTCTCTCCTCAACTCTGTCCTCTACCGTTTGCTCTGGTTTCAACTTTGATTCGCTGCAGTTTTTCACATTTGCCACACACACACATATGTAGACACTTCAACACACCCGGCAATGTTGCATTGGTTGCGTCTGTCTGTGTCGCTTGTCCGTTGTGGGGTTAAGTAATGTCTGCTGCGGTTGCAACGTGCACTTCGAGGACTAATTCGAGGGCAATCTTAGCCGATCTGCCCAGTAGTATCCCGCTGGACCTGCCCACCTGCTGTCCATCTGTCGTCCCCGCGTTGCCAGTTGTATTTAGGTTCCTTGCCCTCTTCTGTTTGGCTGCACGGCACACATGTTGGTGTAGGTCCAGTCGCAGTCTGTTGGTGTATGTGTGTGTGTGTCTTGCCAGCTCACCAGCGAATGGGTTTACATAATGCAAACACAAGTACTTGCACACACACACACACACTCCTTGCCTTTCGCCCTCTTAGTCCTCGTATGCATGTAACAATCGCCTGACTCGTCGCGCTGTCAGCACCTTCTGATGCCTGCTGCCTTTGCATTTCTTTGTATGCCCTTGTAAAAAGTATATTCTCTTTTTATATATATTCTTGATCGAACAGACGAGTTTGATAAGCTATGTAAGTCTATCCCTCTGCACAAACTAGGCCTGAGGCAGCTCGTTCCACTTTTCAAATCTTATATTTTTATATTCTTTAAACTTTATCAATACTATCACGAGTATGATGAACAATCAGCTGAGGGTGCATACTTATAGCTGAAACTGCAAGGGTATACAACTGTCGGCGAAGGAAGCCATTTTTCTTGTTTATACAAAATTGTATTTTTTTGCGACTTTCGCTTGTGGCTGGTCCTGTGGAATTAATGGGTTAAGTAAATAGCTATGTAATATGCTTGCTACCCCTGCTGTAGAGGCTACGCTTGGCTGACAATACTGCCAATGTTTCCACTCTCCCTGCCTCTGCTCCTGCTTCTGACCCGGGGCAAGGTTCCCACTCAGTTACCATGTGGCATCTCGAGTGCAAATGAATTCGTGCCTAAACAGATGCATTTAAGGTTTGGCAGCCTCTTAACCCTTTGGTGCGACAGATAAAAATGGAACTTGGTTTAAAGAAACTTGGTTTACTGCAATTCAATGTCAACTCTCCAAGTATACTATAGGAATAGCATTTATAGATCGGTTAGACCCGGCTAGCTTAGATCCATTTATAGCGTGTAGCAATGTGTGCCGGATTGGAATCAAGGTAGATCTAAGACAAATGTGACCAGTTTGCATCTTCTGTTGATGCTGAAGAATTGATGGGGTCGCAGGTTTCTCTTTGATTTACCAAGATTTACACCTCGATTGTGGGACTACCTTTCCTAACTCACTTTTACATATGATGTTCCTTTTTACCCAATTGACAAACAATAACAAAACGAATGCTACAGTCGAACCTGACAAACATAACCTTCGCCCCGATTTGGATTACAATTATGCTGACAATTGTTAAAGACTGCAACATTTTTAGTGAGGATCGAAAGAAAAACAGACTGAGAATTAAACTGACTCTTTATCAAACTGTATTATACTTTTTACCCTTTAATAAAATAAATTGGGTATATAATTCGTACAAGAATCAGCTATATATGTATACATATGTTATATGATCAGTATCCAGGGAGCATCACGGGAAAATGAAAGGGAAACCACCTTGTTAATTAGTTAATATACATATCAGATTCGACATTAGCTCCAATTTTAAAGATAGAGACTTGAAATCTTTGTGGTGTATTATAGTATGACTGAATATTGGTTTTGTTTTAGTCCAGGTCTGCTTTATTGGTCCTGCAGTCGTGTAGCTCAATCGTATTCTAACCTTGAGTTTGCATTCTATTTCTAGTAAATTTAATATATCGATATGTAAGACGCAAGACATTATTAATTATTTTTCTTAAAGCGCTCCAAAATGTATCTAATCGTGGTAATTTAAGCTTAAGGTAAAGACGAAGCTGGTCTATGTTGTTCCTCATAAATATACTTCTTAAAATATGTTAAATATAAAATCCTTTAAGCAATTTTTTGGCGATTGTTGTTGCTGTTTATGCAGCGGCAACATGTAGTTTTTTGGAAAGGGGGCACAAAAAACGAGAATGTACAATTAAATTGTGAATAGTTTATTGAACAACTTCCAACTTTTTTAACTTGTCTGAATTCGACTCAACTTACATCTAACAAATACATCAAAAACACATCAGAAAATGGAATATAAAGCACATTTACTGAGGAGTTTTTATTAATAACTCATAGAACATTCCAAAGTCAATTCCATCCGATAGCAACCAACATAATTTGAATGGTGATAACTATTACACGGGTTTGATACCCTTGCCGGTTCTTATCTTTTCCGATTGTTCCTATACTATTTATATATATACAATGGTGCAAAATTAAATAAAATGGTATGTACTCATGATTAAAAACTCCATTCGCTGGACATATTTATTCAGATTTTCATAAAGATCCGTCGTCCGATTTTAGTGAAATGAAAATAGTAAACTTCGATTACTGTCTGACATTGATTAGCATTGACAGACAGACCGACCGACTCCCCAGTTGATGCCGATTCAATATACTTATATTTATATACACTTTATGGGTCGGAGATGTCTCCGACAGACTGCAAATAAATGAAATATACCCAAAATAAGTATCTACCCTGTGCAAGAGTTTATGCTTTTTGCCTTAACTGCCGATTTGGTATTAATTGATTCATTTTATGGAGGCGAAAGGGGACATTTTAAAGGGGAACATTTCAAAGAGGGGCATTTTAATGGGGGAGAATCCCAGGCAAGTTGTGTACTAAATGTAAAATTTGCTGACTACTCAGATTGCGGAGACAAGCTGCAACTTTTAAGGGTTCAACTCTGCACTGCATAATGTAAAAACGTCAACAACAAACGAAGAGATGCAGCAGAACAAACTAAGCGAAAAGTAGGCCAAGTAAAATTGATTTTATGCGTCGATTGTTCCTGCTGCTGCCATCGCAGCTGCAATTTCGGATTTACAAGCCTGTGTATGTGTGTGTTTGTGTGTGTCTTGTTTGTATGAGGATCCCAGCTGCGCTGCAGTGTGGCAGCGATCACTTGCAAACTGTGCCTGTGCGTGCGACGCTGCGTATGCGCAATATTTACACACGCACATCCACACCCACCACATCAGTCTGGGAAAGTTCGTTAAAGTTAATTGGCAACACTTGAACGGGCTTTGTGTGTGCGGAAAAGGAAAACCTTTCAGCTGCAGCAGGTGAGACACCCCTTCACACGTCTCGCGCTCTGGCATTTTGCAGAGTTTTCTTTGATTTTTCGGTGCAGAATCAAGTGCTCGCTTTTGACAGCTGATTGGCTATACTGTTTACATTCAAGCTTGCCTGCTTCTTGCACTTCTTCTTGCCGCCTGGCAACATCATCAGCTGCGATGATTCCCTTTGTCTCGTAACACCTTCATCCAATTTCGTTCTGTCGAGCTGATCTGCGTTCGGCTCGGCGCTGTCAGTCTTGGGGCCCAGGCCTGATTTATGGACTTCGGGCCATTTGCTTGGGCATCATTTTTAAAAAGTGACGACAAAACATTCCACAATATGACAAAAACAGTACAAAAAACCAAAAAGAATACAAAATCTCTGAAAAAACGTTGAATAAAATGAGAAAGAGTTGAAAAAAGATGCCATCGACAATTTAGATAAATTTTCCCACCAGCGATGGGCATAAAAACAATGCAAAGAAGAGACAGCACCACCCCATTCCCATTCCCGATGAGGAGGAGGGGTGCAGAGGCCAGGCGATCAAGCGCATGGTGTGCCGCCTGGCTGCGAGGGGTGCCAGCTTGCTCTCTGGGTGCGCTGCCGCCGCTGCCGCTGCCGCCGCCGCCTTGTGTACATCCGCTGCGCTATTCCGCTATTCTCATTCTTTGTCCATAATCACGCTCCGCTCTCTGCTCGATATCAAATGATAAAGTCCAGCGCAGCCTGCCTGCGACTTCTTCTCGCATGCTGTGTGTGTGCGTGTCTGTGTGCGTGTGTATACACAAGAGCTCAGCGACGGAGACGACGCATCCTTCAGGTACAACTTACTCATATATCACAAAAGGATATCGCCTGCTCGCTCGCTGTGTGTGCTTTTCTGCTTAGCTTTTCTTCCTCTTTGTCTTGTCTGGTCAGCTTTCGGCTCCGACTTCGACTCCGACTCCGACTCCAGCTCCGGCTCGAAGGTGACACCGTGGCGCACACACAATGCCCAGAAAGGAGGCAATAAAAAATCCAACATATTAAAAAAACGATTCGTATATTTAACCAGTCGCACAGCAGAAAAAAAAGCGAACGCCGCATCAAAATCAACTCGAAAAATTCGCAATTTTATTTTTTGCTCTGCATTAAAAATGCAAATGTCGCATTCAGTTGCCCTCCCAGCCTCCTCTCCCCTTACCTATTCTCTCTTCACTTCCTGTGCTCCTAAGATTTTGGGTAAACAACATTTGCAACGGCCAGCGAACCTGAATGAACCGAGCCAGCCCAGCCAGATCAGCTGTATGGCAGAGCACAGTTTTAATCGTCCTTTTGTGGCTTCTGTTGCGGATCCCTAACTTATCTGTCTATTTAAATTGGAACACTTTTCATTGATTGAAAGCTTGGGTTCATATCGAAAGACGTCTTTAGTTTTCTCTATCCTTAATTTTCTAGCTATTCAGAAACCGCTTTGCGGATCTCCGGAGACATCGTTTTGACTCGATTAGGGACATCGTGCCAATCGCGAAATGTAGTTTTAGTACTTACACAAGTATTAGTACCTCAAACATTTATAAGTAATATTTAAATGGAGTTAAAAAATAAAACCAGAAACTGTATCCCCTTTCAAAAACCATCAGAGATCTTGTGACATTGCATGGTGTGTTAATATGGACATGAGAACTTAGAAGATTCGAACTTAATAATATTTAGTCTGGATTCTAGCTTCTTAAAGTTATATTTTGTATTAAAAATCATTCCAAGTATTTTAAGGGTTATTTACTATTTCGATAATATTGAAAGATGTATTATTCACTGGCAACATTCCTGATCTGATTGGGGTTTTTGGGTTTTCCTCAATCCCTGGCAGCAAATGTTTGTTTTTTATTCTTCATTATCCCAGTCTAAATTTGAATTAATTTAAATGTAAAAATAAAATTTGGCTTATTTTAAATACAAATTAAATAAATTATATTGGGTTTTCTGCAAATGTGCAGGATTTTTCATTTCTGTACTGTAATGTATACATATATATTCTGAAATAGGATCAATCGAGAAATCGAACTAGGCCTGTCCGTGTGTCCGTCTGTTGCAACGCAAGATATTGCAATTATATTTAAATAATATATATATATATATTTATAATATATCATACATAGAAAAAATCATCTAAATCGGACTACTATAACATATAGTTGTCATAGGAAAAATCGGGCCAAATCCAAGTTTTTGTATGAGGAGACCAGTTCACTAGTATTGGAATGATCTAAGGAGATAGGAACCTGCAAGGGTCTAAGAGAAGGAGACAAGGATATAAATATTAGTTAGCTAATTATTCAGCTAATTTAATTTAAAAGTCAAACGGAGTTTTAAACATAAAATATATGTAAATAAAACAACAAGCAAATATTAATATAAAGAGCGAGATAGATGGAAACAGACGGAGTGCCATAAAATAAACGACCTGCTTTAAAAAGCTCTTGGATTGCATCGTGTAAACGGTTTCCATCGTATAAACCACCACCACGGCCACAACAACAACTATCATCAGTGCTCAATACTTTCTTGGTCACTGGACAATGTCCATCCTCCTTTTGTGGTCGTCGAGCCAAGAGGTTCAGGTACATTCGAGTACCTCAGCCTCTGCCTTGGGCTCTGCATAGCGCTCTCTCTGCCTCTCTGCCCCTCTGCCTTCCTCCCTACTCGGCCTCGGCCTCTGGCTCTACCTTCAGCTTGGGCGATTTGAATGGAGACAAGTCCCTGCGTCCCTTTCGATCTTCTTCAGGCGATCCTTTGTGTGGCCAAGTGCGCTTCTGCTGCTGCTGCTGCTGCTGCCTCTACCTCTGTCTGCTTCGCTCACAGCTCGCCCCTGATGGCTTGTTGTTGTTGTTGTTGTGTTGGTATCTGGGGAATGAAATTAAAAGAACGCAAGAAAGTTTTATTATGCGAGAGCGGGGCAAAAGAATGATGAAAAAACGCGATTTTTTATATGAAAATATTTTTTGAACGGACTGTGGCGGTGGAATGAAGTATAAGGACAGGGAGCGAGAGAGCGAAAGAGCGGCATTGGCACCACCACCACCACCGCCACGATCGTCGGCGCATATGGGGTAATCTTAGAGCCTGCTGCCTGCCTGCCTGCCTGCCAGGCTGCCTGCTTGCTTGTCCAAGAAGTGTTGGATGTCATCTTATTATTTTGAGCAGCAGCAGCGGCAGCGGAGGCAGCATTGATGATGACCATGCGCCGCGATGACCATCAGCTTCTGCTTGGTTGTGGGTTTGGGCATCATCGTCGTCCCCCGGCCAAGCCTCGCACTGTGAAAACTGTGGGAATAAAAACAGGATTCAATGCCGTTTTTTCCCGCAATTGCGTTATCGCCGCCGCAGTTGTTGTTGTTGCTGTTGATGATGCCTCCGCTTCTCTCTGGTCATCAGCATCCGCGTCCTCCTCATCGTATCCTCGCGCATGTTTGCAGCTTCTGCTCCTACTGTCCCTGTGTATCATTTCCCTTACTCTCTTTCTACCAAGCAGAAATAGTTTTTCTAGTTTCATGTTAGTTAAATTCCCCATATATCTTTAATTTCTCACTCTCTCCCTCACTTTCTCTCTACCATCTTGCATTTTTTAAGCTCTTCCATTTGTAGAAATAGAATAGTTTTCCTTTCTTAATCGACCAAGACACACGCGACACATGTAAAAGAAAAGGAATCCTGTGAATAATCGACAGAGGAAGTCGCCTAATGGGATTACTTCACTCTGGCATAAGTATAATTCCCGCCTAATTGGATGATCTCGTTGATGGCATGCTCCTCTTCCCGCCTTCCTCGCACACAGCTTAAGCTTTTGAGCTTTTTATTGCGGTCAACGCACCTGCAGCACACAAATTGAGTTAGCAGACACGCCCGAGGGGGCAGAGGCGAACTAGGGTAAGCGGGATATGAGCAGGAGGCAGGCAGAAGTATGACAGATCTTATCGGGCAGCATCTAGAGATGCTAGATATGCTTGTCCGTCACCCAGGCACAGGCACAGGGGCAGCCTTCAACTTAATTAAACTTGGACGCCACAATCCGAGGGAGAGAGAGTGAGAGAGAGAGTGTGTGTTGTTGTGGATCATAAAAACAGATTGCGCGTTGCCGGCCAAAGCAGAAGAATTGCAGTTAATTGAAATGTTCCTCTCGGGCTGAGCCGAGCAGCAGCGCGCTGAGCCTTAGCGACAAACTCTGAGGCAGCGCTGCTTCAGGCCAGCGACGCCGGCGACAGCGACAGCGACCGAGGCTGAGGGGTCAATTGAAGCAATACACTGACGTGCCTTGCACGTGTGTGCATGTCTGCTGGGTATAGCTATGTAGAGTCAAAAAATGCCAATAGTCTATGGCTGAAGAAAAAAAGTGCTAACAAACGGCTAGAGATGCCGCAACAGTGCGAGAGAGAGAGCGAGAGGCACGAAGTAGACTGAGGCAGAGGGAGCGCGAGAGAGTGAGAACTGCAGAGCGACAAAGCTACAGAGCGCTCAACGTCTCGTCTGGGTGGTTGCTGAGTAAGCGAGCAAGCTCTGCCCGCTGCCCGCTGCCCGCCGCCCATGCCTCTGTCACTGCCTCTGTCACTGCCGCTGTCGCTGCCTCTGCCTTAGCCCGCCCTGGCAACGTCTGCAAAAACTAGACACATACAAACAGACAGTCCGTGTCGCGAGAGAGCGAGGGAGAGCGAACTGCAGGCAATGCACAGCAACACTAATACCAATGCAACTCTCGCTGCTTCCTCTACGAATGGCAAAACAAAACAAAAAGAAAACGCACGCTGCGCTTGTGTGCGAAGCTTTGCCGGCTTCCATCGAGAGTGAGTGTCAGTGTGAGTGTGTGTATGTGTGCCTGCGTGTCTGTGCATGTGGTCTATGCATATGTGTGTGTGTGAGGTTGTCGCTGCAAGCTTTTTGTAGCTGTCGCCTGGCGCGCGAGACCGTCGTCGTCGTCGTCATCGTCGTCTGGCTAACTGAACAGCCGGGTATCTGTATCTGTATCGCATCGTCACTCCACTCGCAAGTATCGCGGACGCGCAAACGACCATGCGAAAAATTCGCAGTTACAAATCTGGAACTTTTTACACTAACGGTTAATTGAGCAAAACTATTGGCGAACAAACCCCCAACTCAAAAATAATACTAAATAATAAAACAGTCAAAATTGTACAATATTCCGTCAGCCTTTGGATGCAATAATCAAATTATCAAAAAACGGAGTCCGCGCATACGTCTCACACCCACAAACACATTGGATATTCTACTCAAAACCTATACGATAATTAACAGAAACAGAAACAGAACCCGAACCAAAACCAAAACTAAACAAAATAATAGATCGAAACGAAACCATATCGCATCACAGAGAGATAGCCCGAAATTCCGATATTCCATTTCTAGTGTTAAGTGCAAAGTATTTGTCAGTTTTTGTTTAAGTTTTCTTTATTTGCAACTCTAATCCAACATAGTATAGTATATAATAGCGACGACAAGTGTGGTTAGAGGAGGAGGAACACAAGCTGAATACGCTTAAGAATTGACTCCAAATCATAAGACAAAAAGCAATAATAATAATAATCGTGTTAAACATAACATAATTACAAATTGATTTGAGAAGTCAACGCTTCAAAGAACTGTTAGGTTCGAGCAAGGAGGTTCCCTTAGGGCCTCAGCCCATTTCTATGGGCGCCCCCTGCGAACTGTGAAGCGCAACACAATGCAGCGCCATGTCTGGAAGTGCATTAAGATTAAATATAAAATCTATAAATCGCTAACAAGTGAATCCAATACAACCTGAATCGGCGAGTACAGCAGAGAACGAAGAAGCCAATAAGACAATCGAGAGATCGTTATTAAAAAGTGTTTTGTGCAAAGAAAATGATCATAAAGTAAGGAAAACGAATGAAATTATAGTTAATATCGAGGTGAGAGTGAGAATAAATTGGATCGGAGCGGGAACTGTCACTCCTCTTAATTACTAAAGAGATCCTAACTCCCTAACTCGCTGAAAATCGAATCAAAATCGAAGAAAACGCAATTGCAATTACTGCTTGGAAACAGCAAAGCTACAAAGACAAAGACAACAACTGCAAGCTGCAAGCTACAGCTCTACAACAAGTTTGATTCGAAAAGCCTTTACGTAACTCGTGATAGTTGATGCAATTAACCCACTGTAATTGCAACGACTGCAGCTGCAACTACAAATACAACAACAAGTATAAGGAGTGCGCATGGAAGCGCAGCTTTAAGCCAGCTACAAGCCCCAAAGCTCGCTCGGCAACAGCATAGCGAGAGCAGCGCAACGGAACCGGGAGATCAAGAGAGAGAGAGAGAGGGAGACTGCACATTTGAGACTGCAGACTGCAGACTGCAGCCACCAATCGGATTCAATTGCCGAGAGCGCACACTCGTAACTTGTTCAGGCTGCTCTCTCGGCGAACACTTCGTGCACTTCCTGCGCAGCAGTCGCCCAGCAACAAGCAGCGGCACGGCGAACGAGATCAGTTCGTTGGCGAATGCAACGGTGATTGCAATTGACGCTGCCTTGCATTCTTCGCCAAAAAGTGAAACAGAGAGGAAGAGAGCGAGAACGAGACCGAGTGCGACTGCGACTGCTGAAAAGAGTAGGTGCGTGTGTGCGTGTGTGTGCATCGATCATCGTCATCATTCCCTCTACTGTACGCCGCGAGCAGACTCACGCATTACCGCTGCTCCAACAGCTCGGCCCCTTATCTTCACGCCAATCCCCTCTCCCCACGCCTCCGTCGCACGGTTCGTTGCGTTTTTCGAAGTGTTCGTGTAAAAAATCATTGAATATATTTTAAAGTAGAGAAAACAACTTGTAACAACGTCGAAACGAAACGATACATTCAATATCCCCTGTCTCTCTCCAGGCATTTTAGTTATCTCGTGTGTGAACAACGAAAGTGAGTGAAGTTTTGTGATCAAGTAAAAAATACAATAATAATATACAAACTACATAAATATACAAACATACGTCTGCCTTCATAATATACCTACACGAACATACTACATACTACGTGCAGTTATTCGGATTAAGTATCTACACCTGCAGCAGCCAATCGGATATACTCACTTGGATACACTGAACACTGAAGTAGAGACCTAACTACTAACTACTGCTACAATTCGCTTGAGTAAGTGGATAAAACTCGTTATGCATATTTGTTGGAGGATCTATTGGGTCATTCGATAGTTGACGTTGGTCTGTCTGTCGGTCTGTTCTTCTGCTGCCTGTCTGTATGAGCACACAAATCTCAGCTATTATAAAAGCTAGCAACCAAATTGGGCATGAAGGTTCCTGTGTACTATGCGCAGATGAAATTTATTTTAATTTTGGATGCCACGCACACCGTCCCCGTATACACGACGTATAAAAGATACAACTTACTGACATATACATACATATATTTAGCTGAAATATCTCCGTTGCCTCGAACAATAAACCCAGAACTTGTTCAAGATTGTATGAGCAAAACAATCCAATTCCCACAATCATTTCGGTTTTCAAATTTGTTACAAAGATTCATACGTTGCAATTGAGGTGACACATTATTAAAAGCTTGAGATTAAGTTGTAGCAAAGCTTGGCGCCCTCTCGTAGATCCGGAAAGCGTAAACGGTGTGAGTTAGTCTAGAAGTAGTCTCCATAATTGATTCTCCAAATTTAGTCCAAGTTACGCCTGCCTGTTACTTTTAGTGCTATAGAGGTTCCCATGTTTTCTATTTGTGAAATCCAAGAGCAGAGCTTTTTATGTGTTCCGCGCTAGCAAAAATAAATAATTAAAATAAAGCTTTTATCTCCTTCGATTGTTCCTATACTACTTGCATATAATGGTACAGAGTTTTATAATATTATTCAAGTATTCGTTAACAGCAAAAACAACTCTGGATATACATATACATTTTTAATGTTTTAATAATGGTTCCCATAAAAGCTATAGGATTTTATAAAAAAGTATCACGTATAATTTTAATTGGTTCTCATACAAAACCTTAGATAATATTTATATAGAAAAAGACAATTTTAGTAAATTTAGTTCAAATAACTTGAAAAATACAATATGTACATATGGTACATATGGGTTCAGTCCGGCACGGCAGTTTTATCAAGATACTCGTAGCTGTTACTCTGGGCCAATTCGATTCCTGTACTGATGCTGATTCAGAAAATATATATTATATATTATAAGGTGCGTTCTAATTTTCTGGTTAAAATAATATACCCTTTGCAAGGGTATAAGAAATAATTAAATAGCATATGAAAATCACGTGCGAAACGCGGTTGCAATACCAAACACCCTTCCCCCCAACTTCGAGAAATCCAACAACAAATGTCATGGAAAGCCAGTGGATGTTGTGCATCAAAACTGACCCAGGGTGTTGGGCTGGCTGTGGACTGTGTGGGGCGTAATGGGTTAGGGAGTAACGCAATCCAACTAGACGCGTGTAGACGAACGTAATCCACAAGTTCATGACCAAAATGCCGCATGGCAGCGGCAGCAACAACGACGAAGGCGAGTCTAACAGATAAGCGTGGGCGCAGGGTTCGGCCAGTCACTTGCCTTGCTCGGCCATCTCTCAATACACACACCAACACACACTCACATACTGTGTGGGGGACGAAGGCACTTTTATTAACCGCTGCAGTTCGACTGACTGTGCTGCCCATCGTTGTTACTGCTGCTGCTGTTGTTGTTGTTGCGCTTGTTGCTACTCGTGTTGTTGTTTCGTTTATATTTATGAATGTGCGCTCTTTTAACCCTTCGAAGGAATGTTTGCCAGTTGTTTTTTTTGCATAGACGCGCAAATCACGTCTGTATGTGTGTGTGTGTGGATCGGATGTGGAACGTCGACGTTCACTACGTTATACACAGAAAGCAGAAGTTTATTTGATGTGTTTAAATACTAAACTGAAATATGTAGATATGGCAACCCTACCATCTCCTTCGTTTCCTTTTACATCCAATTTATGCTTTAATCTTGCATCTTTCCTGGTTTTCACTTTTATTTTTGGTAGATGCAGTCTGCATATGCATTTAACTCATTCGCTCGGTTCAAAGATAGCGCTACGTTCCACACGTAGCGACAACACACATGCAAACTTGCCTTCCACACGCGACAAATTTTTACCCAGCGACTGTCGAGTTTTTGCATTTCAAGCTCACATACACACTCACACGAAACGATCTTCTGCAGCCGCAGGCAGAGAGAGTGAGCGTATCTGTGTATGCTTGTGTTTTTTCGTCTTTCGCTTTGTGTGCAAATTCTTCTCTCGCTCTCTGTTGCCGCTCCCTGCCAGCGTCGGCGTAAGCTTCGTAAAGAGCATTCTCACGCGCCCTTGCTCTCGCACTCTCTCGCACTCTCAGTACAAAATATTTTTTGCACGTTTTGCGAAACTTTTTGCCTGCCTCAGCCGACAGTCGTGTTTGTGTTTGTATGTGTGTGTGTTTGCATGCGTTGCGACTGTAGCCGACACATTTGACTGTGTGCATTTTTGTAGCTGCTGCCGTCGCCGTCGACGTCGTCGTTGCTGCAGCTTTCGTTACGACTTGCGGCTGTGACTCCCCTGAGTTGTTTGTGGGTTTTGTTGTGCGACGCAAGTGACGACGTGAAGACCAGCAGAGCAGTAGAGCAGCAGCCAAGAACCGGTGACGTAGTCGACGTTGCGAATGCCATTATTACAACGGGGCTGCCGTTCTCGCGAACTACAATTACAACAAACAAAAATACATGTGTGTGGATATGTACATGTTTATGTACATAATACAACGATATTCAGATTAGCAATAGAAATCAACTCTATGCAGTGAGGCAATTTTGTAAATCAAAATAGAACAAAGCGTTCGCTACATACACTCTCATACACCATAGCACAACACATACACAGATACGTGCGCCTGTACATGCATATGTATTTTTATTTGATGCTCGTTGGAGAATTCGCGACGCGCACACACACACTCACGCACGCAAACGACGTCGGCGAAATCGCGGCAGAGCGCGCGCGGCAACGAAACGGAACGGCGTACGGCCACTGTGATCTCATAAGTAAAAAAATAAATAATATATAAATAAATAAAATATATAATTAAATAAATAATAAATAAATAAATCAAGTTCAAATCAAAAAGTTATTATTTAATGCAATTGTATAAAAGAATAAAATGCAAGAGAGCTAGCAACTAATCAATTTCAACACAACGAGAAATCTAGTTTAAAACAAAAACAACGAAGGAGGAAAGTGCATAGAGAGAGGAGAATTTTGAGCGAATCGACGCGTAGTGCAGGGAAAAGGTAAACGAAGTGCAAAGTGAAAGACTCAAATACTGAGAATGGTAGTGGTATTGTGCTGGAGGGAGGGGGAGAGAATGCAGATTGCACACATACAAACGAACAATAACAACAACGTATCCATATCAAGTGCCAGTGTTGTGCTACGGCATTTCTTGCCTCATGTGTGTGACAGTGCGCCCCCAAGCAGCATACATATGCATGTGTGCATGTATGTATGTCTCTCTCTCTTGTGCGTGTGCTTGTGTTTGCAATTAAGTGCAAAATTAAGACACATTTGCACGAGTGTGCGTGCAGATGTATTTAAAGCTAAACAGCTGACATGTGGCGTGAAATGAATCCAAATCATCACACTCAGCCACCCACACCCACCCGTGCGTTCAGGTGTTTCGCTCATGCAAAAGGCAGAGAGTATTCAAAAAATAAAACTTGGAAGCGGAGCTTGGTGTCGCGAAGGCAATATTAACGCCCCACACAGTCTGCGTTGTACAACACTGCAACAAACACGACACACACCAACACAGACGACAGTCTGTGTCCATAACAAAGCGGCCCCACACACATACACACGCCAAGCGCCTTGCATTTTTTGTCTTTAGCGCTTCGCTTGTCTGGCCATTTTTATCCGTAATTGTGTATTGGTGTGTATCTGTGTCTGTGTAAGTGTGCCTGTGCGTAAGTGTGTGGGCAATGCATTTAACATCGTCCCAATCGCATTAAAAGCCGCTGCGTCGTCGTCACCAACTTCTCCCGACGCCGCATGCTGCTAGCGCTCCGTCCACCATTTTGATTTTTGCCTTGCTCTCGCTTTGCCCCCCTTCCCCCCTGCAGATTCGCCGCCGACGCCACCGCAAGAGCTAAAATCATTAAAAGTGAACCTAAAATAAAGAAAAGTCCAGACAAAGTTGCCCCGCATCTGCGTGTTGTTGCTGTTGTTCGAGTTGTGATTGTTGTTGTTGGCATAAGAAACCGGTTCCCGTTGCCTTTGCCTTTGTTTCCTTCTTTTGATCTGCTGCTGTGCTGCCTCTCTGTTTGTTGCCTTGTGATGATGTTCGTCTGTCTCCTATGTGGCCTGTCTCCGATTTCGATTTTGCACTGCATCGCACACACACACACACACACACACACACACACACAAATACTCAGACAGTGCATTTTCTGGGCTCCAAGTCAGCCACGTGTCAGCCAAATGGCGTCCCCAAAACAGACACGGAGTCATGCAGCGTGCATATGTACATCTGTATGTATGTATGTATGTACATATGTATATGTTCGTGTGCAAAAACCGGCCGGCGCATTGCACGCAAAGGGGGAAACGTGCGCGGAAGGAAAGAGCGCCAAAAGCTTTACACTGCAATGGCAAACGATAAAAGCTTTCGACTGCATTGCGCGCTCTCCGAGAGAGACAAAGAGAAAGAGACAGCATATGAGTGCAAGACGCAGCAGGCATACAAACAAATGCACAGAGAGAGAGAATGAGAGACGTAGGGAGAGAATGAGAGAGTAATATCGCTGCAATTATTTGCAGTTCTTGTCTTGTTTCCGTTTCTTTCCTGAACTGTGGCTCGTCCTCAACCAGAGTCGCCCGCCAGCCTCGTCCTGCTCCCCGACCACGTCTCCGTTGCCAGAGGCGGCCTCGTTGTCGTCGGCATGTGTGGATAATTTGGCGCTTCGCCATGTTTTCTCCGTTTTTTGCTTTGGCTTCGTGTGGTGCTAGCTGCATGGAGCATGGCGCATCTAGGGGGAGAAGGGGTGTCGAAGCTAGCGGGCCAAGCAAGTTCGTTGCCGGCAAACACGTTTTCATTTCGCATTGCTGCATTTGTCGCTCTCTGCCTTCTACATTTGTCTTTTAATTTGGCCTGCAACGTGTCCTTCTTCTTCCCTGTTTCGATTTCTTCAGAAAGTTTGTTTGGCTCAGGAAGGAAAAGAGAGGGAGATACTGCATGATAGAAAACATTCAAGCCAAGAATATGGTGTCCAAATCGAAAGATATCCTAGCACGCTGCTATAATCCGCAGTGGGATGAAAGCAAGGGGGCAATGGCGCTTGCGAAGCGTCTTGCTGCGAGGGAAGCAGCATGCAACCTCGACTTGCGATGTCATTCCCTTTCGCAAGCAGCTAAGGGGGGGGGTAGAGAATGGTGGTGCACCGTACCATTCCGGGCTGGCGCTGCCACAATTGCATACAGTTGCACAGTTGCATCACCCTCGCGTCGCGTCGTCCTCGTCACCGTCACGTTCTCCGCTCAGCGGGCGAGCCCTCATACACTCAGCCTAATTTTACAAATAAAATGCGCTAAATAAAAGGCTAGATACACGATGCCACCGACAAGAGTAGTCAAGTGCTCTCTCACCGTTGCACGCCCCAGGGGCTTTTGAATTGAGCGGCGCCTGCTGCCGGCACTTTTCTAATTCGCCATGAAAGGCAAACTATGCCCCGTTGTTGTTGTCATAGCGCCAGCGAGCGAGAACTTGGCCAAATCCTTGCCGGGTGAGAGGAGGAGGAGGGCACCCCCCTTGTTGTTGTGCACACGGAAGCGCAGTCTCGTTTCCGGGCAACTCTTTGGCCGGGCACGTTTGCTCAGTATAAAAAAAGGAAAATAATATTCCCATTTTTTGTGCCTTAACTAGTTGTGAAGCATGCCCCTCCCCCTTCCGTCTCTCTCTCTCTCTCTCAGGCAAAGGGAGAACTTTTATGATTCACATTTTCGTTTTCTTCAGCGCGGAAAAATGCATTGTTATTTTTGTCGAAGCGCCGCCTGTCGACGCCCTTATGTACTAGCTGCGGAACGTTGTCCTCTTTGGCAACTTTACACTGCTAACAAATACATATGCACACACAAACACATTCTGGGGAGACTAGTGCACATGGTCGTGTGTCCCTTAGCCGCATTGCAGTCAATTTTACAGCCTGCGCTGGCCAGGCTCGACACACGTGACTGGCTTCCCCTTAACCCCTCCTGCTTACTCCAATCGAACCTTCTATATTTGTTGATGTCCTGCAATTTTTGGCCACAAACATGTCTGTCTTCCCTAGTGTGTGTGTGTGTGTGTGTGTGTGTGTGTAGTAAATATTGTATTTTGTGGAAAGGCTGCCAAATGAGCTCGCTGCAAATGTATTTTCTGCCAATCGTGCAAATCTTATTCTCGTTCCAAAATATAAAGAACATTGTCCAGTTCTTGCAGACATTTGAAAATCTCGCTGTCCAGCTCGTGCTCGACTGTTGTCGTTGAGCCTTTCCACAATTTACCTAATGGCCAATGCACTTTGCTTTATTTACCATAAATAAGACGGGGAACTCTTATACCGATTCGCTTTCCCGGGCAAATATCTGCACGCTGTCGCAATGGCATTAATTTCTGAAACTTATGCGGCCCCATCGATCCAACACGTAACCCCTTAGTTGGCACCTCCACCTCCACCTTGCCCCCCTGGCTCTCATCTGGTCATAAATTACAGCAAACATTTGCCACACTTCCGCTTGGATCCCTCCGGGTCTGGCACGACAGCCACGACGTTCCGTTTCAAGTGGCATGTCTGCAGTTGCAACGGCAGCAGCAGGAGCAGTGGCAACAGCAGCAGGCAGGAGCAGCAACTATACTTGCAGCCTTAAATCGGCTTATGCCACTCGCCTCTATGGGCTTATCTGGCCCGCTCGGTTTGGGCCGAAAGGGGTTGCACATACTGCGATTCGCTTTAAAGGAGTTGCCGGCAAGTTGCTGAAAACGCATTGAGGGAAAATCAATAACCGAACCACTTCCCGCACTTCTTGGGCCCCGGCTTATTTGTTGCCGGCTCCATTGTCGTCGTCGTCGTCGTCTATGGCAGTAGTCATATTTAAATAGCCACGACATCCCCTTCCCATCGCTCACACCAACCGCACCTCCTTGCGCCGTTAGAGCCAGCGTCCGGTATCAACTGCAATGACACTAGCTGCATGTGCCTAGATAGCAAGGCTTTCTCCTTTATATACAACACTTTAAATACTTTTAGGTATTTGACAAGAGTTATATATTGAAAAGGCAATATTGTTGGAACAAAATCCTAGCTAAAGCACTTCTATATACAGCTGTGTTCACAAAAATAGCAGTGCGAGAAATGCAATCAAGTAATGTTATTTTTTTCAAGTTGCGTTACGATTATTCCAACGTATACACATTGTTGTTGTAGAATGGGATGTGTATAAGGAAGACACGAAAAAATCCCGTTAGATTTTCGAGATTTAAGCAAATGAACAACTCTTTTTGCTAGAAGCACCAATCTTTGGCTGTTCATTAAAATAGCAGTGCGTATCTTAATAAGCCAAACACATGTTTTAAGACGTTTAATTGATAAAAAAGAAGTGGCTTTGTGTTAGTGGCTATTATTAACATTAGAAAACACTAAAATAAATTGATATTTTTTAACTTAGTGGGCAGGGGCAAACATTGTACTCCTGAAAAAAGAAATATTAGAGTGCAATTCTGCTAAAATGATTCATAATACTTTAAACTTTAAAGAAATGCCCGAAAATCATATACATATATACACATATTAATAAATATGTATACGTGAAAGATCTTAATTTGTTTTGATTGCGAAAAAATACTTACTTTAGCTCTTCCATTTAAATGTTTAATCTTTAAACAGAAGACCAAATACAACTTTAGGCTGGAAACTTGACTTACGCTTTTATCTTACTATTGTTCAGGCTTAGCTAGTGTCATTGGTCTATCGGAAAAACAACCCCCAAATGCCAAAGCAAAAATAACAATCTCCAGACCCCAAGTCAATCCCCCCCAGACGGTCTGACAAGCAACTGCAGCATGTAATTCCACTTGCAGACATATCTCTGCCCGACTCCGTCCTCCACACCTCACTTTCAACTTGAGCAGTGGCGACATAATGTCTAGCGCCGATCCATGTGCGCTGTGCCAATGAAAGAAACGATTACAATTTACTTCTCGCTTTATCCGTCATTTTCCTTTTTGTCTGGTTTGGTGTTGACAGAGCTGGTCAATTCCTGGCAGCCTAGTATTTGTCATATCGCCGACTTACTAACCTCGCACAAAGCATTATCTCTTAGTTCAGAACAGAGAACCCTGTAACCATCTCTAACACATTCACGACCCGTTGCCGATGAGCCAGAGCTGTAAAGGGTGCATATCGGTAGAAAATGCACAAAGGGAATAAGGTGAGGGGATGTGGACACGGATTACGGATACAAGTGCAGAAATTGTGCGGGTTGTGCTATGGCGGCGTGTCGCGGCTACAACATGTTATTTATTGAGGTAGTAACTGCTTTACAGCAACAACAAAAACAATACTGATGCATGCAAATCTCGATTTTTACCCTTAAGTTTGAAATTCATAAAAGACAACTAATATTCTAAAGAAGCGCGACCAAATATACATATGTATGTATGTATATACAAGAAACACTAAATTTAAGAAACACTTTACACAGATGTACATAACATTAACATATACATCTGTGCAAAGTGATTCTTGACTGACTGTATATATTGGACAACCATCATTGCAATATTGTCGATAAAGAGTGGTCAGTGTTTGGCTCCATAGCAATACGATTGTTAGTGCGAATCGAACAGGAGCAGAAGAATTTATTAAAAACATGATATGATGATGACATGATGATATCAAATAAATATTCATCTGTTGAGATTTACAGATGCATATGCATTTGTGGTAAGGTTAAATATGTGCTCTCATGACCGATTTTTTTAATTTCACAGGAAAGAATCTTCTAGTTGTTATTGAATTTTACAAATAATTAAATTTACATGTATTTTGTTTTTGCGTTTGTACATGTATGTGTATTGGACTTTTCTGACGGACGGACACGTGATTGTATTGAGGTGATTAAGAATATATAATACATATGTAGTGTATGTACACGCACACATGTACTTGATAGGGTATATTACTACTGTTCCCTTCTGTGATCTGCAGAGAACATAAGAATCCCGTTGAATGATGTTCCGAGAATATTCTTCGTTGGCAGCAGAACTTTGACATAAATCTCTTGATGCGTGGTGGCAACTCTACCCAACTATTTTTTTGCTACTGAACTTGTGATAATTATTGTTTTGAATTGTTGTCACTCGTGCAGGGTTGCCAGCTTCGTCGGTGGCGACAACCTATCGGCATTGTCACCCATTTGGAGAGTAGGCTTTGTGTGACTTGACATTGTACGGTTGCCGTTAGTATATATTTTCCCCCAGTTGTTAAAAGGGCGTGCGTCAAACATATTTCGGAATTTTTTTTAGCGAACAAAAAAGGCAAAAATTCTGATATCGATTTGGCTAATAGAGATTTAATTCCCAAAGAAATATAGCAAATCATGATGCTTGCAAATATATCGCAGCTTGTCAGCGGCGGCGGCGGCACAGCGGCAGCAGCAACAACGACTGCCGCAGTCGTCGCAGCGGCAGCAGCAGCAGCAGCTGCGGCCACTACGGCAAATGAATACGAGATCAAGCCCCAAGCCATGGGCGCAAGTGAGTAACAAAGACAGCAACAGCAACAACAACAGCAACAACAATAAAGTATTTCAATGTCACGCCAAAGAACGATAGTGAAGGAAAAAAGCAAATTGCGAACCCAAAATGAAATGGCAATAGCCAGCGCAAATGCTAAATAGCCAGCGCAAAGCGAATTATGAGCGACTCGTCACAGATACGCACACACACACGCACACACACACAGACACACAGGCGGACGGCACTTAAATACCACTACAGTGCACCTCACCACACCACATCCATTCAACCCACGCTCTTTTCTCTCTCTCTCTCTCTCGCTCTGCGCTCTCGCTGAGATCGACGCGTTCGTTTCTGCTCATTACGCAATAATCGCGTTCCGTTCTGTGTTTGCTGCTTTTGTACATATGTCGATTTTGTTTGAAGAGTCGTCGTCACTGCAACACACACGCCCAAAAAGCGACAGACCCACCATACATACACACACTCTGACACACACACACACACGCACACACACAGAGTGCTGATAATTCCCTGATATGGTACATAGATTGGGCACGTTGGCAACATTGGCAATAAGTGAACTTGCAAATGCATATATATTACATACATACATATTTACATGTGTGTGTGTGTGTGTGTGTGTGTCAAATTCAGCTGTGACCTGTCATTCTATTGACAGTAGCTGCAACCAGTTTTACGATACGTCCTAATGACACAACTGTTTAGCACACACACAAACACAGACACACACATACACACACACTATCACGTGGCGTCGCACACACAGTTGTCATCGTCGTCGTCGTCACAGTGAATGGCTACGTCACGGTTAACACTTGGCACGCGTGCGGTCAACTTGGCAAACGGGATTTGACGGACATCACACAGTAGTCGGACATCGCACTGCGAATATCGGACATATCGTATACGATACACAATATCGTACATAAGTACGCACAATTCGCACATTTGGCGAACGAGCCTCTTCTGTTGTTTACCTTTTTGCTTTTGTTATGCTAAGCAGTTGTTGCTGGCTGCCTCTCTCTCTCTCTCTCTTTATCTCTTTATCTCTCTCACGCACATGGTAATTGAGTGCGTGTCTCTCTCTCTCTCTCTCTCTCTCTCATTTGCTCGCTTGTTCTCTTGGGCGTCGTGCCCTCATTCCACTATGATCACTCACGCATTTTTTGCAGTCAACGAACTTTTTGGCAAACTTTTGCTCTCGCGTAATTTCTGGGTTCCCCTTGTCCCCTACGCAGTACGTGCGTATGGTGCGTGTGCTGCGCCTCATTTCGGCAATTGCTCATATTTTCGCAACTTGGAGTTCATTGAACTTGTTGAACACATACGTAGTTGTAGTTGTAGTTGATTAGTTGATAGTGCAATTGCTGTAAAACTTATGTTATTCTCCTACTCTTTACTTGCAGAAATGGCGGAAGGCAATGGCGAGCTACTAGATGACATTAACCAGAAAGCCGATGACCGTGGCGATGGCGAACGTACAGAGGATTATCCCAAGCTGTTGGAGTACGGCCTGGACAAGAAAGTGCGTTAACTAGTTTGCTTGCAAGATTGCAAGATATTCTAAATGATTTGTTTGTTGTGTAGGTTGCCGGCAAACTGGATGAAATCTACAAAACCGGTAAGCTTGCTCACGTTGAGCTGGATGAGCGCGCGCTGGATGCGCTCAAGGAGTTTCCCGTCGATGGTGCCTTGAATGTGCTTAGTCAATTCCTCGAGTCAAACCTGGAGCATGTGTCAAATAAGTCTGCCTACTTGTGCGGGGTTATGAAAACCTATCGCCAGAAGAGTCGTGCCAGCCAGCAGGGTGTCCCAGCAACGGCCACCACCATACAGGTCAAGGGACCGGACGAGGACAAAATAAAAAAGATACTGGAGCGCACCGGATACACATTGGATGTAACAACAGGTAAATTGCCCCTCCCTGCCTGCCTGCTTCTTTAATAAGGATAGACTTAACCGTCCCACTTATTTATTTGAACAGGACAACGTAAATACGGCGGCCCTCCTCCCAATTGGGAAGGCAATGTGCCAGGGAATGGCTGCGAAGTGTTCTGCGGAAAAATACCCAAGGATATGTTCGAAGACGAGCTTATCCCGCTATTTGAGGATTGTGGCACCATTTGGGATCTCAGACTCATGATGGATCCAATGACGGGCACAAATCGTGGTTATGCATTTGTCACATTCACAAACCGCGAAGCGGCAGTTAATGCTGTGCGACAGGTATTTATGCCAACCGAACTATCGACTCCTACCAAACGCCGATTCCCCCACCCCCTCCTCCAAATACCCCTACTTCCCATAGACCCTAAATCTGAACACAGCTGAAACACTGACCGTCCATAAAACGCTTTATGTTTACCTATAACGTATTGTCTACTACAACTATTTCGATATTACATACTATCTTTACATATAACTATTGTACCACATACTTTACATACCTATATTGTTATATATACATATATATATATATATATATACATATATGAATTTCTGTATAGTAGGTAAAGTTCGTGCCTCGCGAACTAATTTGGTCCTCGACACTGCCGCTTGCTTCCAAATTCAACAACCGAATATTTGTAGCTATATTTACACACCAAAATTATTGACTGCAAATTTGAACTATCTTCTACAACAGCAAAAAGAAAAGTGTATACAAAAATGTATCCCGATTCGGCGCTTTGAGACAAAACCAACACAAAAAAAAAAAAGTTTTAGATGTACTGCTTTCTTAATAGTCCGCTAGCTGCTTTCTCTCTCTTGCTCTGTATCTTTACTATTCTCGTACTTGTATCTATCTGTATTTTTATTGATGTATGCACGTCTTGTCTTTATAAAGATTACATTTTCGTTTCGCTTCGGTTCGAAGTTACGTTTAAACTCGCGCATCGAATCGATAATTGAAAAATATTCAAATTTGAAAAGAGTTCTCTCTGCATCGGCAAAATTTGAACTGCAACCTTCAACCTGTCTCTCCTCTCTTTGTTACATTTATTTTGTTTTACGTAGTTTTCCACAGATCTAGCAATTAAATCGATAGCCTTAGTATGTTTCGACTTTCAGCTTTGTAGAATACTATATATTCTTATCGAAGGGGTACGTAGTTTCCATTGTCTGGTTTTATAAAAAAAAAGCTGCGAGCCGAACAGCAGGTCGAGCATGTCCTACTGAACTAACCCTTTGGTATATATCTATATATCTAACTTCTATCTTAACTAACAGCTCACTCACTTACCTTAAACTTTTACCTCGTTATTTTTAAAATGCGGCTTCGTCACCAACCGAAAACTACAAACTGAAAATGTTTCCAAATCGGTAATACAAAATTCTTACAAAAATTTCTTTGATTTATTTGATTTATTATATTAGTTTTACATTGCCCCGTCCCGCCATCCAAAACCCGAACCCGAACCGATTTACTTTTGGTTATTACTCAAAATTGATTATTAAAATATATAATTATGATTTTATTTATTATTTATTGCAATTAACCTCGAATTGGTATTAAAGCATTTTACCTCCCCCCTATATCTAGCTCGATAATCACGAAATAAAACCCGGCAAGTGCCTGAAAATAAATATAAGCGTACCGAACCTGCGCCTCTTCGTAGGCAATATACCCAAGTCGAAGGGTAAAGATGAAATTTTAGAGGAATTTGGTAAACTTACAGGTAAATTGAAACAAAATTAACAAATCCGAAAACTATTTTAAATTTCAAACTCCGGAGTATAATCGAAAGTCGCGCGCCTCCACTCTCTCTCTCTCTCTCTCTCTCTATCCTTTCACTCTTATCGCGCGTTTCCTTTCGCAATGCTCCAAATCGGATTTAAATTGTAAACAAAAATCCAATTGGCTATAAACTAGAAATCTAATTGGCAAATCACACAGGCAGGCCAGGCATAGGTATTAAGAGCATAGGTCGTATGGAATCAGATGTATATGTTTTGTTTGTTCACATTTTAAGTTTTTCATTTCATTTCACCATTTCCCATTCTCCATTGCCATTCATCCACACCATATGCAGTACAAAATAAAAATCATGTCAGTTCAAAAATATCACGCAGGGATAAAAGCATCCTCGTGTTTCCCTATTCAAACTTGAGGCTCTTTTCAAATGCGAAACAGAAACAAAACTGAAACCACATGAATGCACATAACCAGCTCGAATGATCATCTTTGTATGTTGAAATTCGAGTTTAGGTCGCACATACCAACAGACAGGCATATACAGATACTCCCACACCCACACACATGGACACACGCACAGATACACGGCCATAGCCAGGCGCCATTTGTCATTTGTCATACGCTTCAATAACGGAACAAAAATCTTTTTTTATATCACACTACATGTTTATATAATCTCCAGTCATTAACTTTGCGTACAACTAAATAAGATGAAAGAAAAAAACAATTTCGAAATTATCTGAAAACTTCGATGCATCGCAATGTTTTCATTTCATGGAAGGCTTTTTATAATTGAATTGTACGGCTATAAGGTCATCTGAATTGGTATTGAAATTGATCCAAAGGTAAGATGTGGCTTCAAAAGGTTTTACGATGACTTTTCAGCTGTAGCATTGCGTAAGATAAACTTTTCTCGGTAGCAAACACGTACCATAAACTTACAATCAACTCACTTAATTATTAGTTGAACAAGTTAATACAATAGCTAAAAATTTAATCAATATTTCATAAATTTCTTTTTATTTGGCACGCACTCAAAGAAGATAACTAAGAACTTAATTTAAAACTACTTACTAAGTCTAAGCTTAGATCTTTAAAAATTTTTAAGTCGACATGCTCTCACACGAACAAACAAACAAACAACCACCCACACACACACACACACACACACAGAACATACATCCAAAAAAAAGAAACCGAAACCGTATATTTTCACCCCAGAACACAAACCCAAAAACAAAGTCAAAGGATATAAAATTTTTTCATAGCAAATCAAAATTTTCTTTTGTTTTGTGTGAACTTTTACAAACAATTGCAGCTAAATGATTTTGAAATTCGGAAAGGCAAAAAGATTGGTGTTACGATATCATTTAACAATCACCGGCTATTTGTCGGTAATATACCTAAAAATAGAGATCGTGACGAATTAATTGAGGAATTTTCTAAACATGCACGTAAGTGATCCAAAACAAAACAAAACAAAACCAAATAAAATGATATACCAGCTAAATCAAACCCCACCCCTCCTCCACCGAACACCTCAGCAAATTGGTAAATAAACAATTGGTAATTAAGTCGAAACTTTTTAGGGGCGAGATTTGCAGACAGCTAGAATGAATTGAAGGAGTTTAATTGGATTTTTGTTTTGCAATTTTCGCTTTTAAAATGCTTTTAAATTCAAATAAATTCTCACAAAACCAAAACACACCCAACCTGTGGGCAAAACTGAGTCTAAAGGATTATTATTATAACTTACACAATCACCACCACCAACTACTACCCAACCAACCTATTCACCTCTCGATCTTTCTCTCGATCTATCGAACTATCTATCTGCTAGCAAAAATACAACAAAAAATTAATTGTAACACTTTGCTTATGATTTGGTAAATAATTTTGAAATCACAATGTGCCCAATTTGCTGACATTGAAAACCAAACTTGTAGCTTAACAATTCGCTAAACGAGAAACAATACTTGTTTGAATATTTTTGAAAACCGAAACGTCTCACACCCCAACAGAAAAGATATATGTATACTATTTAATACTACTACATGTGAACCCAACAAGAACTCGACAATCGCACACGAACTAAAGAGTAAACCCCAAACAATTTGGTTAGCTTTCCGTTGATGTAACCAACTGAACCATTCATTCGATTGTTCTGGCCAATCATTGATATACATATGTACATACATGTACTGTACATTTACTCGTACGTATATAACTGTGGTAATGACTGGAGAAACTACACAAACTTCCTTTAATGAGTAACCCCTCTGTCTCGCTCTGTATTTCTCTCTCTCTATCTCTCTCTCGCTCTCCTCTGTTAATTCGATGAGAAACACAATCGAAAAATTTAATTCTCTTCTGTCTATTGTATCTATATCTGTTTTTCTCAGTGTATACAAAACTACCAACTATCATGTTATTGTTTTTGCTATATCAACTAAGGAACAATTTTAATCTCAATGTTTAACTCGACAATGATTGTTGTTGAACAAAAAAAGCGTGCAAATTATTATTTTCAGTTCCTCTTTGCAACTTGTACAAACAAATCCGAATCAAGAAGCCCTCCCATTTACTTTAAGTTTATCCTTTCTAATGCTCTAAGTGTGTCTTTCATTTAAACAATACTTAGTCTTTCTATATATATACATACATATATACAAGTCTCATTGAAGAATTCAATACACGACATGTGCATTTATTTATTCAAAAATATTTGAAAAGTTCTTAACAGGACAGGAATTTGTTGGCATTGGTTTTCAAAATCTTCTTCTTTACATATTCTAAACTGCAACCGAAATTGAACAAAGTTTAAACAGCTGTTGAAATGCGCAATATTTTGCAGGACACTGTAAAATTCTGCGCATTTCTGTGTATTTCATAAAACTCACAATTTTGAATTATTTTCTTTACTTCATGTGAGTGCGGTTCTTGAAGCCGCTTTCGTCATCACATGCAGCCTGTCAGACACGCATACACACATACATACATACATATGTGCAACACAATACACAAATATACCACATACTCAAAATGCTGTCAATACAAATACTTTTTTGTTGTATTTCTCTTTATATATATGTGTGTGAAACTAATTATAATCATTTAGTAGAACTCTATTTGACTAATTCTCTAATACGATCCACCATAACAAAACAATTTATATAACAAAATCTTTGTTTTTACAAAAATTGCACATACTGCAAATCTGTAGCTGGCCTCTACGAGGTAATAATCTATAGCTCGCCAGATGACAAGAAGAAGAATCGCGGTTTTTGCTTTCTCGAATACGAGTCACATAAGGCGGCTTCTCTGGCCAAACGAAGACTTGGCACTGGTAGAATTAAGGCAAGTACAACAGCCCCGTTAAGCCAGTCATCACAAATTAATCTATGTACATATATGTTGCAGGTTTGGGGATGTGATATTATAGTCGATTGGGCCGATCCACAGGAGGAGCCGGATGAACAAACAATGTCAAAGGTGAAAGTGCTGTACGTTCGAAATTTGACTCAAGACGTAACAGAGGAAAAACTAAAGGTGATAATGATAGTGAGAATCTTCTGTATTGATAAGTATATATAATATATATGTATTTGTGCAGGAACAATTTGAGCAATATGGCAAAGTGGAACGAGTAAAGAAGATTAAAGACTATGCCTTTATACATTTTGAAGATCGTGATAGCGCCGTCGAAGCTATGCGTGGCCTTAATGGCAAGGAAGTCGGCGCCTCAAATATTGAGGTTTGTATTGGCTGTAACTCTACAATCCACTTTCACGTTGGATTTTAATTGTCCTTTATTGGTCTATTTAGGTCTCCCTCGCCAAACCACCATCAGACAAAAAGAAAAAGGAGGAAATTCTGCGCGCTCGTGAAAGGCGCATGATGCAAATGATGCAAGCGCGTCCAGGAATCGTTGGGTAAGTTGAAAGATACCACCTTAGAGTTGCAAAACACACACACAAACACAACTAAAAAAGAACATTGTGATCCTTGTTTAGCACAACAACCGATTGGCGCGAAATTTCAAAAGATAAAACGAATCAATGCAAATGTTTTTCATGTTGCTTAGACTATTGTGCCAACCGTTTCGATTGAATTCTAAAACTATCTGTTTGCTTTTCAAGTCGCCATTTTCCAGTGCCACAATACATGCAATTAATTTGTTTATATTTTTCTTTCTCTTTTTATTGCTTATATTCTTTTAATCGGGCTGCGATCACGTGGATGATTCCACTCACCCTCCTTGTCCTCCCAATATACGATATATTCACATACATCTATACTGAACTTAAAATCAATACACCATCTGTGTTGGTTGCTTTGTAAAGATTTGATACATTGTCTCCATACAGAAACCTGTCGCCGACACATCCCAGCATGATGACCATTACGCCCATGCGCCTGCCGGGGGCGCGCATGCCGCTGCGTACGCCGATGCCCCGCGAATACGGTAAGTTGGGCAAATCTGCCAATAAATGAACCTAGATTTGTCAGTACGATCTTCAGTACCGATTGATCGATCAATCGGCAATATAATACTTTATACTCGTCTACTTCCGTTAACGGGCGCATCTCCAAATGCGTCTTCAAAATGAGAGAACGAGAAAGAATTTAACTAGCGCCAGGGTCTGATTATTATATGGTATTGATATTTGATTTTGATTTAGTTTCTCGTAGCAGTCGAATATCCAACCAACGTACATAGGTTTACGTTTAGTTAACTTTTAGATACATGTATTGCTACTAAGCGAACACAGCGAACTCTACTACTACTAACCCTTTCTGAAGTTGAATAATAACTAAGTTAGTAACAAAAAAAAAAACTAATTGGTCTGCAGCTTACGACTTTAAGTTCTCATCATCTTGATGATGCCACGTTTGGTTTTTCTCTTCACTTTATATTTTTATCGTCTCTCATTTCGTTAGTTATTTAAGGTTAGTAAGCGCGCTGCCCACTAACTTGTACGCTCGTGCCCCTCAACCCTCTACTACACACTATACACACACACCACACACATACGCAGTCACACATCTACACTACCCACACAAACACGTACGCCAATCACCCATCCACAACAGTCTAGTAAAAAGTATCCAGCTAGATTGAGACTAACAAGTATTCAGAATTGGCAAAACGATACTGTAACCACCGATCTGTGCACACACACACCCAAACTTTAATTGACACAACAACCTCACTATCATTTTTACTTTGTACCTGCAAGTTACCACATGCCTCGATGCTCTTTCTACTTTATCTCTTGCTCTCTATCTTTCTTAGTTTTTGTTTGCATGTCCGATTCTGTTTGATGTTGTCATTGGTTAATTTATGATTCTTCCTGAATCTTCCCTACTCCCCCGCCCATTCCATTCCACAAGAAGTTAAGCTCTCCGATCGTCTCGAAACTGTGAACTAACCAATACCATTGCTACTACTACTACATACATTCTTCATATGTTCGTACATAACGTATACATAGTTAGACTTAACCTCTAAACGCTGTTCATAGTTCTGTGTCTTACCATAATTAAACGTTGCAATTGTGTTCTCTGTGTAGCGAATGTTAAGCACCCTGTATACTGTTTGATGTTTTATCACCGGTAAGTAACCCAAAGCCATCATCTACTTAAGCAACCCTACGTATTTCTATGTGAATTTATGTGTGTGCCATGCCTCAGCCCCAGCCCCAGCCCTAGCCCGCCCCACTACCCCCGCTGAGTGCGAAGCAGACTTGCTCATCACGGTCGCAATTCGAGTCACAAATTGGTTAAAAAAACAGCACAGCAGAACCTGGCCCAATCAGTTTTGTCAACGCTGCATAGGACTACACACCCATACTACTAACAGCCACATAAACATACACACACAGACACAGTTTGGTCCTTCCTTAATTAAACCCTTCCACCATCCCCTACATCCTCATCCAGACTACGATTATGATTATTTCGGGTACTCTGATTACCACCCCGGCTTTGGTACCGACTCCTACTACGACGATGTGTATCGCATTTATGAGGGCGATTACAGCTATTACGAGTTCCCGAACGGTGCAAGTGGCAATGGAGGTGCCAACAACAGCAGCGTCAGCAGCGCTGCTATCCCAATGCCGAGCAACTCCGGCGGCGGTGGCGGTGGCACCTCGTTAAGTGCTTCGCAGCGTCCATCAAGATCCCAACCGAGTGGCCAAGTCAATTCCCAAGTGGTAATGGTGCGTCAAAACCGTTAAAAAAAAGCAAATGCACACAGACACACACACACATCGATCTATTAGTTACAGTTGAGGCAACAACACGCACACAGAAGATACACAATAACATAAGAGAAATATGTAGCTACTCATTAGAAATTCGTTTGTATCGATTACTTTGACTAAGTTTCCTTTCATCATTGTCTTTTGTGTCTCTTGCTTTTGTTTATTGTTTAATTTGCTTTAGGTTTTATTTCAGCTTCTTTGATTCGTTCACAAATTCAAAATTTGCCCGGTATTCGCTGCCAACCTCAACTCGTATTCAAACTCGAACAACATCCACAACATCAACAACAACAGCAACAACTCATAACTACATGCACCACCTTATGCTTTGTCCACCATCCTACACATCTACACACCCTTGCACATACACCCCACACAAGCAATCGCACACCCACACAGACGCACTTCACGCAAAAGCATGCCCGTAAGCATGTATACTTTGGCCAGTTTTTGCGGAAGAAAAGGGAAAACGCTTCTTATTTAACATTATGCTTTACTTTGCTTTGCTTTTTGCCATGGAAAACTAACATAACACTGCGCTTAATTATGCTTTAATTAGTTATTAATTTAATTATGCTTTAGGTGCGCTCTCTGTATAGCAAATTAAAATACAACATAGTCGAAATGTTAATGTTTTGTTACTCTTGTTTAATTTATATATAGGATATAAATTTGTAGCATACTTTTAAGCATCGCCCGTCGCCACGCTTTATTTTTTGAAGTCGTTTTGAAATATTGTCAATCGCCAAGCGCGTTTCGTTTTTAGATACATTATTCTTATATTATATATTCATACATAAGTACAAGACTCTTCCATAGAGAGGCAGTACAATATTCGCAATTCGCATTTGTTGCTTGAGAAAGTGCAGTGCGAGCGAAACACTTACTCCAATATTCAAATATGAAAGACAAAGACAAGAAAAATATTCAATTTGAAAATACATATTAGATTTATTTTCTTAATCATACATGAATAAACATTTTTTGCATAAAAGTCAACTTATAATACTCTATATACACATCTTACATATACTATCGTATGTAATATATACAAGAATCTAACGCGTTTATTTCGATTTTTCTTTTCTTTCTTTTCTTTTTATATATGTTCTTGTTATACACACTCTTATATATACAAACAATTCATTTGTTTTTCGGTAACAAAAATTATTGAAATCTTGCAAACAAACAAAAAAAAAATTATATATATGTTCGTCAAAAACCAAACCAAAATTCCTAACAAATTTTCTCTGCCAAAAAAAAAAACCAAAAACCCAAACCAAAACCAACAAACCAACGACCAATCGAAAACCAAATGTTATCAACAAACTTTTCGATTCAAAAAACGATAAATAACGTATTAAAAAACCTGCAACCCGCTTTCAAATTTTTACCCAAAACTGTATTCACTCCGAAAACCGAAATTCGAAATTCTCTGTAAGCGCATTATTCGATCTCAAAATTCCAAATTTCAAATGTACTTCTTGCACTTCTCGCAATCCGAAATGAACAAATTCGACAATTCTCTTGGCGATCCATATATATACCACACATTTATTATATATATTTCTACACTCGAATTATATAATATGTAAAAATCTTTTGCAAAAATTTGAAATCGAACCTCAAAAAATACAACTACGAAAACAAATCGAAAACCGACGCTCGTTACCTTGGAACACCCGAAACTGGAATCTCACGGAATCCCTCGCTCTGGAATTTGCATATGAATATTGAATACACCACACACACACACACAAACACACACACGTACGACGACACAACATGCCACTCTCTCTCTCACACACACACACACACATGCTCACACTCACACACACACACACGCATGCATGTCACGATGATGATAATGATGATGATGATGAATGGTGTTGACGATGATGATGATCGTTATTAGGGGGCTGGCCGTGGGCATGGAATCACAGTGCCGCGTGGCCGAGTCGTTGGCCAACGTGGCAGCATCAGTCGTCTGGGGGCCCAACCAGCGCCACAGGCGGCGGGAGCGCCGGCGGTGGGACAGGCGGCGGCGGCGGCGGCTCATCGGGGGGCGGTCACCGCTCAGGGGGCGCCGGTAGCAGCCGGGGGGGTCCGTGGGGTGGCACCAACGCGTCCCAGCGCTCCTGGCACCCAGCACGTCAAGCCGCAACAAAATTTACCAGGTGAGCTCAACAACAACAAACAACAAACAAAAACCAACTTCAACTACCACAGTTTACAAAAACAACAACAAAACCAAAATCCAATCTACTCAAAGCTATAAAAAACGAATAAATATCGAAACAAACAACATCCTTAAACAACAACAACAACAACAACGTCATGCTGCAACAAAAACACCAACACGAAAATCAAAAACCCAATGCATAATTAAATAAGTGAAGCCAAATGAAATACAAATTCCCTCACCTATCCATACACAGTTACAACACACACACACACACACATGCACACACACACACACACACATGCACACACACACACACACACACAGACACACTGAGAGGGCAGAATCACAAGCGTTATCCCGACTTACATTAACAGTCAATTACAACTAGTCGTTGATCGATTATCGCATTTCGATTGTCGAATGTCGTGTGTTTGTGTGTTTTTCCTTTTTCCATTCGTAAAATGTGTTAAGTGTTGTAATCTTTTTAAACCGATTGTTATTTGTTTAGCTTTCTTAATTTTCCTTCCATTTCTCTGTAATGTGTTTTGTCTCCTATATATTGTACTATCTACATATATTTGCGTTTTGATTACTGTAGTTTTTCTCGCTACTTGCTGCTTTTTGGATTGTGGTCCATGGTTTTTCATGAGTTTTCCCCATTTCGTGCTCGAATGTATGCTACAGTTGCATGCGGCCATACGAAAAGCAGTGAGCAGCAGCAGAGCACACCTACACCCATCCACCCATCCATCTATACACACACTCACCCACACATAAAGATTCATATATTGTACAAGACACTACACACACCCGAAATATCATGCACATATGTATGTATATGGAAAGCCAACAAATTATGTGATGTAGGTACATATGCGACTGTTTATGAATCGATTAGTATTTGAGCATCCCCTCTCTACCCTCTCCAATGAATTGTTCATCATTTAACCACGCCTTAAAACCGCCATCTAACGCTGTACTTGGTACTTACATCGACATTTCAACATAGAAACAGTAATTAAACCGTGGAGAGTTGGAGTCTTGCCTATTTCAGCCCGATCAAGCAACCAACCAACCCACCCGTCGACAGTATTCCACTTTCCCTTGACCTCCCCCCGCCTACCACTCCATAAAATTAATTACAAAATTTTGACGTTCGTGTATATAATTTTTTTTCTTTGGATAATTTTGGTTACACACATCAACATATATATATATATATATATATATATAAATATATATATACTAATATTATAATATGAGAGTGCACAAAAACAGAAAAGAATACAATGAATAATTTATAAATTTGTCCTTAATTTTGAAATTTGTTGTTTCCGGCTAAACTTGTAGGTAATATTTTATGTATGTATGTTTGTCATTTATGTAAGATCATGCTTTCTGAATACAGATACGATTTCTACATATGTATTTCTGCTATCCACATGGCTACATATCTTAATATAACAACCATGTGTATGTATTAGTATATACATATGTATATATGTATATTGATACGTATGTATGTATGTATATGTACGTTTTTGTTTTGATTGTATTAAACGTAATTACGATATTCGGGCTCAAATCGTTTGACTTTCTATATATCACTCACGTACACAAATACTAATCGATTCGTTGTTTACCCACCACATAAACAAACACTCACACACACACACACACACACGCACACACACTATTTACGAACACAACACATAATTTATTAAAAAGAATCGATGTATGTACATTTATTATATTTTTGTTGGTGTTCATCGTCCATACACAAGTGTAAATATGCCTCATCCAGGAAGCATCCCGTCGCAGGGTAAATAACATGCTTTTGCGACGCAATTGTGAAGTTAAACCATTTCTTTTTATCCCCACACGCTTAACTCTTCGTACACGTCCACATACTGTTAATTGTTCACACCTCTGAAAGCTTTTTACTTAGTGCGGCTTATACTCATACTTAACTCGCTTACACGACACTCTAAATTCACATTCACAAAAGCGCTCAATTGAACTGCGAATCACATCGAAATCAAAAACAAAAACCAACACTAAAATCTGTTTCTAGCTGGATCTGCACTCAAGACATTCATGGAGGGCAACTAAGCGTAGTTCGTCGGTCGTCAGCTCGATACGCGCTGACAAGTCAAGTCGCTCGCCGAGCAAGAAATTAAAGCGACAGAGCTCCTCAAGTTCTAAAACTAAATCACACAAGTCCAAGAAGCATTCACGAAAGTCCAAGTCGTCTAAAGAAAAGAAATCCAAGAAGAGCCCTAACTGAGAAAAGAATCAAAAAAAGAAATCAAATCAAAGAAGATACCACACCGAAAAAAGAATATCTGTTCGACAACAAAGCATTACACGAACACATACGCACACATATTATTATTCTTACCAACTTTACCTTTACTACTTTGCAATCATGTCAAAATTCCAAATTTGTTGACGAACAAACGAAAGAGAAGGCAAATAATGAAAGAAAGAACCCACCAACAGCGTATTTTGCCCAGGCAATACAGCGCTCCATTCAAAAAGATCGGATGTGGGCATCGGTGTAAAGAAATCATTCAAATCGTAAAGAACAGAACACACACTTTGTCTCCCTTTCTCGCCTTGATACAAAACTTAAATGTTTTATGTTGTTTACCAAGCGATAATATCATGTACAATGTTTTTTCACTCATGCACTCGTACAACATTTCCACCAGCAGACAACTCACAACAAACACATACACCCAACACATACCACCATACCAACATATGTATATGTACACAACACTCTCACGTGTATACCCAAGTTACAGCTCACACAAATGTATTACATGTATACATCACTTACACATACACACACACATGCATTTGTTACATTTGTGTACGAATACCAAGTCTCCGATGTTTATGTCCAAATAACAAAACATTTTGTTGCGTAATTCTATGCAAAAAAGCAACAATAAAAAAATTAGCTATCTAATGAAAACAACCCATCTGTGTGTGTCTCTTTAAACTACGTCTCATCACAAATCATCAACAAACAAATATAAAAGCGAAAACAATTGAACGTTGAAAAAGGATACGTTATCGAAAACATTCTCCCTCTAAGCTCAACCATAGCCCAGTTAAAAATAAAGAACCAAAAACAAAAATAGCCAAAAAACTCTGTTCCATTTGTAGTATTAACAACAATTTTAACTCTCTCTTTTTTCTCTTTAAATCCGTTCCACACCTACACACAAACACCCACACACGCATACACTTGCAAACATGCCAACAACTACAACTATCATTCCCGTTCGATCAGTAGTCGGTAAACGTAAGTTCGATGGAGGTCACCAAAATCCGGCAGATGTTAAGCGACGTTACCAGAGCGGTTTGATAGGAAATGGCGGCAGTTGGGGCAGTTTACCCCTACCACAGCAACCCTTAGGCACAAATGGTGAACAGTGGTATATGGATACGTTTTCGGCATGGAGTTAAAACTACAACAACAACAGTAAAAACTACAGTTATAGATCAACCAACAACAACAAGAACAACACGGAACCTAGAAGCACACCAACAGCTACAACAACAACAACAACCACAAGCAACAACAACTCTTTATCTATCCTCGAACTTTGCTAGAATTGTAGCAAAAACTTTAAAACCAATAGATACGATATAACATATAACAAAACACGATAGAATTGGAATTTCATTTAGCTTATCACGCCTTTTTCACCATTTTCTGAAAAATCCGAAAGATATATACATATTTGTATATATTTACACATAGTTAATAGACTTGCCACAGCATTTTAACAATTTTTTTAATTTGTTTCAAAGCATACACATCATATAACAAAAACCTAAATAATTAGAGCATTTCGCAAACGTTTTAAGGATGAAAGCTACAAAAAGAAGAAACACAAATGCAAAAGCATAATACATTAAATAGTAAGTCCCCGTTTTAAAATTTTAACTTAAAATTGAAACAATAATGAGCATATATAACAAAAGCAAAGGCCTACATACATTTGAACATATTTGTATGTGCAAATATATATATAATATATATATATATATTTAAATATATAGTATACATATTCACAATATGAAATTATATTGGTATACCGCATTAAGGCTCTTATTGATTTTAAAACTTAAGCAAAAATATTTTATACATCTGTAGAACGGGTAAACAAATTCCAAATTCGCAACTTAAAGAAAACAAAATATTTGACTACTATTTGTAAAAAATATGAATCAAACTGAATTCAATAGACTTCTTAGTGAGATGCGCACATATACATTTACACACTCTCACACACGGCATACATAGATACTCTCCTCAACTGTAAATAAGGAAAGCAAAACGAAAAGCTCTAAAGAATTGATAAGAACTATTTAAATTGATAAAGTAATATTCAGAGAAGCAAAGCTTGATGAAGAAACATTGACTGAAATTATAGACGAAACAAAAACTATTGTAACAAAAAAAAGAAACAAATTATTAGCGACTGAGTTTGGATGTATTAGGAGAGAGAGAAAACGGAGCTAAAAGAGAACTGATCGAGGAGGGCCGTTATCATATAACGCCTAGGGGTGAGCTTGGCACGTTGGCAAGACTTTCCGATTAAAATGCAAACTCTAGTTTAGGTAACTTGAAATCAATTAAAACTGACATCAAAATAAGTATGTAGACCTAAGAATAGGGTGCTTTGAATCTTCAAAGACCCAGATACACAAAGAGTTATCTATATGTACCCTTTCAGTTACAGTTTAACAGATATAAGCGATTGAGAACTGTAATCGGCGAGCAACGAATTAGTAAGAGAATCCAATAACAAAACACATCACAACAAACACGCAGTCTAAAATATAAGGACTAAAATAATAATTTTTTAACGGCAAATAACAAGAAATAAACTATTAATAACGATTTAGATAACTATATAAACTAATATGAAAATCAATTAGCCAACGCGACGATATTTAAACCACACATACTATTCGTTTATTTTCCTTTTCCTGAAATCAATCCTTAGAGTGCTGAAGAAGCTTCGTAGCCAATTTAAAACTGGTATCCTACATACTTATACAGAGCAAAAGATAAAGTGGTTATACTTACACGCAAATATACACATTAGCAAGAACTATTTATAACTCTAACTCCATGCCTAATACAAGAAACAAGAACAACATGTTCAACAACAAAAATGTGCAACAACAACTTGCCTAGTTTTCATGAGAAGTTTGCGAAATTCTGTTTGAAAATTTGATTTTATTTTTTGTTTTTTTTTGCTAGATCTCAAGTAAAGCAAAAAGTTAAGTAATAATAACTAAAGAACTAAAGTGTATAAATAATTAAATTAGTTTTAAACTAATAACAAACAACTTCCAGTTTTTAACTCAAAAACAAACGAAAATAATAAGGTGAGGTTGGAGCCAAGTGTTGTTTTACAAAGCGTATCTATATAGACATTGTTCAGCAAGCGCCTAAAACGGAATATATAATATTTTTAAATTGGAACAAGCACATACATACAACCGATACAGAAACAGACACACACACCAAGCAGTTGCCTAAAGTAAAGAGCAAACATACTTTTAAAACATGCGCAAAATTTGCCACACCAGCAAACAACTTTAATACATACTAATAATAATGATATATTAACAAATAATAACATTTACGACAAATTCTAAATAACCATAATTAAGCTTAAATTTAGTCACACATACACACCCCCACAAACAATAAAACATATGATAGTGAAAGTACATCCTGACGAAAGTAAACTGCAGTAACAGCAGCAGCCATTTTCTAACTGTAAAAGAAAATATTTAACCAATTTTTTTGTATCAAGTTTCGTTATGCATTTTATTGTTTTTCTTGTTTCCTATTTAAATTTTATCTTTTTTCTTTTGTTTAATACACACACAAACAAACATATAGAAAGAAATGAGAAATTAAAGCCGCCGCGCGCGTTCTTGCACAAGGAACATTTTTGAACATTTTTTCGACGCAAACAATTAAAATTGAATAGAAATTTTTGAAAATTCTTTGGTGACACACTGAAAACCCACACAATTCAAATTGCAAATATATGTCTAATGATAAAGTGTTGTTTAATTAGATACTGTACTGATTTTACATTGTTTTAAATTTGTCATATTTATAAGTTTTAGTTGTTAATGTGTTTTTATTGTAAACTACAAAGCGAATTGGCAACCTGTTACACGATCCGTTTAAGTTTTATCTTTGGTATATTCATATATGTAAACAAAAAAACAAAAACATCAAAAAAAACCAGAAAACACAGAAATTCTTAAACAATTTACAATACAATATTTTGCGGACCGTTAGTAATTGTTTTTATACACACATAATTCGGAACTCCTGTAAAATTATCGCCTTTCGTCAGCGGGAACTTGATACTCGATTCGAAACTCCAGCCCTTATGTTTGTGTTAAATATGTATTGTAATTTGTAATTTTGTTTAGTTTTTTCGGGAAAGCAAAAACGTTTGGCAACAATAGTTTATAATTTGAATAATTAGTTTTGTTTGTGCGCTTAAGTTTTCAATATTATGTTATATAAATACATACATAAACTTGAGTGTATATGTATAGTATATATAAATATCTTAAACCTTTAATGAATATTAATTTTTACGCCTACTTTTAAAACTCCTTAATGTTAATGAAAATACTTACCGAACTAATTGTTTAGCTGTTTAATTGGTTTTTAATATTCGAACATTTGAACATTAATTTGTGTATTGTAACGAAGCGCAAGCAAGAATCTTTGATATTTTACACAACTCTTCTTCTTACCCACATACATTCATACAGATATCCGTACATAAATAACAACAACCAGGACAGCAATAATAGGAAACTGTATACGTGTGTAAATTGAACTTGAAAGATATCAAATCACAGATCGACAAATTGCAACGCAAACGAAAACCGACAATGTCTAAAACAAACAAAAAGAAAAACACTTTACATGAATTGTGATGATGCAAAGGCAAGATTTAATCATAATTACTAAATCTATATATATATATATATATATATATATATATAATATACCTTTCTCTTTATATATACATATACAAATATGGGTATATATTTAGTGTATATGTAGGACGTAGCCGTGTATAATCTAACTTTACTTTTAAACAGACTGCGTACGTATTAAAAATTTTTAAAATTAATGTGTAAAATGTTTTAAGTTTTGAAAAATTGGCAAATAAAGAAAACAATAAAAATTAATAAATCAAAAACAAATATTGAATTTTGAAATATACAATAGTATTCGAGTGTGCAAAATTTTTCCAAATTTCTACCTTACAGCAAACATTTCGATCCAATTCGAGTACTTATTTTCTGCACACATACATTTCAAGATCAGATAAATTGGCAATCGCGCAGCTGTTTACAAGAGGAGAGGCATGGCAACATAACATATAAGCAATGACTCTGGGGATCTCGAAGATCCTTACCAATTCTTCTGTTTGCTAATAGGTTTGCAGTCAGCTGTTACTCAAAAACTACTTTAAAAACAGTTGAACATCGAGCATATTTAGTAGGATTCAATTTCAAACTATTATCAACTGCACAATTACTCTTATTACTATAACTATTACTATTCACAACACAATGATTTGATTTTTTCTTTTTTATATACTATTTACTTATAGTTTGTGTGTGTTTCCATATTGAATTAAAATTTTATTAATTGTAATTGCTTTTATTTATCCACTACGGACATTATTTGTAAATCAAAAATAGCAACACAGTTAAAAACATGTCAACCGTGAACGTAACGTCGCCAATTATGAAAAGAAAAACAAATAAATCCAAAAGCTAATAAACATTTCAATAACATTCTGAAATGTGTTAGGAACAGCTAAAGGAAGCAAAACTTTTACGTCTAAAACAATTATTGTTAATGAAGTAAATACAAGTGAAAGCATATTGTACTAAACATTTGATATACATACATTTGTTATTATTTGTAATACAAAAATTAAATAAAATTGCATCCAGATAATAAATAAAAATAAATAAACAATGCAAGACTTGACTTTCCATTAAAATATTTAGGACTAGCCGTAGATCACCACGCTTCTTGCGTTTAAATGCCTAATAAGGAAGGATAAATACAAAGCATAAATGTAAATATATATGTACATTTCATTTTGTAATATTTGTGAGTTTACAATGCATCTTTTTTCCATTATCTGCGTAATTATTACAGCTATCTGGTTAACAAATACGGGAACACACAACATACAATTGTACTTGTCCTATAGCGTTAATTTCTTTGGCATTGCATTACATCTGATTTCATGTTGAACATCTTCTCTCGCTCCGATTCCCGAACTGCTGCACTATTTAAAAGGTGTCTGGGTTGCGAGTACTTGAGGCATTGTAACTGCAGCAAAGCAATGAAGACCCACCTGACACCGTAATGTCTCAGAACATGAAATCAAAGGATATTCGTAAGCCAAATAAGTTCTAAAAAAATTAAACCCAAAGTTTGAAAATATGTATATGGATGAAAAAAGAGCACCGTAATTATTTGATTTATTAGTTTATTTGACCACAAGTACGATAAATTGCAATATATTCAGAAGCATTTACTGCGAGATGATGATTTGCTACGACTATTTGTGCTTTCTCGCATTGTACTACTGTTCACACTTGTGCTGGTCAGCTCCTCGTCCTGCAGCACTGTCTCATCGACACTTTCGTCGTCTGCAGGTATCTCTTCGTCACTGTTCGTTTCATTGGCAAACGAGCCCGCGGGCGTTATAATGGCGTCTCCATGCAAATCTTGATTATCCATAATACTAATGTGGAAAGCTGCGTGACATTTATTGGCAGCCAGCAAGGCTTTCACACGGAAAACCAGCGTTTCTAAGGTTTCCCGCAGACTGGGTATGTAGCTTATTATCGCTGTGTTCTTTATGCACTTCGAATGACAGCACAAATTATGCAGAAACTTTGTCACATTTTGCAGATCATGTAAAAACTTGGTAAGACGGTCGGGAGAGTCGCGCACAATTGTCTCCAGAACGGGTAGTCCATGATGAAGCAATAATTTCAAGAACAATTGCGAATGCTTTAGGAATAGCGCAAAATTACGGGGCTGCTCCACTTTTTTCACTACATTTAGGAGGCCATTCAACAAACGTATAGTTGACTCCCACAACTTGAAGCGATCTCCTGACTGGGCGCCACTACACTGAGAGCTTAGCGAACTAATAAGAATCTCGCATAAGCCGCGGAAAAGCAACGGAAAATTAGGTCTGAAAATGTTTGAAAATTTTTTGATTAACCGTAAGCAGATTAAATTAAAAAAGAATGACTTACTTTTTTATATTGGGAAACGACGGCAGAGCGGTATCTTTTTTATTCAGAAGCCCGCTCTCTTCAGTAAGTCCACGTAAAATATCATTTTGTCGTTCAAACGACGAATCCTTAAGGAAGCCCTTAACCAGTTCGTCCAGGTGAATGTTACATTGTGCTCCCTTTTCCAGACTAGTTGAATAATGGTACCATTTGCGGCGTAGCATCTTCGTGCAAAGTTTACCTTCAAAACAATTTTCCATTGAAATATCATGTATGTATATGTATATTAATATTTAGATGCAACCAAAATTTTTCGTCATTGCAACACTTACGTATATCCTCGGACTGTTTTGTATTGCATTGAGTCGTATCCTTGCCATAGCAGCTTAGTTTATGCAGACTACGTAGCAAACGTTGTAGCTGCACACCCGTGCTTAAAACAAGCACCGACTTCTCGTACTTGAGAAAGTAGTCAAATACCTGGATTGCAACACTGCTTAAGGATTGGTTCTTTTGAGCCTTTCGCTCTTCAGGAGGAAGAACACTTTGCAGAGAAGCTGTCAAAAATAAGAAATGGTTAATCAAAGTGACTTAATAGAAAGAACAATTGCGAATGCAATCTTACATTGTAGTAACTTCGCCTGCGACTTGTCACTCCAATCATTCCATGAGAAATACAACGCGAACAAATGAATACATAAGCCAAAGCAAGTTTTAACATAATTGAATCTCTCCTTGAAAAGATCCAAATTGCTGTGCACATTATTGACCTTTTCTAGCTGTTCATCAATGTCTGAGCCGAGAGTGATTAAATGACCACTGATCTCTCCAAGGCACTCGTGTACGTCACAAATGTAATGCTCCGGCCTGGCCACATGCGATCTCAAAGAATCCACTTCGCTAACGTCCTGTTGACCATTGATAACGGTGCTTAATTTGTGCACTAGGTCCGTAAGTATAAAACGCAGTTCAAGCAAGCCCAAATACGTGCCCAATTCTTCCGACTCTAAGGGATAGTTCAGGCTAAAGGGTTCCTCTTTCAACAACACTATTATGCCCACATCGAGTTGCCTATACCGTTCCACAGGGCCATATAGGTTCTCAAAGTCAATCTTGTATTTTACCGACTTGCAAGAGCCAAGTTTAATTGTTGTCTCTCCAAGCTTAGAACGGTTTAGGTCCTGTATTTCAGTTTCGTTGTTTACTGGATTCATCTTGCTGACCACGCGCTTGTCACGCTTTCCCTGTTGTGTTGCCGGCTGCTTGGGATTATTTAAAAATTGATTGGGTGGTGGCATATATCCAATTGGTGCGCGTGCCAAAAGTAGTTTTAGCTTTTGTTCAATGCATATCAATTCAGCAAGCCGCAATAGTACCCGTTTACGTGTCGCTCCATGTTTCTGTGAGGCAAATGCACAAACTGTAGCTCGCATCCAGTTAATCGTGTGAAAGTAAATGTCCAATATCTTTTTCTGCAGCTCCTCCTCATAATTGTCAAATATGGCCACGAAATTGGGATCGTCAAAAGACGAGGGTAGTATAATGGCGCACCCCAGAAGAGCATTTATCACTTCTAAGCTATATTGATAGCGCTGATTGTGCAGTACACTGACCAAGTTGAACAACGGGGCTAGCACAAAAATCGAGTCGCAAGTGCTAAAAGTAGTACGAGTTATAATTTAGAGTAACTTAAGTAAATGCTCGGTCTTACTTGCTGTTGGGTGTCAGAACCAGTTCAGATACGTTTATGCCAATGTTCAGTACCTCCGACTCAGTGTTCACATTTGTATCGTCCAGTTCATTTATATTTTTCTGGTACATCAACTGGATGCCTCTACCAAGACAAAAACAACTAGGTAAATCATCATAAATTTCAAGCTGATTCAATTGACTCACTTGACCACACCGGGTTCACTTTCGCTTACGAAGCTCTGTTGGAATCGGTATGTCATCAGTTCGCAGAGCCAAATTAGAAACTTATTGTCCAGCATATAAATCGATTCAGCGTTGTAATGACGAACTGTCAAAACACTGGCCAACTCATCGTAGAACAATGCCAGCATTTCGGCAGAGTTGCAAATAGCTGATTGAGTGAGCACTAATGATTCAAAGAAGTTATTAATATCTGTATTACAAATAAGTGTGATGAGTATAATCCTTACTAAACAGGTTAGCTGCCTGCTTGCTGCGTCCATCCGGCAAAGAGGCTATGCTCTCTGTGCTCGTCTGTAGGTCGTCGTTTCCCAAGATCATTGTTTCGATGCGAGCAACTGCATCAATTAACTGAACACAACCAATTATGCCCTGCTTCTTCACGTAATCAGTTCGATTGATTTGCTGCTTCTTCACAATCATCTCAATTTGATCTTGTAATGGTGCACATTCCGGTAATTTAGGATCGGGAAATGCCACGTGACAAAGCAGATCCATAGCTACTCGTGTCTGTGGCAGTGTTAGGTCACTTAGACGATCCAATAATGGCAGCAGTAACATGGCACAGTTTTGAATATGCTTTGGATTCTTACTTTGAAGTTCACGTAGCAACATCAGTGCCAAATTGGTCACATGTTTAGCAGACTTATCAAAAGTCAATTCCAGCAGTTTCTTAAGTATGTTTTTCTGAATCGAGTTACAAGTCTTAAAGAGTATGCTGCGCAAAGAGAACTTCGGATTATTGTGGACCTGCATATGTAATCACAACGATAAATCTTACATGTAGGCAGATTTAGCGAAATCTGAAACTATGTGATTCTTCTCACGCATAAAATTGTGCAGGATGTGCATGAGAGTGCTGATGTGTTGCTCCAAAATATGAGGAAAGTCTGTTTTTACCTCATTTAAGATTTCTACAGTTATGTGTTCCAATTTAATGCGCCGTCGGAACTGCAAAAAGAAATTATTATCTCCAAGCAAGTAAAATACTTTAACTTACAAGATTCTCGATGTATAGGGTATTATCCTCGTTGGTGTGTATAAGCAAAAGTAGTATTATGAAATCGAAGGACCTGCAAAATATTAGCAATTTGTATTAACAAGATGGCAAATATATGGTCAATGAATAAACCTAAATTCAGAAGCGGGCAAGCCACCAATAGACCGCTGCCACATTTGATAGAAACGCCGGCTACGCTTAAGACCCTGTAGCAGGTAACCAAAGAGCTCCAGCTGAGATTGCTTATTACTGGACGTTAATATGGCTGCTGAAGTAGTGGTATCGCCCTCCACTTTATAAAGCCAATTAAAGATTTGACGCAGAGCAAGGACAAGCTAAAAAACATGAAAAAGTGTTATTCAATTCCTGAAAGAATCAAATACCATAGTTTACCTCACGCACTATTTCATCTGTATCATGATTCAGGCTATTGAGCAGAAGCCGAATCAGATGTGGCAGAATCTGTTCAGAGGATATTAATTAGAAAGTTGATATTTATTAAAAGCAAACTTTACATACTATATTCGTACAGCTGCTGTCTTCTTTGATGAAATCTAAAACACGCTCTCGCAGTTTTCCTTGGCTTCTCGAGTTAAGCGAAAAATTGCTTAGCATTTGAACAGTATTCAACTGGAAAAGATCTTTGCTGCTGGAATAATTCATGCTAAAACCCAGAAAGAATCAATGACTTAAAAAGTGTATTCCATAGAAATATATTATATTACTCACCTGAGCAACTCGACAAAGTTGTCATGCTTGCTGGCATCTAGTACGAACTCGGCACTATTGATCATATCCAGCTTTGAGGCTTCAGAACAGTTGTTAAAGATGCGTTCGATGTGGTTATACATCTGATCACTATGGGAACGAGTCAGGTATCGCAACTGGGCGAGCATCAACGGAAGCAGCGGCAAGCAACCAGGGACGGTTTTCACCCGTTCCAATTTGGCAATCTCCTCGATTTTGTTGAAGAGAACCTCAAGGCAGGGTTCCCGCAGAAAGTCAATCATCAAGAAGTTAATAAACATACTATTCTGCGATTGATACGCCTGCTCTTCTCCAGCAGTGTCAATGGTGCAACCACTAAGAAGTTTCTGAACCATTTTCGAGTTGGGTGAAAGGGCAAGGTTGAGACCGGTTTTGAATGTGTCAATATTCTCGGGATACTTCGGGGATCGCACAAGTATGTCTCGTAGTTTTGAAGCAATGGCAATATGATCACAGGACAATACAAATGTGTCGCCATTATCTAGTTGCACGCCGGCATTGATGAGCACCATTTCGAAGAAGGTATTCGGTTGGCGGGAACTGTTTACTTTCACCGAAGACAGAGTGCGGCCAAGTGTGGCAGCTAACGCTATGCTGTGTTGTGATAGAAATCGTTGCGTCTGCTCTTGTGAAGCCGGTATATTATCCTCCTCACTTCCAGCGAATGATTCGATCGTATCGTCAGTTTTGTCAACTGATGAAACACGCTTAGAAAACAAAAATTAAAAATGAACATCGTTTTTTCTGGTGGATTCAACGCCGGAGTCTTTGTTACACGATCACTTACTGGTATTTTAATTGTTGCATTTTCGTCAATGGTATTGAGGCCCTTTTGCGGATTATTGCGCTTCTTAAACTTATTCTTATACATTTTATTATATATGCTTATTAATTTAATACAAAATTGTAGGTATTATTTGTGAAATTTGTTCACTTTTAAAATGAATACGCGAAGCAGGAGCCAACTTCGCGAATTGTATCGTTATCGTATTTTTCGATTTTTCAATGTAGTTAACGGGTGGAGTCATCCTGTTACTTGGAGGAGTATTCTGTTAAGTTGCTGTTAACACTAAGCAATGAACATATAGAGTACTCAAAAATCGGAAAATACTTGCCTAATGGTGTTCGGTTTATTATGACCCCAGAACCGGAAGGTTTTCACGAGTGATCGGCTCTCACTGTTAGCAACTTCGAAGTAGTGATGGGCGCGGGCCGGGCCGGGCCTCGACAATTTTAGGCCCAGGGCCTAAAACCAGCTACCGGGCCTTTTAACGTCGAGCCCCGGGCCTAAAATTGTCGAGGCCCGAGTCTGTTTCGAAGCATTGAAGTAGAGATGGGCGCAGGTACTTTTTTAAAAGGGGCCCGGCCCGAACCAGACTCGAACTTTTGAGGCCGATATCGATTAAAACATCATTATATTTTTTGCTTTCAAGCACGCCGGGCCTTCCGGGCTTGTACCCCTAGGCCCGGGGCCCGACGGCATTGGTGCCAGGGAGAGACAAGAACTAAACGGCTCTCTGGGTGATGATTGATCGATCAGTAATCGTGTAATACAACAAATTCAGCAAAGCACCGTCAACAAAATTGCAATGTTGAGCTATCTTCAACTATTTTGCAAAACCAACGCCAAACAACTATAAAAAACGGGCAGGCGGCAGCTAACAAAATAATATTATATTTATAAGCCGAATAAAACTTTACTTCAAAAATGTTGAGTTTTATCACTAAGCATCGAACATATAGAGTACTCGAACAGCGGAATCTACTCATCTAACGCAATGCTGACGGAGGGACCCCAGGACCCCAGAAGGCGAAGTGTTTCACGAGTGAGCGATGGGCTCTCTTCGTTAAAGCGCACATCGGCAGCAAGTCAGTCGCACAACGACAGCGGAACGATGAGCATGGTTGCGATTCTTTGCGCTGTGCGATCGTTTCATTGTGTGCGTATATGCATGCACAAGCTAGCATATGAATGTATGCGTTGCTTGTGAACAGTGTTGCCAACAGCTTGGCTCTGAAAAAGGATAGATGAGCTTAAAAAAAAAGACAGAAAAAGGACAAAAATAAAAAAAACAGGACAAAAAAAGGACAGATTATTTTTCAACCATTTATACGTAAATTTAATATTTTTTCGGTGCTCAACTGTCTAAAAATCATAAAATAGCTCATATATGAAAACGGGAAAAAATAAAACAATACAAATTTTAAATTTTAGCAAATTTTATAAATTTTTATTTGACAATTCTTTGAGAACTTTGTCAACTATATCATCTTCACAAATATTTGAATCCAGACTTCCATAAGAAGCACTGTTTCCTATCATATTGCAAAATTTTACAGGGAGTTTGTAGTCGTGGCAACATGCACCTTGCCGGCGTAGCCCAAACCTGAGAAAGACGAATTATATCAATATGCGTATAATTTAAAAAAAAACTATTTATTTACCTGTTAGATAAAATAGCATTTAAAGTTTCTATCTGCATCCTATTGCGCAATTTGGTTTTTACCACGGATCTGATCAATTTTGGGATTTACACTGCATTTGCAGTATTTGCAATATGCCTTATCAGGATCTTTCCCATCGCGACAAATCCACTGTTGAAGATCCGGCTGTTTTAGCCATTCGTCTCGAAACTTTTGTTTGTAAACTTCTTTTGGCATATTTACATCACAATATGTTCACGAAAAGTAACGCGATATATCGATATATCGATTATAAGACATATCAACATGGTTGTATTTTTAATAAATGTTCATATCGATTATTAATTTATACCAATTTGGATGATTTTGTAACAATTTAATCAGAATCAATAAAGGATAGAAAAAGGAAAAACCAAAAAAAAAGGACAGTTTTCCGGATAGGGGCTGTTTTTAATTTTTTCCGGATGACGCTGTTAAAATCCGGACAGATCTATCCGGAAAAAGGCTAAATTGGCAACTCTGGTTTGAGTACTCTATATGTTCGATGCTTAGTGGCAATACACTGCTGAATAGAGTTAGAGAATTGCCATCAGATAAAATGTACAACAACAAACTCGAATTTAATATTTTTATTGGTTACAAAAAATCAAACGTACGAACACGCGTTTGCAACGTGGATAACTATCCATAAGTAACTTTTAACGTTTGTATGCTAAATCGCTTACTGTTTTTATACAATTGAAATGTCTGTGTTGATTCAATATATTTTATTTTTTCTTCCTATGAACTACATATGTATGCATCTATATAATCTAAGCGTACAGATAAATCTAAATGTGCAAATATTGCAATTAACTAGTTGTGAGCTATATATTGGATAGACTCCAATTAATACTACGTATAATATTTGATTATAAACGTGATTGTAATTTTAAAGCCATTTTTTTTGAGTCAAATACAAAATTTTCTTAAATTGCGAAATAATTTGTTTTCTCTATAATGTTATATACTATTCTTTAATGTTTAAAAAGTGTATAACGCCATAATATTAATATCTATGTATGTATGGTATTTAAAGGGAAGTACAACATTGTTTGAAATGATTATGTCATAAATTGACTTATGGTATTCAGAGATTTTTGGTATGACTCCTTTGCTCTTAATTTATAAAAAAATCACTAATTTGGCTTTAGTAAGTATTGCTATGTCAATAAATTAATGGTTCTTGATGGTTGTAATCACATCAATGCAGTCCATTATGAATAATATGCGCTTCAATTACGTCTCGCCTTTTGATCTCTTGATCTTTAATGTTTCCAATAGTCAGTTCATATAAAGTTAACAATTGCTTCGTTGTTTCGATATTATTATGTTTTATTGCTTTTTCGCGCGACGTCTTTTAATGCCAGTCATCTGTTTCAAAAGCTGAGAGTTCTCGTCGTCCATGTCCATATTTGGCTCCCAGAGGCGAAGCTTTTTAGGTATATAAATCAAGCCAAGTAAAGTAATTGCTAATAGAAAATAGAAAAGACGAACTTAATACACAATTAAAACGAAGGCTACGGCTTCGGCTTGCCGAAGGTTTAATCCCCTTGTGGGATCTTATTTCCTTCGATCGTTCATATGTAAGATATATATAATGGCGTAGAATTTAAAAACGTGTGTGTGTGGTATATTGACTGGACTGATTATTCCAATGAATGCCATATGATATGGTTCTCCGACTTTAATGAAATGGAAAAAGTATTCTTCGATTACTTCATAACATCCATAAGCACTGAAAAACATTATATAAAAAAGATATATAGGCAGCTAGGCTATACAATATATCGTTCTGATCATGTGCGTTTTGACTTGTTTGACAGCGTTGCCAAAATTATTGAGCGAAGAAAAGCTAGATTACCTTAAACATTAAAAACCTGAATGAATGGCAACCTTCGGCACGTTTTATACCCTTGCAGGTTCTTATCTTCTCCAATCGTTCCAATAATAATTATATATATTTGTGCAGATTTGATTAATGTCTTATGTTTTCATTGACAGCTATTATAACTTCAATCGCTAGACATATACAACTTTTTCATGAAAATCTCGATTTCTCACTGATTCTTCCAATGATATAGTCGTTCGATTTTAATGAAATGGAAAAAAGAAACTTCAATTACTGTCTTACTTTGATTGACATTGATAAGTTAAAGTCTTTCGAGCCATACCCTTGGCGAGCCATCCCCTTAGGAACTAGAGAATGCAGCGCTCTGGACAAAGATGAATACATTATCAAGGCTATGTTGATGACATTAATTACCTTTGCTGAGCACTAACGAGAACAACATTCGAGTAAGAAGACAGTGGGATACTCTTTGACCTATTTTGCCGTAAAGAGTATCTAACTGTGATTGTCTCTATATATGTTACATAGCAATAGATTGCTTTTCAATTATTCTCGACAGACGAAACAAGTGCTTCGCGCTCCAATGCATTCCTTGTAACTGGCACACGCACTTGGTGTTATGCTCATACTATTGTGAATAACTTTTCTGTTTATTGTCCGATCGGAAATTTCGATGGTACGTAGATATTTCAATAAGCTAGTATCCCTGTCGTTCTAGGGGTGTCGATGAGCAATACCTAAACTACTCGTATTTATCCGACTACTCCCTACATGATTAGCTACCCTATTCACCCTACGATAAGCGAATACCGAACCACCAATCCTCAAACGAAATTTGTAGCTTTTTTTAGTGTAAGATTCCTGACTCCTATTTTTGTTTATCAATACTTAAACAACCTACCTGACTTTCCCTAGTTACCCTTGTCACCCTAGGGTAAGCGAACGTAGAACCACTATGTATCAACGAAATTGAACGCCTACTTTAAGTCGTCCCGTGTTCCTTTTCTCACTCTATTTTGAAAAATGCATATTTTTGTTTAAGTTGGCTTTGACAGCTTCAAAAACATAAAAACTATTTGTAAAATATATTTAACATAATTTTAGACAAATGTTAATAATTCACCGGTATTTCTAATTGGAATTATTTTTCGGCTAATCGAATCCGAAGATGAATTTCTTAGCCAATTCAAATGCGAATTAAAAATATGCTCTTAGATGGAACTGAGACCGACGAAAAGTGTATCAAAATAGAACTTAGAGCCAAAGAATGTGATAATCCAGCCAGGACTAACAAAACTAAAAGTGGGGAGTTAATAACAGACGAGGACTTCGAAAAAAAAGAGTATGGATAATCCAGCTACAGCATGTTTCGAACGACAGACGTTGGATGGCGCTGACGAACGCTATCGGAACAGCAGACAGATGATGAGCTGGCAACGCCATCTGCCGGCAGTGTACAGTTTCTTGCTGAATTAAATACAGTATAATGTGCTTAACTGCTTCAACACATAACTGTACTTTACTGATAACTGCCAAATCATACTTTTTTTGTACAACGAAAAGCTATTTTGTTTGAAAAATATTAATTTAGTTGCATTAAATATAACTGCATGAATTTTGTTGCAATTTTGATTGTTTTCTCTTCCAAATACATAAGTTAAGTTCGCCACCTTTTGCTCGACTTTGCAAAAGCGCCATCATTTTTTCGTTGTTATTATAGATCGTCATTCTTTGCTAGTAAAGTGAAAAGGACGCCACCGATTATAGTGTTCGTTTTGATCGAGGCAGTAAACTGCACATGACCGTTTACTTATGCTTGGCAATGACATATACATAAATGGCAAGTACATACATAGGTTGTTTACAAATCAAATTTTTCGAAATGGGTAAAGTTAAGTGCATTTTTAGGATAAGTGCACTTTTTTTTGAGTCAGACATGGTGAGGCAGTTAAGCACATTATACTGTAATTAAATAAATAATAAATCGTAATTTAAATGCATTTTAGATATGGGTACTCTTCCCACCTACCTATTCATGGGTATATAGATAAGTACTCTAGTCATGGTTACTCTTTTGACCCACCTATTCATGGGTAACTTGTTAAGTACTCTTATTGTAGGTACTTCTTGGATACTAACATAAGTACTCACATAATGGGTAGCCAATTTTAGTACCTACATAAGTCCTCCAATCATGGGTACCCAATTATCTAATTACTGGTAAACGATGAGGGCGCGATTGGCCCTATTTTCATACAAGAAACGGAATAATAAAATATATTGCTTAGGGTTTGTAAAGTAAGTAGGGGTAGTCCCTTAGTAAGTACTTATTTCACCAGCTATGAACTAGTAGCCAGTACTATAGGGATATGTTGTATCATTTATAGGGCGTTGAAAAATATCAGAAAGTTGTATATTTTATATAGCGCTTACAAATAAAGTTAAAAAATTAACTTATTGATTTGCGGGGGCGGTGGGCATGGCACCTAACATTTGAAATAAAATTGATCAGCTTATAATACACAGGAGTCTTCCTGCCAAATTTGGTAACTCTAGCTTTTATAATAGCTGGGATCTGTGCGTTCACACAGACAGACGGACAGACAGACAGATATGGCTCAATCGACTCGGCTTGTAATCCTGAGCAAGAATATATATTCTTTATGGGATCTCCCACGCCTCCTTCTGCCTGTTACATACATTTGCACAAGTTAGTATACCCTTTTCTGACCATTTTCAATGGTCGAAGGGTATAAAAATCAGAACGACTGGTTTGACTTGCAACAGACAGAAAGGCGGACATGACAAGCTCTACTTCCCTGTTATCCTGAATTAGAATGTGTATATCTTATGGTTTCGACAAGTCTCCCAAGGAACAGTGCAAGAGTCTTTAAATTAATATAATCTCTGTAGAGATAGACCAAATTATTCTTATATTATATGTATGTATGTATTGAATGTACATATTTAGTAGTGATTGCCATGGTTCCTTCTTGTTACATTTGTACAAATTTTTGACCATTTTCGAGTTCTTTTATTATATAAGTTAATACTAAATATGATAAGAACACACAAGAAGCTAAATCTCGATCATGACTCCACCGCATGCAGTACATCCGCCGCGTGCGGCAGTCAGCGAATTCCCAATAACAACAACAAGCCCAATGCAGCCCAATATGAACCAAGAAATTGCACAACAAGCAACAGCTCAGCAAGAACAGGCACATTGACTCCAGTTACGACGACAGTGCATCCGCCACGTGCGCTGCATCAGCAGAATGTCCGCACCCGCCAAGTCGTGGGAACGCCAACGACATCGGACACCATCAGTGACAACGGCGCAGCTACAGCGGCAGCGGCAAAGCTACAGCGGCAGCGACGACATCAGCGACGTCGGCAGAGAATAGGTTTAATTATTAATTGTACAACTTAGTCCAGTTAGTTCCAAAAATAACACCAAAAAAATCTAACGTGTTCTTTTTTTAAAAGAAAATTAAAATATCTTTTAATTTATAGAACCGGATACTCACTGTTTAGAACACATGGAAAGATAACGTAGAAGTTCAGAGTGCTTGAGCGAAAGTACAGCGCTTCAGTAGCATAAAAAACCATCGTGAGGGCCAAGGAACACCCGCCCATGCTGACGACCCTGTGATGAAAATAATTGTATTCCTAGTCCAGCAATAAAAAGAGTTTTAAACTTACGGTCTGTAGTGTATGTAGAGAGTACAGTGCACCAATGCGATCGCCTTCAGGAGGCAATACATACCAATTATGCGCGATATTGTATAATCACCTATGAAAGAAATTGATTTTTAGTTGACGGGGAATTCATTTACGATCCTGCTCACCTTCGATAAACTGTGTGTCGCTGTGATCGCCCAGAAAACTGCGGCGTTCTATATAACTGCGAAATGCGGTTCCCAAATCCATAAAGGCAACGAATGCGATCCATCCGCGAAATGCGTAAAGGAGGCGCTCTCGAGGGCGGCTACCAGTTTGTATTGCAGCCCTGGAAAGCGCAATTTGAATTTAACAGTGAGCAGAAAACGGTTGAGAGTAGACAATGCCGGCCGGCTTATTTCTATTACCTAACCTCCGCACCACCCCAACCACAAGAGCTTTTCCCTGTTTAGCGGTAGTGGGTGGCAAAAGAGGCGTGCGGGTAGTGTTTGGTAAAATCGATATCCACTCAAACTGACACCGTTTTACCTTTTATTTATATGTGAACTAATAATTAGAAACAGGCCAATTTCGAGCTACACGCGAACACGTGCTGTACACTGTCTGGGATTGGGACATTGACACCGCCATCGACCCCGACCCGGGCGCGCTTGAGGCTATTTATTTTCAGTCAACACAGTCGCACCGCACAACGGAATGTCGGAATGTGTGGCATGCAACTCATAATTATAAGCAGACCGATTTCAGGGCACTTGCATGTACTGTATAGTATAATCTACGACTCGATGTTGCTTACATTGTGGATGTGTGGCTTTGCTGTGGGTGTTTCTGGTGACACGCGGTGAATGCTTGATATACTACTACGATAAAAGATCACTTTTCCTGAGGAAATCCTTAATTTCTATTTGCTTTTTCAACACATTTTGTTTTCTTCTATTTGCACTTTGCTATTTTCGCTACTGTTCGGTGCGACGCTTCGTCGCATATTGAAAGCGGTCTCGTCGTGAAGCTTTTGCGCGTCGTGCAAGCTTTTATAAACCATAGCAGGCCTGTTGTTTAAGCTTTTTACCGTACGCATGGGTTGCCTAGACTGATTTAAAAAAAAAAACAAATAAGTTTTTCTAGTGGATGCAAATTGTTACTTTTTTCTTCAGGATTTTTTTTAGAATCGATTTTCCCCGTGACTAGCCAGAGGACGATGTACCCTTGAAGGTTTTATCATAAATTTTTACTTGGTGATTCTATATCAATGGTACATATAGGCATATTGCTTTATAACCCAAAATTGGTTAATATAGTGGAAAACTGCAAGGGCTTTCTTAATAAAGCTTTGTAGGTAGCGGACATACTTATCAGAAACTTAGCATTGCCCACATAGAAGACATCGTATTTAAGTCAAGCTCGTTTTTATCAAAATGTAAAAAAATTGTAACAAATTAAACACTTAAATTTGTATCAAGATCTATGGCTCTCTGATGGGTTCGTTTGTAAAACTAATCTTTGCCAATATTCGCCTCGGTCTTTCTATACTCGGCATAGTCCACGAAACCATCGTTGTTCAGATCCATTGATTTAAGAACATAGTCAATGGTCTCCTCCAGCGCTTTGTCAGTGTAAACGTTGCTGTGCTTCTGCTCCGGTTCGGGGGCTCTTTCGTCATGCTCTTTGTTTGGATCTTCAACTGCAATGGCAAGAAGTGTATTAATCCCATTGTTTAAACTTGTTATGGAACCAACCATTTGCACCAAATCATCTTATAGATACAGAAGGAACTTTTTTCGTGATTTTTATTTGTTAAAAAAATCAATTTTTTACTTATAATGAATTGCATGCGTCTTTTAAGTATATACCAAAATTTATAGTTTTTCCTTGCTAATTGCTAGACTCTTTTCATTTGTACAAAGCAAACGTTTACATAATCAGTCTGTGATTTGTTGTTGATTTTAAGTGACGCTTAAAAATAGCTTCATATCGAACAAAAAATAAGTTTTATTAGGAGGGAGACCAAAAACAAATGATTTATATTTGCACAGAGCACTAAGAGATTCGTTTGTGCTATTCGATTAAAAAGCAATTTTTGGGGGTTGCTTTATAGATTACAATTTGTTCAAAGAAGTTGGAATGCTTGCAGCATAATCAAAATTATTGGTGGAAATATATTACAACTTGAGCTGGCTTTTGTCTTAATTGCGAAGTGTGTGTTGTGTGAAAGTGACTCTGCTTAATTTTTAGCGGGTGAGTGTAGCAGTCGCAGAGCTGAATTTGTAGCATGATACGGACCAAAACACTACAGATGTGGACAGACACAACAATGTTTGATTGGCTTATGCTTCATGAAAACTGAGCTGATAAAACTAATACATTCTAATGGCCTGGCTGCTGCTGTGTGGGCTGTTGTTGTTGCTGCTGTTGTTGTTGCTGCTTTTCGGCAGCCTTCTGCTGAGCCTTTATAAACTCCGGATAGTCAATAAATCCGTCACGCGATGTATCGTCCATTTGCAGAATGGGATCAATCAGCGCCACCAGCTCTTCGTCCGAGAACACTTTCTCCTCCACATGCGGCTTCTCGCCATTAGGTTGCTCTTTGCTGCCTTGCTCTATACCCGTGGGTGTCGAAATGTAAGCATGAGTTGGGAACAGTTAATATTAAAGCCATATGCGAGATGTGTTTAGATGATGTTGAGCATGACCACAACCACAACCAGAAAATCCACCGGAACCATCAGCCGAAAAAGTAAAAAATGTTGTGCAAGTGCACGTCGTATATGCAAATAAAGGTAAAACAAAAGTCAAAAGTCAGACAAAAGCAAAAACGTGGAGAAAAACCTAGCCATTAAAATAGAAAAGGGGCGTGCTTACCGTGCCAGTGTATGAGAGACTTGATCAGCTCACAACCATCCAGTTTGTTGTTGTTGTCAGAGTCATGCATTTTGAAGTAGTGAAACTGCAACTCTGCCTCGGACATCTTACTCGTATCAATAGGCACCTGCATGTGCTCTTGAATGTGACTGTAGAGGAGACGCAGCAAAACATAAATAAATGAGCGAGTTGTCAATGAGCTTGATAAGATAACTTGTGTCGAAGAAAGCCCTTAATCAGGCCTATACTTTTTTTGATTAATGATGATGGGCAACGATTTGATAAGTCCAGGCCATGTCAACTTACGCGCGTTCTTGTTGAATGTTGCCGGTGTTCAGCACCTGCTGCGGCTGTCCATGATGATGACCGCCAGCCTGCTGTTGGTGTTGAGGAAATTGTTGTTGATGTTGAACCGGGGGCTGTTGTTGTTGTTGTTGTGGTTGGTGCAACTGCTGCTGCTGTGGCGGTGGTTGCTGTTGCACGGGTACCTGCTGGTACTGCACCTGCTGCTGCTGCTGGACAGGCAACTCATGAATAGTTTTTCTAAATCGTATCCCTGTCATCAATAACTACTTACATATTGCTGGGGCGGCACGCCGGGTGCACCGTTCATCTGTTGCTGGTATTGCGGAGGCGGCGGTGGCTGTTGATGGTGTTGTGGCACTTGCTGAGGCACTTGTTGCTATTCAGAGGGAGAAATCATTTGAATTAGTTCATGATTTAACTACCAGCTGGTTGCACAATATACGATTTTAGGCAGTACTCACATAATGCTGGGGATTTACACCGGGTGCGACACGCTGTGCACTCATACAGCTTATCAAGGCTAGCAGCAGGGCTGCTGTAAAGTCAGACAGATGCATTTTAGCGGAAGCACTAAATTCTTGGGAGGATTTCGACGTCGGTGGCACGCAGAATCACCACGTAGCTAGCTTAGCTATCAAAACACACACGTACACAAATTAATTCTGCTTCTTCACCTTTTGGCAGTAACATGGCTCGACAGCTGATGCACAGGTAAATCAGCTATCGAAAGCGACATCGATAGATCGCAACTAGGTGGCAACGCTTTGCAATCAGTCTACAACCTGTTTGAGTTTTTCATTTGCTTATTTATGATTTACTTATTATTTTAAAAGTGTAGTAGATACAAATTAAAAATGGTAAAGTGCAATTATGAAATAAGTTAGCCTCTAACTGTTAAAATTAGGGGATAAGTTCTATAAAATTCCAACTCCTTATTTGTGCAGCCACTTTCCACTTGACTGAAATTCCCCTAACCATATTAATCAACATACATTTTTATGCTAATTATCAACTAAATTTTTAACGTATACTTTCTTTTCTACGCCCAGGCAAGATACTTCAAAGAACAAGACATCGATGGTAATTATTATAAAACATAGGTTTTAAAAAACCGTCCATCGTATGATTTCATCCTGGTCGATATTCTTATCTCTGTTTTTTCTTGCCCTCTTTAGAATTCCGTGAGTGTTTTTATCTGTTTGCCCGTTCGGGACAAATTAACAATTTGGACGAACTAACTGTAAGCATTAGTCATGGCAACCAATGTCAATTCGCTTTTTACCTACTTTAGCGATTACTTTTCAAAGGTGATTATGCGTTCCTTGGGTCTGTCGCCAACCATTCAAGAACTGGTTTCCTATTTGAAGCAGAAGAACGGTAAAATGAGTTTCGCCGACTTTCTTGACATAATGCATCAGCACTCGTCAGTGGAAAGTCTACCAGATGAAGTAGTCGCCGCATTCAAAGCGGCTGATCCCCAGAACAAGGGAACTATTTCAGCTAAGCAACTACGGAACTTACTGCAGAACTGGGGAGAGGGCCTATCGGTTCGCGAGGTGGACAATATTTTCCGTGAGGCCAATGTTAACAATAACAGCAACGTTCGCTACGCTGACTTTGTCAAAATAGCCTGTGCACCGGTGCCCGACTATTACTAGACCACAGTGACGCTCTGCAAACATACATACATTCCCTTTCACCAGTCCCTTTTTAAATGTAGAGTGGGATCAACTCGCACAATGCAATAAATTTTACAACTTATTTATGAAAAGTTTGTTTGTTTTTATTCAAATGCTAAAACTCTTCAGCGTGTTGATTGACGGTTCGGCTAGCCGAAACTAGTTGGCAATGGTGACCTCAACCTCTACTCCGGGCTCAATGTTGATCGAGGTGATCTTCTTTACGATCTCAGATGGAGAGTGCAAGTCGATGATGCGCTTGTGGATTCTCATCTAAAAAAAATAAACGGACACAATAGATTATTACCAAACATTCTATTTTACTTTAAGTTTAATGAAAATAGTTTTATATTGTCGAATTCGGAGAGCCAAATTGTGTGGGTTACCATCAAAGTGGACTATGAGAATACGTTTTATCTGGGCAAATCATTGATACTGTACAAGGTGAGATTATCTGCCAAAGCACGATATCTGATCTGCCCACAAGTTTATTCCAATTAATCATATTAAACTCAAACTCACCTGGAAACGATCCCAGGTCTTGGAACCCTCACCGCAAGGTGTCTTACGGGTGGTGATGCGTAGGGTCTTGGTCGGCATGCGCACTGGGCCCTAAAATAAAATACAAATTAACACGTGTTTACATACAAATAGTCATAGAATCGTCTCTCGTTGCATATGTCGCATGAATCATATAATATTCTCACATTGTAAAAGTCAATGTAAAAACAATGTCCAATTCAGGCATTTTTGTCTGGCATTTTTTAATGACTAGGCTAAGCGGCAGGCAGGCACACGAAGCCTCCAGGAAAATGCGGGTTAATAAAAATGGTGCACGCGGCAATTGTTCTGCTTCTTCGTCCGCTCCTATGCTTACCTTGACACGCAGGTTCTGGTTCTTAGCACCGTTGATCAAGTCGCGGCACACATTCTCCAAGGAGCGAACGTTCCTGGAAGTCAGCGTGATGCGAATACGGTGCACAGATGCAGAATCGCCGCCATGGGGCTTCTCAATGTCCTTGGGAGCAGCAGCCTACGGATTCAAAATAAAATGTGCAAGTTTGAGGTTATGTTGTCGTATGATACACTCCTAACACGTGCAATGAATAATCGAAAAAACAGATTTCGAGTGCGGACACTGTGTTTTAAATCTCTTGAACGCACTTTGATAAAATATTTACCATTTTTTAGCAATTTATCTGGTCGAGATATTCAAATCTTGTTATTTTGAGCAGCGCTGAACCAGTTAACTTGCTGGTCAAAAACGAAATGGGAAGAGTGCCACTCACAGCGCAACAAACTAGATTTTAGCCAGAGTTGCCACTCGTTCACTGCACAGAGGTGGCAACACCTCAGAAATTAGCTCATGCCATTCACAGTCATCGCGCCCAATTTGAAAAAAAGACGGCATCGGTTTCTTGTTCATTGATTTCTCTTATATATTCTCTTCTCATCGTTTTGAGACAAACAAATGCGACAGACGTGGTGCCAATTCTTAAAAATTTAAATACAGATTACAATAAAAATTATACAATTCAAAGCACAATGTTGCATTTAAATATTAAAACAACGTTAATTAGTTATTGTACAATAAAAAATGTGTTTATAAAAAATTAAAACTGCACCTGACGACCTTAAGAACTAAGTACGTCTCAACAATCGAAAATAAGCCTGTGCAGTTTTTTTAGTTACTCGACAATGTAGAAAACCATAATTATCATTATAATTTCCATCAAACTACAAAATTAAACTTAACGAAGAACTAGGCTTAAATTTTGTGTCCAAATTGTTGTGGTTGCAGTTGTTGATACATAGTCAGTAATTACTTTGTGAATAGTTTGTAGTTAGGATAGTTAAAAACCCAGATCTGCAACTCTGGTTAATGGGTTAAATGGATATTAAAGCGTTTCTGTCTCATAATCGCATATTCAAAGTACTTGTGTGTAAATATGTATGTATAGCTAACTAATTAACATTAATTATAGATTCACGACCCTTGCCCACGCCCACCCAGCGCACGGGCACACTCAACTGGCTCTCCAAGAAGCGAACGTAGTTTTGTGCGTTCTCGGGCAACTCCTTGAAGTTGCGCACATGCTCAGTGGACGTCTGCCAGCCTGGCAGTATAGCATATTCCACTTCTATGGAACCCAGCTCGCTAATTGTGCCAGGAAAGTGATCGAGGTTCTCGCCATTGCTACGCTTGTAGTTGACGCCCACTTTGATCTCGGGCAAAGTGTCTAGAATATCCAGCTTCGTTAAGCAAATACAAGTGTATCCGTTCACCAGAGACGTGTACTTAAGCAGTGGGATGTCCAGCCAACCACACCGGCGTTTTCGTTTCGTGGTCACACCGACCTCAAAGCCGCGCGTCTGCAGCAGCTCGCCAAATTCCTGCAACACATAAATGTATTATTTTTCATCTCAATTGAACATTAAGTCGTAGTGTGGTGCTCACATTCAACTGCTCTGTAGGAAAGGGACCATCACCCACGCGCGTCGTGTAAGCCTTAACAACACCAATGACCTCGCCAATTGTCTGCGGCGGCAGGCCCAGACCAGTCAAGACACCGCCAATGCTGCAATTGCTGCTGGTCACATAAGGATACGTTCCAAAATCAATGTCCAGCATGGCTGCGTTGGCGCCCTCCACAAGAATCGTCTTGCCGTTGCGCAGTGCCGTGTGCAGGAAGCAAATTGTGTCCTTCACATAGGGCCGCACTTTTTCGGCATAATCCTTATAGCGCGCCAATTCAGATTCAACGTCAACCTTAATCGATGGGAACAAACGCAAATGGGTGTTCACAATAGATTTGAATCTGTCACGGGAAAATGATCATATTTATATAAGTCTAGCGCCTCAATCAGTATTAAGCAATATTACTTACTTCTCGCTGAACAAGTTAAAGTCTCCAAGGAGTTCGCCAACGCGAATTCCATTGCGAGTAGCCTTGCTCGAGTAAGCCGGGCCGATTCCCTTCTTGGTAGTGCCCAGCGATTTGCCTCCTTTCTCAGCCTCCTGCATGCCGTCGACATGCTGATGGAAATCGAACACCAGATGCGCACGGTCCGAGATTATCAGACGATTCTCCAGCTGCTGCAATCCCTTGGCCTCGTTCTTGAGCACCTCATCGAACAACGAGGGTAGATGAATAACAACGCCGTTTCCTGGTAATGTAGAATAAGTCACAAGTTAAATAAACCGAACAACAGAGTAATGAAAGGAACAACAACCGATATATTGCCATTTATAAATATTTACATAGGTATTCACATATAAATCACAAATGAGCAACTACAAAGAAATGATACATGTTCAACTTAGCAACGTTATTACACAACACTCCACATTAAGAATGATCATTTAAATATTTATTATATTTCAATAAATTCCTGATTTTCTGTACGCAATCTAAACTCCATCTTAAACTGTATATCTTTATACATATGTATATAAACTTAAATGGTAAATTAAAAGAAATGCTGGAAAACTATTATTTTTATATATTTCTGGTTCCGTGAAGAATCCAGTTCATACCCATAGTTCTCTCACATTTGTAACTGCCAAGAACCTCAATCTCATTCTATGATTATTCTTATTCTTTATTCGCCATGCATAACGCTTTCGACCCGGTCAAAAGAACAGTAGTGCCCTAGAAAAAACTTTAATATTGTAAATGCCAATGTAAATATACTATATACTATTCAGTTGGAAAGGGTTTGGAAAAGCGTGACCTAGCACTCAAATTTACAGACTTTGTGGAGTAACTGGCTTATCTTATCAAAAAGAAAACAGGTGATCTTTAGAACCGAGACAGCAGCTTTAAATATGCTTTAAAGGTGGCCATAAAAAACGTGCATTATCTTGAGGAAACACACTTGCACACATTTGATGAAACTTGATAAGATATTTTTGTATTATTGTATTCCTGGGTGATTTAGATAATTGTGTAATATATTATAAATAATACTTTGTAAAGCTTCTGTTTCTGTTTCTAATCAAATTCAGTTCATAAGCTCATAGCACGCGAGTCACGTCAATGATTTTTCGCATAAATTTGTTGGTTTGTTGTTGAATCCGAAACGAAAATAATAAGTTAATTGCTTGATTAGAATAATTTGCCATTTCCTCTCTCTCTTTCCATCTCTCTCTGTCTTCCCTTTTGTGTGTGTGTGAGTGAGTGCTTGAGCTTTTTTCTGTGTGATACGCTTGTACAACCCAGAGCCAGTTATCTAAATTGCAAACGCACAGATACTCTGCCAGTTTTTCACTGTATTGGTGAGATTGTGATTATCTCATAAATTAGTCTTGTGACAAGCGACGACAGGTTACGTTACTTGTTGTGACAACCGACTTCGTGTAACACACAGGAAAGAAACGTCGATTCAACTTAAGCAACCATCAAGTTACGGCAGAGTCGCCTTGCGGGCCCTTGCGTGTTTCGCATCAGAAAGAGTAAAAAAGTAATTGCGGGGGGGGCAAATATATGGCAAACTGAAAATCTGCTGATAGTCAAAAATAGAATGCCGTTGGCCTTTGTTGTTCGAGTCACAGATGTCAAAACCAAATGGGAAAATTAACCGCAAGTGCCAATGTCAATGATGCACTAACTTTTGCCAACAAACTGTGTGGCTGTGGCAGAGTATTTACACCTACAACTACATACAAATATATATATGTATGTGTGTATGATATAAGTATATATTGTCTTTGTAGAAATGTATGTATGCAAATAAATACTTTGTGTGTTCTATATACGCGCAATTTCACATTGAATAGCTAAAAACAAAACAACAGAAAGAATAACAAGCCCACTATACACACACACTTGCATATGTATGTATGTTTGTATTTTAAATACGATATAAATTAAATGTTCTTAAGCAAATACAAACTAAAAGCATTAAGAAATATAAAGATACAAAAATAAAAATTAAAACACAAAGGGCTACCTTCGACTTGCCGAAAACTCAATACCCTTGCAGCTTTTTATAGGCTATACTAACTTTGTGGAAATGTCAGTAACAGGCAGAAGGAGGCGTCAAGTATATACATATATATATATATTCTTACACTATCTACTAGGATCACTAGCCAGATGAACACACAGATATTAGCTAATCTAAATGCTAGAGACACCAAATTTGGTTTCTGTATACTATGCGCTTGTCAAATGTATTTCAAATGTTGAGTACAACACTCACCACCCCCGCAAACCAATAATTTAATTTTTTAACTCGATTTGTAAGCGACATATAAAGTTATATATATGTGTGATCGGATAATAAACGAAGAAGTTATTAAATAAAGTGAGATGATTAACACAAAGTTTTTCTGTCAGCTAACAAGGATGTCAGGCGACTGCGAATGTTATTGTCGTAAACTTAAGGAGGGAGGAAGGGTATCCTACTGTCTATTGCTCTCGACTGTTGCTCTCGTTGGCTCTAAATGTCACCTATTGTTCTTATCCTTACTTGCTTCATGGAATTGTTGACAGCTTTAAATCTTCTAATTAAAATTTTTTTTTCATTTTAATTATATTGAAATAATATATATGTGCTATATATAAATATATTTCAAAAACCAATAAAGGTATTCGACTCGACCAATGCGGGACGTAGGAAATTAAAATGAGCAAGATGCGTTATCTGAAAAGAATAACGAAAATCGGTCAGGAAGTTCTAGAGTGGCTTTACCAAATATAGAACCGATACTGAGGGTACAGGTTTTGTTGCAATAGACGGGGTAGCGCGAGATATATATATGATATATAGTTTGATTCCTATATTGATGTTTATAAATAACTCATAATCGATAAGAAATTGATATTGTTATATTTATATTTATATGCTAGACTCGGATATGTCTTCTACAACGGGTTGCGAACATCTTGACAAAATCAATATACCCTCTGCAAAGGTATAAAAACACGCAACGGTAAACGAAAATGAAAGGAAAATAAATGAAAAGAAAAGAAAAACAAGATGCTTACTTTCATTGAAAAATTTTCATTTTGAAAAACATTTCTTGCTTTCTTTACTTGGACTTGGACAGACAGTTTCTTGATATAAATGTCCCAGTACCTCCCAGGGCCTCCATTATATATCCCAGGCCAGGTATCAGTATCAGTTCCACTTACCGATGACCGAAACGCATTTCTCGTTCACCACGCCGCTCGGCAATAAATGAAAATCGAACTCCGTGCCATTAGCGACCACTGTGTGTCCAGCATTATTCCCGCCCTGTGGAAAACAAAGAGAGGAAGAGAGAAAATTTGAGAATAGATAATGACATCTGTTGTCCACACACGCACACATGCACACACACCGCCGTGCTCGCTGATCTGAGAGTATATCGAAATTTGTAATAGGTACATACATACATATGCATTGCATATGTATGTATGTGCAAACTGGCTGTTATACTCGAAATTAGCATGTCTGTTTTTATACCCTTCGGACCATTGCAAATGATCTAAGAAGGTTATACTAATTCTGTGTAAACAGAGGGTGCCGTGGTTCACAACATAATTATTTATTTCGAACAGTTCGTCTTCACTTTCTATTCGTTGAGTGAGTGCTTTTTGTAACGGTTTTCCTATATTGGGCGAAGGGTATCTTAGAATCGTGAGTGTTCCAATGTAGCTTCGTTAGTTGTTGTTTTTTAAAACTTGTGTGATAAAAAAACAAATAATGGCGAACAGCAGGTAGTATGTACATATAAGTTAACAAATAAATAAATAAAGCAAACACAGTAGGTTATCAGAGTGACACAAGGTGCCTACAAAGTACTAAACCTTACGAACGCGATAAAGAACCGAGAAAAACGAGCCTCGGTTTTTCTCTTTCTTGGCAAACGTACAAGAATTTTGCTTTTCGCTAATCTCTTTTAATATTTTCATAATAAAAACATAAACTCTAGAAAGACAGAAAGACAATAAATTCAAAAAAAAAAAAATTCTGGAACCATCTTCACAAAAATAAACCAACTTAGACGTGGTTAGCACAACAAAATAATCAAAAATCGTACACATAAATACATGCGTACATAACAACACACACAAACAAGAGGATCGAGTGATGATAAGATTATAGCGCATACATTGACGCGTTTTAGTCCCGTGCACACGGAACTTTCGCTGCGCAATACATGTGCATACTTTCATGTATGTAGGTATATACATTTACGTGTGTACATACAATATACTAGCTTATATACAATTCATATATTAATTCGGAGGCGTGTGCTGGGTGACTCAGATAATATTAGTAAGGCAGCTCCAATGAAAAAGTTACATAAGAAATCAGCGAAATGTTGATAAGGAATTAAAATAAAAGGGCTACAATAATAATGCAATTTAATTTGAAGGGGATTCTTTGCAAGTACATACATACATAATTCGTTTGTGTGATCGAAGCACTTATAGGCGTGATCGCTCATTTATCCCATCATCACTCTAATCAATGTAACGGAAGTTACGTAGCCAGCTAAAGTTGGAAATGTGGGAGTAAATGTTGAAAGGAGTGGAACGATATCGTAAATATCTATCTACATAAGTGATAAGATGATGGAACTGTTCGTTCAAATAAATCTGTACATACACACACACATACATATATATGCATGTACACACAGACATATGTTTCATTCACAATGCTGCACTTTTTGAATAGTGCGCGGGACATTCACAATGGTTCCAATGATTATGTAAAACCCTGACGATTTTCTGAGAACGCAATACATGTGTTTCTGCTCGCAAATGTGTACACATTACATGTTTTGTTGTGTGCGTGCGTGTTTATGTATACGAATGTATATGTGTGTTGAATATCTGTGCCGTAAAACGGAGGAAATAACTAACGTCAGAGAGAACCGGGTGACGAATTTGCTGAAGCAACAGCGGCAGCAGACGACTGACTGACTGAACCCACACACATGTACACAAATCCACATATGTATGCCTAAATCCATATATATATATACACTAGAACGAGGCACACACACTCTGCTAACCGAGTTCGTGCACACATGCATACACACAATAACTGAAAAAGCAAGGCATGCGGTCGAGCCGATAGTAATGGGAAATAAGTGTATCTACTTGTGAAATTTGCAAGTGGGGATTGAAGCGAGGACACCATAGATGCTGCATAACAATGTCGGCGTCAACGAACCTGACGCGGACACGTGTCCTTGACACAAGGATAACTGCTCGAATGCTCGTTATCAGCTGTTTTTTTTGTGTTCGTTTTGATTTTTCACAAAATATTTTGAGTTTGGTATTTGACTTACCTGACATCTGCACACAATATCCACCTCGGACGCGAGCATGTCCACCACCTTGCCTTTTCCCTCATCGCCCCATTGGGCGCCCAGGACAACATCCACCTTGGACTTGTACATGTTGGTTCGTCCTTGATGCAATTGTTCGTAGTGATTTCCGTTAATTGCGCTTGTTGTTGACATTTCGTACCACTAACAGCAGGTAACTCTCGGCACGACCACGAAACACGAGCACGACGTTGATCTCGCTTGAAAACGGAACACGTTCTGTTTTTATAATACAAAATTTGATATGCAGCTGTCACTAGAGGTGCCGAAATATCGATGCTAACATCGATAAATCGATATTTTTAAAATTTTCCGAAAAATCGATATTTTATTTCATCTATCGATGTTTTCAGGTCCGTCACAGAACACCCTAAAAGGATTCACCCAAATTTAATTACAGATGAAACGGTGAGTCAATCTACGGGGTTGACTAAATACCTCAATATAGATCAGAATACCCGTCATATTTGGCAAAGGAAGAAAAATTTGACCGATTTATTATGATACTGATTGCGCGAGACGTGGATCCGTTAAGCGTTGTGGAAATAAAGGGATTCCGTGGAGTCATAAAAACCTTGGATCCGAAGTACATAATGCTAAGCAAGACTTATTTTCGCGATGTAATGCTTTCGAGAATTTATAATGATATAAAGACAACCCAAAATTTAACAATAAATAAATGTTTTATTTTTTATTTTCAGTTGTAAGTAAAAATATTAATTTTTTCCGATAATAACGGAAAACATCGATTTTAATCGATATTTTTGGTGAAAAATATCGAAAAATCGATGTGTCCAAACATCGATATTTCGGCACCTCTAGCTGTCACTGTTGTGTGGCGTTGCCAGACTATTTGTTTGGTATTTAAAGAATATTGAGCGGTAAGTTGCCAGACTTCGACGTCTGTGAAAATGCCATTCACAGCCATGCACAATTTTTGCAAAGGCTAATAACATACATATGTTAACTATTCTTTCTGTTTGGCATAGTTAAAACATGTCGGAATCATTAGAAAATTGTCACTTGTAAGTGCATATGGCAGATGTGGCCAATATATAATTAAGTCAATTTCATTTTAGCTGCAATGAGGCGCCCTTCAAATACACCTGCCCCAAGTGCAATGCGCTCTACTGCAGCGTAGCCTGCTACAAATCACAACCACATCTCAAGTGCTCTGAGGAGTTCTACAAGACGTGCATTCAGGATGAGCTTGCGAGTGCGACAACGACGCCCGAAAGTCAGAAAGACATGAGGAAGATATACGATATCTTGAAAAGGATGCGTGAATCAGATGCCGGCTTTAATCCCAGGGATTTTGATGCCGATGGACTGGATAATCCCTTGGACTCAGATGATGACGCACGATCTGAACAGGCTGATGAAGATGATGATCAAGGAGCCAACATTGGCCAGCCAGATTTAGCTGAGGAAACATATGAAACTGTTGATATTGCAGAGCGGCTGCAGGGAATCGACATAAACGATGCAGATGAAGTATGGAGCCGATTGACGATAGAAGAGCAGCAGGAATTCCAAAAACTTATTTCTAACGGCGACATTATGAATCTCATGCCCGACTACAAGCCCTGGTGGTGCAAGACCAAGAATTCAAAGATTGTCGTGGTCAATTCATCAGCAGATAATGCAGTGAACATGCCCGCAATCGAGGAGAACATTCCAAAATTCTCTAGTATATGCAAGAAGATGCCTTCCCCATGCCTTCATTATAATCTCTGGAATATATTGAGTTCCTATGCGTGTGTGACACGTTTTTTTAACGGCGAACATCGCAGCAACGCAAGTGAAGCCGTTGCTCATCTAGTCAATCTCAGTTCGACGCTGAAGTATGGAACGAACTTTGAGGATGCAGAGGATGCCATTATCTCAGTTGAAATGGAAGCCTCCACTACAGGCAATGGCCCAGCCGGTGCTGCTGCAGTTGGGAGCGCAGGTGGTGGCACCAGTTTCCTTGTCGAGAGTCGTGAGCAACTGCAGGAGGATGCTCGTCAACTTATGGCCACACGGCGTTACAAACTGGCGGCCTTATCCGATATACTTCATCTAATGAGGCAGAGTAAGGTGCTCAGTAAGCGGAAGGACGCTGGGGAAGCGGAATTTCAAAAACTGTTTGCACTTGCAAGCGGCAGTGTTGAATTGAATCGCAACAAACTGACGCAACTGATAAGGAAAATCGAGTTTATGCTGTCGTATGTGACGAGGGAAGAAATACTTTGAAATTTCCGTCAGATAGAATTCTATTTTGTACATTTGTGTTTTAATAAATTTATTATTGTCCGGCCAAAGATGAGTGTAATAGCCGTAAACTTGAGTTCTTATGCGCGTATTGTTATTGCAAGCTGGTTGCAAAGGGCTGTGGAGGTTCTTCAAGTTAAAGTAAGTCGATCACAAGTTTTTACTGGTTGTTTTACGAGGCTACCAATAATATTTTAAGCCATAAATAATATAATAATAATAAAAGATAAAAAAAAGCGATGTTTCACAATGTGGCGTACTCAGCTTTTTAAAAATGCAAGCAGTTCACAGCTTAACAGAATTCTGTTAGAGAAAAACAAGCAGTATTTCATTTTGAATATTGGTAGTTGTTTCCAGTTATCAGTTAAAACTTGCGCTAAAACTTAAGAAGACTCTTTTTTTATTTGTTATTTTTCATCTTTTAACAGCACACATATTTTCTAGCTTAAGGGAAAGTGGTAAACTTAAGTAAACTGCCAGGTTCATTGGGGGAAAATGTTATTTCACATAGCGCTGTTGCATAGCTGCCAGTGTATCCACACTTTATATGTTAGCTAACTAACATAACACAGTCTGACTTTAAGTTTTCTTTTATTTATACAATTATTTAAAGCAATTATAGCCCTAATTATGAAAATTAAATTTTAAAATTTAAAAGAATTTAAAAAACAAACCGGTTTTTAAGGGCGTGGGAAAGTTCCTTAAAATAAACCAGTAGAGCTGCAGCCCTCGCGAGTCTATTTCGAGTTGTTGGTTGCCATCCCTGTTAGTTTTTTTAGTTGGCGATTTCAGACACACACGCAACTTGTACGGCTATTTTGATTTTTGGTATGTTTTACTCATTATCGCCAATGCGACGAATGCAAATGTTAGTGGCGAACACTGCAAAGTTATTAATTATTTGGCACAAAGCAAATGAACAACGCTTGGTGGAACAATAATAACGTTGTAAAGAACATTTCATGTTAATGCGTTCGTTTGGGTGCGCGATTGAATAGCGGAATTTTAAATGCGTTTGTGTGTGTGTACGTTGCTCTCCCTGTCTGTGCCAGTGTGTGTGTGTGTGTGTGTGTGTGTGTGTGAAGTGTTCTTCTTCACTGAGTTAGTTGCTCGCTGAACGCTTCACTCGCTAAATTAGTGCAAAAAGAGGAAAACAATTTGTGTGTGCGCGTATTTGTGAGTGTGTGCACAAAGTGCCCATTAACTTTTAAACAAAACATTAAGCTGAGTATTGAAATTGTGATTCAGAACTTATGTAAGCTAACTGGCGGCCAGGCGAGATACAGGTGGAAATATTTGATACAAATACGTAAATCTCAATCTTGCCTAGATAAACGAGTTTCGGTGCGGGCCTTATCTTTACTGACTAGGCTCCTTACCTGTCTGTGCGTGTTTCTCTCTGTGTGTGTGTGTGTTTTGTTCGGCTTGTCTGCTCTAACAGTACGAGTGTGAGTGTGTGTGTATTTTTGTATTTGTACGTGCGTGTGTTGCTTATCTATCTCGACAAATATGCGAAGTATGCGTCAACCTGTTTGTTAACTTTCTGTTTAAAATTTCTACTTCAATGCTGCTGCGTTGCTGACCGCGACGGCAACGCCGACATCTGCAAGTGCTGCTGCTGCGTACAGCAACAACACTCAAATTAATAAACAACACGACTTGTCATATACATATACTAACTTTTATAATGTACGTATATATGAGAAATCAAAGTCGCATAACGTGTACAATGCTAAATAAGTCGTTATGACTGCATGCAGCAATTTATAGCAACAAAACATCATCAACAAAGCGAACAAAAACCACAATGGAAATGAAACCGTAAGCAATGCGGGATGATGATGATGACGGTGTCAAAGTCAAAGCAAAGATTACCCGGCCCTAGCACTGGGAGGGGAATTGCTCGGCTAATGAAAGTGTGCACTCCTGCAGTCAGCAGCAGAAGCAGCAAATGCCGGCAGCCCCATTGATAACATTTTGTATCTGTGTGCATGCTGTGCCTGAGTGTTGTTGTATGTGTGTGTGTATCTGTGACAGTGTGCGGAAGGGTCTGACAACGTTTGCATTGTTTACAAACAGCTGATGGTTGCGAGCTAAGGCTACCGCCATCACATCAATCTCCGTATCGACGCATTGCATTGGAATGCGATAAGTGAATGATAAGAAATACACTCGTATTCCAAACACACCCAATTCATAGACAAAAATACATAACTATTTTCCTCGTTGAAGACATTGTTGTTATCAGTGGTGTGGTGGGTGATTGTATGGAGTAGGAAACGGAGTTTCATATGACAGTTACATATGGTTACAATGATGTCAACCAGTTCTCCCAGTTTGTCAATTATTATCCGAAATAGTTTTATTTTTTCGAAATATTTAATACTTTTACTTTTTTCTTTTCTTTCTGGTTGAGTCTGGAAACAAACAAGAACAAACTAACCCCATCAGATATAATCTTAGTTAGCATATGCAATATGCTTATGAGCATTAAAATTGATTGGAAAGAAAGAATAATTAACGTCAATCTTCAATCTCTATCGCGCGTTTTTTGAGAAACTTTATTATTGTTTTTAATCAAAACACAGTTATCAATTTTTTTGTTGCAAAATTTAGCTTTAATTTATCTAAACAATCGGTCGAAAAGTAAGAAGAAGTGTGTAGAAGTGCGTATGTTTTTGGTATGTTTGTGTGTGTATGTACAGCTTATGGTATGACTTACGAGTGTAAGTGATCAATGTTCATTTGTAGGTGAAACTCTAAGATACCTTGCCACTTATTAATGGAGATGTGTACCTTAATTGAAGGTACGAGCGTAGAATAATCAACTGAATTCTATGCATTACAGGAAATGTCCCACCACAGCGATGATCAGCTTCTGCAGGCCGGAAGTGATTCCTTCTGGGAGCCTGGCAACTACAAACGGACCACCAAACGCATCGAGGATAGCTACAAGTAAGTTTTGCGATGATGCTGCATAGGATCTGCATAAACAATAGTTTGTTGGTTGTGTCATTGCCAGTGAAAACAAAAGAATATAACTATAAACCGGTTATGCTGATAAATCTGTATATTGATTTCTCTCTTATTTTTCCTCTCTTTGCCTGTTCAGACTCTGCAATGACCTACAGCAACTGATACAGGAGCGCGCAGATATCGAGAAGGGATATGCCAAAAGCTTACGTGCCTGGTCAAAAAAGTGGGGTGAACTCATTGAGAAAGGTAAGAAAAAACGTCAATGACAGATGAAGAATATGTTAAGCCCGTTGCGTGCATGTACATATGTATGTATGTGAGCACTTGTAGCTGTGTTATTTGTTTACTCATTCATTCAGGTCTGCTACAACAGCAACAATTACTACAACAGTGGCAACAGCAGCGATGACCCGTTGTCCGCGTCAGTGCCCAGTGGCCGCTGAGTCTCTCTGTACTTCTCTTATTTGCCACATTTTGTGTACATCATTTGCGCATTGTTGTTCATGTTCTTGTTTGTTGTTGTTTCTGCTATTGCTACTGTTGTTGCTTCTGTTGTTGTTGCACGTTAAGTGGTTTAAGCTATTAATGGGCTTTGTTTTGCCCTTTTTACCATTGCGCTCTCTTACCTGTTGTTAGGGTCGCACAGTGGATTTCAATAATACAAACACCTTACTGTATTGTCCAATCTAAAATATTTACCCAGGCAATTTTCGTTTGGATTCAAGTAATATATGTATATCTATTTTCGAATATTTATTAAGGGCATAATCCTTCTCCTAGCTGGTCGATCTATTTCTGATTTCATTTCAAAATGCTTTAAAATTACTCACACATACCTAACTCCAACCCGTTTTGCTAGCACATTTTTGTGACAGTGTGCGTGCGGGGCTTAGTAAAATGAAATCGAGTACAGCGTGAGCAAACTTGGCAAATGCTTTTGCCAATGTTTTTGTTGCTATTATTGATGTTTTTTGTTGTTGTTCTCCACTGCCACCGCCTTTGCTCTCGTGTCCACTTTCACAGAACGAGCATGACAAAACGGACCACAGCAATTGCTCAAAAGAAATGCCTATAGCGGCTTCTTCGCGCGTCGTGCGTCGTGCGTGGCCGCTTCAGTAACAACAGTTTCCTATGGAATTTGCCTAGTTGTGTCTACCCAGAGTTATCACCACCAAGCCGAAGAACACAGACCGTAGACCGACCCAGTCAACCGATTCGTGTAGCGTAGATGTGTGTAGCAGAGCGACGCTCAAAATGGTTTCGAAAATCAATGCGATGAGAAAATAGAACGTGTTTATTTCTGTGTTAAGCGCCTCAATTTGTTGTATGTTCATGAGTGTGTGTAACCATGAGGTGTGTGGTGTGTGGGGTGCCAATTGAGAATAGTTGAGCCCGTTAGTCAAAATGGTCAAACGAGTTTCGTGCATTCCCAATTTGCAATTATTAAGTGGGTATCATAAACATTTTATTGTAGTTTTTCATTTTGTGAGCACACAATAAACAATACAAAAATGTGTCTTCCACACACACACACACACGAATATTCTTCCCAAATCGTTGAGGTGATTAGATAAAGAAGGCACGTCAACTGCCCGGAGCCGATGACATCAGCAGAAAGACGACATCGACGAAATCTCTTTAACAACGAGACATAATAATTACTACACCATAAATGCGAACAGGTTGATAATTAACTAATTATACGATTTCGATTGATTTCCAGGGCCCGAATACGGCACAACAGAGGCAGCATGGAAGGGCGTATTAACCGAGTCGGAGCGTCTATCGGATGTGCACATGAAGATCAAGGACAATCTGTGCAATGAGGTTAATACGCAAATTAAAACCTGGCAGAAGGACAATTACCATCACACGCTCATGCAAATCAAGGAACGAAAAGATATGGAGGATCTGTTCAAAAAGGCACAGAAGCCCTGGGCTAAACTGCTTGCCAAGGTGGAAAAGGCCAAATCAGATTATCACTCAGCATGCAAAACAGAACGCAGCGCTACCAATCAAGAGCGCAACGCCAATGCGGACAGCTCATTGTCGCCGGATCAGGTTAGGTCTATACTATAGGTCTATACTCAGCTCGGTCTATACTATAACCGTTAGACAGTTGTATGGCTTTGCTAATCACGTTTTCGTTTGTGTGTTGTGTATATATATATATATATTACAGGTGAAGAAGATGCATGATCGTGTGCAAAAGACCAAAGATCAGGTGCAAAAGTGCCGCGAGAAATATGAGCAAGCCATTGGGGAAATAACCAAATACAATTCTGTTTATATTGAGGATATGACATCCGTATTTGAGAAGTGCCAAACCATGGAGAAAACGCGACTGCAGTTCTTCAAGGATGTTCTGTTCAACGTACACGCGTGTCTGGATCCGACCAAAGTCCAAAGGTCAATTTATTGAGCTTACAAATTAACAGAATTTTGTTACTTATAGTTTTTTTCCTTCCATTTTACAGCCTGCCCCAAATTTATGAAGAATTTTATCATACAATAAACAATGCGGACCAACAAAAGGACTTGAAATGGTGGTCAAATAATCATGGCATAAACATGGCCATGAACTGGCCGGCATTTGTGGTGAGTATGACGTGCACACAACCCACAAACAACTGTTTGCTGACCGATTTCCGGTTGCGCTTTCGTTTGCAGGAATACACGGAGGAGTTCCGTGACATAGCCAAGGGAAACAAATCAAAAGAGGCGCTGCCAGCCGCACCTATAACGCTTATTAATCAGCGACCGGTCGCCGAGGAGGATGTGCATGTAAGCCGGAACCATTGACAATTAATATTATGTACACTAATGGTTTATGTGCGTCCATTTTATAGGAATATCCTTCAACGAATAGCCTGAAGAAGAACGCGAGCATGAGCAGTAAAGCGAGTGGCAAGAGCAGTCAGCAGGAACAAGCAATAATACAAACCTCTGCCACAACAGCCGAAACCAAATCTACGGTGTCGGCAACAGCGGCCGGTGCTGCGACTGCAGCAACGGCAGCGTCGGTGGCTGCATCAAGTCGCAATATGAGCGTAACGTAAGTTAAATCAAATGTAATAGGCTGATGGAGGGAAGGTGTGTCAGTCTGGTCAGCATCAATTGCCAAGTTAACATAACCATATCCCTCTATCTATCTGTGGGTGAGACAGAGGTCTCACTCCCAATGTAGCATGAAGGTTTCTGCATAGCATACATAAATACAGTTTATTTTAAATTGAAATTTTATGTATTGAAGGTACAATTTCTGAAAATATAGATCAGGGCAAATATTTAACTGACTCTTTCAAATTGAAATTTCTTTTTATACCCTTCGACCATTGAAAATGGTCAAAAAAGGGTATACTTTCTGGAAATGTATGTAACAAACAGAAGGAGGCGTCGGAAACTCCATAAAGTATACATATTCTTGCTCAGGATCACTTGCCGAGTCAATTGAGCCATGTCCATCTGCTCTGTCAATAATTGAATTTTTCAATTCGATTTGTAAGCTACGTATAAAAGATAAAAGCTTCTTCCTCTTGTATATACTTTGTTGACTGTTATTTCTACCACTCCTCCAAATTTTAAACTGGTCGGACAATAAACACAGGTTTTTAAAGTCAATTTAGTCTTTAAACTTCCGAGCAGCTTGCTGTACGTTGTCTGTGCGTCTTTTTATATGTATGTGTGTAAGATGAAAAAAACAATAGGCGACAGAATACATTGTCTTTATTAGTGTTTTTTAACGGATATTAAAATGTGAACAAAGGGTATCAGACAGTCGGGCGTAACCGACTGTAGCGTTCGTTTAGTTATCATTGAACAAATTGATTTCAATTTGCATGTACACAACACACAGCAATGGCAACGGAAAAGTGGATGCAAACCCGTTCGACGAGGAGGAGGAGTGGGACGAGTCCGACAATGTGCTGGTCGACAACGGGGAGCCGGGTGTGCCGGTAAAGGCATTATATGACTACGACGGCGCTGAAAGCGACGAGCTCACATTTAAACAAGGTATGTTATAATCTGAATTCCATCATATGTGAAACACATCTAACTTTCACCTTTGGCAGGTGATGTTTTTGAGAAACTGGAAGACGAGGATGAGCAAGGCTGGTGCAAGGGCCGCATGAACGGACGCGTTGGCTTATATCCAGCAAACTATGTGGAAGTCACTACCACATAAGTATTGGAATGCGTGTAATGCGCCAACGAACGGACGGACGAGCGAACAGACGAATAGTGATTGAGCTAACATAGAGAATATAGAGATGCTGAGAGTATACAGTAACAGTTACATTTACAGCATGTATTACGGATTTCTGCGTGGTACATGGTAAACAGTAAAGAGTCGTTGATGAAATTATTATCATATGTATTAGAATTTGTTATGAGCAATGAGCTCACACCTCGGTGTGACGTCTAATGTATTAGGCATTCAGTTTGTACTGTGCAAAGGCAACCCAACCTATCAACAAACGGATAACAATAAAACTTAATATATAACTCACCCACAGTAGAATTGAAATGAACGCAGTAGAATAAACAGAAATAGCAAGAGAAAAAGATTAACACGAGAATAAGAACGCAGATGATTTAGATAAAAACATCAGAAAACTTAACAATAAGTATAAACTTCAACGTATGAAATAATATGGAAAACTTTTCATATGTATGTATTATACTTTAGCTTACATTGAAACGATCCAATGTTTTTTGATGTGCGCGCATTTTTTCTGTGTGCGACTGGCCGTGACCTTTTGTGGCCACTCGCAACCAGGCGTACACTTTAAAGGCATATTTTAAAATGTGCGAAGTATTTGTAACTCGTTTCATGAACACTTTTTATTATTTATGAAGTTTTGTGTATACTTGTGTTATAAAAAGTATACGTATATTATTGTATATGTACATTTTTAAATGACTTAAATTATTGAAATAAAAGAAAATACGAAACAAACCGAAAATTTTATTTAAATATATAGTGACATTTTAACTACAAAAAAATTTTTGCTGCAGACTAACGGGAGTTATCAGTTCTGCATCTCCCCAGCATTCATTTTGATAAAGTATACGCCTTTGAGTCCATATTCTAGTGATGATTTGTTTAACTTCTTGTCGTTGGTAACAATGTATAGTCACATTTATTACAAGTGGGCAAATTATGCGTGTCTTTTATTTGTTATGATTACTAGCGAACACGAAATTAATCAAAGATCAGAACTCTTCCACGACCCAAATATCAAAGTTCTTATTGGAAATTCTTGAAACTCTCGATTAAAATTTCCTTTCTTTATCATCCTACATGCGGAACATTAACTGCTCGTTCGATCGCTGTACGAGGTTTTTGACGCATTAATGCAAATATGAAAACGGCGTTAGCAACTGTTGTTTTACCAGAATTTCAAAATAAAGGCCAAATGTTGGTTTACTTTCCTCTCCTTTACATTTGCAACCTACGTCAAAACTATTTGCCGACAGTTCCTGTGCTTAGCTAGTAAGTTTAGAATTACTATTTAATTTAAACATATTATTTTTATGCCTATCCTACGAATGTAATCGGTCACATTTCTATCGTTCGTCCATTCAAATGGTAAAAAGGGTGTAAAATGTATGTACAAGGCAGAAGGAGTAGATAAAGCCATGTCTGTCTATCTGTTCGTCTTTCTTTATGAACACACAGATCAGATAATTTAAAGGCTACAGACACCAACGTGGCATGAATGCTCCTCAATATTAGATCAACTTTACTGTAAGCAACAATATGCAAATATACTTTGCCACGCCCCTTCCTGCGTTTTTCTTAGAAGAGGCAGATATTAATAATCCGGACGAAAACACAGGCAATCCCAGCAAAAATAATTGAGAGAGTAGATCAGTAGGCTGACCAACTCTCCTATAACAATAAACATACATACACTGTATATACATACATATTTTATATACTAAATGGCTCAGAATAGTTTCGTTCCGCATATCATAAAAAAAAGGCCATGTCGATAAGAGAAGGCATCAAAAAGCAGAGCTCAAATGCATACCCTGTGTTTATGCGAAGTACATTTAATGAAGTGTAGAAAAAGTATATGAAAAACACAAATTTCATGTATATAATATATAATATTTAATATATGTATATAATATATATATATATTTATATATATATATATATTTTATTATTAAATATACATATATATAATAATATAATATATATAAATAATAATAATATAACATATGTACCCACGACTATGAATTCAGAGTCATAAAATCAAAGCCAGCTTTAATTATTGAAATTGCAATATGTAATCCTTTGTATAAAGGAGGTTCTGTATTACGATTAATAACATATCATAAATTGTTATTACACTACACGTAGACACTTTGTTCTGTTCGCATAAATAGGGGCTATTTATATTCCACTTATCGAAATATTCATGAATTACATAGCATAAACGTAGAATGTGTGTGTCATACTCACAAACACATATATCATTGTTTATATCGTCTTTGTATAAAATCGCCGGGTGATAAACGCTAGAATCCGGAGTTAAACGTTGTGGACCGAACAGTTTCAAAGCGGAAGGCGTCACGATCATTTGTTTTAGATCTGCATAGAATTTACACAAAGTAAATGGGAAACGTCAAGTACACCATTCTGGCAACGGAAGCAGTTTGTCCTGATCAAAAACCTTCTATAGTCTTTAGGGTTGTGAAAGTCTTTACTGCTTGTCTTTTACTTATGACAATTATCTCTTATAAATGGTCAGCTGCTATTACTTTGATCAATGACCAGACCATCATAAAGTCAAAGTGGGGAAGCTCACCAAAGGCGTCACCCTCGAAACCAGACAAACCAGTGATGGGTAAATGATATTTCTCTTTAAATATGTTATATATTTTTCGATTTATGTTTATTTCCTTTCTATAAATAGCGATTGATCGATTGGCGAACTACTTTGTTTACACATCGAAATGCCAAATGCCCTCTATAAATCCCTTCGAAAAGGACGCGCTTAAGATATTCAAGAAAACATCATACGGAAAGTGTGACTCGAGTAAGGAAATGATATCCCTTATCTATGATGGACAGAATCGTCGCTATAAACTGCACATTAATAATGGCAACGTCAGCTGCTGCTACAAACCAATTATACGTTTCGGATCTGGTGGAAAAGCTGATAAAAAGTACAAGTAAGTGCATCAATTACCTTCCATTCTTATTGTTCAAATCAAAACTTTAACGCAATGACAGATTACTTCAATGTGTCCAAATTACTCAGGATTTCGTGGTTCCCCAAAATTTAACTGGTATAATTACCGAGTGTCGTGCCTCGCAGGACTTGAAGATCTTGCAGAAGGATGCATTCAGCTTTGTGCAGTCCAAAATTAAGGAAATCCATAAAGCAGTTCCAAGCAATCAAAAATCCAAGAAGCGCAGACCGAGCGTGTTGCTGTGGGGCATTGATTCCATATCGCGTATGAACTTCCAACGTACTATGCCACTGATGAACAAGTATTTTCGAGCTAATTCCTGGCTAGAGCTACAGGGCTACAACAAGGTGGGTACAGCAGCCTTTAGCCTGAATCTGTATCTGTCATTGTATCTTTCGAATTCTTGCAGATGGGGGATAATACATATCCCAATTTGATGGCTATATTAACTGGCTACAATAGTTCTCAATCAATATCGGTGTGCAAGCCCAAATCAGTTGGTGGCTTGGATGCTTGTCCTATTTTATGGAAGACCTATAAGAAATTTGGGTACTTCACAGCCTACGCTGAAGATTGGCAAGGTGCTTCCACTTTTAACTACAACAAGAAGGGATTCCTCAACCCACCGACAGATTACTATGCGCGACCTTTTATGTTGGCCATCGAAAAGGAACTCAAGGAAAAATCTCGAAATGGTATTCCGTATTGCATCGGAAGACGGCACTACGCGGAATACGTTTACGATTCCGCGTTGCAGTTAACTGAGGTCTACAAGAATCAGACGTCATTTGGAATGTTTTGGACGAACTCCTTCAGTCACAACAATTTCGCTCTTTCATCTTCAATGGATAGTCGACTTTTAAAATATATGCACTCGTTGAACCGAACTGGAGCATTTGATACCTCCATAATATTGTTCTTCAGCGATCATGGAATGCGCTTTGGACCATTACGCAAGCTTCACAGTGGATTTCTGGAGGAACGTATGCCCATACTTTATATCTGGCTGCCCCATTGGTTCAGGGAGGAACATCCACAGTTTGTTCTTAATTTAGAAATCAATAGGAATCGCCTCACGTCACCTTACGATATATACGCAACCTTGAAGCACATTCTGGAACTTGAAAAGCCGCTGAATGAGCTACCCAGACCTGAAGGTTGCCCCAGCTGTCACAGTGTTTTTTACGAGGTAGCCGAATCGAGAGATTGCCGAGACGCTGGCATAGATGAGCATTGGTGCACTTGCAGTGAATTAAAGGAATATTACCCCAGTAATAATACTACACTGAACGTGGCGAATCAACTTATAGATGCAACAAATAAGTTCCTCAGTGCCAATAACTTAACCAAGACTTGCCAGACATTGAAACTGTCAAAATGCGAGTCCGTGCAAAAGAAATATGACACGGAGTCCAAAATAATTGAGTCCTATTTGGTAAGATACGTAGCGGAACCCAAGAGGGCTCTTTTTGAGGCTACTGTGTCATGGAATAATACAAGTAAGAAAATAATCGTTAATGTTCCTGACATAAGTCGCTTGGACAGTTATAAAAAGGTATCGGAATGTGTGGACAATAATATTGCAAAAAAGTTTTGCATCTGCTCTAAATGAATAAATACATTGTACATAAGTACGATGTTATACTCTTCGGCCATGGAATTTTGGAAACAAAAGGTAATAGGCAGAAGGATCACACCAAGTGTATACATATATTCCTAATCAGAAACACTAACCGAGTCGGTTTAATCACGTCTGTCTGTTTAACCATACAGATATCAAGTATTACAAAACTAGAGACATTAAATTCCTATTACAAAAATTGGGTTCCATGCCTAGTTACCAACTCTCTTATGAATGATCGAATTTTCATTTATTAGGCAACATATTCAAAATAAAATATATTTACAATATGTATATTATCTTTAATAAATTTAATTGTGATTTTTTAATAAAAAAGGATATATCGGCCCGATCAGATAAGAACTGTATAAACACATAGATTTTCACTATACGCGACAGTGGGACACCCTTCGACCTATGTTCCGGTGTAGTTACATTTGTTAAATTCATACACATATACATATGCACATGCTTTAAATTTATTCTCGACAGATGGCGCTCGCCCGCCTCCCTTGTTAGCTGAAAATAAGCAGAGAAATTGAATCGTCAACAGAGAAGTTGATTCAGCCATGTTTATCAATCCGTCGCTTTGGCCGTCTGTCTGTTGCAACACAGTTTTAGAGTTATCTTTATGAAACTAGGCACTCATGCTCTTCATTGTTGCATGCTGAAAATTATAAGGAACAAACCAGATTCGACCGTTATATCGTATAGTTGCTATACAACGTTAAAAATTAGTTATTTTCTAATATATTGCAACTGAATTCACTTCATAACAACATACAATAAACCACAACGAAAGCTACCTTCAGCATGCCAAATGTTCTATACCCTTGCAGGTACATACTTATATCATCCGATCGTTCCAGTACTAGTTATACATAATGGTGCAGAATTTAATGGTATTGTGTATATTTAATTTTGTCTCTCACACTGAATGGCACTGATAAGTTATTTTTAGTCTCAAATTAAAAACCTTCATTTCGGACGATTGTTCCTATGGCATATACATATACATATGATATATTGGTCCGATTTTGATTAAATTGTATATGCATATTATTTATATAGAATAAGTTCGATGTAGTAAATTTGGATGCAATATCTTGACAAATAACAAAAATCGGCCGATAGTTTGCATGGCAGCTATACGATATATTGGTCCGATCCGGCTCGTTCCGACTTGTATACCCTGTGCAGCACTAAAAAGTATGTGTATTACTATAAGTTTCCTAAGGAAATCTTTAAAACTGAGACACAAGTTTGCGTTGCAACAGACGGCCACACGGACAGACAGGTCTAGTTCGATTCCTCTGTTGATGCTGATTCAGAATATATATACTTTATGGCGCGGGTGTTAAGGTGTATAAAAAGGTATAAAAAGAAGACAAAAGAACAACACACACCTCGTGAATAACTTCTTAAACCATCAAAATGTTCTGGGCAAAAATAAATAACAATCCAAAACATTTGAATTTTTTGGCGAAGATACAATAAGTCAATTTGCACAAAGAATTACAGAAATTATTAGGAACAAAATTCGACCGATAGTTTGTATGGCAGCTATTTGATATATCGTTCGATCCGGCTCGTACCGACTTATATTCAGCATGCAGCAGTAAGAAGCATGTGTACCAAGTTTCATCAAGATAGCTTTAAAACTGCGAGACTACGTTGCAACAGACGGACACACGGACGCACGGACAGACGGACAGGGCTAGTTCAATTCCCTAGGTGATGCCGATTCTGAATATATATGCTTTATAGGGTCGGAGATGCCTCCTAAGGTGCGTTGCAAACGAATGGCCAAAATTAATATACCCTCTGCAAGGGTATAACAAAATATGCTTATAAAATTAAATCAAAATTAAGCTGCAATGACATGTAGCTGCAATGTCAACAATGATATTTTTGGGTGGAAGACCAGTATACTCTTTCAAAATAATTCAGTAACCTTTGTATAGATTTTCTATTTATCAAAATCTGACAACGGGATACCCTTCACACAGTTAGGAAAAACAGGCGCAATACTTAAGCGCCGCGATGGAACTATATAAAATATTTTTTGATGTGGTTGGAATTTAATAGGTAAGATGGGATAGGAATATGTGTACAAATACATATTTTCAATGCTCGAAGGGAACAAAAATATATATACCATATACTTTTTGTATTCCATTAAGAAGCCTTGCTTTCTTGTTTCAAATACATATAATCTTATCATAGGTCACAAAAAGTCTTATCATGCAAAAGCTTACCAAGAATTAAGCGATTGAATTTTCCGAAAATGTTCCATGTGGACGCCGAGTCTTTCGTGGCGATAACGGGTAATTAGTTGACAGTCGGATATGAAACAGTGCACAAGACATTCCGAGGCAGTCAACGAGCTCATTAGCTTTCAGAAGGAAACGCACAGAGTGAAATCACACCAATGGCTATTACCTCCAAATATCAGCTGATTCAGCCACCAGGCCCAGCAACCGTTGAAGACGCCACTGCTAGAGGTCTCTTCAAAATTATTCTGGCTTGTGCAGGTCTTGTATTGACCATTTGTTACTATAATCTGCCAATCACTGAAGCGGAAGCAACTAAAATACAGCTCGGTGTGTCCACTGTTTCTCAGGCGGAAGAATTCAGAATCGAAGTAAATACTTCGAACTTAACTCTGGGTAACACTGATATTACATTAAATACATCATCCAATGCATATCGTTGTCGACAGGATCCATTGAAAATGAGAACTACTTCGTCTACACTTCGAGGTGCCGTATGCCGGCGGTGAATCCCTATTCGCGCGATGTTATGAAAATATTTCATAGAATACCATACAAAAAGTGCGGTACAGGAAATAATCTTGTCAGCGTTAACTACGATAGCAAGCGGCTTCGCTACGTTTTGCACATTAACAATGCGGAAATTTCCTGTTGCTACAAGCCGATCATGCGCGCCGGATCACGAACGCAAGCGGATAACCTGTACAAGTAGGTAGACGGTACCATGCAAAGCCCCGGGAAAAATTACCTACGCTCTACGCTGAACTTGCAGGCTTTTGCCCTGTACTAATTTCCATCAGGACTTTGTGGTTCCTCCACACTTGGACGCTGTCATTACCGAGTGCCGTCGGTTGGTGCACAGTAAGTTGTTGCAGCAGGATGCCTTCAGCTTTGTGCAACCAAAGAAATTCAATAGATCAGCGGAAAGAGAAACCACGGACCGGAAACCGAGCGTGCTACTGTGGGGAATCGACTCCTTGTCGCGTATGAACTTTCAACGCACTATGCCACTGATGTACAACTATCTCCAGGAGAAGAACTGGTTTGAAATGCAGGGCTACAACAAGGTAAATTAGAGAATTCCTCACAATTTCACTAACGGGTTCAATTCAAATATTTCAGATGGGAGATAATACGCTTCCTAATTTACTGGCCGTGCTGACGGGGCTTAATAAAACAAGGTCCCAAACCATTTGTCGTCCCAATGAAGTGGGTGGACTCGATGCTTGTCCGATGCTCTGGAAGGACTACAAGCGTCAGGGATACGCTACAGCTTATTCAGAAGACTGGAGTAGTTATGCCACCTTTAATCATCTATTGCGAGGCTTTCGAAACCCCCCAACGGATTACTACGGACGTCCATTTATTCTAGCCATTGACAAAGAACTAAAGAAAGACTATGTGTCAGGTATTCCACACTGTGTGGGTCGTCGACAGTATGCGGAGTACGTTTATGATTCCGCGCTTCAGTTTAATGAGGTTTACAGGAATCAGTCGTCGTTCGGAATGTTTTGGACGAACTCCTTCAGTCATAACAATTTCGCTCTGCCGTCTTCAATGGATTCCCGTCTTATAGAATACATGCATGGGTTAAACCAAACTGGAACCTTCGAAGACTCTATTATTGTATTCTTTAGCGATCATGGCATGCGCTTCGGAGAACTACGCAAGCTTACCAGTGGATTTCTAGAGGAACGTATGCCCGTACTGTATATCTGGCTACCCCATTGGTTTAGGGAGGAACATCCACAGTTTGTTCTGAATTTAGAGATTAATAAGAATCGCCTTACGTCACCTTACGATATATACGCAACCTTGAAGCACATTCTGGAACTTGAACAGCCGCTGGAAAAGCTACCCAGACCCGAAGGCTGCCCCAGCTGTCACAGCGTATTCTACAAGGTAGCCGAATCGAGAGATTGTCAAGATGCTGGCATAGATGAGCATTGGTGCACCTGCTTGGACTTTGAGGAAATACAACCTAGTGATCCTACGATAAGAATAATTACAGAGCAGCTGCTAGAAGCCACAAATAACTTTTTGGCAGCTAAAAACCTAACCGAACTTTGTCACACTCAACAACTGGCTAGAATCGAGTGGGCAAGGCGAAAATTAGTGTTGGAATTGAATACAACGGAAACATACCAGATACGTTACGAGGCAATGCCAGGAAACATTCTCTACGAGGTCTCGCTTAAGTGGGATGTTGTGAATAAACGAATCTCTGTGTTGGTGCCTGAAATCAGCCGACTGACGACTTACTACCTGGTCGCAGACTGTGTAAGCGATGCTGTTTTCAAGAAGTTCTGCATCTGCACAAACTAAGTACCCTTAATTGGCTTGGTTAACCCAAATTCGGTCAATAGAATAGCAAACCAACTGCAGCCGCACTGCGATACATTTGTATTTCGTTCGCATTGTTCACTATCGCTATCGGCCGTTGCGATCTGTTTGCTGAAATCATAGATTGACAATTTGATGACAACTTTGAGAGCTAGCTCCTGATCTAATATAATATATACCGATAAGGCCATTGTTTACCTTGTGCAATATTAGGTGTACCCCATTTGACCACTTCATTAATGAATTTCTAGATCAAATCAATTGTTTCGTGTACCTTAGAAACTTCTTAAAATACCTTTTCTAATCACACTGCCAGTATTAGGTTATATATATACATGAATATGTATGTACACCATAATAAAATTAAACTTAAAAGTATGTTTAAATCAGAAATTCAAGTACCAGGAGGAGATAGTCTGATTTGTTTTGTTGAACTGCTTAAGCTATTTGTTTTGTTCTTGTACCCTTGCAGCAGATAGGATGTGGCATATCGGACATATCCATTTCTTATTTATTAACATTAATTACAAATTTTATAAAAATAACACCACTGGAACATATAGCTCTTATAGAAACAATCTTCCGAAATTAGGGTCTTTTCATGAAAACCACTATTGTTTTTCAAAATAACTTAACTGGGGTGTGCCAATGAAATTTAGGCAGTCATTGACGTGGAGTTTTTCCATTTTATTAAAGCCGGATGGCTATATCCTAGCTGAAATCAGGGACCGTAACGGTTATAATTTTTATTAAAAAAATTGCAAAATCAAAGTTATTTGATTTTTTTTTCTGATTTTTATAATAAAAATCAAATCATAATTCTTATTTTTGATTTTTATTTTAAAAACCAGAAATAAAAGTTGTAAATTGATTTTTATTTTTAAAAATCAAATATAAAAATTGAAAAACAATTTTTAAATTACAAATTAAAAAAAAAGGTTTACGCGGTTTTTGTTTTCGCCGATAAAAACTAGCACGGTAGGATTTTTCCCACTTTTTTCCGAGAATTTTAAGAGCTTCATTCTTTCTTTTATCTAATAATTATTATTTACGGTCCCTGGCTGAAATGATACAATTACAATATAATTCGGTACCATTATATATTGCAACTATTTTAACGATCGGAGGAGATTAGAACATGCAAGAGTATTAAACCGTATAAACAGTAAACAGTATGCCGAAGGTAACCTTTTTTCCCGTTGTTGTTATTTTAAAAACATTCTGATGAATTTTAATAAATATATATATATATATATATATATATATATATATATTTTATTTTTACGATTTAATTATAAGTTTCTATGAAAATAGAAACTTATATTTATATTTGGCTGATAAACCCAAGAACATGCCCGGGGGATTCGTTTCCCATATGCCCGAAATGCGGTATGAAAAGTGACTATGAAATTGATACTTTTCTGCCCTCGGAGGTCGAAACTCGTTTCGGGAATGCAAGTGTTGTGGAAACAAAATTAAGAATCAATCAAAACATATTAAAATTTGTGGCTCAACTTGTATTCCTATTGAAAATGGCGCAGCAGATGAGTTCATTACGACAAAGGGGATGAACGTGAAGGGGCATCAGCCCACCACAACCACCGTAACATAAGCCGTATACAAGGCAAGAACAGTTACTGAAGCAGATACTGATGCAGATACGGATATGGATGCGGCAAACAGATACAGATACGAATTGAATGGAATTGAACTATATGAGTAGCTGGGCCGGCTCTTTCTGTCTTTCTGCCTTTCAACTTCAATTACTTGCGCGCCTAATCGCGCGCTGATAAGGGTAATAAACGGAGTGGAGAGGCTACCTTTTGCATTGGGTTGGTTGTGGTCGGCGATGGGCAACGCCTATTAAACGCCTCGGTGCACGAAAATATGTGCCTGTGTGTTTGCGTGTGTGCCGAGCGAGCCTCATTGGAAGTCGGAGAGGAAAGGGACGACGATAGGCTGTCTTCGGCACAAAATGGCCGCTGCGACTCAGCTGGCATGTGCCTTAAATAGCGAACGATGCGCAGAGATCTGCACAGAAGCACTTCAGCGAGACACACAACAGGATCGGGCACACACAGGATGAGTGAATTTAGCATTGACTATATACTGAACCGCGCTGGCGATAGATACGTCGGCACCAACGCATCCGTTGGCATTCTGCAAAGATTCCGTGGTAGTCTGCCTCTTCCTATGCAATTTCATCCCTATTCGCATGCTGCTGACCGCAAAGATACATTAGTACCACCTTCTCCGCCGATCATTGACTGCGGCGGACAGCAACCCATGTACGACTGGCTGCAGTATACCCGCTACCATCCGCCTAAGTTACCACGTGCTCTACGCCAAGGTCCAGCAAAACGTACTCCCGGACGTTTGCCCCGCATCCCCTTCACACCCGGCCAGCTGCAGGCCCTGGAGCAGGCCTACAAGGAGTCCAACTATTTGAGTGCCGAGGACGCAAATAAGCTGGCCGAGTCATTGGAGCTTACGAACACCAGGGTAAAGATCTGGTTTCAAAATCGAAGAGCGCGTGAACGTCGCGAGAAACGAGAAAAGGACGAAAGCTGTGACTCCACCTTCTCGTCGAATGCCTCCAGTCCGGAACCGGAAATGATTGTTATTGTGTGAGAGGATATTGCAGTCGGATCGTGGAACGCAACGGGCTGCATTGGAATTTTTGGTTGTTATCTTGTGATTTGTGAGGCTCTCCCGAATGTAAATAATGCACATATATCCCATCTATACTTATAAGTTCAAGAAATTAGGACAATATATTAGTTATCGTGGTAGTGTTACTCTTATTAAAATAAAAAAAATCAACTCAGTATTAATCAATTTTTTCCCTTCATCACTGATTATCAAATTAAACTCACTACGCGTAATGAAGAAGGGTATTATTACTAGGAAGAAGGAGTGTATATATAATTTTGCCTCGTTTTGGCGTGCTCTCTTTCGCATTGCAATGACGTCACGGCTTGGAGGTTTGTACAACAAAATCCAAGCAATCAAGGTTTGTTTAATAACTTGTGTGTTTATTGTCCAATCGGATTGAAACTTTGACGATATGTAGATATTATAGTAAGCGAACTATTGGTCGAAAGTTGTATAATGGATTGAGAAGGTTTTTTTTTATATATTCTATATTCTATTCAATAGCATATCCTAAGTGAAAATCCATGGCCTTACACAGTCACAGACTGACTTTAGAATTCGAATGGTTCTAACTGTTGCAGCCAAGTTCAAAAATAATATGCTTGTAAAATTGCACTAAAAAAATTACGGGACTAGGTTGCGATGAACTTTCGGATACACAGATGGCTAAGTCGACTCCTATAATGCTCCTGATCTTATTCTTCGTTGCATTCTGACATCCTCAACCCTTTAAACACAGGACTTAAAAAATGCAATGTTTTCCATATATTCCATGAACAGCGGTGCCTATGTTCACAGACGTCTGTCCGTCCTTTATTTGTAACGCAAGCAAATCGCTCTCGCGATGTCATTTTTTCAACAATTTTTCGCGCTCTATTTCCCTTCTCCACAAAATTCTTTCCTTGTGTCATACAAATGATATTTGGCTATTGAACATTTGCGTTTGCGTCAGTCTACCGCAATTCATGAAATAAAACATTTTTGTGCATGTCGTACATTTTATTTGATATATATTGCTTATGAAATACTGTTCACTACATATAATGCTTTAATTCGAAATATCCAACAACAAAATACATACATACATACAAACATTTTAAAATATTATAAAATTAATTAATCATAAAATTAAAAACAAGCAGTAGTAACCGCCAAATCATTGATTTATTCTAATTCATAATTAATAAATCCCAATCAGTACAAAAATTAACACAATTTTAACCATTACAAATTCTGTTCCCACACACACGCACTACCACTCTGATTACATGCCGTAAAGAAGAGCATCATGTGCGCAGTAGTGCAGCCAAAAACTTAACAGGTATGGGAAATTCTCTTTAGAATATATTTCCAAACAACGATAAATCAATGGGAATGGAGCAGCCGCAATTCGCGTGCTGGAAAACAAACAAGCAGCAAACAAAATTAAAGCGGATTTTGCAATTGTTGCCGTTTTCATGGTCAAGAATAATTTGTTTTTCCGGCTGTGCCTTTGTTTGCATACGAGAAAAATATCAAATTACAAAGCGGCGGCGGCAATGAATAAAAGGGACATGCGTAGAGCGCCGTTTCGGAGTTAGGGCTTGCGAACGCAAAAGATGATTACAAAATGGCAAATGAGTTTACGCAAAGCCATGCGATTCCTTACCTAATCCCTGGCTAATCCGATCATATACTTACATATGTAAGTGTCTTGGAACTGGGCCAAGGTGGACAACAGGAAGTCCATAGAGGGTGCCCCCAGATTAGTAGGGCAAATGCACATCCGCTTCAATAACAGCGTTTCAGCTGATGCAGACCAAGAATATATATTCTAAAATATTAAAGCTCTATAAAACACGATTGTGATTCTAAAATTGTTGTATATTAAAAATATAATGATTGAGAAGAACTGTAAGGACAGAGTGGGTCAGAGAGATTGGAAGGAAGGAAAGAAAGAATGTTGGGGCAATTACCTGACGGGTGACAATATTATATATTATATTATCCGGGTCGAACGACCGCTCTGACGATGTCTTGACGGTGGAACACAGCATTAGCTCCTACCGTCATTAAATAGTTGTCAAAACACTTTTATTTAAATATTAATTTATTATAATGTTTTGGCGACCTTTGTTATTATTCATCTTGGTAGCTGGCTCGAGGTCAAGGCAGCTACCAAGATGAATTTATTAAAATAAGATTAACTCAAATAAGCGCGTCTGCTGCGTCGTTACGTTTTTAGCCCATGATCAAAGATGGTCAAAATATAATATCGAATTCTTATCAATGATATCAAATAGTTTTAACGATGATTCTTAAGCAATATTTTTGATGCGTTCCGCAACAAAGAGTCTGTAAGAAGTCGAGCAATTCACGAGATAGAGAAAGAAGCGGGAACAGAGCGGGACAAAGAGAAATGATTTATCCACGCCCTAAACAAGAAATGATTCACGTTTTCGAACATTTCCTTGAACAATTTAAGCCGCACGTATTAGCTGCAGATAATTCGTGCAAATTTGCGAAATCGGCTTATGATTTGCGTTCAGTGGAGGAATGTTTACGTTACTAATCGAGTCCTGTTTGACAAACAATGCTGCAATATTTATTCTAATGGCGTAGAATAACACAGCCATGTGCTGCATTGGCCTGCATTGTGCTCAAGAGGTCTCTCCGCACTCTCAAAAGTTTAAGCCAGGCAAACGCGCGACATGCGCATGCGCATAATTCCAATGTGGGTCAAGTAGGGCGCGCCAGACTAAGACCCGCACGGATTATGGAAATTCTAGTTTTTACGTAGATTTAGCTAAGGGACAAATTTGGCTTAGCCTGGCGTCAGTCAGACTGACCGTTTACTTAAGATGGAGGTAATTTGAACAAAATAGTACATTAGCTCAAAATCTTCTGCAATTTACATTCACATTATGTCAAAAGGAAATATGAATTTTTGAAGTTCGCAACGCTCCTTAGAAGGCATCTAAAAGTTATATAAAGTATAAAGTAAATAATGTTTTTATTCTGATCAATAAGTTGGTCGAATTAGCCATGTCCATCTGTCTGTTGCATGGGTAACTTGTCCCTCAGTTTTTTGCTATCTTAGGAATTATGTTCAACAGATGTTGCACGCTGTGAATGAGTCGAAACCAACCAGATTCGCTTCATATAGAATTTCCTACAGTTATGCTATAACCAATCGACCGATTTTCGTCATTTGTCAACCGGCTTTTTATAGCCTTGCAGAGGGTATATTCATTTTAGTCGGGAGTTTTCAACGCACCTTAGGAGACATCTCCGACCCCAAAAAGTAAACATATTCTGAATCAGCATCACCAGGGGGTCAATCTAGCCATGTCTGTCTGCCCGTCCGTCCGTCTGTTTGTTGCAACGCAGAACTTGTCTCTCAGTTTAAGAGCTATCTTGATCGTATTAAACTATAGGCCGATTTATGTTATTTGTCAAGAAATTACTACATCGAACTTTTTTTTATATATTTAATGTAAAATAATCTAAAAGTTCATCAAAATAGACCACTATAACATATAGCTGCCATAGGAACAATCAGCCGAAATGAAGGTTTTTCTATGAAGACCAGTTCTGGCTTTAGAAATAACTTCTCAGTATTGGAACAATCGGAGGAGATAACAAACTGCGAGGGTATAAAACTTTCGGCAAACCCAAATGGAAGTAACTATGCTATTTCGATATGTTTTTAATAAAAATAGCTATTCCTTGGAAGAAAAATTTTTCCTTGTATGAAAAATATTGCTAAAAGTTAAATAGCCATTTTTTGTACTGATAGGGCTATATTTACCAAGAGTTTTTATTTCACTTCTGTCACTTCTGTTTTTTTTATTGAATTTTAAAATTTAGTCTTTCGCTCACTTTTAAACCGTTTCGGGCCTTGGGGTCACTAAATCGCAAAAGCATAAACTATTTGAGTACTCTTTATGTTCGATGCTTAGGGCTTCTACCTAAGGGTAGTGGGAATAAAAATTTGATATAACAATATTTAAATTTGTAACTTGTTTAAAATAAACGTTTGCGCGCCTTTCGTTATCAGAACGTCTGGCAGCATCATAGAAACGCGCAGTGTTGCTTTGAATTTTGTATGCGCCATCTAGCGACAATTTCAGAACCTCGAAATAAATGATATCGACCACAACCCTGATTTCTTTCTTTTCGATAGATCCGCATAAAAGTGACAAGGTACGCAAATTTTTTAACAAAATAAATGAGATTTTAAAGGGTTTTTAGGACAAATGTATGTTTAAAATGTGTCTAAAAGTGTAACAAACGTTATATGCATGAAATACCAAAAGTGTATTTGCATAAAGTTGTGAAATAATCAGTGAACATTCTTACACGTGTTTTCCCCTCTACGACAGACGTAGGCTGTGAATGATAATTAATTTAGGATATTTTTGGATTTCAGAGCACATCAATATGCAGCTTTTCGTACGTGGCTTGGAATCAATTGAGACATTGGAGGTGTCCCAGGATGCTACCATTGCTGGCGTCAAGGTGAGTTAGTGCGGCAAACATAACAACAAAAGCTCCCTCCCCCTAACCTCATTTTGTTTGATTCTCGCACGGCAGAACCAACTCGCCCAGCTGCATGGCTTCAACACCGAAGAGTTCTACCTGAACTGCGAAGGTGCCACTCTGGGTAATGACACTCCCGTGACCGCCCTGAGCTCTTTCGAGCTGGACATCACCGTGCCACTGATTGGTGGTAAAGTGCACGGTTCTTTGGCGCGTGCTGGTAAGGTCAAGGGCCAGACCCCGAAGGTTGAGAAGCAGGAGAAGAAGAAGAAGAAGACCGGCCGCGCTAAGCGCAGGATCCAGTACAACCGCCGCTTCGTCAACATTGTCCAAGGCTTCGGCCGTCGTCGTGGCCCCAACGCCAACTCGACGTAAAGTGATCAGTTGCAAAACTGCAGTTGATGATGTTGAACAGAAGCCGAGCTAATTTTATTGCAAAATAATGTTCATAATAGTAATTTTCAACAATTAAAAACAACTTATTTTACACACGTCAAGTTGTAATCCGACACGTTTCCTGTGTTTCTGTCAATTGGCAAAAGTGATAGCCTTGCGGTCGCGGCTGACGACAATAAGACGATGATACCAGAACTCGAAGCAGGTGACAAACAGTGCGACAATGATGCCCAACAGCAGTACCATAAAGCATCCTTGCATGTCGTCCATATTGACCTTGTGATTAGTGATTTGGCGCTGAACATTCTTCATATTGCATTTGTCCATCGAAGGCAGATTGGTCTTGTGCCAACGCTCAATGAAACCCATACGAAAGAGCCTGTCTATATGATGGTTAATTAAATGCAAATAGGCGCTACCCGACGGAATAATTAACCCAATTTTCTCATCCACAAAATCTTCTTTTCCCAGTGCAAATCGGCACTCTTTGTCTATCTCGAAGTGTTGCTGTACGATGAGTTGCAAATTGATGCGCCAGTCGATATTGATGCGCTCCCCGTGTTTTACAGCCGCAATATTCTCTCCCTGGCCACTGTTATATATCGATGCTCGTTCAACAAATCGTTTGAACTCCTCACGGGTTGTGGTCTCCACATACCTCTCGAAGAAGGTGCCGTTGCGCAGACCATATTGCTTTATTTCCTTGTGGTCCGACAGTTGGCTGAGGTAGTCAATGCCTGGTTGATACTTGGGAAAAGTTAGAAAGGCAACCAGGTTACCACAGTATGTTGTAACCAGCACAATAACAACGATCCACCAGAAGCCAACCACCAATCTGCCGCTGTCCGCACGAGGAAGATACATGCCACCTACAGGAACGGAATGTTTTGAGAAACAAGTTTTGAGTCGATCGAGCAGGAAACTGACCTTGCTGCAACAGTGCTCCATAGATGTACCAGAAACAACTTTTAACTGAAGATAGGCCTTTGATCTGCAGTTCCTGAAGCGGCACTAAGCGATTAATGCCGTATAGCATGGGCGCCGTAAACAGAATTATGCCCACCAGGCAGCCCCAAGTCTCCAGAGTAAAGGGGGCAGTAAATAGATAGATGCGACTAACCTCATCAGGCTGGCGCAAGATGAAAGTGTACTTCTGTACACTTATAGGCTGCGTGTAGTTGAATCGCTTCTTGTGCGGCTCATCGATTGTGGCTGCCACTGCGGCCAGGAGGTAGTCGTTGTCTTGAACTAGTTCTACCACCCTATAGGGTATGCGATATGTCATTGAGCCCATCAGCTCATCCTGCGGAGTGCATAATGGTATTTTACACTTTATTTCAGGCTTTTAAAATTCACTTACACTTTCGTTTGTGCTCTGGCCTAACGAGTTCCCGTACTCCGGGGAACTGGCCTCGTGTAAGTAGTAGCTGAAGTTCAGAGCACGACTCAATTCCTTCAGAATTTCCATGACGATACCTTTGTGCTCTATGATAACGCCACGACTATCCTTGGTGAGAATTTGCCAGGGTGGGTTCTACGAGAATTGTGAACCAATATATAATGATTATATTCCTGATTCAAAGACTCACATGTATTGTAACAATGTCCATGGTAATGTTGCGGAAATGATGCTCGATGTGGGGGAAGGTAAGCTCTTGACAGACGAAGCCCAGCAGCGGACTCCAGTAGCCAATGTTGATGAACTCGAAGTTTCGATTCTTGGCGTCCCGGGTGGGTGCTAGGTAAGGATTAACTGAAACTTAAAAAAAATAGCCGTGAAAAAGCATGAACTTACCCATGCGGTACTTGTGATTTTCCTGACTCTTTCCCCAAGTGATGGCGGTCTCGAAACGCCATCGCGCACAGCTTGCACATCTACTGTTGGCTTTCAGATAGTCCTAACGTGATCGAACCAAGTTAACCAAGTCTATTCTTTTTTATCTCTCTCTCTCTCTCTGCTCATTAACCTACCTTCATGTACTCCAGCATTTCGTCCTGTTTTTCCTGCTTAGTGAAACGTATCGACTCCCACTCCTCGTCCGATATCTCGCCATATATGGACTGTTCCTCGAGTATCATGCGTGAAAGGGACGTTACCAGAGCCATAGATACCTCTGATATGGTGCAATTGAGCGTGTCCACACAGTTGGGTTGAGTTTCATTCAGGGCGAATGCAATGTTAGCTCCCTCGTCCAAATTGATGGTCACTGTGCTGGCATCAAAGTCGCGACGCAGCTCGTCCAGCACAAAGAACATCCATTGGTTATTCACGTGGAACATACTAAGTGTTTCGGCAATCTCGATGATGTCCTCGTGAAACTTGGAAATTACCAAAAATTGCTGACGTTTCAGCTCATGATTGATAAGCGCAAAATCTTTGAGTGCCTGCCGCAATGCTGCGCGCTTCTTCTGGCCCCGCAGTGTCTCATCGATCTTGAAGAGAATCAGTGAAATGGGCGGTATATGATTCGTAGTGCTCTCATGCACTATAGACTTGACCAGCATGGGATTGTTCTCCACTAGGATTGAAGAACTGAATTAGCTACTACACCAATGTCAGCTGTTACTGGAATACCCACGTATGGATTGGTCAACAAAGCAGACAACGGCCTTCCACTTAAAAATACCCTGTACTTTGGCATCGAGTACGATCTGGGGAAACTCGTCACCATGGTCCACCATAGGTATCTTGTGGGGCGACAGTTGAGCGATTAGTTGTGTTTGCAGTTCCACAATTTACTCACCATCAGGGCACGATTCAGTGGCAAACGTGGGCAATCCGAGTCCGTTATGGCAATCAAAAGTACTGATGTCTTCTGCGTGGTTTTATAAAAGTTCCATGTGCTCTCACAGTCAGCCACAGTGATGGCAGCAAGAAAATCTACAGGGTATCAGTGTATGAAATATACGGAAAATCTTCCATCGTACCCTTTTTGATTTTAATCGAATTCCAGGTAAAATAGCGCACATTAATTCCGCCATTCTTCATGTTCTCGCGAATTGTGTCACTAAGAATCTTTTCAAAATGTGCCATGATGTTCTGCCTGTGCGTGGCCATGTACTCGTGATCAACAACGACGGCTGCAAGGACCATCACATGAACTAAACTCACTCTCAACGGAGTTCATTGACCTTACCCAGCGACGCATTCGCACTTAGAAACGAGGAGAAATCATTGGCTTTCACGGAAACCGGAACATTGAGCTGCAGTCCCCACATTAAAGATACGCCAAGAGACCAGAGCGATAACCCCATGTTGTCGGAACTTCCGAAACGTAACTGAAAAGTGAAAGCCAACTGAACTCCCGAGGTTAGCTTCGCTTCTGTTTTTGAGGATATAGAAAAGCATAAAGCCAATTAAAATTGAGCGTAGGCGCTCGGGATCGAAAGTCACATGAAATATTCAGCGGCAAGCCAGGCAGAAGCCGGTGGAAAACCTCCTGCCTGATTGACAGTTTGTGGTTAGGCGTCGACCGTCTCGACCACAATCCTGTGCCACATCCACACACACACATACACGTTCCTGAGCACGTCAAACGTCAGCAAATGGCTGCAGGTGTTCACTCGAGGACAATCGAATTATTGTGCTAGCAGTGTTAACTTCGTTTATATAATTATATTTATGAAATTGTTCATCGAAATTGCGTGTATGTAATTACATTTTACAATCTTAAATCTACATGGAAAGGGTTGGGAACGATGTTGGGTCTATTCTAAGATCATTTATTCGCTCAGGTTATGTTAACTAAGTTCTATTTGGGCGTTGTGGAGCTACTATTATTAAATATATTCGTATGTCAATTGTAAACCAAAATCCTTTATAGTGTGTGGGTATATGTATATGGTTTTATATATATAAGTATGCCTGTTTATATATATAATTTATCTACGCTTATTTCTAAGGTACAATTCCAAAAATGCCTTTTAATATAAATGCATGCTATTTTGATTGTAATCCGTACTTGTATTGTGTTTATTATAATGTCGATACGAAAACTGGTAATCTCTCTGTATATATATGTTTGTCGTCTGCTTGCATCTACAATAAGTAAAGTAGGTTTTTATAAGTTGTATATATAAATTTCGTGCCTATCGCTACTTCTCAAAAGTCCTTAATGAAACGTTTTATATTGTTGTGCGATTTTTCATTGGTGGCGCCGTTTTCGCGTCGTACCCACTTTCTCGTTGCAATCTTTTTCTAAATGCCATATATTCCAACAATATTTTGATTCTTTTCTTCAACGCAATGCGCATATGCATATTCATGTGTAACTGGATCATCAGCTGTAGCTATACTACTAATTGGGATTCTTGCGTATTTCAATTCGTGTTACAAACAGTCGACCGATTCTTAAACCCATTCGTCGTGGGTTTACAATTTTCCTCATTCATTCAGTATTGCACTCAGACGCTCCTCGACGGCAACTTTGCGTGACTTCCACACGAACTCGCAAACAGCAATGACGCAGGCCACGCCCATGCCGCCCATTAGCACCACAAATACGCCACCCACATTGGCCAGTCCCAGCTCATTGGCCGCCGACGATGACTTTGAGGTTTCCACACGGCACTTGCCACCGCCACGTTTCTCTTTCCACCATTTGGTTTTCAGTATGTGCAGTTTGCCCTCCTCCTGCAACTTGAGTATGACGCTATTAATGGCAGTGCGATAGGGCGAATCTGTCAATTTGAACGAGACGATGTCAGTATAGAACAGTGTTATGGTCAGCCGAAATCGAACTCACTGGGAGGCGTGGCAATGCCGTAGCTTTTGGTATCCAGCATACCGCCAACCTGTGTCAGCTCACAGTTGCGCTCGGTCACATACTCGATGGAGGTAGACTCCATCAGAAAAGCATAAGATCCTTTGCCCTTGGCAACGCGTTCGACTCCTTCGCCATTACTGGCCGTAAAAACGGATGGTCTAGCCGATTCCATAAAGGACCACATGCGCTGATATGTGGAGATCTTGGAGTCCTAGAGACAAATAAGATATTATTAAACGCGAGTTGGGACAGCTTGAGTGGAAAAGCATACCCTGAAGAAAGCCGCCGTGCTGCCGCCTTTTAGGGCACCATATTTTATTCTGGTTTGCTTAGCCAAATCCTCAGCACTCTCAATGGGCGAGTCCATGCGCTCGACAGTCAAGAAAGCAGCCAGATTGGCTGTGTACGAGGAGATCATTATCAGCGTGAAGAACCACCATATGCCGGCTACCATCCGCGTTGAAAGAGCCCTGAAAGAAACAACACGTACATAGGTGGAGTTTAAATATAGTATGGGGTAGTAAAGATCTTACTTCGGCAGAAAGTCACAGCCCTGCTGCATAAGTGAACCGATGGCGAACCACATGCAATTTAGTAGGGTGAACTGGCTCTCGACCTTTTCGCCGTGTGCGTCCGTGTAGGCGGGCCATTCGTAGGGAGTAAATCTATTTAGGTGATAATTCAATTATATTTATAGCGACTTCAGGAATAACATATTGGATGACCTACTTAGCTAAAATGAAGAGCAACACGGAAACACCTAAATAAGCTGTGGCCATGTATATCCAAACGTCCAGGGACAAGGGCGACAGGAAGGAGAACAAATTCGGGGGCTGTTTGATGGGTTTACGATAGAGTATTGATACTCCCAAATTCATAAACGGCGTGGTAAAGTCAACGGCCTGTTCTCGTTCAAAGGTTATCGTAAGATCTGCTATAGCCAAATCGGCACGTTGCTCCAGTAGCTCGCGTATCATTCCATTCCACTCGCCAGTCATTTTATTGAGACTACCGTAGCTGCCATCGGGCACCAGTTGAATCTTGTAGTTGAACCCCAGAGATCTGGATATTTCGTGAATGAGATCAACGGCATATCCTTCGAACTGATCGTTACCAGTCAGAGGCACAGCGGACTCCTTCCGCATGCAGTAAGGATTGCTCTACCAATAAGGAATGATACGAAGTTATTAGATCAGAAAGATAATCCATTCTCTGGGGAATACGTACCAATATGGTTGTTACCACCAACGTTTTGTTTTTTAAATTTGCCTCTATCTCCTGCTGCTTCTGGCTGAATGTCCGTGTAAAGTTAATGCCCTCTGGTAGCGTGGAGTTCCAGGTGCCAATCTTGCGTATTCCGGCGGGTGTTAGTTCCACAATGTCGAGCATAAAGTCTGTGCGAAAGCCCTGGTGATCGAACTTAATAACATTAGTCAGACCCTTCATTTCCACAATCTTCATATAGTTGATCAAACTGAAGCCATGCTGCCAGGTACTCTGTCCATCACAGCTGATGGGGTGTATGTCGATCTGCTGTGATGTGTCTAGATCGTGAAGAGCCTTTGCGAACAGATGAACTGCGTCGTACATGAGGGCCGTCTCCGAGCGCACAGTCGTCAGATTCGCTGAACGAAGCATACCCTTTTCATCGATGCTCCACTGACGCACCACATCCGAGACGACTTTCTCGTTAATCAGGCGAAAGCCTGTTATATTTGTGCCACCATAGCGGAACTCGTCCAAGTTGACGGTGTGCAAATCGAGCGAAGTGACCAAATAGCTATGGTAATCACTCATCATGCCAATTTGTTGCGCCTGCTTGAGCACCTCGTGCACTCGTTCCGTTGAGCAGTCGAGTACAATGTGAGCCTCAGCTGAGTTCTTTATTTGCTTGAGCAAAGGGCTAGAAGTGAACAGAAAGAGATTAATTCCAGTTAAGTAGATTTACTTACAAACCTACCGATAATCCCCGCTGTCGCTTAGTTGGCGCACCGTTATGGGGAACGGTGTCATGCCGTGCGCCTTGAGCAATTCTTGCAGTCTCACAATCCCATCGTTGTTCTCGTAGATTATAGTGAATGTCTTCCAGCCCCAGTGCCGCACAATATCTACATAAGCCTGAGTCGAAATGTAAACATTAACAACTCAAGTACATTTGACCGCAAAACAGGCACTCAAACACACATATTCGCGCACTTACACACACCCACATCCGCACACATACGAGCACATTACCTTAGAGAGCGTATTAGGATGAGGATAAAGATTCACCAGGCAGCTTTCGCGTCTCAGTCGGTAGTCCCAGCGATTTTCCAAATGCGGTATCTAAGTAGAGGCAAACATAATTTCAGTAGACCCCCGGGTTACCTGCCTCATTTGATAAAGTCTACTTACCTCCATGTTATCACAAATGCTCTGCACATGACTTGCTGTGTGGGAGGATTGCGGCCCAAAGATTGCAGCCACGCCAATGTTCAACAATCCACAAACTGCAAGGAGTAATGCAAAATGGTGGAGGATGTAGACTTCATTCCCTGTAATTGGCCAACTTTGGCACTAACTGTCGAGATTTCTCGGAATATTCACCGCGAGCTGGTTCCCCCAGCTCTGAAATTGACTTTCAGCTAATGCGCTTTCTGCTGCTTGTTCCCAATCTCAATACCCAATTGCAATCTCAATCCGAGTCTCAAAGCATGAGACACATGTGTGCCCCCAAGATTATCTGACAGAATCCCCTGATTTGTGGCAGCATAAAATCAGCCCGACTACTAGTGCACCTACATAGATATATACATGCATATATATGTTCATGTGTATGAATGCGCACTTGTGTACTTGGCAGCAGGTGCGGAAGTTCATTTCGAAGCTGGTGCGGATGGTGCAGACTCAGTCAAAGCTGCAACTGATGCAGGCTCAGTAACGTTCAGTGCGACTTGGCTCTCGTGTATTTAAACTGCACTTCACAGCAAGGCATAATTCCATTTTGCCTTTTGGCTTTGCCTTTTACTACCGCCGCATCCGTTGCCTCATCAAATTACTGAGCACGTGTAAGAGCAGGTGCATTCCTCTATAGATACACCCACGCCAGCCAACCACAGCACATGTGTATTTGGGGGGAAAGGGATATCCACTTGTCTGCCTCTCGGTGCGTCCCTGGCAGCTTGTTAGTGCCGTGCTAAAACGTATTTTACTTTGGCTTTCAGTAATGCGCCCTAGGACAGTTTCGGTCCTCTTGTGACACTCCACAAGGCCAGAGCGGATTCCTTTTACGAGCTCAGTGCCTCATTTATCACAATCACACAGTTTCGGACAGTTGCTTGTAAATTTAATGATTTTTCACTGCTGTGTCGTTTATCTAAGCTCATTCATTTTTACCAACTTTGGGTTTCTTAGCTCTTGCACAATGAAACCTTCTCTCTATCGTCTGATATATTGAATATCAAATAAAAGATATATTCCATAGACTTTAAAGAAGACTCCCGCAAGTTTTATACCCCTGTCTTCAATGTCATCCCATTGTTCCTATACTAGTTATATAAAATGATAAACATATATTTAGCTTTTTCTCAACTCTTTCAATTTGTTTACTTGCTCAGCTTTTATTTAATTTAATTTGTTTTGAATTTTCAGCTATTTAACCTTTCCCCTAATTAGAATTCTTTGGTTTCTTCTTGGTAATTAGAAGGGTGAGCTTTGATAAGATAAGATACCATAATATACAAGCGTAATTGGCATTCATACAATTTTTAAATATGTTTTGGTTTTATGAATTAACGAAGCCATGGACAAATGTTCTTTCAGACTCAACGTCGTGCAACGATGCGAGAAGGTAACTAAAATACACAAGTATATTTTATATATTCCTACCTAATATGTTAAGGTGTATATATTGTAATATTATGTACATGTGCATAAGTACATACATATGGTACATACAAATGTATGGTAAGCAAGAAAAATTAATGCAGAGTAAACGAAGGGAAACTAGGAAGAAAGGCTACCTTCGGCAATGGTTCTATACCCTTGCAGGTTCTTATATCGTACAATCGTTCCAATACTATATAATGGTGCAGAATTGAATGGTATTGTGTATATTTAATCTTATGTCTCACATTGATTGGCACTGATAAGTTATTTCTAGTTTCAAATTAAAACCTTCATTTCGGACGATTGTTTCTATGGCAGATATATGATATAGTGGTCCGATTTATATACAATATTATATGCATATTATTTATATAGAATAAGTTCGATGTAGTAAATTTAGATGCAATATCTTGACAAATTACAAAAATCGACAGATAGTTTGCATGGCAGCTATACGATATATTGGTCCGATCCGGCTCGTTCCGACTTGTATACCATTTGCAGCACTAAAAAGCATGTGTATTAAGTTTCATCAGGATACCTTTAAAACTGAGAGTTTGCGTTGCAACAGACGGTCACACGGACAGACGGACAGGTCTAGTTCGATTCCTCTGTTGATACTGATTCAGAATATATATACTTTATGGCGCGGGTGTTAAGGTGTGTTGTAAACTCCTGGTCAAAATTAATATACCCTCTGGAATGGTATAAAAAGAAGACAAAAGAACAACACACACACCTCGTGAGTAACTTCTTAAGCAATCAAAATGTTCTGGGCAAAAATAAATTACAATCCAAAACATTTGAATTTTTCGCGAAGAAACAATAAGTCAATTTGCACAAAGAAATACAGAAATTATTAGGAAGAACCTAAAAAAATAAACCATAAAGTTTGGTAGGTATACATAATTATTTTCTAAATTCAATTAAAAAAAAACTAGAAGAGTCCGAGACTTCTGTCATTCACCTAAATTCATCATAAATATAGCCCTACCTGTAAAAAATTTTTTAAAAAAATCGCTGCTGAGGGCACATATTTAATAATTACCATACATAACATACATATGTATGTATGTATGTACATACAGTTAGTCAAGAAACTCTTTACACATGCAGTTAGTCAAGAAACACTACACAGATGTACATGTTATTGTTATGTACATCTGTGTAAAGTGTTTCTTGACTAACTGTATATGAAATTTGGGATTTATGATAACAATAGTTGCATTTGTGGCGTCAGGTGTACGTTGACACACAGTCCGAGTGCAGCGCAAGCCATAAGCCAGTGAAACGCCCCTCGCTGCATGCTCCCATAGCATGACCCCCTGCCCCACAACACCCCCGCCAGTCACTTACCCCGTTTGCCGGCATGGAAGCTGTCGAATGGCGAAATGCGCTCTATTTGGGCTACCAACTTGGAACGAGGCAAAATTGAGCGGTCGGCATTGATGCGCTCAACAGCCTGGCGGAACGCGAGCTCCTGATGGTCGTCCGAGGGGTGGAAAAGGCCGCCTGGGGCGAAATAATACATGCAAAGGATGCAAACAATTTTATTAATGGTAAATACTAGAACTTAGTTTTTTTACAGTAACACGATGCCAGACAGCGTGATTGCTGTGGCTGCGTAAGAACAAACAATAATTCACTCATACCCAGGCATAGTACACAAACCAGTGACACAGTTAGCAATATTTACAAGCACATACATACATACACACACGCGCGCTTTTGATTATGATGTGAAAAAAATCGATACTCGGTGAAGATGCTGCGGGATGATGCTCGAGCAACGAATGAATCGTCGAATTGCACGTTCATGTATTATTTGTGCCCTTCTGCACTTACCAATCTTAATGATGTCGGGCAATGCCTCCACATGATGCAGATTAGATGCCACTTGCAGCAGCAACAGCAGTGGCAGGACAACTTGGGTCATTCTGTTTTTACCGTAAAACGGTTTCCTGTGCGGCATGCGACTTTAATGTGCAAGAATTTTTTTGTTTTCCTCTTTTTCAGACAAAAGCTGCGTGTGCCTTAACCGCGCGATAACATTTTCAATGTTATTTATAATTTCACTAGAGCCGTTTGCACTTTGCGCCGTGTATCTTCTTGCGAGATGAAACATCTACTGAGCACAAAGCGTCCATACTCGGCTCTTTTAAAGGTTGTGCTGGTGTCCTGTTGCGGGCTCCCCCTGTTGGTATGTGTGCGGGTGGCATCCAAAAGCCGGGTGACAGCTCAAACAGCTGCGCACTGGCTGTGGATGCTGTGTGTAGCAGCCGATATCTGGCTGCCGGCATATCGGCATGACCTTGGATTGAATGACAGCTTTGTGTGTTTACTTCTCACAATCAAGAATATTAAAATGATTATTTTTCTAGTCGCTTTCAGACGATTTGTAAGGACACAGTTGTCTGGTCTGTTAAAAATAAGTAAATTGAATCTAACTGAATTTATACGCGTTTGTCAACTTTCATGTTTACGCAAATTGTGGGCTGCCAACTTGTATCAATGTAAGTGCACTCGATTCAACGGGAACATGTGAATGGCAGGAGCTGTGATTGTAATAGCGCGCGTTGAACACTGATGCTTTGTGGCGGCGGCATTTTCATATTGAATAGACAAATTATATTTGTGCGAAGTAAATTGTGTCATTTCTAATTATTATTTTGATAATAATAACTTAAAAATGCCTCGCGTCGTCAAACCAAAAGCGGCGCCGGCCAAAAAGGCCAAAGGCAAGTTGTACGCTATGCCCGAGAAGCTGAAGGAGGGCACCATTTTAACAGACCTTGCCAAGGGCCAGTGGCGCATAGGACCCTCCATAGGTATTGGTGGCTTTGGTGAGATATATGCGGCTTGTCGCAATGGCGAGAAGAACTACGATGCAGTCGTGAAATGCGTAAGTTGCCGAGAACAGCTAGTTACCACTTGAAGAAATAATCTTAATGACACCATTGGCTTTTTAGGAGCCTCATGGAAACGGGCCGTTGTTCGTGGAAATGCATTTCTACTTGCGAAACGCCAAATTGGACGACATCAAGCAATTCAAGCAACAGCACGGCCTCAAATCTTTGGGTATGCCCTATATTCTGGCAAATGGCTCGGCGGATGTGAATGGACAGAAACATCGCTTTATTGTGATGCCGCGCTATGGCAGTGATGTCTCCAAGCTCTATATTCAGAACGGTAAACGATTGCCCGAGGCCACAGTCTACAGAATAGCCATACAAATGCTGGACGTGTTTGAGTTCATGCATAGCACCGGCTATGTCCATGCAGATCTCAAGGCGGCCAACATTCTGCTTGGTCTGGGGAAGGATGGTGGGTCACAGGCTTATCTGGTTGATTTCGGGTTGGCTTCACATTATGTTACGGGTGACTTCAAGCCAGATCCAAAGAAAATGCACAATGGAACCATAGAATACACATCGCGGGATGCACATCAGGGCGTTGCCACGCGGCGTGCGGATCTCGAAATACTTGGATACAATCTAATCGAATGGTTGGGAGTGGAACTTCCATGGATTAAGGAAAAACTACTCGCAGTGCCAGCGAAAGTACAAAAGGCTAAAGAAACATTTATGAAGGATGTTGAAGCATCGCTAAAGTTGCTGTTTCCAAAGGGAGTGCCCTCTCCAATCGGGTCTTACATGAAATATGTTTCCAAATTAGCTCATAATGAAGCACCCGCGTACGACAAGTGTCGTGGATTCTTTCTCGCTGCACTGAAACAAATGAAAGTACCTAACTCTGGAGACTTGGATTTCAAACTGAAACTTGAGAGCGGTAATAACAATAACAGTCCACCAGCCAAGAAGCCAGTAGTAGCAGCTGCTGCTCCACGTGCCAGAGTGAAAAAGGAACCATCGCCTAATTCCTCGTCAGATGCTGTCATAGTTGACACTGACGATGATCAGGATAGTGATGTCGACTACACTCCACGCAGAAAACTGGCTTCTGCCAAGCCGGTGTCAGCTCGTCGTCCTAATGCAGCAATGGTTTCGCCAGCGCAGAAAGCAGTGTCCAAAGCAGATACTCCCAAAAAACGCGAAGCTCCACAGTCATCGTCGCCACAGCGGGTTAGTCCTTTGAAGCGTTCTAAATTGGAGGCAAATGGTACTCCAAAAGCTCAGAGTGCCGCCAGTGCTAAGATAAACTTCAGTCCAGCACTCTCCTTGCGTGGTCGCCCAGGGAAGACTGTAATCAATGATGATTTGACTCCGCAGCCGCGTTCTAACAAAACATACGAGTTCAATTTCGAGTTGGATGTCAGTATGGATGCCAATGTCATTGTAAATGTAAAGCGTAAAAAGAAGGTACAACCGGGCAGCAGCAGCAGCTCCATCGGCAGCAAAGTTGGCGCTGGAGACGCACGAACTCCTTCATCGCAGCAGAGCGGACTGACGCCCAAGGGGAGCTCGCCAGCGACGCGCGTAAAGCTTCGTAAGGTCAATGGGGATAGTTCCCCTATCCCAAACTCTGCCCGCAGTAGTCCACGCACGCCGGCAGTTACCGTGCGCAAGTACAGGCATTAGGGCTGTTTATTGCCCTTCATTGAACATCAATCATTTTTACTCATCTTTTTCTTATTATTAATCTAAGCAAATAAAAATTATAAATAGTTATTTTCCATATTTTCAAAATCATTTGTATTTCTAAACCAATTTTATAGTCTTAAAATTACGAGTCTCGTCCACTATTTGGAGCTACGCTTCCTGTTGCTCTCGTGGTGTTTACTCTTACTGGACTTGGTACTTGAGTTGCCACGCCGCAAAGAGGTGCTGCTGCTGTGCTTCTCCGGGGCACTGATTGCACCTAATGTCGGGGCGACAGCTTTACTGGTGCGCTCTTCTTTGTGCGACTTGGAGGATGACGATGAGGACGACTTGTGTCCATGTTTGCTACTGCTGCTGCTGCTCGCATTTGTAGAGCTACTAGCTTCAGGCTTGTAGAATGGTGACGAGGAGTTGGAAGAGGTGGACGAACGCGACGAGGGAATAGATGATTTTGATTTACTCGCCGTCGGCATGGGATCGTCGGGAATCACGACAGTATGTGTGGACGTGGAAACTGCGACAGTGCCAGAAGCTGCCCGGCTGGTCGAAGGTTTATTACAACAAGTATCGCACTGCCAGATATTTTCCTGATCTTCGGCAGCCTCCTCGTTAGTAATGGGCGGTTTATGGCACTCCTGGTGATACAGTGCACCGCATTTTGAGCACTCGATAAGACGATTGGTGGCTGTGATCACGATTTCCCCACAGACACAGCAATTCAAGTCACCAAAATCGCCAGTGTCCCCTGTGTTGACCACACCGCTCATTGCCAGCCCGCTACCGTCTTCGGAATCCGCTATAGTGTCTGGTGAATCTGACGGCACTTTGTCGGGGGAATTGGTAAGGTTTATAATTTCATCGGTGGCCATCGCTTGTGCCGGTGGCTGTGGAGTAGCGCGTCCAGGAAAATTGGCTTCGTCGTCAACCATGCGCTGGCTCATGTTTTTCGATAGCATCTTGTCCGGACCGAAACGCAACTTGAGTGCCTCGTCAAGTAACAGGCGAAGTTCCGCCGCAGAGGTTGGGTTACTCGAGTGCAGCAGTTTGATTGCCTTCTTCAGCACAGGATCCACTTCTTGGGCAGCTGCAGCTGCTGCAGCGATATTTGCAGCCATTGCCGAAAACTCTATATGTTTTTTTCGTTTCAAACGCGATTTATAGTTCCAACTACAATCCAATAAGTATTGTTATTAGTAATTGTAAAAAAAACCAAAAGCAGCAAATGTAATATGATTTGGAGATACCATACCGGTTGATTCGGTTTTAAGGAGACCGTACGTTGTATAAAAACAGTTGTTTACAAAGAATTTGCGTTTTGCAGCACTGTTTTATTTTTAGCTACGCTGTTCTTCTTCTTCAACACTGTTGCTGTTATTGATATCAACGGTCGCGGTGCTAGCGCCGCCACCTGAATTTGTTTTTAATCAATTTTGTCCAGCGGTTTGCTATTGTACGGTTAAAAATACGCTATATTCGCATTGCTAAAGAAACATTCTGCGCAGCCGATACGTGTTTATTGTGTGTTGCAGCTAATTACACCTAATCTGATAAGGCCAAACGGTGCTTGGAAAATCGAAACACAAACTTGGCCAAGTTAATAATAAACAACAACACTGCAAGGCAGTCGGTGCACGCCGAGCTGATAAGTGCCAATAAAACTTGAATTGGACGTGTGACAAAGTATTAATCATCCCTTGAAGTGCAGAACAATACTTTCTTTGTTTATAAGAAAGGCGAAGTTTGTGCAGCCGCTCCAATTGCACTCGTAGAAAAATGCAAATTAATCACTTTGGATTGAGAGGCCCAGTCTCCGCATTGCTTTTTATTTCTTGCCTTGCGTTTGCGTACAGTGTCAGAGCCCAGGATGACGCAGATCGTATGGTAAGTTTGGTTGCCGGGAGTTGAGTCAGGGTCTCCGCGGTTCTGCTCGGTTTGTTTGTTTTTCTTACCCTGTTTGTTTCTCAGTCTGGTTAACAGCTGTAAAGTGTACACGAAATGGCCACTGCGCACTTGTTGCCATGTTAACTCGCAAAGAAAGGGTAATCGATTTGACCACTTCAGAGTGTACCTATACACAAGATAGCCAATGAACGTTAATGTATTGGTGCACCACAGTTTGCCTTATCCTTAGTTGGCCTATACGTGTGTACAGGTAGTAAAAACCATCTACCAACAATTTAGCAGACATGTAAACAATGCAAACGAAGCTGTTAAGTACTAACAGAGCGTTATCAGAGTCAGTTATTTTTAAAATTCCTTACATTCTCACAGGTATTTTCATCGCAAAATTGTTCGATTACGGAACCCGTATACGGACATAAATTTGATTTTAATGGATTGCATTCGGATCTGGCACATGTCGTGCAAAGCTTGAGCAATGATGTGTTTGAATTTAATGTCTGCGGCAACTTGACACACAGCTGCAACGGCGAGAGTAACGTCGCTGCCTGTCTCAAGAAAGGGGGCAAGGAATATGTGCTAGGTAAGTGAAATATAAACTGCACAAGAATATAATCGTGTTTGTATGTATGTATGTATTTATGAAACTAGATCAGAAAATCCTGAGTAAAATACACCTCAATTTCACTCTTGATTTTGTTAACAGTAAGTATTTTAACAAAATATATGCATATATACAAAAGATATAATGTGCTAACATGATTTTTTATTGTGCATTAAAAGTGAACTTTTCGGTTATCACACGTGAAGCAAGTTTTCCGTTTAAAATTTTGGTTGCTGGATTATTTCTGGGAAATACACATATGCATACATACATATGTACAAAGCAAATTTTAAATTTTAAATATACATACATATGTACACATGTATATGTATGTCTGATTACAATTTGTATTTGGACTTTTAAGGTCGCCAACACGAGCTTAAGTATAATAGTGGTAAAATGTACTTAAACTACACCAGTGGAGCTAAGTGTGAGAATGGAACCAAAGATGATCCAAACTACCGGTTCCATGTTCTGCTTACTTGCGACTATACACCTGATGCCAGCCCAATAGATATAACCGACTATGTGAGTATATGTCCCTTGTTAAGCCCTCACATGTATGTATACTAACTATTTGGTCGCCGTTGTCTATTGTAGTCTGGGGCAGCGTGCTCCTTCTATGTGCATTATAAGACGCCTTTGGCTTGCCTACCCATTCCGGATGCCATGCAGTCAAATAGTTGCAGTGTGCAATATACAAAAACAGGAAAAACATTCGATCTAATGCCACTTAGCGATTCCACTTCAAGAACCTCCAATCGGCAGGGCAGTTTCTTTTTGATCAATGTGTGTAAGCCGGTGCAATACGGTCAGAATACCATGTGTCCAGCGGGTAGTAGCATTTGCCTATTTACACCCGGAGCTTCAGAATTTGATAAGCGGTGAGTGTCCCATAAATTACTATATAGGAAATAATAATCTTCATTTGGCTATTTGTAGATTTATCAATTTCGGCAATGTTCAATCCAAGCCCGTTATTAAAGATGGCCAACTCTTGCTACGGCACGAGACTTCGAAACCATGTGCCAAAAATTCCAGCATGAACTATGCGAGCGTTATTAATTTCTACTGCGATAGGAAGGCTTTTGTATGTATCCAGTAAATAACATCAGTGTTTGCAGCAAATGCTTATTTAATTTAAATTACAGAACGCGCATGCTGAGTTTATTGGTTTGGATCAAGATGGTTGCACCAATCAGTTCAGCTTTGTCACTCCGCTGGCCTGTGAGGATATTAAGAACTGCACTGCAATTACTGTCGGGAATGAGTTGTGAGTAGAATTCACAAAGGTACACCCTGTATGAAGAAGGGTAGGAAGAAGGGTAGAATGTATTTGAGGATACCCAGCATGGGTAACTGAAACAAGCAACATAGCCTGCACAAAGTGTATATATTCTTGGTGTCAACAGTCGAGTTGATATAGCGAATTCTTCTTAGCGTCAAAAGTCTAGTCGATAAAGCCAAATAAATATGAAAACCTAGATCTCAGTAACTATAAGAAATAGGGCTACCAAGTTTGTTGACAACATGTTTTATAATAGCAGGCAGATATATAGTTAATTTTAGAATTCTTAAAGAGTTTTTATCGGATAGTAAACATAAACGATATTTAAGAAATAAGTGTATTGTGCAAACTGGTGGAAGGGGAGTAAAGAGGGTATCTAAAAATTTGCACACTGATCACACTAAAAAAATGAATTTATTTAAGTCATTGCTCGAGAAATTAATAGGTAAATTTGAACTCTGGGGAGTTATGTTTTTCAAAATCGGGGAAGGGTATAACACTGTCGAGCGTGCTCATCTCTAACTTGTATTACTTGTTTTTCCTACAGGTTAGACCTGAGTCCGCTCATTGGACATGGAGCGCACAAATTGAGCAAAGATGGGAAAAACTACACGGTGGCTGCGTGTGCCAGCGCTGGAGCCCCCTGCATGGCGGATGAAGGTAAGTCGCCCATTTGTTGTCTGAAATATTAATGAGGATTTTAAGTGCTACAGCTACAGCCGCAGTGGTAGACGTTGCACGTGTGCCAGCGCCTTCCATGTCCGGTGCCTTACATGCGGAACGTCACACGGTTGCCGGAAAAAGTGTAATTAAAACTTTATTGTTCAGCTTCAAAAATACACTTAAGGTCGAAGTAAGGGAAAACTTAAGCAAAGTCATAGTGGTCAGCTCTTAAAGCGATAAACTTTAAATAGATTCAAAATCAATTGTCGCAATTGTCTCAGAGGTTATGGCCCATGCTTTTTACTTATTATACATGCAGATACTTTTAGGGCTATCAGCCTTTCAACATTAATTTGCAAATCAGTAGCTTATTAAATTGTTTATCAACTTTTGGTTATTTTCCATCGTTACTTGTGGTTGGAGCGATCATTTATAGATTTCTAGAATTTAATTGTGTGGTGCGTACTGAGAATGTGTTTATTTGTGTGTTTGTGTGTTTGTGTTTACTATTCACATCTGATGTGAGTCACCACAATTCATAAAGTTGAAATCTCAGCATTAAAGTAATATTGATATCCGGACAAATACAATCAAAAGATCGTTTCTGACATAACCTTCCACCAGGGAAATAATCCAAAAAAAGGGTATATTAACTTTACATATTAACTTGCAGAAGGCGTCGCAAATCACACACAGTGAATGTATTCTTGGTCAGAATCAATAGATGAGCCGATTAAGCCATGTCCGCTTGCAACAGCACAGTATTTAATAGTTTATATGTAGATGAATATAATATGAACCTATCCTCAGAATTGCAAACCAGTCAGACAATTAACAAGAAACTTATTCAAGTCAACGTATTCCATAGTTCCGAGGGGCTGAGCTCTGAGGCGCCGGCTTCGCAAGAGAATAATAGAATGATAGGTGTCAGAAGACTTTGTTAAGAATCAGGTGTTATAGGGAATTGTTAGTGTGTTGTTTTCAAAATGTGGCGAAGGGTAGCTACTTGTCGGATACGCTGTATTTTAGCGTTCCTTATTTGCATGAATTATTCGATAAATAAAAATACTTGAATGTTTCCAGTAATTTGCGATTGCAATTCACACTTATACCAGCAAGATTGATGAAGACGATAAAACATAGGAATATTTAAAAGAAGAATTCCCTACGGCCAGGCTTTTCAGAAATACATTATTTGAGCTAGTACATTCCGCTAAGAACGCAATTTGATAGAGCAAACATGTTGGGCATATCAATGAGATATATGTATGTTCATACTATACAACGTGATATCCCACACACACATATGTATATATATTAATATTTATATAGGAGTGGATGGAATGTGCCTGCACTCCTAGCTGAATGCAGACGCATTTCCGTTAGCGCATCCTTTTTTGCTTGGCTGGCATCTGTTCGCGGCTAACTGCAAACACATAAGGGAGAGGAGAAGAGCGTAGAGTCAGAAGCGAAATCATGGCCACCACATGGGCCTAAACAAATAAATAAGCACACTTGCTTTTGGCAACTGACACCGCTATCCGGCCCAGACACACATAGAGCCCTGCCGGCGACTGGGAGTGAGGCAACATTTGCCAGGCGGGAGAACTACACGAAAATTTCATTTGTTAAGCAAATAGTGGGGAGACACGGTCACGCAAACAGAGCCGCGCATGCATTTCGCAATGCAAGTCTCCTATCTGGGCCCCAGCCGACAGACGCCATATTGGTGAATGTTCATTTTGGTTTTATTGTTTCACCTTCATATCCTGTAGATCGTGTTGTATATAGGGTGTATGAATACAAAATTGGTTTGCTTTTATGCTGCTTGTTCCATCAAGAATTTAATATAACTATATTTAACTAAATTAAACAACGCAGCCAGCGTAACTGTGCATTCTTGTATTAAAATCTCTGTAATCTGAGTAAATGTAAGAACACAAACAAAAATACTTATAACTGTGTGACTGCTTCACCGAGTTTATACTCCAGTAAAGCAGGGTAAACACGAGTACGGTCTGATCCCGGGCAACTGTCTAACGGCTGCTAAGGGGCATTCAAGAATTCCACGGCATATCCCAAACATTGGACTGCCGCGTTGTTGTTTCTCTACTCGCGCGCTCCGCTTTTATTGAATTCCACATTTGAAAGCATTCAATGCTGCAGTGCAGGGCTCTGGGCTGTGGGACGGGATGCCTGGATGCCTGGATTGCAAGCTATGGCCATTGCTGTTGTGTCCGACTTACAGTAATAAAATGTTGTTAATTGTTTATGCCGCACACGTTCTCGCAGACGAGTAATGTGCATTTTACATTCCGAATTTCGTATTTCCTATTTTTGCATGTTGTTCCTCCTTTTCGATGCGTATTCGGTTCTTAATCGTTCAACGCGTGGGGATAATAGTGTGGGTCTAAAATTTAGCAATGAGTGATGGGTTCTGGATGAATCAATCACATCAATATTAATTTGAAAACGTCACATTTTCCGGGACTTATCCATTGAGAGCTTTTGCTTGACCAACGGGGGTATAAAATGCGATAAAGGGCAGATTATAATCGAATAGTCTGATAAAGAGCATGAAATGCCAAGCAAGTTCAGTTGGATTCCAGCAACAACAACCTTTGATGTGTATATACATATATGTATGTGCTTGTGTGTTTATTTGCGTATGGCAGTTGGTACTCCCAGATGTTTATAATTTTCAATAACTCATTTTCTTTCTCTTGGGTATTTTATTTTTGTGGCAGGGTTGGCGTTTTTTTTTTGCTCGATAGCGTGTTTTGCTGTTTGTATGTCCGTGGAGATATTATATTGAAGGACGCCCCTTTCCTGACACTTGCCAGCAGCTGTTTTGCCAGTCTAGGGTGCCTTCGGGATGTGCTAGCCAAACAACAACAGCAGTAGCAGCTACTAAATCGTTTTTACATTTATTTGCTTTTTCTCATCTCTGTTGTTCGTCTTTTTTCGCTTTATGCCAGCTGGCCAACGTTTTGAGCCCTTTTCTTGACGCTTTCTTGACTGTTTTCTTATTGGAATTCAATTTGCTCATGCTTCGTTTTTGCTTCTGTCTGCTCGCTCGATATTAATGTAGGCACTACAGACCGATATATGTACATATACTACACTTTTGAATATATTTTATATATGCTCGCAGTAACTATGTGTACATGAATTTTGGCTAAAAGCTTACACCAGAAAGTGGAATTAGTTCCACAGTTTTCAAGCATTAAAATTAAGTTATGCACACATGCTTCTTATTGATGTACGCTATAAATAAGTCGGCACTGATATAGCTGCTGTACTATAAGCTATTTTGATATTTTTCAAGTTATCGTAACTAAAGTAACCTTATCTATAAAGTCAAAACAGAATTACAATCTGGTCTTTATATCAGACTGTATATCAAGTGTAGCTGGAATAGTAAACATCGGCTGAAATGTGGGCCTTTTTTTCGATATTCATGGTACCCTTTATCGAGCACATTAACACTAACTTATGTTATAAAGTTACCTTGTACTATAAGTAGCATAGGAATAGTCAGTGAAGATTGAACCAAAAAAATGCAAGGGTATAAAACCTTCGGCAAGGCGAAGGTATTTTTCTTTTTTGTTTTACTTGTCATCACCACAAAATTCAACTTGTTTATCCCTTGTCCCGTTTAACCCTTTCATGCAATTAAAACGATTTGATCAATTTATTGTTTTCGCCTCGGCTTGCCTTGTGGCAACACATTGTAAGGTTCCCCGGGGTCTTCTTCGGGCAAAGAACTGAGATTGCACTGAAATTGAATTTGTGAGTTTTTTGTGTGGCAGACTTTTCCAGTAAGGCAACAGATCCCTTTGCAGGGCTAATCTTGGCACGGAAATGATTTCAGCCCTCAAAAACGACGAAGCACTTGCCCTCAGTTGCATTGCAGTTGGCTTCTTGTGCTTGTGCAGGAATCAATTGCATGCTTCCACAGGACATTCACATGACACACTTGCACACACAGCTAGATTCCTGCATAGATAGCTGTCTAAGTATTGTCACGCAGCTACGGAATTGTCATTTATCAATTTACTTGACAGTCGATTTCTTTTCAATTTTGCAAAAAGAAGCAACTTCAATTCACTTTTTCCATGTGAGTCGAAAGCACCTGGACAACCTGGGCGACCAAATCAAAAAACCAACGTATATATACAACATTCTTTCGGTTCGATTTTTGTTGTTATTGTCCGCTACCTGTTGTGGTATGTGCAATAACGTACAAAACTTTGCAAACAGAAATGGAACAACAGCAAAAAGCCAATAGCTTGATAAGAGAAGCAAAGACAGTGAAAAGGAAGAGAGAGACACAGCTAGATAGATTGAAAGTGGGTGCGGAATTACCATATTCTAGTCAAATCACAATCACAATTCTGTTCAAACGAAGCTCATCAATCAAAATCAGCAAAGACGAACAATGATGAACGTTTTTCACTATAGATACCTTGTAACTATCTTAGCATGGCAGTGTGTTTTACATAATGATGGAAGTGTAAACTAGCTTAGCTTAATCAACTCTTCTTAGAGACTTAAGGCATTTATAACTTTTCCATATACCATATAATATCTACCACTATATTCAATTGTGCATGGTTTCATCCGTATATTGATTTTTCACTGATTTCAACATGAATTTAAAGCTTTCACGAGGTTCATATCATAATTGTCCGTCTGTTTATACCCTTCGACCATTGAAAATGGTCAAAAAATGTATACTAACTTTGTGCTAATGTATGTAACGGGCAGAAGAAGGCGTGGCAGACCCTATATATGTACATATATTCTTGCTCAGGGTCATTAGCCGAGTCGATTGAGTCATGTCTGTCTGCCTGTGTGAATACACAGATCTCAGCTATTATAAAAGCTAGAAATACCAAATTTGTCAGAAAGATTTCTGATTTCTATAAGCTGATGAAGTTTATTTAAAATGTTAGATGTCACGCCCACCGCCTCCGCAATCAATAGTTTAATTTTTAAAGTCGATTTGTAAGCGGCGTATTAAAGATAATATATTCCTACTTTGACAAATACTAAGCTGATTTAAATATCTACATATCCTCTCTTATTAATTATTTTTTGTTGGAGAATAAAGTGTACTAAGGGTTTTCCATTTCAGTTATTTTCGTAGCTTTTGACCCTTATTTCTCACCTACAACCCCCATTTTATTGCATATTGTGCTGTAATAATATTACAGATACAGTATCAGTAGATTTTGTCCCTGATTGAAACAAGTCAATCAGTTGTAAAATATTCAAGTTATTCAATGCTAAAATACAGACAAGAAATTCAAGATATTGACACTCTAAATGGCCATTACGAACGTATAAAAAATTGAAGTTGTTTTGAGGCACATGTAGTAAAATGCCAAACCCAGCGAACTGAAACAAGATATTCCAAAGTGTGGAAAGGTACATGCGGCAGTTTTCAGTGTGACAGTTTTTGCGAGCCAATCTAACAGTCTAACGTGGACACCCCCTTGTTGTACATTTCGCAGGCGCCTGCTACGAGCAGAACGGACAGACCTACAGCCTGGGCAACTTGAACTCACATTTGCGTTTCAATCAGAGCGGCTCGCCGTATTTGCTATACGAGGATGGTGGTTACTGTGGATCTGATGGCCGTCGCTGGTCGACGAAAATTGAATTTGTGTGTGCGAACAATGCGACGAAAGACAATGGGAGCAGTAGCAGCAGCAGCGGCACAGGAGGTGCCGCGACGGATGCTGTGAAAATAATCGAGGACTCCAATTGCCAGTTGTTAATTCAATACCAGACGCCGTATGCCTGCCAGGAACAGATTAAATGCAAGGAAACGGTCTATACAGATGACACGAGTGGAGGCAGCAGTCGCGTCACTCTCGATCTGACTCCACTGATTAACGCCGATGTTAACTACGAGGCACGCATCGATCTGCCGGCGCAGCAGGCGCAGAGCTTGCCCAAAAACACAAAGGTGAGTGACCAGTGCGATTTACTTCACCCCTTGAGAGGGTGTTCCTAGTGCTCTAACAGTCGTAGCCTTAATTTGCCCGCCTTTGTCTTTTGCAGTTCTTTCTGAATGTGTGCCGACCATTAGTGCCCAAATACCAATTAGGCTGCGCCGGCGGTTCAGGTGCCTGCATGGCCAAAATGTCTGCAGCCGGAGCGCCCGAAGAAGAGAACGTAAGTAGTAAGGGGAGAGGTGCGTGGAGGAAAGCGGCTTATGTGCTAAACCCGGCGATTGTGTGCTCACATGCCTGTCTCTCTGTATGACTGTATGACTGTGTGCTGTCTATCTGTCTGTATGTGTACTTGTGTGTGTGCTCTTCTTGGTAATTGGCATAAGTTTCCCGGCTGTGACTGTCTCTCTCTCTCTCTTCATTTGAAGTCATACATAAGTTCATGATAAATGCTTCAATTTGGTCGTTAAACCATTTGGCCGCATGCCCAAAAAATTGTGGCGCCTCTTTTGCATTAAATATGCAGCAAATCCTAAATTGCTAAGCTCCCCACTTGGAGAGTTTTGTTGCGGCTCAGCGAGTGACCAGCGAGTGGATTTAGTTACTTCATTAAGTGACCAGTCCCCCCCCCTTCCTTTTGTGTGCCCCCATTCCCCATTCGCTTCCCGCGCCTAACCCGTCTGTCGTTGAAAGCGGTAAAGAGCCGACGAGCCCAGCCGGAATTCGGTGTCCAGAAGTTGCCTAATGCCGCAAATTGTGAAAGCGCCCTATTTGCAGCACCTCCTAGCAGCTCCTCCTTCGTATTCATTCCTAGCTATGCTCCATTCACTGACCAGCGGAGTGTTGGCTTAGGCTTAAATACTTAAGCCCGATGAAATGAGATTTCGCCTCATGCCAGTACAAAGTGCTCGCAACACATTGTCGTCTTTTTTGGTTACGCAGATAAATGTGAGAATTGCGCAATTTAATACATAATTTTCTTATCTATCATGTTGTTGTCATTGCAGAGTATTTTCGCGTCTCTGCTTACACCTTTCAGAGGGTGTATGCTAATAGACCATCCGTATTAAACCCAATAAATAGTCTTAATCAGTGTGAGCAAGTGTCATATGGTTTTCAGGCTGTTTGTCTGTAGTAAACATACAACAGCATCTGAGTATACTTATGAAGCCATAGAAGCGATACAAATTTAATTGAAATCGGAGAACTTCCTTCTATATCTATAATATAAATAATCTCTTTAAAATGTAGATTTTATACGCTATACGTTGCAGGAGCTATAAGGAAGGTCACCTTTGTAACTTAAACATTTGCGTTTATCACAATAAATGCTATTCACACCCTATAATCAGATTAAATGCGGCTTATTCGCTCGATCGGATTTCGAGGTCATTCAGCAGCTTTTGCGCAGAAATAATTATGATATACAGGCTATGAGTGTCTTCGCCTCATGACCGTGGGCAACATAGCGTTTATTACACGAGGGAGGGGAAAGACTGTTTTTTAGTGTGATCGACTGTCATACACACGCTACCTATCAGATCATCCATCAATTACCTCTTAAATAACTTCTAAACGTACAAAAACAAACATTCATGGCATATCGACTCGGCAGATAATTCTGATGAGGAATATATATACTTTGTTGGCTCTGCCACGCCTCCTTTCCCCTTTTACATACATTTTCAGTTGGCATAAAGTTATAATACCCTTCTTCCCCGCTGGGTGGCGGGTATAAAAATGAGCACGTACGCGCTGAAAATGACGGGGCATCTGGGGCATATGCTTGGGGTCGGGGATGAGCACGGAAACTGGGGCGGGCACGGGCGATACGCGAGCGAAATATTTGTGAACGTAATGCAGCAAGGCCAGCAAACGTAACGTAACATAACGCAACGCAACGCGACGCAGAGATGTAGCGGGGATACGGGACTGGCGGACGGAAGGATATGGCAAAATGCGGCTGCGGCGTTGACGATGGTGTAAAACGTACAGATATATGAATATTTACATATATTTGTCATATGTGTGTGTGTGTGCAAATATATGCATGTGAATGTGTGCATACATAACGGTAAAAACAGCTTTTAGCGGCCAGTTGCCGTCAGCGGTTGGGTCAGAGTCACCTCCCTTCCTGCCCACGCTCCGCTTGACACCCCAGTGGGCTTGGTGTGTGCCCCATGCGACGTGCTGTGCACAACATTTCCGGCTTGCGGTAGGGTGACAGCGGGGAAACACTGGGAGACTGGCTGCAGGAGGCAGTTGAGAGGACGAGGGGAGTGAGGGGAGAAAGATGGGGACGGGGATGGGGTGGAGACAACAACGACTGGGGCAAAGTGCCGTCGGCTTTGTTGCATGCTACCGTCCTAGAAAAAAACGTAGCCATGGTTATATATTTTTCTAAAATTTATATTGCTTTATTTGCACAGCAGATCCAGCAGCCAGGGATGGGAACACAGATAGAGAGAGAGAGAGAGAGAGAGAGAGAGAGAGAGAGAGAGAGAGAGAGATAGGGAGAGAGAGGAAGAGTGAATAGAAGGATGCCGCTTCTCGTTGGCGGCTGCTGTTGACATTTGCGCCACGTTTTGCATTTTGAAAATGCTCCGCTTTCAGCGCATTTCGTGTGCGGAAACGGAAATGTGCTGCTAGCTTTCTGAACGTGCAACTCCTTTTGCCACCAATTCGCACCCCTCTTCTTATTTAAACCCCTCCACCCTTGCCCCTCCGCCTTACTCTCCTCATTGACATTTGTCGAATGTCGTTTGGCTTCTTCTTCTGATTTGCTAGCGGCCTTTGGCAGTTATTTTAATGTGCTGCCAGTTGCATATCCTCTGCTGGCTCTCTCTGAGCCTTGCGCCGGCTCCATTCGATGCGCGATTCGCGATTCGTCAGCTCATTGGCATGCAGGGTCTGGCGCGGCTCTAGCAATGCAAATTCGCTTATCGCATGTGCCCGGCATGTCGAGTGGCCAACCTGTTAATGTGCATTTCAAGCATTTGTCAAAATTAATCTAAGTTGAACAAGGAGCAGAGAGTGATAGGGAGAGAGTGAAAGAATGAATATAATCTTATTTCTAGTGGAATTCTAAGCCGATTTTTGTGGCAACATGTGAGGAAAATGATACTGGCCATTGTTACACACATACACAAAGGGAGGCGTCTGTGTGGCTAGCCTCAGCTTGAGTCCGAGTGTCGCCACATCACAATTGTGCCCTGTCTCAGTCTCAGTCTCAGTCTCTATCTCTGTCTGCTTGCGTGTTCGTTCAAGTCTCAATCCAAATGCTGAACTTGCACAAATCTTTATTGCTTCCTAACTAACTAAAGCAAAAGCTTCATTTTTTGTTTTGTGTGTTTTCGTCTCAATGAAGTTCTGGCAGCGCATACACAGTTGGCCTCATGGGTGCAGACTGCCCTACCTTAGCCCCTGACTCTGTACTGGGAATATATCGTTTAACAATCATATCTTAAAGTCGACTTCATTCGCTCTCACTTGCTCTGCTTCTCTCGCGTTACCATCTTGTTCTCCATCTTTCTTTGTCGGATTTCGTGCTACAAAAGCTTTTTCGTACTCTCTCACGTATTTAAGTTTTCATCTGGTCAGGATTTTCAATTAGAGTGCAAACTAAGGGTACATGGCTTAAAGTTCCATTTGATTTCCAGCTTGGCAGCTTGTTTTTCTTTCTGTTACTTTTCTTGTTCATGTTTTTGTTGTTGCTGCATGTCGGGGTTCCTCCAGGAGGGTCTCTGTTCTTAGTTCTCAATGGTTCTTTCCTTGGCTTTTCTTGTACAACTTATTTATTTGTGTCTGCAAACAATTAAGTTGCCTCTCTTTCGGTCACAGTCTCTCTCTCTCCCTCTCTCACTCTCTCTCTCTCTCTCTCTATGTGTCACTTATTTCCTGTTCTATCTACTTTGTCCAGTCTACGATTTCACCTTGTATCCGACCGAAAAGTTCACAAGAAGAGGGAGAGAAAATTCTAGAAAAATATAAACATGTAGAAACAGGAGTCGGCTAGGTTCGTTCGTCCGTTCGTTTGTACCAATGCGATAAGAAAGTTTTTCAATAAATTTTGTAACAGCAAGTTACTCAAAACTTGCCGTCTCCGGCTAAGCTGATAAGCCGGCAACTGGCGCCAGCAGGGCACCCCTCCTCCTCTCTTCTTGGCTCTTCTCGGTGTCTACTCCAACTAGCTACTTGCCAATGCTAATGAGGATTGGCCCGTTGAAGGACACTCGGTGCTGCTGTTGTTGCTGCTTGTTTGCTGACGCCGCATTAGTTCAGATTTTGAGTTTTCAATGGATTTCCGATGGCAACAAAGCGGGAGAGGAGCAGGACAACAACAACAACAGCAGCAACTAAGAGGAGAATAGTGCAAAAAGAAAGCCAGAAAAGTGCCAGCTAGCGAAACGGTTAGCAATAAATAATAGAGCCAACTGCTTAAACCTTGCCCGAGCTGCATACGAAATGAACCGGCGTCGGCTAACGTCCTGCTCTTCCACCCCATCCTCCCTCAGAGATCCTCTCCTTGTCCGCCCGACCGCCCATTCGACAGTGGCTAATACGTTTAAGATGAGACGACAACATGTGCAACGTTCGCAATCGACGTCCTGCCCTGACCCGGGCATAAATCTTGTGCCACTCGAACGCCAATGCAATCGCCATGGCGACTCGCAACCCGCTGCTGCTGCTTCTGCTGCTCGACTGGACATTAAGCGTTCCCTGACTGTCCCCTGCTGGTCTCCCGTTCCCACTTCTCCTCCTTCTCCTGGCAACAGTGTGTGAGTCTGCATGGTTGCCAAGGGCAGCAGGGGGAAAATCACTAAGAGGGGCAGAAGCAGTTGGCGCGTGCTGCTCGGCGGCTATGTGGGCGTTGCGCCAGCGCCTGTTGCAATTGAAACGTCATTTAGCCAGGCGACAAAAAAGTCGATTATTGACCAATTTGCTGACCTAATGCTCAGGCTCAGAACTTTGAATCCTTGGGCTGTACTTGCTCTGTTTAATCTGAGCGTGTCTCACTATTCGCGCTGACTCGAGCTGATTTACATATTTAGATAAGCGACACAAATATTTACTTAGTAAAACTGTAGATGAACAGATCCAGTTTGACTTATATCACATTCTCAATTACTCTATCTTCCGCTGTGCTCCATCTTTGTCGGCTGTGCGTGGGCGAGTCCTCGCTATGCCATCCATTCTGTGTGTGCGATTGTCGGCACTGCGGCAGCTTAAGGATTGACCGAGTAGAGGAAGGTAACGGGCTTAGGGGTGGAGGTGCAGTGGAAGTGGCTGCCTTAGGGTCGGTCATGCTGGCATTTGTCTATCCAATCGGTTGCTGCTTATCGCTTTCATCGTCGTCCCATCGTTCCGTTCACATCGATATTTGTGACCACTCAAACGCATGTCTATTCCGGCCTGCCTGACAACTTCAACTATTGCTGCACAGTGCAATACTGAAGACTTGTTCAAGAAGCGTAAACGTGGCTGTGATAGACAGAGATGTCGAGTTATTTGCGGCAATCTCAGTCATGGGGCTCGACATGTGTTTGGTCACTTACGACTTGTACTGACTGACTGGCATACCAACAACATGGCCAGTTGCTTCTCGTTCCCCTCCATCTGCGCCTCATTCTCTTTCACTTCTTATTCTCAATGCGTGCTTTTTGCAGAGCCTGGGTTTCCCAATTACTGGCTTGTCGATCACCAATCGCACAGACGCCGAGCTGCTCTATGTACGTGGCGATCCCTGTCCCAGCGACAAAGCCATGAATCTCTCGACAAGGATTCATTTCACCTGCAACATGCGTGCGGGTCGGGTAAGTGAAGTGCAAGCTGTTGGAAGGCTTAAACATATTATGTAATACCTGCCCAATGCAGGGTCAACCCGTGCTCAGGTCCATCGAAGATTGCCACTACTACTTCCACTGGGACACTAGCGTCATATGTCAACCTCACGAGTGTCTCTTTGCGGCGGAGACCTGTGAGATAGTGCAGGACGAGTTGAACATGCGCTACAACTTCAAACAAGCACCGTTTACCGAAGATGGCAAAGTTAAGGTGAGTTTATTTTATTTTCCTATTTTGTGCAGATGCCTGATCCCGCAATCGTTTCTTCGCGCAGATTGATTACAATCAGAGCAAGGTCGAGGTCAACATTTGCGGACTTCATCGCAAAGCTGTCACCGATTATTCGCAGGATCTGGTCAACTTGTTCTTTACCCATGATCTGCCCGGATGTGGCAAGGAAGGTGAGTCCAAACTACTTTCCAGTATAATTCGATTTGCAAATATTCAGCTTGTCGAGGAGTAGCTGCTTGTCGGTTCCGTTTCCGTATCCGTTTCCCCTGGCACATCCGCTGGCGCAACACGCGCATTTCCCGCACTCGCCGTCCGCTGTACCCTCTTTTTTTTCGGTCCCTGTATTTTTTGGCGCTACTTTGGCTTCTGAGCTGCTTTCTCAAAATGACAAAATCGCATTAGAATTGGCGCACAGCCCAATGCACTTCCTTTCGCTTATCTGTCACTCCGCCAACCGCCCACTCCCCTCCACCTCTCCTCTGCCTCTCCCTCTTCACACACGCGGAAATCTCTTGGCAATTTTTTTCTCTATCTACTCTATGGCGACGTTGCGACAGTTTTCGCGCTGCGTTCGTCGCCATTTTACTGTTTTTCCCGGTTTTCACGTTTTTTTCACGTGTTACGTTCTAATGTCCTAGCAGAGGGTAAATTCATTTAGGGCTGAGGACTGCAAACTCCTCCAAATCAGCAGGCGTGTGATCCAACTTATTACTGCACGAATAATCTGAATAATTTAAAACGAACGAGTTTGGTTCGGTATTTTGAATTGCTGCATAACCTTTTTAAAATTAGTAAAAACTACTTCAATATTGGACCATTTTCAAATACTCCACAAGGGTATAAAATATTCGGTACGCCGTAGGTAACTCTCTTGTTTTTTCCTCTCTTATCTAAAAGCGTGTTTTGTCCGCTGGATCAAAAATGCAAAGTACTTGAAATTATAAAGAAAAGAAAGTGAAAAAAAACTAACAAAAGCTTAATACTACTAAAAAATAAATGCGGTAAAATAAGCTTGGCGAAAAATCTGTGCTCTTTTGCGCATTTCCGTTGTGCCCACAGTTTTTATCCAAGAGCTGTCGCTGCTTCTGCTGCTCCTGCTGCATTGGAGCCATGAATATTAAAAGGCCGAACAAAGAATCACACACAGTTGAATTGAGGGACTTCCTCACACGGCTGCCTTGTGCATGGCGATGAATTTTATTGGCCGACACTAAAAACTTTCCCATTAAAGAGGGGAAAAGTTTTTGTTTATATGGTAACTTGCAAATAAAAGTGACGATTTAATTATGACAAACTCCACGACTGACAGTCCGTAAACAATGAATGCTACGAGCATTATAAAACTCTGGTTGTGTGTGTGTGCGAGTGGCTGGCAATCTGCAAGCGATCAGACCATTCTAATGTGCTCAGTGACATGCGAACAGCGGGACATGCAGGACATGCAGAACATTCTAAGGGTAACCCAAATCCCAGTGCCCCATTCAGTAGCCTCGCTTGGTGTATAGACTTTCTGTACACACAACCCGTTTACACACACACACACACAAGCACATATACACTTGTCATGCTGCGCATTTGAGCGACAACAGCAGCCACAATAGCGAACCCTTTACTCCCCCGAGCCCATTGCCTCCCTGTAGGCACCGGATCTTCATCTGCCATCTCCCCTGCTGACGCCCATATCATGCGGCTTTTGTTGTCTCCAGTGATAATTATTTTTGGCTTTTATGTAATAACTTTTCAGCAGGGACGATGCCATACCAATGCCCATTCCCAACTCTCTTCTCATTCAGTTTCACGTCGCCATGGCCTTTGCCAGTTCCCTTGCCAGACACTTACCCGTAGTTCTGATTCTCGGCCAGACATGCAAAATATGATAAGGATTCATTGAAGTTGTTTTTGAGCTTTTTTTTGCTTTTGTTGTTTTGTGCTGTTGTGTCGTTTTTCGGTCAATTAAAATAAAATGCCGTTTTGCTCTGGTTTACTTTGGGATTGTCTGGATCCCAGTCTCATCACATCTTATTGGGGTCAAGTTTGTACGCTTGCTTTGTGGTTTCATTCGGGCTAATTAGATCTCATTTCTAAACCGTAATATCTCTCACATTCCTCAACTAACATTTACTTTCGTTACAGGCAAGATGAATGTGCAGATGCGTGTGATATGTAGCAGCAGAACCTTCAACTCTAGTACCATCTACGACGTAAGTAGCCAAAAACGAACAATTTAACAGTATCCACCCAAAATTAGCTTAAAACTCTTATGCTCTACTGCATTGTGGCTGAAAACAGAATGTGTAGTTCACTTAAGAATGTTTTCTGGCCCAATTCTCTATCCGTTATACTGTTTATGGTTTGTGCGCTGTGTTTGTAATTTATAAATGTGGGCAAATGATTTACTTTTAAACTTTCCCAACTAATTCTTGACTTCGTGTTAAGTGTGACTCGTTAGAGTGGGAAAGGGTTTGCCCTTGCCCGAACGTTAAGAAATTGATAATTTAGAATGAATGGGTTACCTTTAAAACTTCAAAGGCTTAAAAATATATAAGTATATTGGTAAGCATGTTGATACAAAAGTATGTTGTGAATACATAAGTATCTCGTGGATGGAAAGGGTGTGCCAGTATCTTGCCAAAACATATTAAATTAATGTCTTTGGTGGTTATATATATAAAGAAGTTTCTCAAACAAAATCGTCACTTGATAACTTCTACGTTCATTTCCGATCGGTAAGGTCGCAATTTTGAAGAAAAGTTCTAAATGAATAACTAGGTAAGTATTTGTAAATAAAATTGTCCGTGTGTGTGTGTTTCTGTAGATACTCTCGTTCGCATTGCTGAAAATATGCTGTGGATTTAAGTGGTGGGCAAAGTAAACAAGCGCATTGAATTGACACACCTAGGCGACGCAAGGCAGTAGGGTAACAAGTCCTAAGTAGATTTAACATACAGTTTTACATGTACACATTTGTAGGTTTGCATTTTGCACCTCTTTCCCCGCTCTGCCCCTTCTGTGCCTTCAAGGAGTTGCTTTCAAAGTAAAAATGTATAAGAAATATGCACAAAAAGGCCGCCTTGATGCCAGCTGCGTGGCAACTGGGCGCAAAACAATGTGGCAGGTGTCCTTTGTTATGCTTACCACTTGGCAAATCCGCTTTGCCAGACATTTTTTTCTTGTTGTTGTTGTTGTTGCTGCTGCTGTTGCCTTTCTGCAGAAAATGTTGCCTACCAACCTGTGCGGCTTTTAGCTTTCGCATCGCAGCCCTTGCTTGGGCGCTTTTTTGTATACTTCTAACTGTCTGTTGCTTTTACATAGTTGTAGTCCTCGCTTTTAGCCGCCAGGCTTGCCATTGTTTTGGCCCTTCCTTTGTTGTCTAAATAATCGCAGCTAAAAATGCACGTGCCCGACTTGTTACAGCTGAAACATGCCGTTGTTGCAATTGTTGTTGCTGCTGCTGTCGTTGTCCCTTCTTTTAAGGTCCCGGCCTTTGCCATAGATCCCAGATACGCCGCCTCGCTAAGCCTTTGTTTGTAATTTCCATTCGTTTGGTGTCGCCTGGTTATACTGACCCCCCACCCCCCATGAAGAGCATCTGCGTCTTTGCTTTGCTGCTTGTTTATCGCACAGTTGTCATTGTCAACCTAGTCTGGTCAGGACTCAGATCACAAGAGAAACCCTTTTGAAGTCATATTCCCTCCTTGATGCAGTCCTTTCTCTGATTATGTAACTCTTGCAAACCGAACAACGCTCTTTAATCTGCACGAACTGTTCTTTAAGAATATCTGTGTGCAATTACTGCCCAAACTGGCCAATAAATTTCATTGAATTTAGAAATGTCATGTTGTGTTTCGCGTCGCTTTGTTATATTTGCCACGCAATCCTTTAATTGATTTTGCGCTCTGTTGTCATTATGGCATCGTACGATTACATATATGACAGACAAACCGCATGCAGCATGCAGCATGCAGCAGGCAAAATTGTCAATTTGCAGCACGTTGTAATTAGTGGTCTGACCGAGGCGGGCAACTTTATTAGCCCGGTTCGAGCATGCCAAAAATGCAGCAATTAGTGCCTGAGGTTTAACAAAACACACCATGCATACCACCCCCCGCAGAGTCGAAACTCACACTCACGACAGACACTCCCACACATACACGCACATACATACGTTGTACTCCATTACGCACAAATTGCCAAAGGAGGCGCTGTCAGCAATTGAAAATATTTGCCTGTCCATTTTGCCGGCTCTCAGTTGTTTTTTATATCCTGTACAAATTTGAAAAGGAGGTTATGATTAACTAGGACAGTTTACATAAAGTCTCCGCGTACCACAATTTATTTAAGGTGGATAAAAGGGGTATACATTTTAAATGGTAATTAAGCGCGAAACATACATTTTTTATTTCATTTATATTTGTTTATTTAATGTCATCTAAAAGCAGTCGACTCAATTCATTATTCGCACAAGAAGACCACGCATGTTCTTGTAGTCCACTACAATTATTATATAAAAAATGTATAAAGTCGTGTCAACAATTGCAAACATAATACAGTTATGTGCTAATTCGTTGATATCATATACATAAATTGTAAATGGATGGGTTTTGTTTCAATTAATTCATTATTTTTGAGATTTTTTGATTACCCAAAAGATAAAAAACGGTATTTTTATCATTTGTATTCATTATAAAAGAAAACTCTAACTTAATTCCTCCCTGATTCCAGCAGATAGGCTTATTTTGAAAATTAAAATTACCCTCCTTTATTTTAAGAAACTTTGAAAAATAGATGGAAGGAAACCTATGAAAGCGATATATATATATATATATATAGAAAGAGAGAGACGGAGATATAGAGTGAGGAAAACAGTGCAAGTAGGCTAGAGGTTGCAAAGCAAAGAAGCAATGTATCTTTTTTTTCGCACTCCAGGATATCTTCCCTGTCGAGTACTCAGCCTGGGCCCTGTTGTTGTTTGCCCTCTGTTTATACTGGTTAAACAGTCAAGCGACGCTCTACACTCAGCTTAGTCGTATTTGCCAGAAGCTGGTGGCAGGCAGGCAGGGAGGCAGGCAGAGTGCAGTTGTAGCTCAGCTCAGTGCTCGCATGTGGCACAAACCAATTGACCCAAATTTAAACCAGTGCACAAATAGCTGCAAGCTGCTTGCAACCAGCAATGCACTGTGTCGCATAGAGTGCGAGGATCCAATGAGGGTCAGGCTATCGGATTTGGGGGTGGGGTCCATGGACAGCCTGACACCAGGTCTCACACGATGGACCTCATACACCCGCACGCATGGACTGGCTGCCACGAGGCATTCGCTTTCGGAGTGTTTGTCCGATTGTCGTTAATTGCATTACACACTCTACACTCGTATATACACCAGACTGGTCCTATACGTATCTACATATGTGCCATATACGAAGGTGTTATTAATTTAATTTCTTGGTCAATCACTTCGCAGCGAATGTCCCTCGGTCTGTACGTTTGCCCCCGCTGGTCGTCAGTCCCTCTGTCGATTGGCTATTTGCGATACATTTCATGCTCAATTTGTGCCTGCAACAGGTTGCAAGTTCTTGTCGGGCAGTTGAGGCGTGTTATGTGAAACAATTAAAAAAAGATTATACTATTAGGAAATTGTGTTCGTGTTTTGGTAGCATTAAAATTGTGTTTGGAAAACGTAATTCAGATGCAAAGTGTATATGTTATAATCCAATTAATGGACGAGTTAAGCTAAGTAATTTTATTAGAGTGATCAAAGTGTAATTTTTAGCGCTATATTTGGTGCTATCTACTTTTATCAACTGTTAAGAATATTTAAAAAGATCTTATTTATTGATATTCATTAAATGAAATAAAAAACCAAGCACAAAAAGTTCACTTAGAAGATTTTAATTGCAAGGCTAAGGAAATGAATGAATATATTTATTTCCTTGTAGAGAGTATATACATTTTTATACCCTTCGACCATTGAAAATGGTCAAAAAAGGGTATACTAACTTTGTGCAAATGTATGTAACAGGCAGAAGGAGGCGTGGGACACCCCATAAAGTATATATATTCATGCTCACGATCACTAGCCGAGTCGATTGAGCCATGTCCGTCTGTCTGTCTGTGTGAACGCACAGATCTCAGCTATTATAAAAGCTAGAGTTACCAAATTTGGCAGGAAGACTCCTGTGTTAGGTGCCACGCCCACCGCCCCCGCAAATAAATAATTTAATTTTTGAACTTTATTTGTAAGCACTATATAAAAGATACAACTTTCTGAGTTTAACATAAACTAAGCTCATTAAAATATCTACGTATTCTCGAAATTGCAATCCGATCGGACAATAAACACAGAAGTTATTTACGAAAATATGAGCATAAAACCAAGTGCTTATATCAGCTAACAAGGGAGGCGAGCGAGCGCAAAGCGCGAGCGCCATCTGTCGGCAATAATTTAAAAGCATAACGCATTTGTATGTGTGTATGAATTTAAAAAATTAAACTACACCGGAACATAGGTCGAAGGGTATCCCACTGTCGCGTGCAGCGCGACTGTGGTTTTTTTCTATTTTTTTACCCTTAAAAGAATACTATATATGTTACATATATTCTGACTCAGCATCAACAGATTAGTCGGCTAGCAATGTCCGTCTGCAAGTGTGTCTGTTGCAAACTTGTATATCAGTTGTTCAGCTATCTTGATGAAACTGGCTACACATGCTTAGCTCGGAACGATTAGACCGATATACAGTTGCGGTTAAAATAATAGCACCATTAGCACGATTTTTGTTCGTCACAGTTTTTCTGTTTTATCTGACGCTTTTTGATTATTTTCTTTACTAAAATTTAATGATACAATGCTTTTCAATGAATTTATGAAAAAAGTTAGCAAGTATTATTGGTAGTTTTTAAAATAATTTCGAAAACAAAAGAAAACCCTCGAATTGCGGCGGTAACAAAAATAGCACTATTGTTGAAAATTGGTTAAAACTAAATAATAAATCAAAATATTTATTCAGGAAATTAATTAAATATATAGTAATATGTTTTAGTAATATTAATATTTAGTTGTGTGGCCTTTATTGGTGATCACTGATGCAGATCATCTAAGCATGAAGTCGACCAAGTCTTGGCACCGTTCTTTAGGAATTATGTCCCATGAATCCTTCACAACAGCCCAAAGGTCCTTATTATTTTTGGGTTTAGCTTCAGAAACCTTTTTTTTAACGTCCGACCAAAGGTTTTCAATAGAATTCAAATCCGGTGACTAAGCAGGCCATTCCATAAGGCTGAGCAAGTTATCCTCGAACCATTTACGAGCTTTCTTGCTGGTATGTTTAGGATCATTATCCTGCTGGAATACCCAGATCAAAGGCATTTCGTATTCGGCATATGACAACATAATATTTTTTTAATATGTCCGTGTAAACATGTTGATCCATGATCGTTTTAATCCAGTGTATTGGACCTACTCCATGATATGAAAAACAAGGCCACACCATGATATTTGAGCCTCCATGTTTTACCGACTTAAATGTGAAACGAGGATTATATTCAGCTTTTGGTGGACGCCGAACATAAGAACGAGAGCCTTTACCCCCAAACAAAACTATTTTGCTGTCATCTGACCACAATATGTTGCGCCATTTCTCCACGGGTCAATCCAGGTGTGACTTGGCGAACTGAATGCGTTTTGACACATGCTTCGCTGTAAAAAGCGGGACTTTTCTTGGGCTGCAGGCATTCAGGTTATTTAGTCTCAAGTGTTTGCGGACTGTTTTCACGCTTGCAGCTATCTGAAGCTCCTTTTTTAGCTCCGTAGCCGGCTTTAAAGGCTCCTTCCTGCATTGCCGAACCAAGCGAGTGACCTCCAACTTCGTCAGTGCAGGCTTTCTTCCACGTGTTTCTTCCTTTTTTTCGAATAATATTGCATAGCGGATCATTTTATTTAAACATCCGACAATTTCAGTATAAGTTTTTCTTTCTGAGATCATGTTTTTGATCAAACTTATTTTTTTGTCGGTACAATGCTTTCCGCGACCCATACTATGAAAATTTATCCTTTTCTTTTCGAAAAAACTCAATCCAAATCTTTAATACAACTCCCTTTTTAAAATTAGGGCGAAATAAACCGAAAGCAAGCACTTCTACCAATTTTATTCAGCAAAAACGTGATTAGTGCTATTTTTGTTACCGCCTGATTTCGCTCACTTTTGCACTGAATAGTCAAAAACAAAAAGAACCGTTACATTGAGATGTTAAAAATAGATATCTTATAGAGACAACATATTGTACATATTCATCGAGAAGTCGAACTTTAAAAAAAGTTGACAAAACATACATTTTTTTAGGAAGACAAATTTTCACCCGCAGTAGTGCTATTATTTTAACCGCAGCTGTATTTTTATCGCAGGTATGTATATGTATCCGTCATAAAACCTATCGGTCGATTTTGTTACTATTTTTCTGAGACTTTTCGCTCCGATGAGATCCATTCCGATAAAATCCATTTATATGCACCGTATTATTTTAATGATTTTAAAGGCGCCTTGATTCCTTAGTTCCCAAGTGACTTAGCAGCTTGTAAGGCTGATACATATTGCATATGGAAGAACTCGATTAGCGCTGGTTCCAGGACATCACAGTGTACAGTGAACTTCCCGAATTGCACCAGAGACAAATGGAATACAAAGGCATACAGAAACACAACAAACAAGAGTGTGGCCGCAAGGGCGGCAGTGTCAAGGGCCGAAGTCTCTTAAACTGTTCGGCGGAAAACAGCTAACACACACACACGCACACTGACTCGCACACACGGCGACAGTTTTGTTATTTCTGGGTGTTGTTGCTGTTGTTGTTTTTCTTTCCCTTGGGCCAGCTGGTAACAGGGGAAGGGGTAACAAGAGGAAAAGGTCTTTTCTGAAAGCGGCAGCGACGCTGTCGGAAAATTAGCGATTCAATGAAATGGGATTTTAAATGGCTACAAACTTTTTAATGCGTCTGCCGCCCGTTGCTGCCTGCTTTGCTCGCTGTCCTCTCTGTGTCCTCGACATGTTTTAGTTTCGTGTCTGGGCGGCGGCGCCACGGACGGCGGTGCGACCCGAGACGCGTCGGCAAAGTTCTGCAGCGCTAGTTTTTGCCACTTGCAGTTGCCAGTTGCAGCCGCCGCAAAAGTTTTTAAATTATGCGCACATTTGCAGCGCCTCGTTGCCAGTGTTCGTGTTGTTGTTTCTCTTTCTCTCTCTTTCTCTCTCTCTCTATGGTGCTGCTCTTGCTGTTGCTTGCTGGTCGCGCCGGAAATGGTCTTTGGGCGAAAGTGTTACACGCAGCGTGCTGCCAGCCGGATGGCCAGGACGATGGCGTGTGACGACTCCAAAGGGAGAGAAGTGGGGTCGTGGCTGTGGCATGGTGGCAGAAACAAGCTGCAAACGCTAGTGATGCCACAATTTACCACCCTTTCTGTAAATGACGCTGCCGCACAGCACGTAGCAGCAGTCATTGCCTGCTTGGCATCTTCAGCGATTTATGTATTTTTGCTCGTATCAATTTATTTATGCATTTGTTTATTTTCTTTGCACTTAATGAACGAAGTTTCTAATTGCAAGTGCTGTGGCCACGCCCTTCCTCTTTGTGCCTCTGTCTATTTGCAGGACCAGCAGTGCAGCTTACTCCACGTGCAGCATACGCCGAGCATCTGCCAGTTTCTGGGTCTCAGTGTGCCGCATGACGATCCCGCCAGCATTACCACCACCACCAGCAGACCTGAGACACCCACGCCCCCGAGCAGCACACAGTCTACGCCCATCGGTAAGCCAACTAACAACAGTCCAGCCTCAACTGCAGCACCGACAGTGGAAGCCGCAGTAGATGCTCGTCCGGCAACTGTGCCCAGCCCAACGGGCTCCGTGGGCAGTAAGTGCAGCTGCAGCCAAGTGCCCTTTGGTTGTGTTCTTACTCATTTGATTACCTCGTTCTTGTTTTGCAGCTATTCTGGGAATTATCCTGTCGGTGACATTCTTTGTGGCCTGCGTGGGCATGTTCGCCTTCTCCCCTGCCCGCAGGCAGCGCGTGCAGCGTCTCTTCCGGCGCAACAACTCGGCTGTTCGCTACTCTGTGGTAACTGACAACTGAATTATAAAAGAAGGCTGCAAGCCGATCCCGATTTCCTTATCTTTCTTACTAGGCAACTAGTCTTTTAACTGATTAACTACCTAACTATTTATATTGTTTTCCAATTGGTTTCTCGCCCTTTTCTTTTTATACCTTTTGACCATTTAAAGTGAAGGAGGGTTTAATAAGCTTGTGCAACAGTTCGCTTATTTTCGTTGTCCGCTTCGATATTCGAGTCACTTTAACCATGTCCGTCCATCCAGACTATAAGTTGACTATAAGTTGATTAAGTATCTGCTTTTATAATTCTTGATTCAATATATTTTTAAGAATGCTTTCTAACCCCAAATGCGGTCTGCAGGCTTTCTGTTTGAAGTTGTATCTTAGCCTTATCTACAAGTTTTTGGCGTTTTGTTCTTATTTTTTACAACCAATCTCTGTGCAGGTGCAGTCGAACGAGGAGGCCAACCTGTTGCTTGAGCCGAATGGCGAGTTTACGGAGAGCGATGATGATATGCTGCTTTAGGTGAAGAGAACACTTCTTCGCGCAGTACTACGTACTGTACAAAGTTAACAAGGAGACGTTAAGTAGACTACAGACAGAAAGTCATGAGAGAACCCAAAGTTTTGTTACTTAAACACCAAAGACAAAATGCAACTGATTGTGAGGTAACACTTAAAGTAGACAAGTAATGGAAACAATGAGGACTATTAATAATATTTATGTATCTACACACATGCATACATGCTTAGTTATGTAGTTATGACAACGATGAAGAGACAAACCCAATTTGAGAAATTATATATGCATGTGTAAGAATATAATGCAAACATATATACAAGTATATATATAAATAACATATATATTTTATATACCTTCACTAAATATGTAAAGGCAAGAAAGATCCCAAAAAAATATAGTCTATACTCTTTAAAATATATATTTCCAGAAAATTGAATGAGCAAATTGCTTGTAACTCGCGAAAGTATTTTCCAAGTATTCAAAGGTTAAATATTTTACGAAATCTAAGAGTTAGTCAATTTTAGTATCTGAATTCAGTTGGATTTTTTTTGCATACCTGGTTTTCTTGTATTTTGTGTGATATGAAAGTGAAAGATATGTACTTAATCTTTGTATTAATCACAAGAAAATATATTTTCGACTTTGTTTTTTTATTAAGGCGTCTGTAAAAACGATCCAGTATGAATAATCTTGTAACTCATGTAAGCCTAATCATATGTATATTATGATCTTTAAATGATCTGTATTAAAGTTTTGAGAATAAAAACGAAATGATAAAGAAACGATTTGAATGTTTACTTAGTGGTTTCGTGCTGTCATTGCTGTAAGTATTAATCATTTAGTTTTTTGATTTAGAAAACAGAGTTCTTTTAAATTTTAAAATATATTTTATTCATCGTATTTATATATATTACATACACAATTATCATAATTGATTAACACATATGTATGTTTTAGTAAATGAGTGTGTGTCCACATAAATTTGTAGGTACCTTAGGTATTACATTTCAGAGACAAGACATAGCTACCTATACCTAGGATATTTAAATGCTAATTAATTTATATGTGTTTATTATATATGTGTGTATATATTGAACATATTCATTTGATTTGATGAAAAGTATTAAAGTGTAGTGTGAAATGAACTAAGCAAATATGCCAAAATGGTCAATATAGTGATGTAATCAGAGTTTGGTGTAGGTATGCCGTGCATGAAGTGCAAGCCTCAGATAGGACTTACAGGTGTCGACTTATGATGCTTTACTTTAGTTGTCATGAGATTTTGGAAATATACAAGATTTCCATTTGACGTATTTACAGTGGTATTTTTCAGTGAGTGTAAGTTTTACGGTTAAGCTAGTTTCCAAAGTTCAAAAATATACGTACATAATATATGCGGTAATCGCGATTAATTCTCTCTCTCTATTAATTACATTCAGTACACGGCATAGTTTATATGCTACTATTTGGATACGTCATATGTATGTATATTGCGTGTGCGTTACTCAATATCTTATAACGGTAATGGAGATTGTACAAAATAAAGCTCGATTGTGTTTTGTTCAAAATTTAAGTAAAACTTGAGATTCGTGTGCAAAAAGTACAAAAAAGAACAAATGCCTTATCTTGTGCTCTCTCTCTCTCTCTCTCTCTCTCTTTTTCGCCTTAGGTGTATGCGTGTGATAGACTTAAATTATAAAGTAACCAATATAATATCATAAAAAGAAATCAATGTACAAATAATTACGAGGTCTAGTCTTAGCTTACACATACATAACACTAAACAGAATGATAAGCTCTCTTAAATAGCTTAAATATCTAATTGTAGTTTTCTTTTGTTGAATTGAATTTCTTTTTCAAATCAATATTTAAACTTGTCTTCCGTGTTCGGGGATTCTACTTTTTGTCAACAAAGGCCACATGAAATATTGAAAATGTAAGTTTTCACTAATTTTGTGCATGGTTAAACTATGCGTTAGAATTCGGCTAGACAAATATACACACTACATGCACATACACACACACGAACACGCACAGACATGTCGATACCAAGCTGGGAAACGTCGTATAGGCTTTTTACAAGTGCGTTTAGCGGGATTTGGAATTGGTCGCTGCGTCCTTGGGATCTACCCCCAAAGGTTACTCATTATGATGCCTCAACGAAAGAGTGGGTCCTCGTCGGAGTCCATCTTATGCCAGTCCTATACATCGCTCTGCTTGGCATTTGTATTGATGACATAGGCGCCGTTTATGTGTCCATTTCCATAGTGAGCCTTACCGTTCGGCGCATACAGATTCGTGAGCCCATTCTTGCCGTTGGCAATCATGATGGCTGTGTGCGGCGTGCTGCCATTCAGCTGCGCCACAAGCGGGTTTTTGGTTGTTTCACTGGGCGGTGTGGTCAACGGCGGTGTCACTGGCGATGGCTTGATCAGCTCCAGCTTGTCATCTGTCGATCCCTTTAGAGCCGACTTAGTGAGTGCCCCGCTTTTGCCGGCAAAGCCTCGTCCACGATGTGGCAGAGCAAATCGCAATTTTTCCCAGAACCACGGATCACCCCACTTAAGGTAGGTTTTTGTGTTCAGATAGGCCTTCAGCTCATCGTCCAGTTTGTTTTGATCTCCGATATCCGAGTAGACGATAACTATGACACGCTCGACGCCTTCCTTCAGCGCTGCTCTATGCGCCGCACGGAACTCCATACGCGACCAGTCGGACTCAATGAAATTCTGGCTAAGGACAATGATGGTGCGTCGCGAGTCGGCAACGGATTTCACAATATTCTCAGCTATAAAGGCGCCCACATTCCAATCGCGTTCGTGCAGACACAGCTTAAACTGGTCGGGTCCCTGCTCCAGCTGTGGATGAAGGAACTTCTCCACGAAACTGCGATCCTTGTGCGAGTACGAAATGAATGCATCGAACCTTTTGTCCTTGTCAATCTCCTCCTCGGTGACAAGGCACAACAGCCAACCACGAGCATATAGCCATACCTTGATCTCCGTTTCGAACTTGTAGTAGAGAGCGAAGGTGATGCCAATCAGGAAGCCGGCCAGTGAGGTGACCACAATCATCGCAATCAGCACTGAATTATCATCTTGCGGGCACAGATCGATTGGTGTCAGATCGATGAGACGAGTTGGCGGCTCGGAGTCCGTGCAATATATATTTGAACGATCTTCCACCATTCGCAGATTGCTCTGAATAAACGACAGCATCGGTTTCATCGAACAATCGCAGATCCACGAGTTGTTTGACAGCTTCAGCTTGAGTTCCCTGCTCTCGCTAGAGTTGAATCGGAGAATTACGCTTTCGTTGAGGTAATGCAGCTGATTGTGTCGCAGGTCCATGTACCTGAGATTTCTTGGCAGCCGGCTGACATCCAGCTGGGTTAAATTATTGCCCGCTGCATGGAAAATCGTGACATTCGCATAGCCTGGCGCAATGTTTTCGGGCAGATAGAGCAGCTCGTTGTTTGTCACATTCAGTTCCACTTGACGTAGATTCGGAGGCAGTTCGGGCAACTCGGGCAGCTCAGTCAATTGACGATTCGCACAGTTGACAATGAGCGTAAGGTCAGCGGTTCGCACATGGCACTCACAGGGAGAGGGACAGCGACGCTGACTTGGATCCTCCGACTGATCAAATTTACAGAGCAGCTCGTGCGGATCGACCTCACCAACCAGACGTTGCGACAGTTGGTTGGGTCCATCACAACGTAGACGATCTGTTGTAGTTTTCAGCATCTTGGCATAGTCCGGCTTGAGTACCTTGTTCACCACCTGCACAAAGCGCACCAGCGAACAGTCGCAAAAAAGCGGATTATCATTGAGATCCACGTGGACTGATTTGACGCCGTTCACGAATGGCTGTCCCTCCTCGATGGCCTTGAACTCGGCCTGCTTATAGAACTGTATGGTGCGTATATGGTTGTGGGTCATATTCAGCTTCAGATCAAAAGCGGACACAAAGTCAAAATCGGTATAGTCCAGCGAGGTGAAGTTGTTATAGCTCAGATCGATGTCCTGAAGCTGACGCATCGTATACTTCCAGTCGCTAAACATTATCATCAGCGAATTGTTGCGCAAATTGAGCCTGGTGAGGTTCCTGAGCGGGGCGAAAGGCGAGCCCAAGTTGGAATCCAAGATGTTACCCTCTCCGGGGCCCATGTACTCCAGCAGGTTGATTTGGTTGTGTGCCAGATTGAGTTCCCGCAACATGTGGTTGCCCACAAAAGTCTGCGGATCGATGGCTGCAATTCGATTACTGTTTATGCTCAGAGTGCGCAGGTTGCTCAGCATGTTGAAGATGGTCCTGAGGAAGAAGAGAATTAAATGGGAGAAGCATTAGTAAGTCGGGTCAGTCTTGTCAGGCTTAAGCTTCGATCCTTACCTAGGCAGTGTGGTAAGTTGATTCTCGCCCAGATTCAAACTCTCTAATTTGGTCAAGTGGTCGAAAAGGTGCTCGGGTAACGAGACTAGTCGATTTCTCTGTAGATCCAAAGTCAACAGGTTAACCTGATGATCCAAAAGATGAGCGGGCAGCGAAGTTAGCAGATTATCTCTCAGCGAGATGTTAATCAGGCCACTTGAGTTCTCAATGAGATTCGATGGTATTGACTCGAGTTCACAATGTAGAAACAGAGTTTCCATTTTGGGTAGATCAGCAAACAGGCGAGGTGGCAGTGTCGCCAGGGGCACCCGATTCTTCTGTAGCTTAACCTGTTTTAACTTCTTGTTGTTCTGGAACAGACCCGCGGGCAGCGAACGGAAGCTGTTACTATTAAGATTGATTTCACCGACATTGGGCAGCAGTGCGAAGACATCCGGTCGCAGCTCGGTTATGCCATTGTTATGCAGATCGATGTCCTCCACCGAACTGGCACCCTCGAAGTCATCCCGACTGAGATTATGCAATTGGTTGCTCCACAGATTTAAGTGGACCAACTTGCTTAGACCGTGGAAGAAGCCACGCGGCAGCTGTCGCAGATTGTTGCTGCCCAGCTCAAGAAACTGCAGATTTTCCATGCCCTCGAGCAGAGATTCAGGCAGCTCTTTCAAATTGGCTGCACGCATGTCCAGCCAGTTCAGATGTATCATTTCTCGTAGGAGATCCTTGGGAATGTAATCAAATCGACGGGCCGCGAAACGCAGACGCTGCAGGCTCTTCAATCTCAACAGATGTTGCCGCGTCACGTTCATTCCCAAATCGTTTGCCTCGAAGATAAGCTCCTTTGGGCTGTTGATCCCCAGGTGCTCCATAATGCCCGCTATCGGAGTGTGCTTCGGCAGCGGACAACGTCTTATCTGCACCCTGTCGATTTTGCCGATTTTCAACTGCGGCAGCTTACGGTATCCCTCATTGAAATCCGTTATATTACACTCGATGTGCACCGACGACGTGGGTCGTATGGTTATCTTAAAAGTTGGATTAAAGTTCTGGGCTGGACAGCTGATATCATACTCGCTGCCTAGGACGGCGCAATCGCAGTCGATCGTGGTTAAGTCGCTGCATATCTCCCGATTGAAATAGCCCGTACCAGCGCCCTGTGACGCCACGTGCTGGAGACTGGCAACCAGAAATATCAGCAACAAATGCATTGCTGCCGCCTCCACAATCGATCGCATATTTCAGTCAGTTCTTGTTATCGAGTTCCCGTTGATGTCTGAAAGAAAAGAGAGTGTATAAGTTAGTGCCAGTGGAAGGAAGGTACTTAAACAAAGTAATTTATAGTATAGTTTGAATAGTATTTGTATGCTTATCTACTTTATAGTTGGAAAACTCCTATTTGGTGTATATGAGCTTTGCAATCTGTACGCATAAATGCATTCTGCAATTATTGTTTAAAATTGTATCAGTGTTGGAAAACATTACTTAAATTGTAATCAAAGTCAGTTACATTTTAATTTAAATAACTTTTTGAAACGCCCAAAACAATGTCGCACGAAGCGAGGAATTCAGTTACAAGGCAACTCGAATACTTTCGCTTTAAAGCGAGACATGTCCAACAGGCGATCCAACCAATTTCCCTGCCCAGTGGCCCGTTGTATTCATTTCCCACTCACACGCTGCTTTACATGTGGGTAGCGCGGGGAGGGATGAAGCCACCACGCATAGCCCGCCACTCAACATGAGCTTGGCGAAGCTCTTTGGTGTAATTACGGTCAGAATGGAGTGCATAAAATGTTGTTAAAGGTTCACCTGTGGACGAGTGGATGTGGATGTCCATGGGCGAGGTGCACTCGCCGATCTTTGTCATTCAAGCTTCAATAGAAGGGAAATGAATTAAAATTTAAGGCAGCAAGGACGATCCCAGCTAGGCGGAACAATTCGCTTGTCCCATTAGCTGAATTTTTGAGAAAAGGAATTCAATTAAAAGTTTGCTCCCTCAAACTGTTTGCACTGCACTTTCCACAGCCAGAATCAGAAGCATCATCCGAATCATCATCAGCATCAGTCGCCCCATAAATTGTTCCTTCGCTCTGACAGCTGCTTTCAATGAAATTTTGATAAGGCAATTTAATTATGCGCGCTGTAATTTGATTTCCAATTTGGTGACTTTTCGCTCTATACGAGTGCTTCAGTCCCCAGATTCCTCCCTGTCCCTCTCTGGGCACCCCGAGGCGCACAATTTACTTTGCATTCGGTTTTAATTAGACGACAACAGTGATGAGATTTGGAGACTTTAGCCTCGGGCATTTCAAATAATTATATATTGTGTATATAGGATAAATTGGGTTTCCGCTTGGATTGCATTAGCTGCGCTTGGCTACCTCCTGATAATGCTGGCAGCACACTCTGCAGCAGAGCCTCGTGTCACCAATGAGAGGGAGGCGGCAAGTGCAGGGAAAGATAAAGAAGAGAAGGTTAACGTTCAAGAAAACTGAGTACGCTTGACTTGAGTTAATTCACATTGCATTAGTGTTAGTGTGTTCGTACTCATAGCTAAACCAGGGCAATTAGCCTAATGCTGTTTCCAACTGTGGCTAGTGGAAATTCGCAACTAATCGCCAAGAGAATCGCTTTATTTACTGATCTGCACACAGGGACATGCCATTTGTCGCATCGAACCCTCTTCCAAATCCCGTTGAATCTCAACACCTGCCATGTGTAGCCAGAGATATATACTCCGGCTATAGAGCGTGGTGGAATGAAAGGGGGAAAGGAGTCGGGCAAGAGGAAACCTCTACTATTTGTGTAGCCAACTTCAATTTCGCATAAAACTTTAAGCACTTTTCGCCCGTTGGCGGCCAAGTTAAGCGTGCAAGCGTTACCGTCAGTCTACCTTCTATCTGCCTTCCTGCTACGTTCTTCGTCCTCTTCCCTGCCTTCCCCCCCTCCAGCCAACAGATTTACATGGCCACAAGGTTCTGTTTTGGCTTTTAAATTTAGCTTGGCTTATCTAAACAGGCAATGCTTGATCCAAGTTGAAGCTGTTTTTTTTTGTTTTGTTGTAGTTACTCACGTTGTTGCCTATGTTGTTGTTGCTGTTGCGCAAAGATTTTAAACATTTATATTCACTTAAGAAAATTACTTTCAGCTTTTATGCTACGCTAGCCGTGTAAATAACCGGCAATGGGTAAGCAGACGACGGGTAAGCCCGCTGCCCTCAGTCCACGTGGCAGCGCGCTCTGCCCCTGCATTGATATGCTTCAGTGCTTGTTTATGCAATCCAATTCAAGCGAATTCCTGTTGACAACTTCTCTAAAATGTCCTTTCAATTGACAGCGGGATAGAAAGGAGATAGAGTGAGAGAGAGAGTGGGAGAGAGAGAGAGAGAGGAAAGAAGGAACTCTGCAGCGACAACATCAATGTGCGAAATATTTAATGACGCCTGAACTAAGCTATTTGAGCCCACTCTTGTCTGTGTCTGTGTCTGTGTCTGCATGAGTGTATGTGTGTGCGCGCGTTCCTATTAAATTGAAAGCATACTTTTCGGTGCTGGTAATTAACTGAGTTGCGTCTTAAAGAGACAAAACAGATGACCCCCCCTCTCTCACACTCCTTTTCACAATTTCCACTGGCCCCCCTCCCCCTCCCCTCTTCTTCTTGCTGCTCCTGCTGGTATTGCCACCTAATTGCATTGCCAGCTAGCAATTAAAAATAATTGTTAATTTAAAGCGTCGCACACACACACTCGCACATTGCAAAATTATAAAATCATATTCCTTGGCCCAGGCCGGAGGCCTTTCCTTTCCCCTCCGCATTCTGCACAAACTGCTTCTGCTGCATTTGTCTGTTTTAATTAGACGCCGCCTCGCCTCGCCTCGCCCCGGCCTGAGTTGTTAATAAAGGTTAACGAAGTTCTAGCCACGCGCAGATTTCTCACATATTTACACACACACACAAACACACTCACACGTAGCGCATCCTAGGGCAGGGGGGAGTGCTCATTTTTGCACTCACGTGCTCTTTTCCGGTATGTTAGGGTACTAAATTCATTAGGCACACTAAATTACAACCGCAGCCCATGATGGTGCGCACACGAAGTGGAACGGGCTGCGCGCTGAGTTGTGCGCCATGGCGGGGGGCAGGTGTGTGCAGGAGTGAGCTGCGATGTGGTAAAGGGTGGCCGTGTAGAGTGCCGGGTAGGGTGTCGTGCCAGTTGACGGCGTAGGGTTTACCTTGTGCCGCGACGACGATTTTTATTGCTGCCTTTCTATAAAGTGCTTCAATGTGTACGACAAACACACACATACACAAACAATCAAATGCTCAGGCTATACATGTGTGTGGACGCAGGTATTTGCAGGTGTTTGTGTGTGTGTCTGTGTCTGCTATTAAATAGTCTCACCACCCGCAGCGCAACTTTGAAAATTGGCTTTCGCATGCCTGCGGTGGGCTTTATTACTGCAAGTAATATCAACAGCAATAACAACAACTCGGAAATAGCAGCAACAACAACAACAACAACAACAACAACAACAACGATACGAAACAAGAAGCAGCAAACAACAAGCAGGCAACAGCGTTTCCGACATGGCTTAAATTTCTTAATGTCTGACAGTCGGATTAGGGCCAAAAAGTACCGTTAATGCCGTCTAGCGTCTTTAATGACGTTGACATTTTCGCCTCTCCTCGCCCCGTCCCAGTTTCGCGCTCTTCGTGTGCACGCCTCACTGAATTTTCCAATTTTGCACAATCTACGAAAAGTACGTGAAAATGCTGAAAGAAAAATGTGGAGAGAAAATGCTGAAAGGAAAATGGGAAAGAACGCATTCATCAATCAACTTGACTAATTACCACAATGTTGGACGTAAACACAGAAATACACACACACACGCCAGCTCCTCTATTCTCTGTCTCTATCCCTCACACATGCAGCTGCAGGCAGAACAAATAAACTGCACAAGTTGTTTAATAATTTCTTATTAAAAACTTGCGAAACAAAAACCAATAAAACACTTGGCCAGCATAAATACACACTCACACACACTTGGGCATATGCATGTGTAGACTTAACAACAACAACAAAACCAACAACAACAACAACTGTAAGAAAAACAACAGCAACAGCAAAAACACACCTTCACATGCATCCCTTGTGGTGCGTTTCATCTCCAGTTGCTTTTGCTTGCCTGTGGTTTTCTCTATCCAAGGCTGTGGGCCAGTATGTGTGTGTGTGTGTGTGTGTCTGTGTGTTTGCCAAAAGATTCAATAGTCGAAAAACTTTTGCAAGTTGTGAGTCCAATGTTTATAGCGTCCAACGTGGCTTGCAACAAAACGTCTCCCGGCCCAACCAAACCAGACCAGCTGGGACATGTTTATAGACAGCATCGGTTAGTGGGAGTGGGCTGTGGGCGTGTCCATAGGGCATATGTACTTGTGTATTGCAACGCCAGCTGAAGTTCTGGGCAAATACACGACCAGTTTGATTATTGCTTTTTCGACAACAGGCGAAGCACGCAGTTGCAGTTCGCGTTATTGGAATCAATCATTGATATCGATGTGGATTGGTATTATAACCAGATACCGCTATATACGATGATTTGACCACGTGCTGATCAATTACAAATCGATTACTTTTGATTTCGCACATTTCAATCAACTGTTTGTCTTGTGCCAGCCTCAATTCAAGAGCTTATCTTATATCACAGTTACCTACGACAATAACTGACTACTTTATGAGGTGGCTAGGGGGTTTGATTAGCAGGATACCCCATGTACAAATACTAATCAATTTCCAATCACTGCAATCTATTCTTAATCTGATAATATGAGGAATGAGTAAACGAAACATCCTAGAGCACTTCTGCTCAGAGTTATCTTTCCCCTCTCTCGGGTGCTATCATAATTCTCTGTCAGCCCGAAGATAGCCACAAGCTGATTACATTGCCACGCCTGCAAGTTGCAAGTTTCCGATTCTGGCAGTTGCCCCATGTGCTCCGGTTTGTGCAAAGCGTCGGAGTGGAACTTGGACCAGAAGGAGCCACAAAAAGAAGCAGCTGAAGAGACAGAAGCTGATGAAGAAGGGTTTCCAGCTTAGCGCCGTCGCAGTTCTCCAGCGCTTAGCTCGAATTGCTTAATTAGTTGGCAATATAGCGAGGTATATTGCTGCATCAACTTGTTGCAAGTTGCAGCGAGACTTGTTGAGAGTGCATTTGGGTATTACAATGTTGCCACAATGCACTCATATCTTAACTAGTTTTTCATTACAATAATTTTGAGTTGTTAATGAGAACGGCAGATGCTGTGGCTGCTGATGCTGCAACTGCATCGCGGTGGCATCTAATGAGCTGTGCAAAGTCAGCGCCAACTTGAAAGCCAACGGACAAATCCATGAGATAGCAATGTGCTCATTACTCCAAAGGGAAAGGCAGAGGCAAAGGGAAAGGGAAAGGAAAACATGCGCTGAAAGCAAAGACTTTGCCAAGAGTTCAAGTTGCATGCAACTACAGCTAAGCAGATGCAGATGCAGATGCCGAGGCAAGCCCAGAGGCTGGCAAGAAGAGAAAAAATTAAAAAGGGGGTTAAGACCTGATTTTGCCTGCCAGAAGGGTTTGCAACGCTGAAAGGCAACGCATTGTCTGTGCGCAAAAAAGAAAGGCATCCACTGTGCATTCTCACCAGCTGCAGACCACGGGAGCGAGCGAGACAGCCCATGAGTTGGGGACAGAGAGAGAGAGAGCGCGGGAGTGTGTGCCATCGCCAAGTGAAAGGCTTTGTAATGTCATTTGTCTGTTAATCATGTTGTCGTCTATAAGTTTTTGCAAAACTTTTTGCATAATGCCCGCTCGTGCCCGAGACAAATGAAAGAACTTGTTGAGCCTGCAGACTATGAGCGAGAGAGAGAGAGAGAGAGAGAGGGGAAGTGGGATGGCCGGGCGGTAAAGTAGTGGATGAGTGAGAGAAGCGCCACATCTACATTGTGCCGTGTGCGTGACGCATTCAAGTTTAAAGGCCTTCCATTGTTGTAGCCGTAGCTACTGCTCAGCAAGCTGTGGCTATAAATAGTATGTGTGTGTGTGTATGTATGTGTGTGTGTGTGTGTGTAGCTTCAGCTGTAGTTTTATTTCTGGCTACGACCAGTGCGGATCTAGGATTTGCCATGAAGGGGGGCTTGGAAGTTTTCTATAAATCGGTGTTTACAAGAAAAATAAAAATCAGTACCACTTTATTCTTTTTTTTGTAGAAGGAGTGCTAATTTTTAATTAAACAATAATTTTTTTTTTAAATACTATGTTACAGTGGCATTTTTCGCTCGTTCGTTCTTCAAATAACCAATCCAACGTTGCAAGTCGCCGAGGTTTAAGTTTAGCGAAAAGATCCACAACTTCATTACTGGAGATTCTCACATCTTTACTATATGTGTGTACCCCAAAGCCAAACCGTTGAGTCGTCTTTTGAGCGCTAAAAAACAACGCTCTGCTGTTGCTGAAGTCACTGGTATTGTTGTAAATAATTGAAGCAGTGTCGCAACATTCGGAAAAAACGATCCGTAATTATTTGTGTTTTTTCTTTTTAAACCATCAATCGCTGTTTGTAGAAATGAAGATGTCTTGCAATGCTGGTGCCAAAGTGTTATTTCTGGTTTCAGCTCCGTATCATTGCTTTCTATACTCTTCCAGCATTCACTATTTCCTTAACGGTAACATTTGTGTGTAGCTTTGGAATCAGTCCATTTTAAGTGGATGAACTCGAGAAAATCCTCTCGCATGACAAAATTCACAACATCAACATAGCGCAGACATAGCGTCATTTGAATTATGTGCCTTGCGTCCGTTGTTTCATCACAAATGATGGAAAAATATTTCGCTCTCTTTAGTTTTTCGACAATCTGTACTGTTTTGCTAATCAGAGTACAATTTCGCGGTGCCGTTTCCAAATAATGCTTTAAATTTTGGTCTCCAGAACTCAATCGGAATGCTATTAGTAACCGAAAAATACCTTCTTTGCCAGAAGAGGCATCTTCTCTTTTTTTTCCTTGGCTTATGGGGGCTACAGCCCCCCTAGGCCCCCCTAGATCCGCCACTGGCTGCGACTATAGCCGTTGATGTTCTTATTATAATGCGCAGTACTGTAGTTGGCAATTGCGTTTTGTGGGAAACGGGGAGTGTTTGCTCTAACCAAGGCTTTGTTGCACGTTTGCACTGTTCACTTCAGCCCCTCCCCAAGTAGCTCAAATGGATACTTAGCGTTGCCCCAGTCCACTCTCCGCAGTTCACCTCTTCTACGTCTCCCACCTAATCGCTGCTGTGTCACGTGTCCTACGCCTTGTTTTGTTTTTTCGTTATCCCAAATTGATTTCCACTTGGCGAAGAGCTTTCTTGAGTGTTTGCCACCAACTTTTTGTTTTCTGATTTTTGTCAGTTTCAATTTTATTTTGAAGTCTTCTTTAGCCTCAAGTTTTATACTGATTTTCAACCTTGCTTTAGCTGTTTTTTAATCGTTAGAAAAAGCTGAAAGCCTTCCTTTGTATGAACTGTGATCTATGATCAATCTCCAACTGAGTATTATCTCCACACTCAGTATACTCTGAGGCGACTGGTCATTTCCTTGGGGCGGCAGCTGCTCACTCGTTTGGCCATTTAGCTTAACCACTCCCGGACTTGAAGCGTTTCCTCTTATCAACTCGTCCTCTCTGCCTTTCCCTCTCCTCGCCCACTCGCCGCTCGTAAGCAGCTTAGTAAATTTATGTGCACACACGCACACACACTTACACACTCACACTTGCGCACACGCATAGTCATTCACATAAATAAACAACTTGAAAAGGCAACGATGGCAGCTGGCAGCAAAATAGAAATAAAATAATAGACCTGCACAGTGGACACGTCTTCAGTGTCTGTCTGTCCACACTGCCCACTGTCCACTGTCCACTGTCCCCTGCCCACTGTCCACAAATGAAAATGTCGCCCATTCGAGTTGGAGTTTATTATGCAAGTGTATCCCGGGCCAGAGCTGGGAAGGCTTCGGGCACCGGCTTCAGCATTGTAAATAATACAGCGCAATTGTAACCTGCCCAGTGTGGTGGCGAAGTTTAGTCCGTCTGACGAAGGCAGCCCGGATGGATGGGAGGGCGGACGAAATGTAGCGCGTACACTTCAATTACGAGTGCCAGCAGCGGGCCGAAGACGTTGAAGGCGACGTCGACTGTGACGCCGACTGTGACTCTGACTACACGCCGTCGTCTTCAATCTTCGGGGACTGGTTCTACAACTACTTAATTTTGTCGTGGCAACAGCCACAACAGGCGAAGCAGCGCTGCCACTGCGCACTCAGCTCCCTTTTGTGCGTGCTCTGCGCATTTTTATGCTCCTCTGCATTCTCGAGTTCTGTTTGTACTGCTCCTGGATACCCCGTGCTGCATGTTCGTGTAGGTGGGGTAAGCACGTTAGCCAGTCGCAACTTTACTCGTCATCCACTCTTTTATATTTCTTCAATGGGTATCTGCGCGTCGACTATTATCTGCTTGCACTTTGTGTTGTTTATTCTGTTTTCTGTGTGTCCCATTGTCCATTCGACGCGGCCCTCATAATTTGCGCTTTGTTTTATTTTTGCACGAGTTGCATGCTGCTTAATTCGCAAGCCTGCCCACAGCTCTTCGTCTATTCGCACACACACACACACACACATAAAGGGAGCAAGTGCCTCCTTCTTTTGTTAAGATGTGAGTCACGTTTAAAGTTTTTGTACTCTGGGAGCCTTAAATGGTTCTGTGCTGGCTCGCAGCTTGGCATCTTCCACGAATGTCTCGAGATCCCATTTATAGCACTAATTGTGCCCGTTTTGTTGCGCTTGTTATTTCTAGAAATGCACACGATTTCTTTTGTCATACTTATGACTACAATTCCATAGGGAACTCGCTAAATTTAGATTAGTGCAGAATATATATTATCCTTGATTTGGACTATTAAGGGAGTTTTATTTGGCAACTTCGGCCGGAATTAAATCTTAAATTATGAATGGATTACATTGATTCCTTTGCTGATCTGTGAATATATTATCCCCTGAAGATAATTCCTCATATTAGTTAATACAAATACACGTTAATAGAAATGCCAATACCCTTTGAATCGTATTTATGGCCTGCCTTGGGTTATTTTTGCATATAAGAGTTGATTGCGCCCCCCAACGGATATTTATGTTAACACAAACATATACAAGAAAACTTGTTCCGTCATTTAATACCCTTTGCAGATAGTGTATTCAATTGGGCCAGAAGATTGAGGCACATCTTTGGAGATATCTCCATATATATATTCTGAACCAGCATCAACAGATGAGTACCAAGTACCAATCAAAATTATACAGTAACCTATTTTTCGGCAAAAACCTGCAAGGGTAGAAAACCCTCGGCATACCCTGCGAAAACTATTGCAAAATGCGTCCAGAATAAAGAAAAGTATCTACGCCAAAGGTTTTATACCCTCGCAGCTTTTAAAGTCTTCGACAGTCTTCATCGATTGTTCCTATCCCAATTATACACTTTATAACACTGTAGAGTCTTATACGTGTGGTCATTACCGGCTATACAAACTGTAATTGCATTACTGCAGACAACAACTAAAATATATATCGACCAAGATTCAAATATGAGCCTGGATTCATTACTATACGTAGCTCTAAAACTAAGCCTTGCAGTATATGTTACGGACAGATATAGCAACAGACGGGCAAAGCTAGTTCCACTATACCATTGATGCTGATATATATCCTCTGTAGGGTAGGGGATATTTCCTTAGTGCTCTGCAATCTTCCGGCTAAAACTAATATGCCATTTGTGAGGGTTAAAACTCGCTAGGGAAAACAATGGATGGTGTTTTCAAACCTAGAATTCTTTTAGTAAAGATCTTTTGTAATCAATGTGTTTTGCTTTTCAATACGGAAGGCTTACCTATTGTTTGGAATTGTGCATTAAAAGCGCTTAACATAAATATCGACGGGCTCGTGTGCCATCTGCATGTGACGGGGTAAATGCGTGGAAATATTACGTAGCGCGTTGTGGGACTTTATGTATTTATATGGACATTTACATTTATCACTGATGGGGAGCTGCTTAACATGCACAGTCGCACACACACACACACACAGAGGAGTTGCCGCTGGCCGCGGCGGATGTCGCAGCCACAGGGTCGATAAATAAAGATTAAAATCTCTGAAATGTGCACAAAAGTGGCTGGCACTTCATTTCAATTTATGCATGTGTGTGTGTGTGTGTGTGTGGGAATGCATGGCGGATACACGAACGCACAGGATAAATCAAAAAGCGTTGCATTCTTTATGGCGCTGAGCGGCTGCGCATACAATAAGCAAAGCGCCATGTTTCAATTGCAAATAATTGAAGCCGCCAAGTCGCCGCGCAGTCGGACGTTGAGACAGTGGGACAATTCAGCAAAAGTGTGGTATAAATTGATAAAAAAAAAATCAGAGCAGACCAATATATGGAGGAGGGGTGGAAAACATGTGAATTCAAAACCTTCGATATTGTGTATACGCACGGGGTGCAAGTAGTATGCGTGTATATTTGTATGAGTGAGAGTGTGTGTGTGTGCATTGAAATTCACAGCGTGCGCTGTGATTTCGTTTCGTTCTTTCGTTTTTATGCACGCCGCATTCTCGTTTGCCAAGCTTTTTATGGCCATTAAATCAGAGTGCAAATAAAAGAAAGTAAATAAAAAGCAAGTTATAACCTTGCTGCAAGTGTTGCCTGGCCTTTGGGCCTTTGCCCCTCCTGCTTCCTGAAATGTCATAAAAATGCGAAAATTCGTAAAGTGCACTTTATGCGCTTGACAAGAAATGAAAATGTATTGACGAGCTGAATGAGCGACGCAGCAGGAGCAACTAACGCGGTTGGGGATGGTTGGCGAAAATATATATTTGCGATTGAAAATCGCATGGAAATCGGATGAGTTGAAATTTTGTTTGAGTTGCTGCTATAAAAAATACTCTTAGGATGAAAGGACTCTTTTGTAATGATAGTATAGAAAGGATGATACAAATATATAGTGACGGAAAAAATATTAAAGATCATCACTAGAGAAGGATGTAAAATTAAAAAAACATGAACAAACATGAAATATTAACAGCAAATATTATACACTTAGAGCAAGCTTGCGCATTTTTTTTAAATTCCGCAGAGCTCTGTTAATAACCATTATGAAAACAACAATTAAACTATTTAACGAAAGAGATTTTCAATCGCCATATGGGGATAGTGCCCATATACATATATATTTTATACATATATTGAGAGATACATGATAGTAAATACTTATGTATGTTCTCTTATCCCTTATATATTCTATCCCACACATTGTTAATAATAAGGCTTAAAATGTGTAAGTAAGAGGTATATCTTCTACATTTCTGCGACTTGCCACATAAGTTGGAAGTTATATACCTGCCAATATATAGATGACTATTAATTTAATAAACATATGAACTTTTGGTCAATGAACATATTGTAGATGTAAAGGAACACAAGCTAGTTAACTAATCAGTTATTCTACGTTGAGTAATCTATGTTAGCGCTGCAGCAAGGGTATTTAGTATTCGATCAGCACGGACTATGCTTTCGCATGTTCAAGTTGCAGCTGTAATTGTTGGCTTTTAAATTATGTCACATCATGGCCAGGAACATGCAGCAGGCAGTGGCAATAGCCTTTTAATTACATTTTAATATTTAGATCAAAACATTGCAATAACGTCATAATCACCGTAACATAAGCCAACACACAATTTGGTCTAATTGGTTGCCACAAACTGATGGCGTCATGCGGCCACCAGCCACGCTCCGTTTGCCACTTGCCGCTGTTGGCGACACATTGAAAAGCCAAACAAAAATGCAGTTTATTCCATAAATACGCTAGAGCATTTTGCAAGAATTATAAATTCCATATACCACATGGCATACACTATATGGTATATTTATATGGCATATTCCACACGTATCGTGCATAGTCTAAACAAGCTCTGCATTTCAGCTGCAGGGAATCAGTGACTCGCTCGCTGCACGTTGCCATCGACAGTTGCATTAATTAGTTACTTACCACAACTTGGGGGCGGGGCCGGAGTGGCAGGGGCCGAGTGCCTGCTTGGTCTGTGTTGCGTGTTGAAACTATTTCATATGCAAATGTAAATTTAATGAGTCGTTGAAGCTGCTGTCCCCATGTCCCTGTGCACATGGGTGTTAATTTGCGTGTGTGTGTGTATGTGTGCACATATTTTATGGCAAATATTTTGTTAATTTTTAATTTTAATTGCCGTCACTTGTTTGCAATTTTTGCATGATTGGGCGCCAGCGCGTGGGCGTGGCAATTCGATTATAATATTATTCAACGCTGCGAACTCCCTACGGATTGGGTCTGCGGCCGCGGATTGTTCAATGCACATTTCATTGCGCGTATGCAAATACCGTTATTTACGCCGAAATAAAATAAATTAAATTATTTATTCATTTAACAAACGCAGCAAGCAACAGGACGACCCTCGTCCCTTTATTTGTGCGCATTCTTCGGCGCATCAAAGCGACCAACTGTTAAATGTAATTGCCGACATAGTGATACCCTACCCGCTCTAGCACCCCCATTCTCTAGTCGGGTGCCATCTAGTTGGTGAAATTCAATTAAGTGGACGTTTTTGGCACTGACCAGCTCGGGGTCAAGCGGGCCACACATTTTAGCTGCAGCCCTCGCTGAAAGCAGCAGTTTATGGCAACAGCTCAATACCCTGTAAAGAGAACTTCATGTAATGTCTTCTATTTATCGACCTACAGGGTATCCCCAAGTCGGCTATTGTAACTTACTCTCTCGCCTTGTGTAAATTTAATTAAATTCCTCAGCTCTTTGAGCCGCAGGATCGCACTTGACGCATAATTTGTCTAGCAGTTGCGGGTTTTTTGTGCACTGTACATGTTGCAATGTTGGAAGTGTTGCATGCCACAGGCCGTTCCACTTGCATGTGTGGGTGGGAGGAGGATGAGAGCAGGGGTGGACTACACAGTACACAGAGTACACAGCAAAGCGAATAAATTGTTGTGCAAGTTTATCTCACAATTGCAGCAAAGGGAAAGAATAATTTTGCTTCATTTTGTTTCCGTTCGAATACACACACACACACACGCACACATTCACACTGGCACTGAATATAAAAACAAAATGGCTGCCACAGTGCACTGCAAATATCCTTGAACCATCGAAAAAGTCAAAAAGGGTATACTTATTGTAAGAAAATAAAGTAGGCAAAGCAGTCCCCTCAAAGTATAAAGTATATGTTCCTGTTCAAAACACTAGTTGGGTCGATTAAGTTATATCCACCTGTCTATATGAACACACAACACTCAGTTACTATATATGACATGAAGTTTCTCAATAAGTAATATATGATAGATATTGTTATATATGTGCGTGGAAGTGAGATAGCTAAGCTAAGAATAAGGTGTGGAGAATTGCTATAACTTTATAGGCTTGGGCGAAGGGTATTTTATTTTCAGGCGCTCTCTTATGTAGTTTTCCCTTCTTGTTTATTTGTGTACGAGAAAAATATGAGAGAACCTAAAATGTATTCATGGTACGTGTACACTTACTTCTGTGCATGAGTGTGAGTGGTGCGTGACAGTGAGTGATAAAAGTTATGAAATCTTTGGGGGAAACGCATGGCGTAATTCATAGTTAAATTTGTATAGCACATTTTTTACCTTTTACACTACAGTGATAAGCTGTTGCTATTGCAATTTATTTGTTAGGGTATGCTAAACTTGCTAATGAAAATATAAAGAAAACTATTACTCCATATCTCTTACGTTATTTAAAATATATTCCATTTCTTATTAAGATACATCCACTCATTTCAATATTCAAGTTTACTGTAAAAGCTGCTTTAATGCGAACTTCTTAAATGTTTCATATTTTTATATCGTATTTTATTTATTTAGGTTAATTGATTTTTTCATGGACAGTTTTTTTGTTTGTGCGTCCTTTCAAGTTAAATAAACCAGGCTTGCTAATGTATGTTTGCATTTTTTGCTGAGCATTCTTTAATTGATATTTTCCATGCATATTTAGTAGCTGCAATAATATTTATTTTAACTTACCTTTTTCAACTGTTATCAATCTGTACTTTCTTTCTCTTTGTTCTGCTTCAACTTTTTTCTATAGGTTGTTGTGCATTTTTAATGTATTTTTAAGCAATTTACTGTAAAGATAGAAAAGAGAGAATGAGAATAAAAATGTGTGAAAAATATGCAAAAGAGTTGCAAAAGAATTGAAAATCTCGAGATGGAAATGGGACGGCGTTGGGTGAGGGAAAAAAGGGGGTCTGGGGTAGGGGAGGCGTCTTATTAACATTTCAAATGAGCTACAGCTACAAAAATGTTTCCAGCGACTTCTCAACTTTGCCACTTTCCAGCTAGAAGTGGTTAAAGGACACACACACAGTCTAGTATGAACATGTGTGTGTGTGTGTGTGTTGGTTTTATTATGGTACTAATTATGTCATACATATGCAAAAGTGGCAAACAAGGCGCGTCGCTGGGCTCTCCTCCTTTGAGAAGTGTGTGTACATGACACGCTCGTGTAAGCCACTTAAATTTTAAGGCATACCTAATGTCTATTCATGAGTGTGTATGCCCCTTCGCCATACGTGTGCGGGTGGGTGTCTGTGTGTGTGCGCTTAATTTAATTAAGCTGCCTGCTACTTAGCATTGCATCTGAAAAACCATTTGCAAGTCAAGTGTGTGCGCGGCGGCCCCTGAGACCCGGCGATGTTGAACTAACTGAGGCGAGCCAAGCCACTTGTCAGCAGCCCCATTTGGATGATGCATCCCCACAGATGGAGATGCGTCTTGCTGGGGCAACCACAAGTTGCAAATGCAAATCCAGCTCTTTGCCCAGCTCTCATTTATTTATGACCCCCATGCAATAACATTCTGCAATCATTCGTTTTTATGTGGAGTGTGCAGTCCACACAGTGTGTATTAGCTATCTCTGCATCAATAAGGATATAACTGCCTGTTTCCCTTTTGATATTTAAAGTTAGTTAAGTCATTTCCCTCGAACCGCCAAATTGAGATCAGATTGAATTCTTTTAAGTTCAACTCTTTTTTTTTAAGGAGTATCTCTCTGCACGTTACTTTTTCTATTGTTGTCTTTTTTATTGTGTTTATTTTGGACTAAAATAAACAAAGGACATTAGGTTTGTATGAATTGGCTAAATTTGATTACAACCCCACAGCCACACTCCCAAAGAGAAAGATGTTAAGTAATAAAAGCACAAAACTGAATTTCGGACAGCAGCGAAATCATATCAAATATATGTAGATAAAGCTCTTCTCGACCTACGAATACATCATGACAAGGGTATAAAATTTGGTCAAGTTTGGGCTCGCCCGTTGCTTCCTGTTTGAAATTCCAATTACACGAGCAGCTCACATTAATTTAAATATTTCGAGACTGCTGCAACACAAGCACAAATTCACATATATACATTTGTATGTTATACATACATTTACGAATCCAGAATGTTGTTTAGTTAGTCATTTCGTTAGGTATGTACATAGCAATTGGAATTGGAGCAACACTTTGCCAGAGTATTCCGATTATTTGCCCACACGCAGTGAATAATTAGTTGGGGTTTCCGTCACGAGGAAACTGACTTTTGGAGATTATCGAAAATTATTCACAGCTTTGCATAAGCTGATGATTGAGGTGTCTAAAACATGCACGAAAAATAATCCCGAAGCAACGAGAAATGTTGCATTTAAATAATTATCTACAAATATGTATGAATAATTCACTATCTACGTTAGTTTTTCTAGTTATTCACAGTTTTGCAATCTTCGATTTGAGTACCAAGTTTCAAGTCTCTTCTTAGGTGTGATCTCTCTGCTGCCACGTACAGAGTTGCATGTTTATAACGGATTAGCATCACATAAATTTGCAACATGCAGTTTGCATAAACAGGCTGCGGGAACTTGGGTATTTCTGGCAATTAAATAGTTTGGCATACATTACACAAAGATAGGCGTACATACAGACGTGTTATTACATGTCTAAGTCAGTATCTGAGAACGTGTATCTGGAAACGAATTGTGCGTGGTCTGAAAACCGCAGTGCATGCTGCATACTTCTCTTCTGTATATTGCCATACAGTGTTGCCACACTCGAATGCAGCCAAGTGAAACAGCAGCTCCACAACAAAACCAAACAACAAACCGACGGACTGACTGACTGCCTCTCTCTCTCTCTCTTCCAGTCTCCCTCTCTGTCTGTCTGACTGTCTGTCTGTCAGCTCCCTTTTGCATACATTTTCATATTGAAAATCACTCAAGTGGCAGACCGACAACAAGGGGCCGCGTGGCGTGTGTTTTGTGTGGCAATTTCTACTCTAGCGAAGACAAAAGCGGAATCCAAATAGACAGGAGAGTGCACGAAAGCCGCATAATGAGCGCCGGGGAATCGGCAAATGCATGTTAATAAAAGTCCGTATGCATTTTACATTTTGCTACATTTTTCATAGGTGCAACATGGACACAAGGCGAGCTGCCCCAATCCGAGACGAGTTCTTTGTCGGCAAGCTAATTACATGTAGCATACATATAGTGTAGTGTATGTGTGAGTCGTGTTGCTCATTAGAGTTTCCATACCCTTGAACAGAGTATCTCAGTTTCGGCAAATGGTTGGCACTCAGTACGTATATAGGATAGATATACAATATGAATATATATACCTATATATATATATATGTATAAATATTGTATATACTAGTACAATACATACTTCAATTGGAATTTAGCTAGCTGTCCAACTGTTTGTCTGTCTGACTGTTTGACTGTCTGTCTGTCTGTGTACCTGTATGTTCCTCTGTCTGATTATCTGTCTGTCTCTCTGTTCGTCTGTCTGTCTGTCACGTCCTTTCGACTGTCTGTCTATTTGTCTATCTGTCTCTCTGTCTCTCTGTTTCTCTGTTTGTCTGTCTATCTGTCTGTAAGTCACGTCTGTTATGTCTATCATCGTGAGTTAAGTTCTTATTATTATTCTTATTTACATTGGAACAATCGGTTAATACAATAGCCAAAGTTAGAAGGGTATAAAACCTTTGGCATGTCGAAAATAATTTGTTCTCTCGTTTCTTTCTTTTTGCTACTCTCCTAATGAAATGTGCAAATGTGTTGAGGGGCGTGGCATGGTCGGAGGCGTAGCGTAGCCAGCAGATGCATTGCCTGCTCCCGTTTGCTCATTCTCTTTCCTCCCAACAGTTTTAATAATTTTTTACATGTTTGCCATGTGTTTATGTGTGTGTGTGCGTGTGTGTGTGTGTTCGTGAGTGTGTTTGACATATTCTATGGCTGCACGCGCCCTGCATTTGTGTATAATTTCATTGCTGCTGCTTCTGCTTTTTTCACCATTTATCCACACAAAAGAAGTGCGCACCGCCAGCCCCGCTCGAGGGCTGCGAGCAGTCGACGCTTTCAGCTACTTTGCTTTGTTTTTAGTTTAGTTGCTAATTTATTTGAGTACGAGTGTGTGTGTGTGTGTGTGTGTGTGTGTGTGTATGCATGTGCTTCTGTCTGCATTCAGGCAACTTGTGGACCGCTTTTGTGTGCTATTTTATTATGCTCGGCTTTTTGGGGTAACATGTTTAAGCGCATCTGGCGGATGCAGACGCCCTGCTGCTGCAGTTGCTGTTGCTGCCACGCCCCCTCTCTGCCTGCAACTGCTTCCGTCGCCACATTAACTTCCTTTCTCTGTCGGTTACTTCTTCTATTCACTGTGCTGTACTGAATATTTATAAACTGTAAATTTGTAATTACGAATGCGCTGTATCTGTATCCACAGCTCTGCCTGTATCAGTATGTGTATGTAGCTCTGCCTGTATCTGATACTGCTTTGGCCCCTTGTATCTGTTACACTTCTGCATCTGTATCTGTTACTCGCATGTACATAATTTGCGCTTGGCTGCCTCTGGGCTGCACTGCTGCAGTTTATGGCAAACTTAACAATGCTAATGAAAGAATCGAGAACAACAGCAACCACAACAGCAACAACAACGACAGCCACAACAAATGCTGCAGGCCTTTCTTCGGCTTCCGCAATTGTTGTTGTAATTGCTGCGGCTTCGATTTGCCAACAGTGTGTAAACTAGTTTTTGTTTTTGCCTTTTGATTTAGATTTTCTTTTTTCGTTTTTCTCCTCAGAGAAAAGCACATGCTGCAGCACATTAAGCCGGGAAACTAAGCGTTCTAGCCCTAGTTACTATTGTATTGGCCAGCGCTGTGCAGAGTGTTAATTATCCGCTGAAAAAGCCTCTGACACGCACTCGATACCACACTGGTTCAAATGCCAAATTTCTTTTTGCATTTAATCAAAATTTTCATTTTTCAAAATTGTCATGGAATATTTTGATGAAACCATTTTATTCAGAAAGTAAAATGTTCAACTATATAGCGATAACTCAGTGCATAGTTCAGTTTCAACTACTTGCTGACAAAAAACTGAAGTTTGTAGGTTGTGGCTGCATGTACAAATTTGATTATGAAAATCCTGATGATTGATGATGAATGAATGAAAACCAGACGAACGCTACAGCCGAAAGGGCACGTTTTGCACGGCTGTAAGATACCTTTTGGGTGACCTTATTAATTCTAACAAAAAATACAATACATATGCACATGTGAGAATGGCAAATAGTCAACCAGGGATGGAAAACAAATAAATGCGATCGAGGTAAGGGCAGGACAGAGCTAGCTTGGCACGGCAAAAATGAGTGAAGTGAAGAGTCAAGACTAGAGGTGGAAATAAATATATATGTGTAGAGGTGGAAATAAATATATGTGTACTGAATCGATTTATTTTCAAAAATTCAAGGAGAAAATCGATTCAAATCGATCTTTGGGATGAAATTAAAAAAAAAAACGTTTGTTTTGGCTTAAAATTACAGAAAAATTACAGAAAAATAATGTAGACAATATAATGAAGAGCTCGTAATGCTTTTAAACTATTAACCAACTCCATTTCCTTAAAAACAAATGCTTATCCGTCTCACATTCTCTAAAGACTAAAATTTTGTACCATCACTAGACATGTTTACTAATTTACTAGTAGTAATTTAGTATTTGTTTCAAATTTTCGGTTAAATCGGTTCTCAAAAGTTAAATCGATGGATAGGAGATAATTTAAAAGATCGATTAATCGATTCCACAATCGATTTATTTTCCAGCTCTAGGCGAGACAAGAATTGCGTCGAAAAGTTGTGCCGCGAAGAAATTAAAATTGAAAGAATTAAAATCTAAAAGAAAATGAATAAGAAATAAATATGTTAATTGATTTTATGTAATTATTATGTTAATTATAATTATGTTTTAAAAACCAAATGAAAACTAAATAATGAAACTGTGTAAAACTAAATAAACTTATACATTTTATGTTGAATTAAATAAATTCTGAGTACATACATATACATATGTATATAAGAAGTGCTGCATGTCCCGCTGCGATCCTGATTCGAATTTGTACAACAAAAATGGGTATTTGGACCAGTGTAGATACTTGCAAAGGCAGTAGGGACTTTTGGGAGAGTATAAATCATTTTTCATTAGCTCACGCATGTGGCAAGGTTCGTAAAGAATTTCTGTTGTTTTGGGACAGCTTTTCGACGAAATTCTTTCGGGAGCACGCTCCCGTCCTCTTGTCCTCTTGCTTTATGGTTTGCATGTTCAACTTTAATTGAAATATATGGCTGACCTCAAAAATCGCAGGCAAAGTCACCCAGTCGGACAGGAGCACGCAACCTGGCCTGGAATCCCGTTTGCGGATCTTTCGTGAAGTGCATACCGTGACTGTATTACCTTTCCTTTTTGCACATCTACAAATGTAAAGCATAAACTGCTTACTTGAACTTTACTTACTCCGATAAAAAGTGCGCCGCATTGAACCTTGAAAGATTTTATTTTATTTGTAACCTACTTCCCAAAGAGACCCTCAAAAAGAAATACGAAATAAAACTGAAATGCAAAAATCGAAAGAAAAAAAACGAAAACTTTCTGTTGACTTTTTCACCTTTTCGCTTCGCACTCTCTTTGTTTTCTTCTCTCTCTCTCTCTGTCGCTCTATTCTTCTATCTCTCTGTCTCTTCTGTTTCCCTTGGTAATTGACTGAACTGAATTCAGTTCCATTTCGAAACTCTCAACTGTAAAATACCTCGACCTCAGCTGAATCACTGATCACATTGCAGATTCATTATATTCATTTCAGATTCAGTAAAGTTTTCGATATTCAAACACAAAGTTAAGTTAGCTTGGCTCTATGATAATTTTGGAACAATTTCAAATGAAAGCCCTACAGACACCAAACAATTTTGTACCTTCCCTTGTTTGTTTCTTAAGTATACCCTCTTTATAGCCCTAGCTGGGCATGTTGGAAGCTGCGATGCGCCGCACTCTCATTATGCTTGGAAGCAACAACAATGTACGGCGGACAGCTCAAGTGGAAATTTGCAAGAGCTTTAAAATTAACAGTCCAGCCCATTGTGGAGGCCGTAGAGGAGGCAGGGCTGGGGAAGGGGGGCAGGCAACTCTCGCGGCCTGTCAGCTGTCATCGTCTGGACTTCATTTTATGTGCCGACAATTTCTCATTATAAAAATTACGGCGCCAGCATCAGGCAGAAGGCAGGACAACAAACAAGTGCGCTGCCTTCTTTGCCAATGCGTTGATGAGCGGGCGCTGGGCGTTGGGCGTGGCTGAAGGAGAAAGGGGGAGGTGGACGGAAAGGAAAGGCGGATGCTGCAGACACTGGGCAAACTGTGCGCGAGAAGGTGGCCAACTGCTGGTGCTGGTGCTGCTGCAGACAACGGCGTCATGACAAACAAGTCTGCATAAATGTCAACTGTCATGCTCGGGAAATTTGTTTTCTGTTCCGTTCCGTTTCGTTCCATTCCGCTCGACGCTCCGCCAAGTAATTTATTGTCAGCAGCAGCCGGTTGAAAAAACACTCTGCTTAAATTATTAACTTTAAATGGAAAAGTTTTCAAGTAGTTTTGGACCAAAGCCAAGCTCATTAGCGCCCTCTGTTGTCAGTCAACTGGACGACAGTTTGCCTCGCATTTTTGGAACAGACAAGGGACACGACACAAGGAGGAGGGCGTGGGGCGGTGTATAAATCATGCTTGCTTGTCATTAACTAGCGATAAAGCTGTCATAAACAATGCAACACATAAATCGCTGAGGGGGCACGCAATGCCCTTTAAGGGAAGAGGGGCATAAGCACTGGGAATGGTGTTGGCAGGGGGGGGGAGGAGGAGGAGGATAATAACAATGCCAGACGTCCAACGAGCAACAACAATGACAAATATGCAAATCAGTTGAATACACAACTCCAATTTGCAGTTGCCTCGCGATACTCATTAATTGCTCATTTATTTCACATTGTCCTTCTCGGCTGAGAATGCCAATGCGAGGGTGTGCTTACGTGTGTGTGTGTGTGTGTGTGTGGTTGAAATGCGCCATTTGCAGTGCGAGAGATTCACATTCAAAACATTCCAAGCCGCTTCACATGGAGACTGATTAAGGAGAAACATCTTCAATAGTATAATAGAATTACTAAAAACTTCTATGGGATTGATTCATATAAACAAGTCGGTTTATATTTATTTATCTAAATTTAATTATTATAAAAGTTAACATATGGAAACTTTAAGGAGTACCTAATGTTGTACAAATGAGAGATTCATCTAACTTCAGGTAATATAATTATCTTGTATTTGTGCTCTATAATTTCAAAGCTCTGTAACTTATTATCGGATAAACTAAACTTTAAAGTGCTCGTTCCCCAGACCTTAATGAGATATGTTAATCTACTTCATTAATATGCAACTCAAAACTGATTTAACTAACCTTTAATAATGAGAAACCTAATAATTTATATACTTTACTGACTACTTCAACTCTTAGCAAGCAGCCAAGAAATTCTCTTCACAACGACTGTGCAAGTAACTTGGTTGCAGTTAATCGTTAACAATGGCCATGACTATATATAGACTATATAGTGACTATATGCAGTATTTACATTTAACTTAAACTTTCTACATTGCATTTTAAGCGCAAGAACTTCAACTTTTTCGTGCCTCTAATGACTTAATTTGATGAAAAAAGTAAAACAGAAAACAAACTGAGAACCCACAATGAAAATAACAAAAGAACACAGAAGAATTGTAAAGAGAGAGAAAAGAGAGCGCAGAATAAGAACAAACTGGTGAGTCGGCAAGGGGAAGCCGGTTCGGGGTACGGGGCACTGGCACTTTACAAATTACAATGCTGTAAAAATTACAAACTGCAAACTATTTTGGTAACAAAAGTATTTTGCAACATGGCCCGAAGAGGACTCAAAAGTGCTGGAATACATGCAACTGCAGCAGCAACAACAACTGCAACAACAACTGCAATCAAGCTAGAGAGACCTATGGAAATCTAAGTCCGTTGCCTGACGTGCCGCAGCTTACGCGGCGTGAACTGGAGAGAGAGAGAGAGAGAGAGAGAGAGAGAGAGAGAGAGAGAGAGAGAGTGAGAGAGAAGAGAAGAGGAGAGGAGAGGGGAGTGAGAATATTGTTGCGGTTGGGTTGTTTGTGGCTTTCTCTTGGCCGCTGCTTCTGCTTCTGCATTGACATGTAAATGACCTTTAATTGATGGGCCCGTGTATTGATTGAGTGCCCGCAAGGCGTGCAGGACGGCAAAGAGGGGCGGGGGCGTGGCTCTGAGTACTCAAGTGTTGCCGCGGCCAATTTTCATTTCGCTGCAGTCGCGAGTTTCAGCTGTGCTGTTGTTGTTGTTGTTGTTGTTGCTGATGATATTGTTGTTGTTGCCACCGCCCTCGTCTGGCTTTTTAAATATTTACGTGCATGTCGGTGGCTTCATCTGATTGTGCGAGGACGGGGGAGGCACGGACGGACAAGGGGCAGATGGTGCAGGTGGCTAGGAAAAAGCGCAGTCGGGCAAAATGAAAATTTATCGCAAACACATTGTAAACAGGGCCCGAAACCAGGCCGTGCCTTCAATCGCAGCAACCTAATGGCTTTTTCATGTGTGTGCTTCAATGTGGATGTGTGTGGGTGTGTATGTGTGTAGGTGTGTGTATGTGTGTGTCGCTTCATTTTACTTCCGCCACGGACGGAAGTTTGCATGTTTCTGTATCATTGCGAAGCATCTAAAGCGCGCTAAAACGAGCGCTTTAAAAAAGCTAAAAGCACCAGCCAGAGGTTGCGCATTATTGTTGTTGCTTCCCCAAGTGTGGGCGGGGGAAACAGGCGGGGTGCACAGCTCACCTAACGGTTCCCTGCTGGCCTCAAAGTCGATAACATGTCATTCTGGGCGTCGCTAATGTCTTCATTTATTTTTAGTACGCTGCCGCAATTCACTCACCCAGTTGTCCATTCCCCCTCCTACTCCTTCCCCCTTCCCCTTTCTACTTATAGTTGCCCCAAATGACCCGCTGCTGCTCATCGCCGGCATAATTGGACGCGGCTTGCTGTGCGTTGTTTGCACATGCATTCGATGTTCCCGCTTCCAACGTCAGCCCTCGCGCGATTGGAGGTTAATGTTTACGGCCCGGGGAACTAGCCAAGTGGAAGCTGACTCGAACTCCGGCTCCACCTCATCCTCTGCGCTAACTTCCCCTTCCCCCTCAGGCACCTCTTCATTTTGGTAGTCTCCTTCTCGGCTTACCCGCATTTCTTTGCAACTCTTGTTTTTGTTGCTTTGCATTCCTGGCACGCACTTGCCGCATAAGCCAAACGGACCAACTTCATCAATGTGGCCAAAAGTAGCTAAATTTGTGTTAGTCAGAGCGACGATTAGGGCCTAAGCATTAAAATGGCTAACTGCACGTGAGGGCAGCAACAGCTACACAGGAAGTGGGGCAGAGGATAAATATGAAGTGCAGAACGGCGATGGCGTCAAGTTTGCTGGCAACCGACAAAACTTTGCCAACTTTGCCTGTGTACTAACAATTGTCACGCACACACACTCACATACGCAGAGGGTAAAGCGAACAGCTGCTGGCTTACAGCAGCTTCAGCTGGCGAACCTCCCTTACCCCCCAAAAGAACAGCTCCACAAGAACTGGAAATGCGCTTAAAATGAGCAAATAGACGCACACGCAATCGGACCATTGACACACACACACACACACATACACCCAGCTGGTAGGACACTAGAATGAAGCTTTGGTTTCGAAACGTTTTTATACTACTCCGCTCTCCTCTCTCTCTCTCTCTTGACCTCTCTCTGCGCCAAATCTGGGCAAGTTTGAGTGCCTGCGACTTGGCTAATTTCTCAATCAGCAAACGAATGTTGCGACCACCTAAAACGATCAAATTGCGCTGATGTGTATTACTCCAAGTGTGCCTGTGTGTGTGTGTGTGTCTGTGTAAGTTTGTGTGCTCGTGTGTGCCTTGGTGTGCGTGTGTGACGGCTCTGATTGCCTTTCGTCAGTGTTGCAAAGAAAGTTATGAAAGTGCGTGCGTGCAGAAGTGGCAAAGTATGGGCTGTATACCCTGTAATTTGGTATTAGCAATCGTCCCACAAAGGAAGGCAGGACTTATAGCATACCCTGTAGTTAGTAATATCCTGAATAGCGAGTGACTTAAAGGGAATTCGCTACGCTTATTTATTACATTGTCGCGTTTACTGAAAAAAATCCATAAAGGTAACTTGCCTCACATGCAAATAAAGGGTTGCCACACACAGATAGGGTTGCCTCACATATTGTGACATGTGTGTGAGTATGTGTTTGCGTCTGTGTGTGTGGCAATGGGAGTAGAGTGGGGAAGGGAGTAGCACAGACTACAACGGTATTCCGCAAATGCCACAAAAGATGCGCAACGCGGTTTAGTGCTGCAAGTGTCAGGCACTTAACTACCCCCACTTACACACACACACACACACACACACACATAGAAAGAATGGGACAGAGAGGGAGAAGGGAGAGAGATAGACAAAGAGATATATGTGCATGCATAAAGTAAGCTCCGCAGCACACACTGACAGTTCAAAAGGGCAACAAAGTACTAAAAATAGTGGAAATTACCGCAGGATATTCAAATTTCCACATAAAGAAGGTGTCTGTATGTGTGTGTGTGTGTCGGGTGAGGTGGAGACATATGTGTGTGTCTGTGTGTGCTGGGGTTGCATGTGGCGTGCAAGTGTGGAAAGTTGCGCCATAATAAACCTCAACATAAATGCGAAATGCCCCGGCAAGAATGAAATGCACTGCACGGCAAGGCAAAGCGAAAGGAATAAGAAAGGAATGAGAGAGTGAGAGAGAGAGAGAGAGACAAGTGCGCTAAAGCACTGCGAGAGCACTTTGTATCGAGTTCAGCAACTGCCAGTTGGTAGTTCCTAGTTGGCAACTCCTTAGCCTTTCAAACGCGGAGTCGGGAGTCGAGCGAGAAATGGCTTAGCGAGTGGGTGAGGGATAAGAATCGAATGCTTTTTGCATTGCATGTTAACACATGCAAATTGAAATGTCTAAATCATGCACACAACTACACACACGCACACTGGGCCTTCACCTTAATGGAAATTTAATTGCTGTCCTCCAGGCGCTTTAAATATATAAGAGTATAGGCTGAAAGAGAAAAAGAGCCTGAGAGAGTGTGAATGGAGAGCAACAAGGAGAGGTAGCTGGGTAGAAATGGAAGCAGAGAGAGAGAGATGGAGAAGGTTAAGAAGAGGGAAGGAGATATAGAGAGGAAACCCCAAGGCGAGAGTGTGGGAGACAGACTAAGTGGATAGTTGCGATTTGAGTCTAATGCGCTTTGACACAAAATGCACTCATCACACATACAAAGACACTCACACTGCTTATACATTCACCATAAGATGGAATCTTTGAGGCACCATTATGCGGTTTTTGCGGACATCTCATCCCAGCACATTGCAAAGAGCGAGGGGAGGGAAGAGGGAGGAGGGAATGAGGCCTGTAAAATGCTGTGTAAATTAAATGAAATAGCTGTGGTGTAAACTACACACGCCTCCGGCGTGGCCCTGCTCCCCCGGCTGTGGACTTCTCCCCTACTCCCCTCCTGACTTCACTTCATCCACTTGACGGGGGAGTGAGTCCTGCAGGCATACGTATAATTAATTATTGTCGCAACATCATTTATCAGGCTATGCAAGGACACATTTCCCCCGTGCAGTCCTTGTCGCATGTTTATTTATCAGCCTGTGACACTGTCCCGCTCACTCTCTGTCTGACTGTCTGTCTATGATCCCCACACTCACTCGGCGTTGTTGATACTATTTAAGTGTTGTTGGGCAAGTGCCTGTGGCAGATTATGGTCACACTGCGCGCACTAAAGCTCAAGCAAACACTTAAGCAGGCAGCAGGCAGTCGATGCCGCAGGAGCAGGAGCAAGAGCAGGAGCAGGAGCAGCGTAACGCAGAGTTAACCAACTGACTGATGACTGTCATGTGCGTGTCCTGGCACTGTCGTGCACTCACTCTGCTTACCCCTCTTTCTCCCTCTTGCTTCCCCCTTTATTTCCGTTTGCTTAAGTATGCTTATGTCTTTGAAAAATTATTTTTGTAATAAACCAGTCAAGGCAGGCAACTGTGTGTATGTGTCTTTAGTTGCTGCAAATGTTAAATTGCAGTTGAAAAGCTTTAGGAATTAACTGCTTCTACATTAAATCAGATTCTTCATAATCATGCTTGGTTTGAAAATAAACATTTATGTAATGAATAAAAGTATGGCACGTACCTGAAATCGAAATACTTTTGTGTAAATTATGGAGATCTTAAAGTTCAGTATCGCTGCAAGTCCAGGCACCTGAAAATAAATTAGAAAAATAATAATAATTAAACTTCAAATACTTAAGGTTGATTTTAATTTTATTTTGTAAAATTTGTTTTAAAGTTGATTTAATTGAATGCAAAAAAAATAAAAAAAAGGTTGAAAAATATACACAATTTTTTGTAATGTGCTAGCAATAAAAACTCTCCGTCATTTGAAATATATAATATCACGATATATTGAACAATCTATATACCTACATGTAATGATGATAATGTAAATAAAACAAAAAAGACAGGCTACCTTCGGCATATCAAAGATTTATACCCTTGATGATACTTTATATAATTTAAATGTAATCTGCTTTTAATGTGATTCCGATCGGCTTTTGCGTTTTTATGTTAATAAACAAACACACCCGCGTATACCAAACATGTTCACGTATATATGTATATATATATATATATATATATACTATATACAAAGAATGATGTATTATCTTTAAGCCACATTATGCAGTTAATTAAAACTATTAATATTGCATACACCATTAAACAGAATGAAAATTAATTGGATTCCCATAACCAAAAGGAGTTTTCAGCAATTAATTTAAAGAATGCGATTTCCACACGGTCCAATGAAAATAATTTACAAAAATAATAAACAAAAAAACACAGTAATAAAAGAAACATACAAAAAGTATGAATAAAAGCGTGTTTAAGCACGTCTGTCTGTCGTTTGCCCTTTATCTTTTGTGCAACACGTGCAACGCAATGCGATGAAATAATGAGGATGTCTCTCGCCCGTGTTGATGTTAATAATAATGCGCTTGTCCAGGCAGTCACTCTGTCTGCTTGTCTGTCTGTCTGTCCGTTCACCTGTCTGTCTGTCTGTTTGTTCGTCTGTCTGTCTGCCTGTCTCTACGTCTGTCCGTCGTAATTTGTGGAGCAAAGTGTTTAATTTCTGTTGTTGCTGATGCAAAATGTTCACACGTAGGACTCGCAGGACTTGCAGCAGGCGGGCATTTATCAGGCAATTAATTAGTCTGAAATAGTGCATTGAACACAATAAAATGTGCAGCAAATCAATAATGGGCGGGCATAGGTAGATGGCAAACACGAGGGAGGGGTGGGCGTGGTGGGTTCGATAATTGTTTGGGCACGTCAACTCAGAGCAGGAGGCGGCAGTGTTAAAAACAATTGCCAGACATGGGTGTTACTTCTGGGGACTGGCAGGCAGATGGAGTAAGGAACAGTAGGCGGTGGGCGTGGTAACGGTGATGTCAGGTGCACAGCTAATAGCAATTGGGACAAAGACAAAAATCAATTTCAGTGTTGACCAAAGTCCGGCATAAATGTGAAAGGGGAAAGGGGAAAAGAGAAAGGGGAAAACAGAGAGAGAAAGAGCTAGAGATAGCAAGTGACAGAAACAGAAGGAATAAGTGAAGTTTGCTGACTGCAGACTGAATGAAAGACAAACAGCGAACTGGCAGCTCCGTACTGCAAGAACAACCGCTATTTGGGAACGGGGGATGTCACAGGGATGCACAGTGGTGTGGCTAGTACAAAATTCGCTCTAGTATTTTGGTTTTTATACCCTTCGACCATTGAAAATGGTCAAAAAAGGGTATACTAACTTTGTGCAAATGTATGTAACAGGCAGAAGGAGGCGTCGGAGACCCCATAAAGTATATATATTCTTGCTCAGGATCACAAGCCGAGTCGATTGAGCTCTGTCTGTCTGTCTGTCCGTCTGTCCGTCTGTCTGTGTGAACGCACAGATCTCAGCTATTATAAAAGCTAGAGTTACCAAATTTGGCAGGAAGACTCCTGTGTACTATAAGCTGATCAAGTTTATTTCAAATGTTAGGTGCCACGCCCACCGCCCCCGCAAATCAATTATTTAATTTTCTGACTTCAACATATACTAAGCTCATTAAAATATCTACGTATTCTCGAAATTGCAATCCGATCGGACAATAAACACAGAAGTTATTTAAGAAAGTATGTGCATAAAACCAAGTGCTTGTATCAGCTAACAAGGGAGGCGGGCGAGCGCAAAGCGCGAGCGCCATCTGTCGGCAATAATTTAAAAGCATGCGCATTTGTAAATATATGTGTATGAATTTAACAAATTAAACTACACCGGAACATAGGTCGAAGGGTATCCCACTGTCGCGTGCAGCGCGACTGTGGTTTTTTCTATTTTTTTTTTATAAAAGAAAACTACTTTTTCCATTTTCCATTTCATTAAGGTCGGACAACTATATTTTATGTCTTCCATAGGAACCAAAAGTTGATTGCAATAAAGTTTTATATTTGGAGTTATTTTAGCTTGGTATGATCATATGAACAATGTACCATTATATCTAACTTGTATAGGAACGATCGTAAGAAATAAGAACCTGCAAAGGCTATAATCAATAACTTTAAAGTTGAAATTAAATATAAATTCAGGTGTCGATTAGATTAGCTAAATAATGTTTTTTTGTACCTAATAAAATAGTTATATGTAATTATAAATTGGAAATTTGAAATTCAGCTGAAGAGTTCTTGACTTCTGTTTGTTTTAATTCAATCATAGAGTTTGTAGATTTTCAGATATTTTGATGCAACTTATCATAAATACCTCACATTGCTGCGTGCTGAAAATAATTCGAAACGAGACAGTTCTGACCAATATTTCGTTAAGCTGTCATATAATCTTTTGGCCTTATTTGCGATATTTATCGAGATATCGCAACCACGTGTGGTCACGCCTATTTATCCAAATTACTTCTAAGGGGTTATACGTATACAAAAATATATCCCATCAGATATTCTTGTTTACTTCATGAGTTATTAAATTTATGTCGTTAATATTCTCCAATTGCCCATCGTGCACTGTGCGACATGTCCAAGCTAGCTCGCTTGTCTGTGCATTTATTATTAAAAAACTGAAGAGGAAAAGATCGCCGGGAAATTGAAGGGGCAAACCAATTGAAAATCAGCGCCAAGTCAAACGAAATGAAAATCCATAAAATCAGATTTCAAAATCGACAAACAGATAACCGTGCAATGCAGCCCGAGCTGCGCTCCGCAATGACACTTGACGCTGCTGGGCGGTAGGATAAATGTCTGTCAAGTACGATGGGACCGCCCTCTCTCCCTGTGGCTGCCACTGGGCGAGCTTCCTTTTGCCAATACGCTTTGCAGTTGGCTCGCCTTGCTTTTGCATTGCATTTCCAAGTTGTTTATCGATAGGAAAGCGCCGGGCAGCCACAGCCCACGGGGCGGATCAATGCCCGTAAATCATTGGCGAAGTGTTCGCAATCGAAGCCCGTTTCCATAAATTGTACAATTTATGTGCGGCTACCAATTTTGTGTGTGTGTGCGCGTGTGTGCGTGTGCGCGCATGTCTGGCTATCGCAGTGGATAGGGGGGGGGGGCATATAAGTGTAATAATAATAACAATAATATGGCTTAATGATTGTGCTTGTCATAAGCGGCCAGCCAGGCTCACTAGCCCCACAAGAACAGCAACAACAAGGTCGCATTGCTTTCGATAGAGTGCCACAGGTCAGGTCGAGGCGTGTCCAAGGATTTGTTAGCACTTCTTTCGAGACCGGAACGCATAAGAATGCTAAGAGCCTAAAGTATTCAATCGAAAGGTTTTCTTCCCTCCCTCAGTCCCGCAAAACTTTGAGGTGCCTTTAAAGCTGTTGCCAACACCATTGTCCCTTCTCTGTTCTCACTTATCTGATGAAGTGCTTTCCTCCTAGTTCAATTTGGCTATTGTACTATACTTATACATTACGATACGATACAGGCAGAGTATATGGTATATAGTATATGGTCTAGAAAGAATGTATGTATACATATGTCCTCTGTATTTGTTGTTTGGTTTTGTTGCCCGGCTTCGGCTGCGTGTGTGTTTATTTGTGTGCGGAAATGAACACATGAAGGCCTACAAATACCCAGCATAAAAACGCAATTACTCCCACTTCCGAGTGAGAGAGGGAGTGTGAGGGGGGGGGATAGAGATATGGGCCACACAAATATCGCATATTGAAGTCGGCTCATAAGTTCGTTTTTATAGCTGCACTGATTTCTATTTTAATACACAGGCATATGAGGGTGTGTAAGTGTGCACAGCAAACAAGCACACACACACACACAGTATACATGCCATGTATACCTCTATGTACTCGCGTTGAAAGCAAATGTCATAATATTGTGTACATATAACATATAAAATATATTATAACCGATACATATAGCATAAACCGCTCGAGGGCGCGCACTGCGGGCGCCGTAAACAATGCGATATCAAATGTTTGCTTGCACACACGCTTCATGGGAGAGCTTGCCCTCCCCCCGCCCCCGCTGACATGGGGGGACAGCTTTGGCTGACAATCAAAACAGACACAGAGTGAACACGGCTCTAAGGATGCGACATGTTGAGAGGATGATGCTGAGTGAAGATGAGGGAAGCCCAGCTGGATGGGGAGTGTCGGTAATGTTGATGATGAGCTGCTCAATGACACGTGCAGCCCATGCGGCGTATGTGTGATATATAATTTGTTATCGCCTGCTCTTGGCGTTTTCCCGCTAAGCCGAGGCCAATGTAATAATTTCAGCCTGTCGTCTGTTTAATATTTTCGCGCCTAATGAAAAGTAGACTCCCTGCAAGTCCTTTTTTGGGAGGATATGCCAGGCATGGCTGAGCCTGAGCGGCATTCACATCATTTGTCAAGGCACCCAGAGCAGCAGGCTGTATCACACACACTCGCAATCTCTCACACACACATGCGTGTTTATCGTTCTTTTTTTGTTGAGAGAGATACTTGTATCTGCCTTCTCTCCCTCTCCCTCTCGCTCTCCATCTTCCTCTCCCTCCGTAGCTGTTGGCAATTTGTTTTGTATGCTGATAGCAGATAAGCATTTGATGAGGTTTATTATTAAATTAGAGATTGTTCGCCATACGCATGGCATGGCAACTAGCACAGGGACCAGAGGATCAGAGGAGCAAAAGGAGGTGCCCAGAGTTATCTCTAAGCCGCTTATAGCGTCCATTTCGCAATCAGCGCTAAAGCCGCTTTGCAAAGTATTTCCCTCAAAAAAAGGAAAAACATAAAGCAAATTTAAAACCTATATGAAATGGCAACTTTACCAGCAAATGCAATGCACTATATTTCAATTATTCACAAAAGTTGCTCAAATATTCCCACGATAAAGTGCAAATCTGTTGCAAAAGTTTCATATTCCATTTGCCACATATACATTTAATATGTTTCTGTTCATGTTGCAGCTATGGCCGAAAATAGAGCTACTCGACAAATCAAAGTGTCGACGAAAAAGTCATAAAACCAAATGGAAATCACCTGCTGTGCAATGAAAGCAATCGCCAAATGTTCACAGCTGAAAGGCTGCAACCCAAAAATAATCGAGTGAATGCTGAAATTAAAAATTATTACCTTAGCCCAGACCCATAATTCAAAATTGTACACATATTTACATATCTTATATACACACATACATGTGCATACAAATATTTGCTAAACGAAAATCAAAAGGGAATATTATTTTAAAAACACAATCAATATACATAATGGAAATGCATGGAAAAAGTCAAACTTCTTGTGCGATTTGTTTGACTTGGCTTAATTTGCTGAATAGTTAAGTTTGCCAGTTGAAGCTCCCAAACATGATTCAATAGACAATCTTCTTCTTTCAACGAAAAGTCAAGAAATGTTAAGTTCTTTGAATTGAATTTCATTGAATATTCTGTTTAAATTGCAAATCACAATTTCAAAGAGGAATTTGAAATTTAATTACAGACCCAAAATAAATCCTCCTCAACATACATATGTTATCTCGGCCTTAATATGGTACGCCTACCTCGCTGTATGTGTGTGTTTGTGCGTATGTATGTGTGAAGTCAAGCTTGAAATGGCACACACAGAAAGAGGCAACTTTGTATCGTGCGTAATGTAATAAGTCTGTTTTAATAATTTAAAATATAAATTGCCACAAGCATACATGAGATATTTAAACCACAAGCAATTTAAATATTAAATGAGAAGGCACTCACACACACACACATACACATGGATACACACACACAAACATGACAAGTGCATACATTATACAGTTGTACATTTGTATAGGTTAAACTTCTCATGTCGAAAATCCTTGGCGGCCGTCTACACAAAACCCATCTCACAATCACATGCTTCTCTCGTGGCATCACCTTCTCTTGCCCCTCCCTCCATCCCGTTCTCTCTATCACAGTCGCTGTTCCCGTTCTGCGCTCTTCCTGTCTCTGCTTATTGTTGCTATTGCCTTCAGTGTGCGCACGTCAAGTCAAATAAATTTAATAACGCATACACAGACGGCATGAAAGCGAAGCACACACACGCACTCTCGCACCTACCCGGGCGGGTGGCGTATGAAGTTACGCATACGCCAAGTGGGACCCAAAACAGTTGCCAAGTCGAGCGAGCTGGCTCTGTTTGCCTCGCTGGCTTTTTCATTGTTTGGGGCATGCCCCAAGACGCGTCAGCGACCGCAGCGCAGCGACGTCGCTCCCGTCTGATAACAATGCAAATTTGAAGCCAACGTATGCGCAATATATGTGTGTGCCTGTGTGAGTGCAGAGCGTGTGTTGTGTTGTGTTGTGCTGTGTTTTGTTTCCCTTTGCATTTGCTTTAACTTTGCATACTTTCGTGCGCGATCCTTGCCAATGCGCTGTTTACAGTTTTAAGCACTTTGGCAAATTGGTCATAAATATATACACACACACACACACGCACATACGCACACATGTATACCTTTTTGTATGTGTGTTTTGGGCCCTGCATCGATTTTATAGACGGCCTTTTGCCAATTTCGCAAGCGCCGTTTTAACGATCCGCTCACATGGCGCGGCCATAAAGTGCCTCGCTGATAGCCGCCGCACACAGTCATAAACTTAATACACACATACACACACCCACACCCACACAGCTGCAGCCATTTACACATCATTTGACTTGCGAGCTGTTACAGAATTATCAATTGCACCATTAACCTTTGATAAGTGCAGCCGAGACAAGGCGGCCCGAAACGATTCCCATGCTGCACCATACACTGACAGGCGCTGGAGCCATCATCATCGATTCGGCATCATTTGGTAGGCAGAAAGGCAGAGGCATATATCCCGACAGTCAAACAGCCATACAGTCAGCATTTAAGAACTTCAAAGCAGTCGATTGCAAGTGAATAATTCGAATCACACTCGCACACAACATTCGCATTGACTCTTTGAATTGCAGTTAACGATTCAATGAAATCGGATTTGAGTCTGAAAGTGACTCATGTCATTGATCCACACAAATGAAATGAAGCAGCCAAGGAACTTGACTAAAACAGAACTAAATATCTGTTTCATGATACTAGATAAACGGGTTCTTTAGCAGCCTCTACTAATCTGGTTTAAGTATGCATGTGATGTTTCAAATTAACTTAATCAAAACATCTCCCTATCTGCCACAGATTCATCTATTTTTATATATCACTCGCTGATCTATCACGATCTCAAGCATTGCGTCTCTACATATTTCAAACAATCTAGTTCCGCATCATATTTATATTTATTTATCTATCCCTATTTACCTATCTACAGTCTGTCTATCATTCCATCCATTTATGATGCATCCCTTGTCATTATAATTCAATATTGAGCTTGTTTCATTTAATATTACACATAATTCATATAATTTACGAGATTATTTTTCTTTTTACATTTAACATACTTTATTTAGTCAATTAATTTGCACTTTTTGTATAAATTATCGAGCTAAACAGCGCCTGCTGACCCATTTAAGTTTGCATTAAACTGCATTCCCAATGATACTAACTGAACAATTTTAAACTGTCTTCTGCTAATATTTTCCATAAGTTCCTAAATTGATCAGTCCATAGTTTTCAAAATACTATCCATGCAGTCATATATTTTATATATTGAGCATACCATATATATGTAGGTAGCTAATATTTCTGAGAGCTGTCTCGATGTTTTCATGCCATGGCAAACATCATTAATTTCAGGCGGCTTTCAAAAGACACGCTCGCATTGTGTTTTGCTAACAAGCACGGTCTCAACTTCAGACTCTTGTCAATTCATCAAACCCATCAATTACTCACACACACACACATACAAACACACACAGCAAGTCGAAGTCAATTTGGCGTAATCAACGCTGCTGCATTTGACAACTGGCTGCAGTGAGCAGAGGGGGGAATGAGGGGCATCTTAATCATCAGAGAGTGTAATCTCTGCCTCGGCTCGATTTCCAAGCCAGTCCCCCGGTCCGTCCGCCCCCCTGCCGTGCCTGTCTGCTCCGTTCAGGCAGTTCTACTTAGTTATGTATGCGCATACTCTCATACCCAGCGCGTGGTGTGTCATCATGAATATGCGAATGCGACTGCGAATGTGAATACGAGTGTGAGTGCGAGTGCAAGAGCCAATCAAATGTGGCACCAATATGCACACCGATACCCAAGCCGAGACCAGAGTTGGCATCTTGTTAACTCGCTCGCTGTCTGTCTTGGCCAATTGTCTATGCAATTTGGCGCTCATCCGCAGAGTCAAAGAGCAGCAGCGGCAACAATTGTGGGAAAGGTTACAGCGAAAAGTCATGGGAAAATTTAGCAAAATTGTAGCGAAAAAACAAAAATGAGAAAAAATAAAAAGGAAACCCACGCTTTCACAGCGCCCTCGCAAATTTATTAGACACACAAATGAGTTCAGTTCAGTCCAGATTCGGATTGAGGTTCGGGTTCGCGTTCGCATTCGCTTAGGCCTAGGTACGGGGCACACTACACCCGTTTTCCCGGCTCCTTTCACTTGGCACAGCTTATCGGATGTTTGTCATCGCACACGGCGCTATAATCAATAATTATACATTACCTGGGCACATCAAGATAGCAGGCAAAGTGGGTTCTCTGTGCATATTCATATGTGTGGAGCACGCTACCCAATGCTCTATGGAATGCTGTATTAGCCTGGATGAAAAAGTGCCATAAATACCATCAAATGAGTTTTTATGCGCCGCGGCAGGCAAAGGACTCAGCTGTGGCATGTACACGTGTGTGTGTGTGTGTGTGTGTGTGTGGCAGTGGGACTGTGTATGTGTGTGCTGCAAAACGATTTGTGTGCAGCATATGATGGAAATATTTCATTCATGACGCTTGTAAATCTTCTTTTGATTGCACTTAATACTTGTCACAGCAACAACAACGAGCAAAAAGCTGCAACACACACACACGGTTTCACGTACGCACACACACACACATGCACCCACACACTTGCACAGACAAACAAACTAAGGGGAAAAACTGCCAACGGTAGAAGGAAATCATAATAATCCAACATGTTTGCATTCAAATTGAGAATTTCTCATGAGTCCGTGTTGGTGCCACATGCGCAATTGTATGTGTGTGTGTGTGTGTTTGTTCTTGTGGTAGTATCTACAGGAAAATCTCATTTCATTTCCAGCATATGCAGCCCAGACATGCCGACTCTTTTGTAGTCATGTGAGCCCCCATTCAGTTTGCCAGTTAAAAATCAGGTTTCTCAGCGCGCGTTTCGGGTTATCGGGCAAACAAATCCACAGCAAGCTCGCACACTCTCGCACTCTTGTACACACTCATACACGCAAACACACCGACTTGCCCTTAGATACATATCTGGGTGAATGAGAGACACCTTTTACCGCAATTTATCGTTTTGCGGAATCTTAAATCTCCTCCCAAGGCTTTACTGCATTCAGCTGATGCGACTTTTGTATGAGCCATCCTTTTGTGCACACACACACGTATACCTGTGTAATAGTGTGTGTGTGTGTTTGTGTGAGGGTAACCCAGGGCATCCAATGAGTTGCCGTTGTGTGCCTCGGCATCTGCCGTCCCCGTGTATTGTCAGACAGGAATTATGATTTTTATTGAAAGCGAAAATGTCACCCGGTTGTCTCCAAGGTGCGTAAAGTATGTTTGACAAGCGGATTCTCATCTCGGAAAGCAGGAGATGCCTTGTGCACTGCACTTATTACCAGTTACTTGTCAAGTTTTGCTCCATTGCCACAAAATATTCAAAGCGTATTCTTGTTAACACTCAGTTCTGGGGTAGTAAAAACTTTTCGTATCTACAAATTGGTCTCGCCTCTAACCGCAAAAAAAAACCATCGTATCGGGGAGTGGAACGGGAACCTTTTGACTTCGTTTCGCTGTCAAAGTTATGCTGCCATCTCGCTCGCTCGAGCCGTGGCAAAATGAAGCATAACAGGGCGAAAAAATGTGTTGCTAACAACACTAATACCCGAGGAAAATCCCGGCTAACAAAGAGGCGAGCAACTTTCACAGTCAGTTTGCAACTTCGACCTTCGAACCGCACCCTCAGGCTCGCATAGGAACACCTCTCGTTATGTACCACCTCTGCCTCCCCCTCTTTTGTTCGTGTTCGTCATCGACCCTTTGCGACAAACAAATCCAACAAGTAACTTTTGTGCCAAACTTTATGCATTCCTTTGCTGATGAAAAGGAAGAATAACAAGAAGACGAACAGCAGAGCAGAGCTGGGGGAAGAAAGAGATGAGAGAAGAGCAGGGGAAGGAGTGGTTAGGGTGGTTAGGAAGTACCGCCAAGGTTTTCTTGATTTTTAAATTCTTAAATCTCGCTTGTCTGATGGCGCCGTGGAACATGTGTCCTGCCTTCTGGCGCGCCTCTTTTTTGTTATTTCTATATATACTTTGTTTTTTCCTGGCAGCAACTTCTCCTCTTCTGCTGTATCTTTTTTTTGTTGCTGGGTTTTTGTTTTTATTGCTCGCGCTTTTGTTTCTCTTGTAGCGCCTTTGGCTTCACTGCGGCGTGCGTCGGCAAAGGATACGGCAAGGCAAGCCAAGCGGAGTGGAACAAGGCACGTTTGTGATAACTTTTTGATGTTTCACTGTTTACAGCTGTCAAGTTTTCCTATTGCCATGTCAAAATTATATATTATAAATTTCTTGGCTGCCTCCGAGTCCTTCCACGACTTTCTTCTTGTGATTTTGCGGTGGCTTTGCTGCGCTTGCCCATTGATTTGCATAAAAATGTTCACAAATATTTTCATTTTTATTACGATGGAAATAAAAGGAAAACAACGCAGAAAATATTCAAACTGGCTATGAAAAATAAATAAAATACCATGTTGGCAACAAAGACGACAAGTGACGGGCGAAATTCAATATGTTTTCTCCCTTGACTCGTAAAGGGCAAGCGCCTCCAGCTCTCTCACTCTGCCGAAACAAAAACTCAGGTCAACTCAATGGAGAGTTTGGGGAACAGAAATGTCGTCTATGGGGTTAAGAAATGAAAGACCATACGACATGACGCGAGTGATAAGTTCCTTCTCTGCACATGCGAGATCTTTTGACGTTTCCCCATCTGCTCTTTCATCTGCCTGTCTATCTGTCTGTCTGCCGTCTTAGCATGCGTTGAAAAATACTGTAGCAGCATTTGTGGGGCACTATGCAAACAAGTCCCTTTATGTTTTGTTTGGAAAACGGGCATAAAAAATGTATACAGAATTCAATTTGTTTGTGTAAATTTCTTGACTCGCGGCTGTTGCAAATAAAATCTACATAAAGTGTGGAGTCTTCGCCCCGCTGCCTCGCTGCCCCTGCTCACTTCTCTGTCGCTTGATTTGTTTGCTCTGCGGCAAACGGTCCCCAGCATTTTCGTCCGCGTTTCTCATCCTCCCGTCCTCGTGCTCCACCTTCCTGCCAGCGCCAACATCCCTTTTTCCCGCCTCTTCGTTTGACACTTTGACTTCACGGGGGGGTGGCAGTGAGGAGGGGCGAGGGAGGGACCGGCTTGCCTTGCTCAATATAAATAAATAAAATTCTGTGGCGGTTTTTCTTTTGTGGCTGCGATGCCGTTGGCAAATTAATTGAAAATGCTTTCGCCTTAAATACATTTTTCAAATGCAAACGTAAACGCGCCAAGAAAATTTCAATTATAAGAAGTCACAGACAGGAAAATAATCTATCATGCGATGTAGCACGAAGCAGGAGAGGGAAGAAAGGCGATTCGAAATCAATGAATGGCTCTCCGTTTGATTGAATCAAATGTGGAGCATTGTGTGCTGCAATTAAGGAGATCTTGGGGATAAATGAGCCCAAGGCAGGCAGGCAGGCAGGGAAGCCGACGGATCTGGGATTGGGCCGCGCTGTCAGGCATTCCTGTCACGATTCTCGATTTATTTTGCTCTTAAGACATTGCCTGCATGTGTGTGTGCGCCTGTGTGTATATGTGTGTGCTTATTTACAATCAATTGTATTTCACTCGAATTGGGCTAAAAACTTTTTAAAATGCTGCAGTACATTTTCATCCTCTTCTCCTTTTCTTTCTTTTTGGGGGCTCTGCAGAGCAAATCTTGAGAAACAAGCGCTTAATTTAATTTATTTTTCTTTATTTGTCGATTGTTGTAGTTTTTGTTGATGTTTCTCTTGCTGCGCTCGGCACGAATTGCTGCTCATTAATTTTGTTTTATTTCATTTTCGAGCCGCCACAATCGACTGAAAATGTATTTAGGATTTGCGAAAAAACGCAGCCCAAAGCGGGCCCAACCAGGAGCGTCAGCAGTTTTTGGCTATTTAGCTTACCATTTTATGCCATTCACGTTCCTCTTGAGCCTCGTTTTCCTCTTTCTTCCCTTTCGCAATTGCCTTCAATTGGTGGGCTACCGATGCGAAATCTTTTGAAACAATAATTGATACTTTTGCCCCCCAAAATCGATATGGATTCGATGCGAGCTGAATTTCTATCTGTATTCCGAACTTTAAACTTCGCCATTAGACTATGAATTTTGCCAATCTGTGTGATAATTGGGGAATGCATCCATCTTTGGAGTAACCTCAATGTACACACATATGCACCTATACAAACATACATTGGCTCTTCGTCCTTTAGGAATTTGTGGGAAAATTCTGTATTCGTTGCTGATCCCACAGTTCACATGAGTCTCGCACATAAAAGGAACCTTGTGATTTGTATGGCAGAAACTCTTGAACATTTGAAATCGCATTAAATTTCAAGCAGGAAGCGTCTCTCAGATGAAGTACAAAAGCTCGTACGGGTATTATACTACTCACTCAGACAGGGGAGGACAGGCCCCAAGGAGGTGGGGGGATGAGGTTTACAGGACTCATCCCAGTTCAGCTTACCTGAAAAGAATTAAAAGGAGAGGAGGGTTAGCAAACAGCTTGATTGATATGAATATGCAAAGGCGTGGTTTCTACACTAATTCCTTGGCCCAAAGGACGAGGCGACTACAGGTCGCAGTTCGTGGGACGCAGTACGTGGCCCTCTGCTTGCCTGCCAGTATAATTGATCCATATTTAGCATGGTGGCAGACGTTTAGTGTCGACAGGCGAAATGATGGACATGCAAACAAGTCATCAGGCATCGTTTTCAGATTAAAGACATTTTTTTTTATATGTTTTTTCTCTTTTCCTTTTCTTTTTCTTTTAAAAATAAACCTGTGGTTCTTTCTTTAATTATTTATTATTTTATGTTTGGAACATTCTTCTTGGCTTTGCTTCTTTAATATTCATATTTTGAAGTTGCCAATCTTCACAAACTTTCCCAACTTTTCTTCTTCGTCTTGAACTCATTTCGCATTCGAGCGTCTCATAAAGTTAACTAAAGTTTTGAGCATAAATGCTTTAAGTTGTTTGCTTTATGACATAATTTTCCAGTATATTCTTGTTGTGTGGAAATAACTTTGCATTTAATTTCGCTTTTAAAAAAAAGACAAACAAATAGCATAATCATTACTATCTTTTAATTAACTTTCTTGGGCTCGCAGCACGATGAAAGTTTTCCCCTGTTGTTCTAACCAACTTGATGCCTCTACACAAAGAACGGTTCTCTGTTTATCTTTGCTGCCTGCCCTGCTGCTTATTCTTCTATTTAGCTTGTCTTGACAACTTGGCAAAGCAAACTGAATTTTCTTTTTCATTACGCCCAGTTCTCCTGTCCAAATAATTACGAAGTAAAATATAATGAGACGACCAATGCCCAAAAAGTATTTGTCAACGGAGGCTACCCACACACAATCCCCGCCCCTCTTCCATCCCAGCGACTTTAAGCCAGTTTTCCAAGCTAAGCCGCTTACCAGAGAATGTTATCGATTGTTGCCGTTCCCACGCTGACTGTCGACGATTAACATAATCGAATAGAAAATAAATATGGAGGGAAATATACTTTGCTCAGCCACGAAATCGCATTACGCCGAGAGATTGGTCTCCTACATTCGGTCCATTTCTTTACCCAGCATATTCTAGAATCTTGAAGTTTGTGCCCTCTCGGTTAATTGAATTATTTCAATGGGTTCCCCTTCCCGACGAAAGCTGTTCACTCAACTCCAGCTTACAAGAAATTGCTTTGTATTTTGTCTAGACTCAACTTCAGAGGAACACCAACAAGCGTTCCCATTAGCTGTGACTAAGCCACAAAGTCATTTCCGAGTGCATCGTGCATTCAAAGGCAACTCTTACCAAATTCTCAGTCTCAACTTTGTTGTTGGCGACGTTCTCAAGAACATTTTAAGCCACAGGTTCGTTCAACTCTTCGAGTTTCTGGAACTGGAATTTGTCGGTAATGCTCGCTCGTTGAAGACATTAAGAATCATGAAATGAAATGTGTTTCTAGTCATCGTGTACCCTGTCACACGTGATTCAATCTACACGTTGTTTTTGCTCAATAATTTATGCGCATTGTCCTAATAATAACCGTAATTAATGCACCATGGAATTCAATATCTAATGCCATATATGATATGGCATATACACATGTACATAGACAGGACAGAGCATTAAAAATCAATAAGAGAAAGCAGCTGCGGGCCCTGCCCACGCACCCATTGCTAGTCAAAAATTATTCAAAAAACTGTCATTAAACTAAGTATACCTCCTCATCGGCAGAGAAAGAGAGTTGGGTAAATCCCGTGTCTATAAACAACAACAATGAACAAAATTAAAATTAATTTTATGTTTATGACACTTTTTTCTATCGTTCTTTATTCTGCTTCTCCACTCTTCTTTTTGGGGCCTCGCTGCGGGCAGCACATTTTAAATACCAATCTATGCGGAGGTTCGCTGTGCGTAGGTTGCCGCCTGCCTTCCCGTCTGCCCCCTGTCTGTCCCTGGAGCAACGGTCTGAGCTTAGATTATCGTCGCCAGGGTAGTATTGTATATTGATGGTCGGTGAGGAACTTCGTTAGGGGGCTTAGGTCATAAAGCAACCTACTGTCATTTTTAATGGTGTCAAGCTGATTCATTTGACCCGAGTCCCTATTTACATATGCATATGTGTGTGTGTGTGTGTGTGTGTGTGTGTGCACGAATGTGTGCATATATAATTCGGCTGTGGGCCGTTGTCATTCGCCCATGAATCAGTTATAGCACTAAAATTGCAGACATCGCTCAGAACTGATTGCCATATAATTTGAGCTGTCCCCACCAATTGCAGACCGATTTCTGCACTTGCCCCTCCTCGTTCGCCTCCCGCACTCATTACCAATGCAAATGCGGCGTGTTCCGTTCGAAATATTTGAACTAATTTGCTTTATTTCCTCAATGCCACTTTAATGGGCGTGGCTTCCGAAGCGTTTTTGGCCGTCAGCCTTAGGGACTAAGGGCGCAGTGCGTGCAATTAACGGTGACTGAGTTGTGAGTTGTGTGGGGAAAAGAGAGCTAAGCTAAGTGTAGGCAGTTGAATTGTATTTCCGTCAAAAGGTTCCCACAAGGTTCCCCGGTGCCGTCAACGTCACCTTGAAAGACGGTTATCAATTATTAAAGCGCAACGTGGACTACGTCGAAAGGGGACCACGCACTGGTCACTCGGGCGTAAAGAGATGAAAGATGGCTCCTGGGACAGCAGGCGACTGCTATCAGCGCTTGGGCATCGCCTTTGACCAGCATTTCTCCGTGCTAATCAGCGGTTGGCATCTTGCTCACCTTCGACCCTTCGTGCAGCCGAGCATGACGACGCTCAACATTTCTGTCCCTGCGCCTACGCATGCACTCACAATCAACCATGTGCCCGCTCGAGTGTAGTCAAAAACAATTCATCGGTTCTCGGATTCACATGCAAATGGTCTTTTCCGGGGATACCATCGACGCTTCCATATGATTTAGTCCACTTAACGAATTCCTTATCTGATTTATTACCGATTCTTAAGTGCCTTCTCCTGACATTCCTTTTGCCTCGCTGCCTTTCGTGTACATATATGTAAATATGTATTTAGCCTATTCACTTTCAAGTCGCGGATAACTGTTTGTGTGCACTGAAATTACTTGAAATTCAAATTATGAACGCAATGATCGTGAGGGGCAGGCAAAAGGTCGCGTTGTCAGCGACGTCTGTGGCCCTGGCACTGCTGCTGTCCTGCTAATGAAGTTCAAATACTTAGGGAATTAGGCAGCGGGACTCGCCGGGACTTGCACACAAACTAATGGGGGGGGGGCAACCTTTTGGATTTTATGCTAATGACAAATGCTTTTATCTTCGCAAACACTAAACAGAAAGCGAAACAGAAACAACAAAAATTAAAATTAAAATGGAGAAAAAATTAAATAGAAAAAAAAGCAAAATTGTTAGCAACGTGCTGCAGATGCCGCGAGTAATTATACACTAAACACATGGGGTATACTAGTTTTGCTGTACAGTGCACTGTGCTCCTGTTAATTAGTGTAGCCTGAGGGGGTGGTACATTCAATTTAATACTTCAATTCAATCACTTTCGTGACGTTAAGCTTGCCAACCCTTCTCAGAGATAATGTTCCTTAGTGTAGAGTATGCACGCTTCGGCTTGGTAGCGTTTATCTCTCCATTACGACCACCTCATGCTGACCCTAATCATTATGCTGGGCCTGCCAGTCAAGCTAGTGAAAAGCGGCGTTCAAACTGGCAGCTTGGGACCGTGAAAATTACACGTTTTTTTTTGTTTTTGCTTTGAGGTTATAATATTACATGCCAGGTGGGTGTCCAGTCGGGGCAGGGTGCATAAATTTATCCATTTGATGCTGTTGTTGTTGTGCTCATGTTGCTTTAATTAAATTTCTCTTTTTCTGTCTCATTTCGGTGCGCTGTGGTCGCTAATTTCGACGTTTAGGCGCGTCTAATGTTTCTTGTGGTTCTGTTACTTCATTTAAATTGGAAAATATGCTATAAATGTCGTGGGGGTAGGCAACTAATTGGCAGGCCCAGCCCGGGTTTATTATTTATACATTCCGGTCCCCAGCATAACATATAGTACGCATATACACACATCTCTGTATTTTATGTCTTATTTAGGCAAAGTTCACTTGACAGCAGCTGCTGGGCGAGCGTTTAATTACGAAATCGATTAAAACCGAGCTCGCTAATAAAGCCGACAGATACGGACACACAGCACCGACCACTCGGGACTCGGCACTCGTTACCTGGGGCGAGTCTGTCCCGGTCAGGTGTCTTCTCATTGTGTGCGCTTCGCTGCACAAGTTTCATAAATGCAGGGGAAAATTCAAAAGGTAATTTTCAAAGGGAAAACAAAGAAGCAGAAACAGTGAAAAGGCAAAGAGAATGCTTCAGGGAAGATTGAAAAATAAGGTAGGTAAAAGGAAAACAATGCAGCCGAAGTCAAGTGGGTAAAAACAATAATTCCATTCGTGCAGCTGATGACGGGATTAGGTAGCAATCACAACATGAGATTCGTCCGTCGACCTTTGTGACGTTATAAAGAATAAGAATGTCACAGCGGGAATAACGCCGGGTTTTACCAAACCTGATAATTAAAATAAATATTGAATTTAATTAGCAGACCGAAAAGAGAGAGATAGTGAAGCCAAAGCTTTTTAAAGATTTGAGCTTTGACTTTGGCTTTGCGAAAACCCCGACAGATAAGTACAGCTTTCTGAGTAAAAGAGAATCGGCTAAGAGTGTCTCTGATTGTGTATTGTGCGTTAAGAGCGCCTTCTCAACTCGACTGAGATCTTGGCTTCGCTTAGCCATGAGTCATCGATAAGCGCGAGGCAAACAATGGAAGATAAACAGTTGAAAATTGTATTAAACATATCTATAAAGGATAATATAGTATGAATATAATGTATCTTTGGAGTATAATAATAAATACATTGGCTTGTATTTAAGATCTGTTGAAATGTAAACAAATTATATAGACCCACTTTATCATCCCTCAATTGGTTACTGCAACAGGTTGAGCAAGGGTTTAGGTTGCTAAGTCTCAATCAATTACCTCTGAAGACAGTGACTTCTTTCATTCTTTATATTCAGTTTCATTAGGTTTGTTTACAGTGTAGATACAATCACCACCGTCAAGTTACTAATTTCTGAATACAGGTGCAAAATATTGCTGGCAACAAGGGAGAAACAAGGGAGAAAATGAAACTGCTGTGGGGCATTGCCTTTTCCCTTCTTGTTGTTTTTTTAAATTGAATTCGAAAGTTTTACCTAAGCGCAAAACAGAATTCATATACTGAGCACAGCAAACCACGGTGCCGTCAACAACAAGAAAAAGCAAATAAACATCGCCTGAACATGCCAAAGACAACAAATGGAATAGTCAGAGTGTCATTGCTGCGAAAATAAACAACAAAAAATAAAACAAACAAGCCAAAAAAGCCAAACACACAAATGAAAACTGCCATGTCGAATTACAAATGGTTTTTAAATGTTTTTGACCAACTTTTACTGCCTGCAGTTAGCCTGTTGGATGTTTGGCAGAAACAGAAACAGAAACAGTTTCAGTTATGGGCCACTTTCGAACATGGCCCGAACTAGATCGAAAAGCAAGCGAAGCGTCTTAGCCATTTCAAGTTGCCGTTTTCTCGTCGTGCTTAACAGACGGTTTAATGACGTCCGTACTTGGCTCATCTTTAAACTCAGGTCCCTCCGGGTCGTTTGAGTTGATGTGTATGCGTATGTGCCATTGTTGTTGTTACCATTAATGTTAGCACAAAGTAGAAGAGAAGCGAGGTACATAACTAAAGCCAGGTCGGTAGTGCATCAAAACAGACTCGAATGGTATCTTAACTTTATTAAATGCTTATAACATTGCAAAGGGTATATTACATTTGGCCAGAAGCTTGCAACCCACTATAGGAGACATCTTCGAACCCATAAAGACTCCATATATATTCTGAATCAGCATCACCAGGGAAGTCGATCTATGTCAATCTATGTCTGTATGTCCGTCCGTCTATATGTTGCAATTGTAACTGATCTCTCAGATTTAGAATAATAAATAAAATAATTATTTGTGTAGTTCTTTTTTAAGATATTGTATCTAAATTTCCTACATCGTAATTTTACTGCACAAATGATATGCGTACACGATTCCCATAAAATCGGACCATTATAACATATAGCTGCCATAGGAATGAGGGTTTTTGTATGTTTATCAAAATGACTAAACTTATCAATGCAAATCTTAGTTAGAAGTAATCAACGTATACATTTAAAATTTCATTCAAATCTAACAACTATACCTATAACTATATCTATAAGTATATCTTTTAACTACAATATATCATAGGAACAATCAATTAAAAGTAACGAGTTTTGTTTAAAAAAGTAGCCCAATTGGAGTTATTATAGCTGCTAATAAATACATATACATTATTCAATTCTGCTCCATTATATATATTTAGTATAGGAACGATCAAAGCAGAAAAGATTCTGCTCCAATTTATATATTTAGTATAGGAACGATCAAAGCAGAAAAGATACTGCATTTTATTTTACTGTTGAAATCATCTCTTTGTTAGAGGGAATGGAATTGGAAGGATTTCTTTTTAACTGATCACTTTTTGGGAGCTCAGATTAATTACAATTTTTAAAATCCATTCACGATTGTAGTCTAGGCAGCTAACTAAAGAGGTACAATAACAATTTGCCGAACTGAGTGAAAAGCTGTGCTGCGAGAAGGTCAAGGACCTGATCTGTCTAATCTTCACTAAAATCTTAACCTCACTATGTATAGTAACACCAAACCAATTAAAAAAAACATCACATAATACATAAAAAAATAAAATATATATTACTTAAATTGATATCACAACTGGAACGATGTTTCAAATGCGCCGTTTGAATGTTTACAACCAATTGATAAACTCTGAACTTCCTTATCTCATTGCCTTAATCACTTCCCATTGGAGAGTGCAACATATGTTTAACGGTTCCAGAAAATATATGAAATCTGCTTTAACAAGGCAATAAAATATTTCTCAAATAGATGAACTTCTTTTTCTTTGAGTGTGACGTCTGTTAGGAATTATCTGTTTGACGGACATTCCTCTGTGCTTTGATAAGAATCGTAGAACTCTTATTCGTTGTTCTCTATGGGCCTAAGGTCACATAAATCGTAAACTGTAGGAAACACATACATATCGAATATTAATACAACTATAGAAGAACCAAGAGGAAGTTCTTATCTGAAAGTACTTTACATTTTAATCTGTACATTGAAGAACCCAAAAACTCGCCATTAATCACCGAGCTATAGTAAGTTTCTTGAATTCTCTAATTTTAGTATTTAGCATGTGCATTATACCTTAATCCCATGTTTACCTGTCATAGAAATTCCCACTTTTTCTAGAAACTAAGTAAAAATAAGAGCACTGAAAATAAGCGTCGAGCCAGGTAGAAACCTGTTGAGTGAAGCGCAACTTAGGGCACCAACTTACATACATACATACATACATACATACATACATACATACATACATACATACATACATACATACATACATTCATTCATACATACATATTTGTGTGTTTGTTACACACTCAGTGGTTGCTATTGTGGGGTTTGTGATGTTGTTTTTCAAACTGGTTTTTCAGAAATAATAAAAACAACCAGCACACACACATACACACATACAAAGAGAGTGCTGATATGTTAAGCTTTTGACTGAGCTTACCAAAGCATGTGGCACCTTGGAGGCTTACAGTTGGACTCTGCCAAGGGGGAGTGGGATGAGGCGATGCAAACAAACGCCAACGTCATACTTCAAGGCCAAATATACGCATAACTGTTAATTTCCCGCGAATTCCCGCGCTGTGCAATTAAAGAAAACGAACACTCGTTACCCTTCCTCCTCGCACCATCACCCCGACTCAACTGTAACAATTCTATTTACAGTTGTTGTAACAGTTATTATTCCAGCTTACAGCGAACAACGGAGAAAGAGAGAGAGAGACAGACTACAATGAGAGCGAAATGTAATGCGCAAATTAACCGCTTAATGACGCCCAAAGTGACAACTAGAAAAACGAAACAAGTCGAAATTGCGATCTCGGGCACTGGTCAAAGCGGGACAGAGAGCGCGAGAGTGACAGCGAGCGTAAACCAAAGAGAGAGAAAGAGAGGGATCGACTCATGTAGATCACGACTTTCGCATAAGAGAGTGCGTCAAGCCAAGCTTAGACGGGTCAAAAGTGTATTGCGATAATGTAGAGAGTAGAGTACAGATGTACTCTCTGCATGTGTGTGTGTGTGTGTGATAAGTGTAAGTGCATACCGTTTTAAAAGCTCCTCGTTATGTTAATTTTCTGAACCGCAAACGGGCAACACTTGTTGTTGCTGTATTTGTCTGGTTTCGTTGTTGTTTTACTGGTGTTGTTGCTGTTGTTGTTTCTTGAGCTGCGTACAAGTCTTGTCTCACTGGCGTCAACAATTGTTAAGCAAACAACGAAACAGTTGGCGCTTCACTTGCTGCTGATTTGCCTTGTTTCTTATTTATGAATCCGTCTTCCAACACTGTTTGCACTGTTTTCTTTCTTCCTCCTTCTCTTTCTGCTGTTGCAGTTTCTTACACACTTTCACACATTTGCATTGCATTTGCGTTATATGCATTCATTTGTTCGCGCTGCGCCTCAACGCATCACTTGCCAAAAATGATGATTGGCCAACAACACACACGAAGCAATCGTTCAACCAACTGATGATAAATGATTCCACCAGCACTAACTGTTTGCTGCTTGCACTCTGCGTGCGAACACGACGGCGTCTCTGAGATAACTGAGGCACCACAACTGTTTGAGCTGCCTATGCCGCTCTCGCCGTCTCAGCACGTGAGAGAGGGCTTCCTATTTGTCTGTGTGTGTGTGTGTATGAGTGCGTATACGAGTATTGACGTGCGCATGGAGGCATGCTAAGAGAGTGGCAGCTATTGTTAAGAGACGCTCTCGCTCTTGTTTACATTTGTGCAGGCGGCAAAGAGAGTCGTTGTCAGTTGTTGTGAGTGAGGTTTGGGGACTGTAACACTTACAATTGCAGGTGGTATATCAATCGGATATATCTCCGATTCCATAAGGTGATATATTCTTGATCAGAAAAATTAGATAAGAAACCTGATCGCCGGATCAGATCAGTATAAACTGTTTGCAAATTTCGTCAATGTTTCAAGCCATCATAATCAAATGACATTTTTTATCAATTCAGAGAGTATAATACTAGCACACAGTTTTAAAGCACCTTAGAAGGGACCCTTTTAAGTATATTTGGTATATTTTGAACCAGAAATTCGTAATATACATATAGTACATATAAATAAATAAATTCATAAGATGCCTAAACTGGAATTATGCAGGAATTATTATATATTGTAAGGTTTATATTGTATTAGGTGAGTTAGTGGGATTTTGAAGAAAGGAAAGGCTTAGACTAGGTAAACTTAGAACAGCTTGTCCATTAGAGGCTTTGTGTACCGCTCTAGATTCAAATTTTAATTCTCACATAAACATTTTGTCGGCGAATTAAAATCCTTTTGCAAAAATGAACTTTACTAATAAAATATACTAGTTTGAGTGGACTTATTTGTAAAGTAAATAATCATAACTAATACTCATAGCATGCTGAAATCTTTCGGATAGTTCTACTTTATGCATTTAATGATTTCCCTGTGTTAGGTTCCAATATCATCTTGCAGAGCCGTAGCATTCTCTTACTAAACTGCTCTCTTCGCTTTAGCCTACCTACGGCCAGAGCAGAGAGTGGAGTCCACAAATACTGGTTCAAGCGAACAGTATAAGAGTTCAACGGAATGCAGACAACATGCATGCTAGTGTGTATGCGAGTTTGTTTATAATAATGTTTTGGGAAAAACGCCGGTTGTTGTTGTTGATGCTTTCGGCGTCTAGTTGTTCTTCTTTTATCACCGAAACCTCCGACTGGTACACACACATACATATGCACATACATACATATACATATAGTACGTAGTTGACAGCCCAAAGACCAAGCTGATTACAGTTATTATTATTTTAGAAGAGTTCCTGCAATGCAATTTACACTCATCGTCATTTTAATTAACAGTTAAGATGAATGCACACTTTAAATACCTTTCGGATTTGCATTTGTATTAATTAATTTGTATTTAATTACGGCACATTTCGGAAATGAATAAGCAGCAGATGTGAGGTTAGGAAGAGTTCTAAGCAAGAAGAAGAGACCAAAATTTAAATGAAACTAAAGAAAGTTCTTGCACATGACTGAGCTACCCCTTGAGTAGTTGAACTTCTTTACACCCGTCATAGAAACGGAATTTATTTTAATAACAAATAATATGATAATATTTTTAGTGTGGATTTGAAAGGGTTTCATTTCAGTTATGTAGATTATGTATTGCAAATACAAACTATAACTTAACAGCTTTTAGTACAGATACATTTTGTATTAAGGACAGATACAGATACATTTTCTTTGGGTACCATCAATCGTCTGAGGAATGAAAACAATTGGCGACTTTGAATTTTCCAAATACCATTTTTCCAATATCCATATACAACTGCCACGCCCCAGGGGCGGACAGGCATGTGGTACTGAAATTCCTTGAGATTTCGCACACAATTTCACTGAAGACGATGCAACAGGGGCAGCTCCACAAAGCTGGAAGAAAGGAACATGCGTCACTTTGAATTTGTGCCGAGAAATTAATTTGATTTAATTTCCATCAAACACACATACACACATACAGTTGTGTACATGTGTGTGTGTGTGTGTATAAATAGTGCAACAAATGAATTTTGTACGTGCCACAAATGCCAAAAATGCCTGTGGCGGAGATGGGGGCGAATACAGTGCAGAAATGAAAGGAGACACAGGACCCACATGTGTGTGGGTGTGTGTGTGTGTGTTTGTTCCCACCGTTGCCGAAGAGGCCGATGCTGTGGCTGAGATTTGTGAGCATTTGTGCCGTTTTGTTGCGTGGTTGGCCACGCAGCACGCAGCATGCGGCATGCCTCATGCGGCACGGAGAACCATAAATTCCAGCCGCTCAATAAACTAATGGCAATTTGTATCTGAAAGATACATGCCAGTCGGGAACACACGCAATTACTTGTCTGGCTGTTTTTGGGTCGTTATTAGTTTTCCTTTCTCGATTTCCCTTCTCGCTTCGATCCTCAATCCTTGTGACACTTTTATCACACACGTTCGGCTCATCAAAAAGTTAACGACGATAATGACAAACATTTCAAAAGCAAACACTTTCAACACACACACAAACACACGCACACATGCATACAATGAGCCAACTGGAAACCGAACTGGAACCTGTAAGTGAAGTCATAGTCATGACGCAAAGACCCCTCCACCCCATCTCTCCCTGTGCCTTGCTACCTCCGTCCACTGGCAGATAAATATCTCGTTTAGTCTGATATTGTTGTTGCTGTTGCTGTTGTTGTTGTTGTGGGCAAACACCTTAATTAACTTTTTTCCCTGAACATCTTTGGCATGGCAGCTCTTTAGTGCAGCCACTCCCCCTTCCCTTGCGCTTCCCCGACCCGAACTTGACTTATTTATTAGGGTTATTTGGGTTGTGTCTGATGTGCGTGGAGTCCTCACGCGCACACATCCATACATGAGCTCAACTACCTGCTCCTTTTCACCTGAGTACGTGTTAATTTTGTGTATTTATCTTTCACTTATTCTAGCTCTCCCCCTAGAAATATCGTGATATATGGCGGGCTGATGGGGTAGGGGGTAGAGTTGAATTGAAATTCCAATTAACAGTTGGCTTAGCGCAGCACGGTACACACTGAAATCTATCCGAAACTCGAGTGGACTCTGTAAAAGTATCTGTATCTGTAGCTGTAGCTGTTGCTGTATCTTTTGGTGCGCATCTGACACGTTCAACTCTGACGTTGACTTTGACTTGTTCAGCAGCTCTCTGAAGTTTTGCCACATTCACCTATGCAACGTGAGAAATGCAAATGCCAAGCCAAGTTTCACAGAGAGTAAAGAAGTCAGAGAGGGGGGAGAGAGAGTGAGAGAGAGATAGGGGGGGGAGAGAAAGAGCCAGGAACAAACAAAGGCGTCGATTTGTATCTCGAGTGTACACAAATTCAGCTTGCACTACTTCAACTCGGTCGCTTTGTTTAGACATTTTCCTTTCGCTTTCAGGCTTCCGTACTTCGTGCAGTTGTTGTTGTTGTTGTTGTTGTTATTATTTTGAATGTGTCTCTGCCTGCTTTTTGTTTTCTCTCACAGTTTTTCTCCATAGTTTCTCCTATTCCGAAGTATTTACGCCGCAGTTTGTTTGTTTGCCTCTGACATCTGGTATGATTTCACTGGCAGTTGCTAAATTTGTTGTTGTTGCTTCTGCTGTTTTCATTAGAGGCGTCGAAATGAGCCACGCCCGTCGCCAAGTCAAGTGGTTGCGGCCTGCAGCAGACGTTATGAACCTGCAGCACATGTGTGTACATCCCTTGGGATCTGCATTGCCAGCACTCGACCGGAAGTCGAGCTCGACTTGCTGCATGCCACGGCGCGCATTCTTGAGCTGCTGCACAAATTACTCCTGAATCCGGGAAACGAAGACGATTGCAGTTGAATTTTACTCGACGGCACATGCAAATTGCCCACAGCATTTCGAGATTTCGAATTGTTGGCGTGTCATGTGGCTGTCTACCTCCCTTTCTCCCCCTCTCTCACTCACTCTCTCTCTGTCGTACTCTCTCGGTGCAGCAGTTGCCACAGAGGCCGCCTCATTACACTGCAGTCGGGGCATCAGACCGGCTTACTGCTTGTTGTGCCAAACTTACTCCTGATCGGAGCAAAGTATGGTAATCCCCGACAGTTTAGGTTCAGCGCAGGGTTAGCCGAAACTTGGCGTGAACTGTATTTATTAGTTCAACTAAGTTGATTATAAGAGCTCTAAGGCATGTAGTTGCCCAAGTAAAGATCAACAATCAATGCAAACCATTCTGGAGTACACTCGCTTTACAATAACGAGAGAAGAAGAGACAATTCGAAAAGAATTAATTTGTATACCACTCCCTCAGTCTGAACTCAATCATATTTAGCTACAGGTTTAATTGGGATATTATGATTAGTGTACCCATGATAAGTCGTTTATCAATCCAAACATATATTAATGGGTTCTTCCTTTGCTGTGCCTTAACCTTCATAACTCATGATTATTTTTCTGCCAAAGGTTTCTCCACCTTGTCTGAGCCCCTGAACCCTGCTTCGCTCTCTGTTGTTATTATCTATCATATTTCAAGGAGGAGTTCTTGCACCTTCCTGAAACTGAAAGACAGTCTCGACAAATTACAAGTGATTTGTAAAGTGCTTAATATAATTATGATTCTCTTCGATAACGATGTCAATATTCGGCTCAATCTGCAGCTAGTTCCATTTGTTACTTCTATCTCTGTAACCCCTCCCCCTGCCGCCTTTCGCACTCAACTGTTGCAGCTTGTTGAAAGTCATAAACATCCTGTCGCGTGGCAGAGGCGTGGCACGCAGCAATCGCATAATTTACAGTAATTAGGATCTGTAGACTTTGGAGGGGCAACGCGCGACTTACGCGTTTCAATAGCCGTTTCATAAATTCATAAATTACGGTGCGCCTAATTGATGTTTCCGCCATAATGTTGAGTTATGCAGCTAATCCCTTAGCGCTTTATTATTGTTAACTTTGAACAGTCTGCAACACCTTGTCGAATGCGTAGCAAACACCACAGCAAAACTAAAATCCCCCACTATACCCTGTGCATAAGGAAAGTCGAGCAATCGCGCGTAAAGGGAGACGCAGTCGCATGCGCTGATAACCCAACTCAGGCAGATAATGTCACAAGTCCATGTTGCACCGCATGTGTGTGCAACGCCAGCAGCAACAACAACTGCTGCAGCAGGAACTGCGGCACAAGCTCCGTTGGATTCCGTGGAAGATGCAACTGAGAAATTAAAAATAAAAACGCACTTTAAACACGTGCGTGGCTTGCTGGCTGTGGAGGATCCCCCGCTCTTCTTCAATCTCTCTCCTTCTCTCCCTCTCTCCTTCACCCTCTCGCGCTCTGTACTGCCTGGCGTTGCGTTGCCGTTGGCGTTGTGGCTGCCACTTTGACTGACAATTAATTTCAATTGCGCATTCGCGTTAATCGCACTAAAAAGGAACGACAGCGGCAGCACCACCAGCAGCAACAAGAACAACAACGACTGCAGCAGCAGCAGCAGCAGCAGCAGAAACAACAGTATCATCTTTATACTCTTTCAGTGGCTACATAACTTCTGCCCTGAAGTTTGGAACAGTACATATACATATACTCTATATACTCGATCAGCGTCAACAGGCCAGACAAATTAGATCTTAACGATCAAAATAAAAGTAGTGTTGGATTTTGATATATATTTTGCTGAATCGCTTGAATATTGCAGTTTATTCTTTCGCACTTGTAACCTTTATGGTCAGTTGTTTCAGATTATATGGTTGTATTGACCTTTGCCGCTCAACTGAATAGGTTTGACTATTTGTTTGGGTTTGAAACGCTGTGTCTCAGTTATAAGCAATCCGATTTAAACGAAATAAATTTGTATGTATGAATAAATCGGTCATTTGTTAAATAGCAAAGTTTCTAATATCTTTGTTTTCTTTTAAAAACATTTTTAGCTGACTCAAGGTCAATATCGATTCGATTTCTGCATTCGATCACCAAGTTAGTTAGCGATGAATGCTGATGATCGAAGTTGGCTACTTCGTGAAACAATTGTACATTCAAGCCCGCTCCTTGTCTTTTGACAAGTGTTTTTGTTGTGTTTGGCAAAAATATCGGCTAGATAAGCTATGATGCAGAAATCGAATCGATATTGACCTTGAGTCAGCTAAAAATGTTTTTAACAAAGACAGGTCACAGGCCACGCCATTGTTTTCTTTTTATATAATTTTTATTTCTTTTTTCAACACGCGGAACCACTTACGGGGCTATAATGTTATAATTAAACATGTCAGATGTCAATAAAAGTCCTTATTTCATAAATTTCAATTGCTCTATTTTATAGTGTTAATAAAAACACACAATTTGAAAGGGTATTCAAGCTTCGATAGGGCCATATAAACGTATTTTCTTTCTTTTATCTCTTGTTGTTGCACTTTCAATGTTTTTTCCCTTCCCTGCTGCTATTTTTAATCATTTTTCCCATTTTTTGTTCAAGAATTATTCAGTGTGTCGTCTGCTGCTGCTGCATGAGATTAAAAACATAAGTGACAGACGCGCAGAGGCGCAGGCGAAGGCTCCCGCGCGGGCTGAGGGCCTGTCCAAAGAGGAAAATGTCAAGTTCAAGAGTCGCTACAGCTGCTCCAGGTGACTCGGATTCCTCTCGCTGAAGAGGCAACGTATGTGCGAGGCATGCAGTGGACTTTGCTGGATTAGAAGAACTGAGCGGGAGCAGCAGAAGTGGAACTAGAAGAGGCATTTGGAGCTGCAAATGAAAGTGGCAGCCGGGTTGCATGAAACTTGGGGCACCAGCGGCAGCTGGAAGTGGATTAATTTTGACATTTATGATGTAGGCATAAAGTGCTTAAATTGCGTTCCCTTTGCAGCACAACAAAAACAAGAACAATTGAAAATGATGCAAGTCTAAGGGGAGAGCGCTTCATCATCTTAGGGATAATGTAGGTAGTGCCAGAGGCACGTGTCTGCATAATATGCACTCGAATTGAGATATATAGATATGTACATATATGATTTATTTATATTCGTACATACACTCATATGAATATAATGTGTATTGAGCCACTTGCATAAGTGCATTGGCTGCACAAAAATCACGCACAGTCCACAATGGATACACTCAAAGAAAATAGATTGATTATACATATGTAAATGCAATTAGTGTTCTTTATTAAATTTTTCCGACTCCCTTTGTTAAAAATCATTTGATAGAACTATAAGTAAATAGTAAACTATCATTAAAAATGACTTAATGATTATACAAAGAAATTCATTGAATTACAATAAGTTAAATAAAGTATAGAGCTACATTCAAGTAGAGTTAAAACTATTCAAACTATTTTAGAACTGACAATGAGGGACTTTGCGTCACAATTGTATAGCAGAGACTGCGTGTGGTTTGCAGTAAAAATAACTAACTATATCTGTACAAACACAAATAAGTATTTTATAAAATAATTAAGTTTGTTTGCCCACAAAAAGTATATCATTTGGGCCGCTTGTTCTCAAAAATAGACTGATCTTTATTGTTCTCCTTCTTATTCCTATTTTACAGAGTATTTACTGTTAATGTTTACAGAGTACGTTAATGTTATTGCTTACAGAGTATGGCTGCCTAAAAAATATATACAGAGTATGTTGGTACTTATGGATATGGTTTAATATGTTATGGTGCTTAGCTGCTACAATCCTAATATTCAATTGATTTCAGATCTTAATGTACCTTAATATTATCTTTTGAAACTCGTTAGCTGCATAAATAGAGTCTTCAATCTAGCATTACTCACAAATGTCTTTCCTTTTGAGCCGTGTAGTAAAACAGCAGTGTTTGTCGAGGCGTTGATGGTCTCTGGTGTGGGTTCAGCTGCGTGTGGGTATCTAGGCATTTTGTGAGTTGAGTGCAAGCAACACAAACGTGTCCTGCAGTCGTTGTTGTTTTTGCTGTTTGGGGAGTCCTACTTGTGCAACGGCATGTCCTTTCGCCGGCCTTTCACTCACGTAGTGCACAGCGCCGTGGGCGATGCCGCCGCCGCCGCAGCTCACGTCGCGCGTTAAAGTCACGTATTTTCCAGGTAATTTACGTTGGCTGAAACTGTTGCCACCAATATTTCTGGCCGCGTTGGCCCGTTGATTTTGGTCCCAGTCAAGCTCGTCGTCGTCAGTTCGGTTCGCTTGCTGCAGTTGTTTTTCTTTTCGTCTTTTTGGCTGTGTATGAAATGCGTTTTTTGGCCTTTGAACGTGAACGGTGTCCTCTTTTGCAAACGTTGGCCATTCCGCCCACCCGCCACTTCCCTCCCAGATGCAGTTCCCTGTTTGCTTATTGTTTTTCATTCTCGCGTCTCCTTCTCTTTTGCCGTGCAGCGAAATGTGCATAACGTGACCGGGATTCTTAGTTGCCTTTTGCTCGCCAGCGAAAGTGCGAGCCAAGTTCGGATCCGTCCGAGCCCAGAAGTGCAAAGTGCACACGTTGCAAGGCGCCTGCTTTCACTCTCCTTCTCTTTCTGTTTCGCTCCCACTCAGTGCCCTACTCCGCTGATATTTCACTCGGAAAACTTTTCAACAACTTTCGGACAGCTGCAATGGATACGGATGCGGATACTGATACAGTAACTTCTGCCGAGCTTTTACTGTACTTCTTCGTACTCTCCTGCTCTCCCGTTGTTGATGTTGTAGTTTGTTTGCGGCGAATTAAGTTGCGCCCATTGAAACGGTACTTGAGTTAATCGTTTAATTAGTCGTTGTGAGCTCCAAATGAGTTACAAAAATAGAAAAAACCACAGTCGCGCTGCACGCGACAGTGGGATACCCTTCGACCTATGTTCCGGTGTAGTTTAATTTGTTAAATTCATACACATATATGTACAAATGGGCACGCTTTTAAATTATTGCCGACAGATGGCGCTCGCCGCCTCCCTTCTTAGCTGCTACATGCACTTGGTTCAATGCACATACTTTCTTAAATAACTTCTGTTTTTATTCTCCGATCGGATTGCAACTTCGAGAATACGTAAATATTTTAATGAGCTTAGTATATGTTTAAGTCAGAAAGTTGTCTCTTTTATACAGCGCTTACAAATTAAGTTCAAAAATTAAATTATTGATTTGCGGGGGCGATGGGAGTGGCACCTAATATTTGAAATAAACTTGATCAGCTTATAGTACACAGGAGTCTTTCTGCCAAATTTGGTAACTCTAGCTTTTATAATAGCTGAGATCTGTGCGTTCACACAGACAGACAGACAGACAGACGGACATGGCTTAATCAACTCGGCTAGTGATCCTGAGCAAGAATATATATACTTTATGGGGTCTCCCACACCTCCTTCTGCCTGTTACATACATACATTTGCACAAAGTTAGTATACCCTTTTTTGACCATTTTCAATGATCGAAGGGTATAAATATGCAACAGCACCAACAGAGAGGCGACTTATTCTACGAACTGCCTCAAATTCTCACCTTTCTGCTGGGAAAATTAAGGAAAAATGCGGTGTAAATGCTAGTGTGGCCACGGTAAAACGAATTATTCAAAGTGCCAAATACTTGAAAAGATTAAAAATTAAAAAAAACAACCTCGTAAGGAAGCATGAATTCGATTTGCCCGAGAACACATGACGTGGAACAAGGAGTGGAAGACGGGGGTTTGCTCCGATGAAAAGAAGTTCAACCTCAAATTCTAATTTTCGACAGATGGCCCTCGCCAGCCGCCCTTGTTTGCTGACACAAGCACTTGGTGTTATTCTCATGCTATTCTCATACTTTCTTAAATAAATTCTGTGTTTAGCCTGAACGGATTACAATTTTGAGAATACGTAGATATTTCATTCAGCTCAGTATATGTTAAAGTCAGAACGTTGTAACTTTTATATAACGCTTACAATTAATTTCAAAAATTTAATTATTGATTTCCAGAGGCGGTATTATCACCAAAATTGGTAGCCAGCGCATTTATAGCTTCGGTCATCTAAGTCAGACGAAATGAAATAGTTATTTCGTTTGGAATGTTGCTTCTGTTATAGAATAAATATTTGTTGTGGAGTCAGGGATGCATCGTTCTACCTGTTTTGAACAAAGAATTAAATACCCGCCCACTCTATAAAAGGACTTTGAACATACAAATATGACGTCAAATATTTACAATTTATATATAACGTTTAATTACATTTTTCAGTTCTTGTCATATACACATATATATATATATATATATATATATATATATATATGTTTGATTCTAAGAATATTGTTATCAGTTTTTTTGGAAGAGCCAATCTTCATTCATTTGAATTAATTAAAACCACACACATTTTCATTATTTGCAATTTCGTGATCTAATTCTTGATAGGATTATAAACGTTGGAGTAAAGGAGGTCGGAAGTCAAACTGAATATTTGGTTTACCCAATTGGGATTCATCCGTTTGGCTTGTATAACTGGGTCAATGGTTGCACCTCAATTGTTAGATGTTGTGTGTGTCCCCGCACCCCACCGGTTAGCAATAAAACAAGAAATTGCCGTTTTTCAGACGAAATTAAAATTTATGGAGTTTGCAACCACACAAAATGCTACTGAAATTCCTTTTACGAGCAGTGCAAAATAAAAATAAATTAATATTTCATTTGTTTTTCTCCAGCGCAAAGCGGATACCCGTGTACCCCGCCAGCCCGTCCCCGCCAGCCCGTCCCCTATTTGTCAATGACAAAACTCCTTTCCCAGTCCAACAAACTTTGTTTTATGATCAACTGATGCTTTGATTCTCTCCACTCATTCCCTGCACGTCCCCACTACGATAGAAGCTGCTATTGCTGTGGTTGCTCTTACCGTTGTTGTTATTATTGTTGCTGTGTGATGGTGGTCGTTTTTATGATAGCTACGTTATTTTTAAATGCATTTTATATGAAGCAGTTTTATGTTCAAGAGTTCCACTCAAGTGCTTTTAAAACCTCTTATTCTGGCCCCATTCGAACAACTGTCGTGAAACATTGTCGTCTAACATACATATAATAAAACAAATTCCCCACTGCTATATTCTATATAACCTTTACTCAAAAACAATGACACAGGGTTATCAAATTTCAATATTAATTAAAATGGGAGAACCCCAAGAACAAGATTACCACAGACTCTAGTAAAAACACAGACTCGCAAACACACTCTGCGCGTACCTTGTGCACATACAAATACATACAGCATACGCTTTTCAATTTTGTAGATCGACATGAATAACACAAACGGGAATGGAGTCGGTGCCAGAAGTAGAACTCTGCTATCAAATCGTATCAAATATTTAAACAATCGACTGCATGTGCACACTAATGGTGTGGTGTGTGTGGAGACAGAAGGTGGTGTGGCTACTGGGATGCTAGCTGGGCTGTTGCCCAGGGCACTTGCACTGGGAGTGAAGCTGGTTTAATCATTGTTTGCACTTTTGCACCTGCCAACAGCCAAGGGGAACGCTATCGCTCTGCCTAACAATCTTCCACGTAAGCTTTTCCCTCTCCTTAGCTCTCTGTCTCTGCTTGCGAGCGAGTAGAAGAAAGGTTATTTAGCAGTTTCCGTTTCCGCTTTCATTGCACACAACTGGCGCATCCTCGGCGCACTTCCTGGCCAAATTGTGCAAGTTTAATGCATTTAACTCTTACATTGTGCCACGGACGGAATTGGCTATAAGAAGCAGCTGTAGTAGTAGCGATAGAAGTTTGCTGCACAAGTCTGTCGATTGCATCGAGCTTCCGCCAGGTAAATTTGAAATGCACTCGAAAAACGAATCGAATCGAATCGAAGTGCAGAGTCGCAGAAGTAAATCGCCAACGACTTAGCTACTCGAAGTAACATCTGTTGTTAAAATCAAGTGCGAATCCATTCGACGAGCAGATATTATAAAAGACGGAGGATATATTCTGTAAGAAACAGATCTCGAGTGTACGAAGTTGTGGCCAAGCGAGTGTGACTTTCCGACCAGGCAACTTACATGAAGGACAAAACAAACTTGAAATAAATCAGAGATAACAATTAATGCATCTCATATGGCATGGCCAACCGTCAGTCATCTTTCGTTATGCCCGCACCGGAGCTCATAGAGGGTATCATAAATCCATGCGGTTCATTGAGTTGAGCTCATATTGCGGTCACATTGTGGCGACATTAGGGTAGCCAGCACAAAGGTCGCCCGCTGTGCGCCGCGTTGACGCTGTGTCTGCCAAAATTGTCACAGCGGGTGACCACATGCTGCATGCCATCCCCGTCGGGCCCCTGGCTTGACTGTTTAGCCTCCAAGTCAAGTGGACATTGACTCTGTGTTTGGCTTCTGAGGTCGAGACGAGGCGGCGGACGACGCTCGTCATTTCTGCTACTGCTTCTTCCTCTGCTCCCTGTTATAGTTTCTAATCGGCTAATGGCTGTCAGTCGGCTCTCGCCAACGTTGTGGCAACTTCTTTCCAATTAGTCTGTTCACTATGCCGTCTAGTCGAGACATTTGTCATTTGGCTTCTACTCAGCTGTTTTTTCTCATCCTTTCCCTCTAGTGCCTCATTTATCCACCAGCAATTTTATCACAAGTGTCCGGGGAACCCCTCGAAAGTAAAACCCCAAAGTGGCCAATATCTATTTTCGATTGTTTACTAGGAATTGTTTTTCATCATGAATATTAAAATAATAAAATAATAATTGATTGCTTAATAACAATATATTAATAATTATTATTCCACATAACTCTAACTGTGTGCAATGCGATCGAACAACTTGCGACTGATTAAAATGCATAGACATACTTATAAACTTAGTAACACTCTGGCTCTCTAATGTGTTTTTGTCAGGCCCGTAGCTAGGCGTGTGCAGGGTGTGCGTTGCACAAGGCCCCCGACCTGTCATGTGAAATAATTGATCAGTGCCCATCGAAGTTAGACAGTAATCGATGTATACTTGTTGGACAACTTTTATTCTATATAACTTATTAAAGGACCACAAAGACAAAAGTCTGCAAGGGTATAAAACCTACGGCATGCTGATGGTAACCTTTCTTATTCTAATTCTATGGATATATATCGTGAAAATTCATAACCTTATATAGTCAAAGCTTGACTTGATTTCAATGTAATTAATATTAAATTACTTCATTACCAAGCTTAAACAAGGGGCAAGGATTCCCAAGGAAGTTTTGCACAAGGAGCCTCTTGACTGTCCAGGCTCTTTCAAGTCTTTATTTTATCCAGCTTCATTTGCCACATGCACACATATGAGTGCTCTCTTAAGTAGTTTTATAACCACAATGACTAAGATAAGAAGTGTTCTATATATTATTAATTGGCCAAGGTACATATATCTTGTGTTAGCCGTTGACTTGTTGAAATACGATACTAAAAATGGAAAAGTATTTTAAAGCTTAAATATTACTATGTAGTTTGGATACCGGGCTTAAAAATAAGTAAACTAAGGAATCACCTCTTGTTATTTGAAACTTGGAGGGGATAAACAAGACAGGATAATATGGAAATGGGCGAAAAGAAAAACGGAAACAAAAACGATATTTCAACGCAAGCACCGGAAATGATTTATTAAAATACCAAATGCCTTCCACGTCTGCTCATCCTCTCCTTAATGCCAAGTGAGGAATGAAACATGGTAACAAAGAAAATGTCAGAGATAAAACTTGCGATTGTCGCACAATAAATCGCATGCAAATCAAAGCGTCGGGAAATATCAAGGAAATAAAAGTGAAATACAATTTTTCAACAATCACAATGAAAGGAGAACTTTTGATGCTTACACTTGCTGACAATAAAGGGAAAGTTGCTGTGAGCAGCGTACTAAATACTACTTATCAAATAAGAGAGACTAAAAGTAAAAGGGGGGAAGAAAAAAGTAAACGATTAGCACGATTAGATATTCGGTCTTGGGGCTCATTATCGATTATAGCTAACGCATTAACTTATTGATTTACATAAAGTTATTATTTATTTATTTATTTAAATAGCCAAATATTGAGTTAAAACTCAATAGTAGGTATGTAAATGAAGCAATGGCAGCGTTACGGCCTTCAGCTTTTACATAGGTTTTGAGTGCTAATCGTTTACTTAAGGTTTATAATGTGGTAATTTGTTGTTATTGTTATTGTTGTCTGTGAAACTATTTCGGCTTCAGATATATTATTCTATTCATTTGACTCTCAGACTCAAAACGATCTGTAATTTCATACTTATTCATTAAGCAATTCAAGTAAAATGTATTAAAAGTAATGTGAATCTAGTTGATGATATTTATAATGAGTGTGTTTACACATTTAGTACTTGCAATGAGTCGCCATATAAGCACAGCCTCTGGAAGATCAGCTTGCCCCAACCTAATTAAGGCTGGTAAAAAAGAAAGAAGAAACATTATTCCACGCTCATCGACTAAGGCTGAAGACAGAGCAAAAGTAAAGAAGTTCTTGCAGATTGCCGAAACTCCTAGAAATGTAATCTTTCAGATAGTTGCAAGGGCCACATGGATTCATAAAACATGCAGCAAGCTGAGCGCAGAGTTGAGCAACAAACTTTGCCCCAAGTAAAGTGGCTGCCTTGAAAAAGGCAGATGGAAGCGAAAGCCTCTGCCGACATAAGCTTATCTATAATGCAGGCGATACAGGGCGGACTAAACGCATTCGAAATAAACCAAAAGATGAGAGAAGTGCAGACAATGAGGCTGTTGCTTACTGCTGGGCAGGGCACACTTCCGCATCTTTGAAGTACATATGTGCCGCCATAGATATAATCAATTTATAGGCTCCAACTTCAGTGGGGTGCATTAGGCAATTAAGGGCAGCTTATCGCTAAGCACAGTATGTCAGCTTTTCGAAGGTATTCATCTGGCATTAGCCGCCGGGTGGAGGGCTTACTTCCTGAACACATGTTTCCACTCAGCACTTGCGCACCAATTGCTGCTGTCACTCTTTATTGTTGAACATGTTGTTTCGCCATCAATTAGTTGGGGTCTTAATTATTCAGACTTCTTGAGCTGTTTTCTTTCTTCGCTTACAACACAAACAGGGTGCAGGTGCCACCCGAAAGTGGAAAGACTGATGAGTAGAGTCAAGTCGATGGGAGGTGCCTTGCTTTGGATCGAGGTCGAGTGTGCAGCTGGCAGAATGGCAGATCTCTTCAATGTGGCAAGTAGTTTGCCTGTTGCAGTTTAAGATGCAGATGCAGCCACACAAGCCGCATGGGACGAGCTAATGAATTTCACTCTAATCTGGCATTGTTGCACTAAGTACATGGCATATTCATGCAAAATATATGCCTGGTGTATGCGTGTGTGGGTGTGTATGTGAGTGTGTGTGTGGGATCGCCTTCAACTCCAACTCATATGCATAAATGCAAAGGCAAACGTCCCAAGCTAAGCTGAAAGCCCAGCAAAGAGAATAGACAGGCCGACAGTCGACTGCCAGCAGTATGACAAATAGGTCAGTGCGGTTGGGGCAGGGGGAGTCACGGAAAGATAGGGCGGAAGAAAAGACGTTGCTGAGCAAGCTGTCTGTCTGCCAGTCCGACTGCTTGGCAGTCTGGCTAGCTGCTCGACGTTAACCACATGTGAAAACAAAACTTCCGGTGACATAAACACTGACAAGAAGCTTGCTTAGAGTGCCTTCGCCCGAGCCCCCTCTTCACCTCTTCCCCCCGACCCCATCCCTTCCAGCACTGCTTCTTCTGCTATCATCCCTTCCCCATGCCGACCAAGCACTCAAAAGTAAATGCAGCCACACGAGCAGCTAAAATATTCAAATGAACAGCCAACGCAGAGCTGTAAGCAAGTCTTCACCCCGACCGCACTCATGCTCACCCCCACACACACATGCACACAGACAGAACGTGTGTCATTTTGCCAGAAGGGAAAGGGTATTGCGAACCGGGGAAGGTGGCACAAAAATGTCGTCAACAATGCAGGCGACTGCTCAACTTGCAGCAACTTGCTGCATCCTTCTGGATTTAACACCAGCCGACCTGATTGTTGCCAGAGTGAACTGAACTTTTGAACTATTTCCGTTTGGATTTGGGGCAATAGCTGGTGCACCAGGAGCTGCCCCCGCTTCCACAGTTGCACTGCTGCAACTAAATTAAAAGCGACGCATACTGGTCTGTAGAGTGCGAGCACGAGTTCGCTGTGTGAGATTGGTTCACCTCGCCGGCGACTGGGACTTCTACTGTCGTTGCCATTGGCAACTTGTCAGCTGCGTTGTGCATACGCCGTGTTATCATTAACTGTTGATTGCCAAAGCATCTGGCCAGGCGGCACTGATAGCACTTCCGGGAAGCTGTTTGTCGATGGGCAAAACTTTCCTTGCTTTAATTCTAAGCATGAAATGGAAAAGGGTTCTAGCAAATTGAGCGGATTTGCGCTTATCTGACTGAGGTCATGTGGAATGTGGCATGTGGCATGTGTGTGCACTCTGCTTATGGGTCACAGCTACTTATAGAGTCATTTCGACCGCTACGAAATGAACTCACAAAATACACAGTTACACTCTGCGGCAAGCAGCGAGATCTTTGCTCTGTTCAAATGCTCCACGCCTGCAAGATTCATTGGCTGCGATAAGCTGCGGCGGAAGCAGGCGGAATTGTCTGCCATTTTTCCTGTGTCATTCTCAGCTGCGACAAGCCGCTGGGGGGCAAGCCGCTTAGCCGTTGTTCGCCTCGTTGACTGTTACGCCAGTTTGCGCCATCTCCACAATTTCGTCCCGAAAATTGTTATTCCGAGACGGCGTCGTATTTGTGCCGCCTTACCGCAATCAAAATTGTTACTTTCTAAGCCAATATGTTTTATGATGTATGAAATTTGATGTTGCGATAACATTTTACACACTTGGCTGCTTTTTATTTTTTGATTTCCATCCCCTGCACCGACTGCTGCTGCCCTCGGGCCAGACGACTTGCCCGGGCTGAACAATGGGCAGCCCCGAGTGGCCCTTTTAGCTTTCCGCTGCTTGTAACTACACACGGATATACACATATACATGCACCTTTACACACATATATACATTAGCGCATTTTGATGGGCATTTTTTGGGTCCACTTAAAGTGTTCTTTGGCGTTTTAAACACATAACTTTTTTGCGCGCCCAAAAGCAGGCAACGTTTTTTGGCATTCTTTTTCGTTTTGATCGTCGCCGCAATCAACAACAAAGTTCAATGGGCCAAATCGGATGCCAACTGCAAATAAATTTGCCTTTTCACAGTGAAATATTGTCAATTTTAAATCTTCCTGCCGTACCCCGTGCATGTGTGAGTGTGTGTGGAGTGTATACGTGTGTGAAACACGACACGCAAAGCATGTGCCTTACATTGGGTGTCAGAGCCGAATTGCAGTTTTTGTCATCAGTTTTTATGCAGACACACCACACCCACACACACACACCATTGGCTTAGGCATGTTGTATAAATCATTCAGCTTGCAACACCGAAAGAGCTGACAACATGGAAAATATTACCAAAGCAATATCGCAGCTTGCACAGTCTCGTTTCTAACAAAGCATTTTCCCACAAGCAATGTTAATTGAAATTGAAAAGAAACAGTTGGTTGAGTTCACATTTCGTATTTGATTTTGTGTGTAAATGTCTTTTAAAATATATATTTTACTTCCCGGTAGTATCTTGGAATATGAACCTAACATTTCCTCGAATACTTTACTCGAAAAACTCTACTTTAAGTAATGGTCTTCATTTTGGAAATGAAATGGTGTTAATATGTATAATATATAATAATAACATTCATTTTATAACGAACTAAATAGAATCGTATATCTAGAGTTGTTCACTATAGTTAGGAATTCTAGAACAAATAACCTGCGATTGGATCGGATGGTGATATCGGTTGGGGAATTTCATCTACATACTTTCACCTGCCAACTGAAATATGACGTCATTTGGTAGCTTTGTGCATTGCCTACGGCTATAGTCATGCGCCTCATGCAGAATACTCAAGCTCCGCTCTTATCAGCGTTTTCGTTCGCATCTGACAGCTGCGTTTCGCACGGCTCTCTACCCCCCTCCAACCACTTTTTCTTCTTTAGCTTAAACAGTTTTTTATGCGCTCATGATTTGAATGCTCTTTGGCCATTTTAAATACATCCAACAGCCCGAGCCTGGCGGCGTTGCCTTCTTTGTTTGAAAACTGTGAAAAACATTGCGGCTTGTTTAGCGGCTCTCTTTGGGCACAGGTCTTTCTCGCTTAGAATGAACCAACAATGGTCTATTTTAGCCAAGTTAGTTAGGCGGCATTGTACTGTTCATATACTATACTATATATACTACCCGGGGTATTTGTGTGCCATCATCTTCGACTTTAAAAGCGTCTCCTGCCCTCTACTTTAACTGCGCGAGCTGAGTGTGCTTCCCGTTTAACGCTTCGATGCGAGTGAGTGCAAATGAAATGTCCCTGATTCGATAAGGATAAAGACGTGTCAGGCTGTGCTTGGCGTTCACAGCTGCTGCTTCTGCTGCTACCTCCTATCCGCATGTCTGTACGCCATTGTTTATTTATGTAAGTTGTGACTGGAAGTGCGGGTGCCTGTCGCTGTGTGTGCGTCGAGGTGTGTATGCGCTTTTTGTGTGAAATTGTCACGTCAGCGAGACCCAGACAGACAGCCAAAGTCAAAAGTGTAACAAAGCTGGGTAGCAGGTGACAAGTCCTTGCCATATGCCATACGCCATATGCCGTTCTCCTTCTGCCTGCTGTCTTGTGTCGTCTGCGCTCGACGCTGGCTTTGACAAGAAATCAAATTAACAAGCCACGAAATGCGGTCGAAACGTTTTCCTTGCGCCTCTTGAAGTTCGCTTTTGCTCGCTCTCTTGTACTTTCCCCATTCCTTTCCCCCCATTTACATATCTTGGCTGTGAATTGAAATCACTCATACGTCGCGGGTTGTCGCAAAAAGCTAGAGCTCTGCCGCGCGCTTGTATGTGTTGTGGTGCAATCGTTTCCAACTAAAGACAGACTGTATGTTTCTGTGACTATCTGTATGTATGTGTGTGTGTACACTGCAATTGACTTGTGGCCGCACGCAAAGTGCCACTTGGCCAAAATGCTGAGCACTCAGCTTTACCACTCAGCAGCTCAAACAGAGCGCACTCCGTACGGCGGATTGAGATGAAGAGCCCACAACGAGGCCGAGCTGCAGCAAAGCTAAGCCTAGCCAACAGACAGAGTACATATCTGTCCGTTAGTCCAAATGCGTTTTTATGTGGGTTCGCATTTGGAGTAACAAAATTACTGGCAAAATGTTTGCCACAGAAGCCAATCAGTTCTGGTCCAATGCATTTTTGGCCATACTTCATCCATTAAGTATTCAGCGAATAAAGAAAATTAATTATTTAAATTCTAAGTGCATTTGGATTACTGTATATGGGCATTGATAGTGCAAATACACTTTCATTTGCATTTAACTCGTCGCAAAAATACGCTATGAGCCCCAGTCTTTTCCATTTGAGAGTAGAGTGAAGCACGGAAAGAGAAGAGGCAAAGACTCTGATAAATGCAAATTGTATTATTTATATAATACTTCTACTTTATACATACTAGTTTTGATTATTGTGCAAAGTAATTTGACATATAATTTGATAATTTTAAGTGAGACGTGGTGCACTACAGAAAACTTATTTATTTATGCTTATTATTAATAACAAGTATTATTTTGGAGTAACATACCCTTCGCTGTGCGGCGCTCTGCTCGGAACTTTACGCACTCTTTATTGTCAAATCTAGTTGGAAAAGAAGTATGTCAAACTAATGCCGAATTTGGTGTCAGCAATTAGCTGATAGACAGACAGACAGACATACTCGACTAGGTCAGCCACGCCTCCTTCTGCCTCTTACATATATTTGCACAAAGTTTTCTTTTCCAATGGTTTAAGGTATCAAAATATAGCGTAATCTGTTTATTGGGTGGACAAATTATATATATCGTTGCTGTTTCAAATTTTGCAATACAACGTTGCAATAAATACATATACATAGTATATATTTTGTACAAAGGTTAAATCCAAGTAAGTTATTCAACAATTGTGCTGAAGTAGTTACATTTTCATTTTGAAATATTTTCTTTTTGTCTGTGGGCTTAATAAAGTTAAGTGAAAAATTCTGTGATTTTTCCAGCGTTTGCTCGTGATCCACGAAGTTTTATTGTATTGTCATGGAAAAATCAATCGCATTTTAATTTCGACTTTTTTCAACTGCTGGCCAATTGCCAATCCGGCACATTGTTAGGCAATGAGGCAATGAGGAGATGTTGAATGGTCTGTGTCGTGACTTTGCAGGTGCGACATGCTGTACCTGTTTTTGAACCGGGCTTGTCGGAAGTGTGTCATGTTCGTCAGCTGTCCGTCAATCCGAAAGACACACCCCCTTTGTGTCTGTGTGTATGCATGGCTGCATTTCAGAGTGCCTTAAAATCGTTGTAATTGTTTTTTCAGTGACACTGTCAGTGTCACAATGCCATCCATTTATTTTCGACTGCCTTTGTTGTCGACAACAGCAGATAAAAGAAAGACTAAAAGATCCTAATGGATGTCGGTTTTGGGAAAGCGTGACGTCAGCAATTATTGTGGCGATAAAGACGAGCTTTAGTGCGGTAAATGTTTAATTAATGTCATCAATGGAATTTTTCCGGGCTACCTCTAATTTCAGTTAGTCAAAACCGCAACTGACACAAAAATTTGCCAAACTAACTCGATTTCCCATATTTGTTTGACATTTGCGGTCGGCATAGACCTTTGGATGTCTGGGGGAAGGGTCTTGTAAATTATAAAGCCGCAGAAGAGAGAAGTGATGGGCGGGTGGAGATTCGAATCACAAAGTGCACAGCCAAACCGCATATAATTGATTCGCATATCTGGCTTATATAAATAGATCCAATTAAATCAGCCAATGACCATTTATTATAATTGGACTTTGTGATTTGATTGCAGCTGACAACCTAATTGATAGATGCGTAAGGCTTAATTGCAGTACAATATTCATACCCTGTAATAAGATCAAACGAAATTATTTAAATTCACTCAAAATATTCCGCAGTTAAGTAAAGTTAAAATTAAAACATGCAGCAAAGAAATTAAGCGAAAACTTATTTAAATTATTATATAATATTATTATATTTGTGCAATTTTCCTTTCTAATTATAATTCATTAGTAAAAATAAAGCATTTGAAAGTAAAAGTATTTCCCGGTCTATCAACTTCTCGTCCATTTCATTTTTATACAATCATTTATAAGTATGTAGATATTTTCCGATATTCAACGCCTGTCATAGTGTTTATCACATATTACGCTTTCACTGCCTGTCAAATCGAAAACTCGCTCTCAATTTAATTGAATATTTTATTTACAATATGTACGCAAATTTTCGGACGATTTTAACCATCAGTCGACAAAGAGAGAAAAAGCATCCGAGCGATGGAGTGAGCGAAAAGTTGAAAGGCGAACGAACCCAATGAACTTAACAATTCAGTGATAAAATATTTTGTAATTCGCTCGTATTCAAACGCCACTTGTAATTTAATTGTATTAAAAAAGCGGAGTACCAGTTATAATAAACCTTCGTATAATTGTGATACGTTCGAGAAGAGTATAATAAGTTTGTAGCAATCAAAAATCGATGTAACAGATATAAGAGGGAGTGGCAGATCTCACAAGGTGTATATATTCCTGATCAGCATCAGCATAACAGCTAGAGCTAAAATCTGAACAAAAAAAGCGAAATATTGCAAGCAAAACAAGTTTTTATTAAAATCGCCCCTCAAACTACTTTTTTACACACTCCTATATTTACTCTTTGTCAGTGTTTTGCATTGATTAATAGTTTGATGACCATTATATGTATGTAGCATAATTTATTCCAAATTTGCAATAACACTTACCAATAAACGTCAAAGTTAACATATGCACGTTAAAGAAGATATTATTATTTGTTTCGTTTAAATAAATTTACCATCTATGTTTTATTGTTCACAATGAAATCATTAGTTAATTATAAAAGCCGATAAAATTGTTTAGGTCATTGTTTGTGATTTATATCGTGCGAACATCGCACATTTGAAATGTCCATTGTCTAACACTTTAATAATCACATATTTCGTTATTTTGTATTGACAGCACATAGACTCGTTTTCTTATTCACACACAATGTAACTTATAAAGCGCATATCACGGCAATAGTACAATATGTAGGTATATTATGTAGTTCGTTGATCCTTTTGTAATGGAAGGTGAAAATTCAATCTTGTAATAAACTGGGTGTTCAGTTTCGTGAACGGGAGGTTCACAAGTCAGATGGATACAGCGATTGGAATCCTCTGGTTCCCTAAGCTCGTTCGGGGTGGGGTGGGTTGTTGCTGATCATCGACTCCAGTACATAAAATTTATTTAGGATTCCTCTGAAACTACTCGAATGGAGCTAAACTCCAAAAATTATATCAAACCAAGACCAAAAGTACCAAAAAAATATATGAAGGCTTTTACAAAGAGACATCTAGTGAAGAGCGGCGTCTGAGGTGATGTTCGACGCTCGCAGTCTGTACCCTACCCAACCATGATACTCAGCGCGAGGCAGTAAGAGAGTATCCCAATAACAGAAGTGTCTATCTATTCATTATACCATGTCTTCAGGAATTAGTAAGGCAATTAAGGATTCATTATATATCTTATATTTTATTTCTTAATTCATAACAATTTATTTCGGCATGTTGCATTCGTTACTATAAGCAAACAATGGTATTTCATGATCTGAGGTAAAACTATACTGAAACTTCCAGCAGAAGGCTAGGCCATATATGTCTTATCAAAGCGTACTTATTTTATTGTCCACTGGTGTCGCAACAGAAGGCTAATAGTATTAATAACTAACAAAATATATTTTATTTAGTCTACCGGTGTACCAGAACTAATCGCAGGAATATTTAATTTACTTTTCTTAAGTTTGTGTCGGCTAGTGTAGTTAGGCCGATCATTGAACCAGCGCGACAGCTGATCATGCTTGCGTGAGCTTTCGTTTGCAATATGTATGTACTTATGCAGGTGCAGTGATATATGTATGTATGCTTGTTCGCAAACACTGAGTTTAGCAGAGATTTAGAAATAATAATTTTTAATGAATATTATTGTAAATATATGGTAGGCAATGTATTATTCATATGTATACAAACATATATCTCACGATATACAGATATATATAAATAATTATATACATATATGTATATATAAAGAGAGATATATATATATATGCATATATAAAAGGGAATATTTAGTCGGGTTTAATATTGTTTTGTTCTTTGATATAAGTTACATTAAATACGTTAATATGGAAATAAGAAAAGAACTATTGATTTTAATTTGCAGGCAAAGCAGACAATTCAATGTCAGTATGTATATACAGCTCAAGCTTTAGTATGTATGTATGTAGGTATGTCTATATTTATACTAGCATAGGCGGCAGCATAAATACATACCTATGCACACACAACCACTGAGCCGGCGGTAAAGCTTTGCCGCTGCACATGCGCGCATGCATATATACGTACGATATATGTTTACTTGCCGAAGAATTAAAACAATTAAAACGAAATGACCATAGCAGAACAATGAAATTTTAGCAATATAAAAAAACTACTTGTTTATGTTTCACTTACATGAATCTCCACGATGAAAGGCCTTCCAACGATGTAGATGTGTGTGTATGTTGGTGTGTTTGTATGTTTCTTGATGTAAATTTTTAAACACTTTTAATATTGGTTAAATTTTCTTTGTTTTTTTTGCATATGCTTTCGTTTTAGGGGTCAAATTGTATTATTTCGGGAACTGGCAATAAAGCTACGTTATTATTTTTCAACAATTGATCTGTGATCAGATCGAAATTAACATTTGCGAATTCACTACTTTACATACACCGCAAGCATAACATTTTTTGCAACGAATTTTGCAATTATGAACATTTCACTGATTGGCTTTACACTATTATACCCTATTCACTGCTTGTGGCATGTTTTAACCGGAGGATATAAATCCAAAAAAATATATAAAAAATATACAATAGCAATACACAGACCGAGTGTAAGCAAAGAAAATTAACAACTAAAACTAGAGATAAGCCGATGCTAGAAAGCTTTCTAGTGGCTGCGCAGCTGCATTTGCGCTGCAAGGGGGGGTGAGGCACGGTAAAGCTCGATCCCAGTGTAGAGAGAGGCGATGCACACGTAGAAAGGTGTCCAACGATGGATGGTTCTGCCGCAACAGACTTCCAAGGTGGGAATTTCGGCAAATTAACCAATGTTCGGTAGAACAGAACTTGGTGACAGTGCGGAGCGATCCAAGCGAACTTTTGAATCGTTCAACTATCCAATTTACTTTTTGACAGCCCACACCTATGTCAAGCAGAAGCCTCTGCATAAAGGTGGGCTACAAAAGTCGTAGACTGGTGCAGGCTGGGTAACTGGTACTTGCGTCAACCAGGTTATCTAGGTGCAAAATTAGGAATTTAGTAAAAATACTAAAATTGACAAAATGTGAGGGGGGTGACATACCTTTTCTTGTGCTGAGCACAAAGAAAGCAATAATAGGCTCTTAACCTGCTCGGGAAGGCTGATGTCTCCAGATTTCTCTTGCAGAAAAATGGGCGTGGCAAATGGGGTTATGTCTTCGGTGTCTTAAATGGTGGTTTTTTTTCCGGTTTTTTCTTTTGTTTGGCATTTAAATGCACCGACACGAATTTAATTGAGCTGCATATATGTGCACTATATGCAGCTGTATTATCTTCTACAGACTTTACGAAATGTGACGCACGAATATATACTCGACACGTGTAGCAAACGCAGCGCTAACCGACGTGGAGTGGACACTTAGAGTTTCGACCGATCAGAAAGAGGGCAAATAGAGAAGGGGAGCTGCATTTATAGACCAGGCTCTCTGCAAAGAAGAGCTTTTTTCTATGATTCAGCACCTACAAAGATGCATCTGAGCGGAACATGACCCTTAAGCCTATGCTTGAAAGCTTCGACATGTAATTCGAATTGGCGGAGGCTGGTTCGAAACTAGGGGATCAGTACGCACGGCAACAGCAAACATCATCGAACATGTTCGACGCAACAAGTTTGATGTGATCTTGCTAGTGTGTTGTATGGACATAATTATGTTGCTAAGCCAGGTTGAGGACTTAGATAATAACATCAACAATATTTTTATCGCTACAAAAATCGATGCGATAAAACGACAAATTTCGACATTCGTTTCAATGGTGCAACTGCGACCATTACACCACCCGATAATCTGACACCGTCAGACGGAAAGATTAGCGGGAAATCAGCTACGAAGATCTTTAGCATGATAAGTACCGATATCTTTTCCTTGCAAGTCTTCTTATTGGTAATAACAGTTACCAAGCTTTCTTGTTTTGTTTAATATTAGCATAATAAGTTTTTAATCGGCGAACTCGATTACTAACGGGAATGGGTTGACTGAAAATACGATTCTTAGTTTCTAAATAGTTTTGCAGTCTCTCATCATACGAGCGATGATAAAGAGGGACAGTAGTAAACGATAGAGAGGGTTGCTCAACCGAAAGAAAAACTGGATCAGACGAATCTGATGTTGTACTCTGTTCGGGCTTAGCAATATTCAAATCTATGCTTTCGGGGGCATCCGGGTGTTGTTGGGTGCTCCCTGTCGACGGTTTTCCGACAGTTTTTGCAAGCAATTTTTACATTGTGGCTTGTAAACATTAAGTTTACCACAACCATAGCAAAAGATACGTCGAGACGCAAGACAATTCTCCCAAATGTGACCAAGCTCATCGCAGTTCCAGCACGTAAGTTTTGCATGGGCGTTACGAAGAGCAGCAAGTTCGAGATCATGTTGAACGTCTTCTTCTTCAGGGTCAGAACATGATTCTTCAAGGGCGTGAATTTGTCTTGGAGGGGTAAAAGGTTTTGACTTTCGTACTTGCTCAGCTCGACAGTTGAGTTCGTACGATAAATTCTCACTCATCTGTACAAGGCGACGCAAATGTCCCACAGAATGTACAGGTTGGTACAGTAATTTCTGACGGGTGTCAGGCAACAAATTATTTTTAAGAATTTCGACTAATTCTTCTTCTGCAACTTTTATGGAGGATTTATCAATAAGCGAAGCCACGCTTTCATAAAAAGCTGAGAAAGGTTCTCCAAACTTTTGCTTACGCGATCTTATTAACTCCATGGACATGAAAACTGAGCGATAATCCTTATAATGTTGGCGAAGAGCAGAGCAGAAATCAGACCAAACTATGCGGTTAACTTGTTTGTGGTATCTCCAATACCAATCTCGGGCTTTTCCAGCAAATAGCACATGCATATGTTTGCACATGGCCGTAAAATCGCTATCCAAAGTTTCATCTGTTAGTGATTTTACCCTATATATAAATTCTTCCACCCCTAAACCTTCTGGGGATCCATCGAAATGTAAATTCCACTTCTGCATAATATCTGCAGTCTTGCGGGTGAACAGGGATGAAGTTATAGGCGACGGAGTTTCTCGCACGGGAACAGACGGAACTTGAACATTAACTGGATTTGTTTGGGTGTTCAAAGATGACATTAATCGAGATACAGTTTGTTCAATCATATTCTGAATGACTGTATAATCGATCTCATTGTTGCGGTGGGCAGGGGGAGGGCGAAAAGACCTTCCTCGTTGTCTACCACGAGTGGATCTAACTGGAGCTACTTGAGTAGGACTGTTACTGACATCTAAAACTGATGAAGCAGCAGCGCTTTGATTTAAAGAGCGAGGCTCTTGCTCATGCGAGGTGCTTGGGCCTTGAGCTTGCTCTAAAGCTTTGGTCAAATTACGAGTCATAACTCTCGAGGTGTTTTGTGCAGTCGGTGCGATCGGCTGTGCTCTAGGAGGAGAACAATTGCCGACGACCAGCTTAGGATCGTTAGGTTGAATGGCGACATTACAAGAATAGCAACAAGAATGACTGACCATCCAATTTTCTAGGCAAAGTTTGTGAAAGACATGCAAACATGCTAAGGAGTAGCATGGGTGCGTGTTGTACATTAATTGATTACAGATAGCACATTTACTATCTGTATTGGCCAAAGGAGTTGGCGTGTTCCGAGGGCTGTTTGTAACAGGCATTTTCATACTAAAAGGTTTCCTGAATGACATATATTGGCAAATGAAAAGATAGTACAATTTAAATACAAAGATGCGGTTTGTAAAAAGCAGGTGTTTATTATGTAGGGCTATTGAACTTAACGAAAGGTTTTAATTTCTTGATTTGCGCCGTCTATCTAGTGAAGCTATTCGGCAAGTGTATGCAAAAGCAGCATGATCACGAGTTCCATGACAATAACTAAACTAAACTTCCAACGAAAACAAAATAACTAAATAATCCAATCAAATGTTATGGTACTAGGGTCCACACTTATTTAATCAGGAGCGCAAGAAAAATATGTCAAACTAGCAATCAGTATTGGTAGGCAATAATGCTCTGACATCAATATTCTGGAATTGGGTATGACAGTATTTCACAACGATAGCTAATCAAACAAAAGTATTTCCTAGACCTAACGAAGAAAAAAAAAGCGAGCAATAATGTGAGAGAAGAAAATCATATATATAAATATATATATATGTATAGCTGATGTTCATTGCTATTTTTTTCCAAATCGGAAAAGAAAAGTCAATGGTTTCTCGGAAGGTAATCCTAATACAGAATTATCCAACAATCGTAGTCCGTAAAACAAATCTAACCGAATGTATCTGTAACAGCGGAAGCTAGACAAGACTATCTTAGCAACGTCAGCTGGCAAGACATGTATGAAAACTTTTCAACTCTACACAAAAGGTGTGTGTGGGGAAATTTTGGAAAGTAGGTGTTATTTATTCCTTTTTAATGCCATAGAGGGGGCCCCACGTTGGGCGCCAAAAATTTATGTAATAAACTGGGTGTTCAGTTTCGTGAACGGGAGGTTCACAAGTCAGATGGATACAGCGATTGGAATCCTCTGGTTCCCTAAGCTCGTTCGGGGTGGGGTGGGTTGTTGCTGATCATCGACTCCAGTACATAAAATTTATTTAGGATTCCTCTGAAACTACTCGAATGGAGCTAAACTCCAAAAATTATATCAAACCAAGACCAAAAGTACCAAAAAAATATATGAAGGCTTTTACAAAGAGACATCTAGTGAAGAGCGGCGTCTGAGGTGATGTTCGACGCTCGCAGTCTGTACCCTACCCAACCATGATACTCAGCGCGAGGCAGTAAGAGAGTATCCCAATAACAGAAGTGTCTATCTATTCATTATACCATGTCTTCAGGAATTAGTAAGGCAATTAAGGATTCATTATATATCTTATATTTTATTTCTTAATTCATAACAATTTATTTCGGCATGTTGCATTCGTTACTATAAGCAAACAATGGTATTTCATGATCTGAGGTAAAACTATACTGAAACTTCCAGCAGAAGGCTAGGCCATATATGTCTTATCAAAGCGTACTTATTTTATTGTCCACTGGTGTCGCAACAGAAGGCTAATAGTATTAATAACTAACAAAATATATTTTATTTAGTCTACCGGTGTACCAGAACTAATCGCAGGAATATTTAATTTACTTTTCTTAAGTTTGTGTCGGCTAGTGTAGTTAGGCCGATCATTGAACCAGCGCGACAGCTGATCATGCTTGCGTGAGCTTTCGTTTGCAATATGTATGTACTTATGCAGGTGCAGTGATATATGTATGTATGCTTGTTCGCAAACACTGAGTTTAGCAGAGATTTAGAAATAATAATTTTTAATGAATATTATTGTAAATATATGGTAGGCAATGTATTATTCATATGTATACAAACATATATCTCACGATATACAGATATATATAAATAATTATATACATATATGTATATATAAAGAGATATATATATATATATGCATATATAAAAGGGAATATTTAGTCGGGTTTAATATTGTTTTGTTCTTTGATATAAGTTACATTAAATACGTTAATATGGAAATAAGAAAAGAACTATTGATTTTAATTTGCAGGCAAAGCAGACAATTCAATGTCAGTATGTATATACAGCTCAAGCTTTAGTATGTATGTATGTAGGTATGTCTATATTTATACTAGCATAGGCGGCAGCATAAATACATACCTATGCACACACAACCACTGAGCCGGCGGTAAAGCTTTGCCGCTGCACATGCGCGCATGCATATATACGTACGATATATGTTTACTTGCCGAAGAATTAAAACAATTAAAACGAAATGACCATAGCAGAACAATGAAATTTTAGCAATATAAAAAAACTACTTGTTTATGTTTCACTTACATGAATCTCCACGATGAAAGGCCTTCCAACGATGTAGATGTGTGTGTATGTTGGTGTGTTTGTATGTTTCTTGATGTAAATTTTTAAACACTTTTAATATTGGTTAAATTTTCTTTGTTTTTTTGCATATGCTTTCGTTTTAGGGGTCAAATTGTATTATTTCGGGAACTGGCAATAAAGCTACGTTATTATTTTTCAACAATTGATCTGTGATCAGATCGAAATTAACATTTGCGAATTCACTACTTTACATACACCGCAAGCATAACATTTTTTGCAACGAATTTTGCAATTATGAACATTTCACTGATTGGCTTTACACTATTATACCCTATTCACTGCTTGTGGCATGTTTTAACCGGAGGATATAAATCCAAAAAAATATATAAAAAATATACAATAGCAATACACAGACCGAGTGTAAGCAAAGAAAATTAACAACTAAAACTAGAGATAAGCCGATGCTAGAAAGCTTTCTAGTGGCTGCGCAGCTGCATTTGCGCTGCAAGGGGGGGTGAGGCACGGTAAAGCTCGATCCCAGTGTAGAGAGAGGCGATGCACACGTAGAAAGGTGTCCAACGATGGATGGTTCTGCCGCAACAGACTTCCAAGGTGGGAATTTCGGCAAATTAACCAATGTTCGGTAGAACAGAACTTGGTGACAGTGCGGAGCGATCCAAGCGAACTTTTGAATCGTTCAACTATCCAATTTACTTTTTGACAGCCCACACCTATGTCAAGCAGAAGCCTCTGCATAAAGGTGGGCTACAAAAGTCGTAGACTGGTGCAGGCTGGGTAACTGGTACTTGCGTCAACCAGGTTATCTAGGTGCAAAATTAGGAATTTAGTAAAAATACTAAAATTGACAAAATGTGAGGGGGTGACATACCTTTTCTTGTGCTGAGCACAAAGAAAGCAATAATAGGCTCTTAACCTGCTCGGGAAGGCTGATGTCTCCAGATTTCTCTTGCAGAAAAATGGGCGTGGCAAATGGGGTTATGTCTTCGGTGTCTTAAATGGTGGTTTTTTTTCCGGTTTTTTCTTTTGTTTGGCATTTAAATGCACCGACACGAATTTAATTGAGCTGCATATATGTGCACTATATGCAGCTGTATTATCTTCTACAGACTTTACGAAATGTGACGCACGAATATATACTCGACACGTGTAGCAAACGCAGCGCTAACCGACGTGGAGTGGACACTTAGAGTTTCGACCGATCAGAAAGAGGGCAAATAGAGAAGGGGAGCTGCATTTATAGACCAGGCTCTCTGCAAAGAAGAGCTTTTTTCTATGATTCAGCACCTACAAAGATGCATCTGAGCGGAACATGACCCTTAAGCCTATGCTTGAAAGCTTCGACATGTAATTCGAATTGGCGGAGGCTGGTTCGAAACTAGGGGATCAGTACGCACGGCAACAGCAAACATCATCGAACATGTTCGACGCAACAAGTTTGATGTGATCTTGCTAGTGTGTTGTATGGACATAATTATGTTGCTAAGCCAGGTTGAGGACTTAGATAATAACATCAACAATATTTTTATCGCTACAAAAATCGATGCGATAAAACGACAAATTTCGACATTCGTTTCAATGGTGCAACTGCGACCATTACAATCTGAAATAGACTCTAATTAACCAAATTGTTCCGACGCGTTTCTTTAAGCCAATTTACGGTCGCAACAACAACCGAAACAACGAAAATTTGTTGGACTTAAGCTGGCAGTGTCTGTTTTCAATTCAACGAATACAAATGGAAATGGAAATGAAAATGGAAAAACCAAATTGGAAACGAAAATTGAAGTTGAAAATGATGATGTCGAAAACAGCAGGCAAGTGTATTTCAACGTTAGACTGAATGCTTGAAAGAGAAAATGGCCCCATTTTGTGTATTTAATATATGCCGCTTATGATGTCCGGCAGGTGTGGAGTGAGTGTATTTATGCAATAGCAACGTGCATATATTGTGCAAGCAAAGCCTTTGATAACACTGAGGGGCAAGCGGCAAAATACTTTAAAACAACATCAACACAGGCTTCCTTGTGGACAACAGACAGCCGCACTTTCAGCGAATGGTAGCAATATATGACGTGCCAATTGCTGGTGTTACCCTCGATGCATATACATACGTTTGCTTGTCATAATTAAAATCCAGTCAAATATTGGTTTTCTGTGTGTGTTTCTCACTTGGTCACATACACAGGGCATACAAATTTATATTGCCCCAGGCGTACAAGGGAAAATATCTATTTCTGCGATTTACAGTATAGTTTCTCTATGTATTTTTTTTTTATACCCTTCGACCATTGCAAATGGTTGTGCAAATGTATGTAACGATTGAGCCATGTCTGTCTGTCTGTTATTCTGTCAGTCTTTCTGTCTGTTTGAACGTCAAGATGTCAGCTATTGAATGAGCTAGAGACTCCAAAATGAAATGAAGGTTTATGTGAACTGTCCACAGAGCAAGCGAAGCGCGAGCGCCATCTGTCGGCAATAATTTTCAAGCATGTGCCTATGTGTATGTGTATGAATTTAACAAATGAACTACACTAGATCATGGGTCGAAGGGTATCCCACTGTCGCGTGCCGCGCGACTGTTGCTTTTCTTACTGGTTTTTCAATTCGATTTTTAAGCGCCGTATAAGAGATACAACTTTCTGACTTCAAAACGTAATTAGCTAACTAAAACATTATATCTATTATTCATTCTAATATCAATTTGATTAAACAATAAACACAGAAACTATTAATGAAAGTAATAGCATAACACCAGGTACATGAGTTAGTTAACCTTTTTTGACCAATTTTATGGTCGAAGGTTATACAAATTTAATAAATACAAAATTTTTTTGAGTTTTTACCCGTAGTGCGTAAGTGGTATTTTATTTATTATGGGTTATAGATAACGAGATCATTTTCTCTCAATGTACTTGCATTTCTAAGCAAATATCTGTTTTGACTTTTAGAAATATCGCTATTTGTAGAGCATCCAACTTCAGAAGTTTAATATCAAACTATAATACTACATACTTGTATGTATGCTATACTTAAGGGGATATTTCAATACAATTTGATTTACAGATACTTTGAGCAGAAGATAAATTCGTTGACACGTTGTCCAACAGCTTAGCTTGTGCTAGTCAACCGTTTAATGACTCTTAAAGTGTTCCTTCTGGTAAAGAGTTGAAGTCAATGAACTGCATGAATTGCTGGAAATATAAACACAGGCGGCTCAAGTCGGAAGCAGCAACTGGCACCGCACATGCACATGCAACTTTTTGTTGCAAGCAATTTACTTTGGCATAATCATATTAAATATTCTCCACCTACTCGGTTTTCTGATGCACAAGCATGCGGCTTGCGGTAAGCAGCAGGCGGAGGCGGCAACATCCTGGAGGCGTGCTCATCTTTTTGTCTAGCCGTACCTGGCATCCCAGCTCGGCCCGACCCTACCACATACGGTGTGTCTGTCCGCCTCGCTGCGCTATATATATTATACTTAAAACTGGGCGCGTTCTAAATGACCCAAGAGGGATGCGAGGGAGGAAAGCCAGTTGAGCAACGCCAGGATGCGTGTAAATATACACACACCCAACTTTTTAAGCTTCAGGCAGCACACACAGACACACACACTCGCATTGCTTTTTACTGCTGCGGTGATCGTTCTCTGTGTGTGTGTGCCTTTCGTCCTTTGAAGCCATCTACGTTTATTTTCTTACGAGTTTTTTCCTCCAGGTCGTTGGCTTTCTGCCTCACATGGGCGTTTTTATTTCCTTGGCCGGCAGTTGGCCAACTGCAAAGGCGTTCAAATTACATACAATTTCTTTTATAATACTCTTATCCCTTATACTTTCTGCTTCTCTTCTACATTCAGCCCTTCTTCATGGGCTTCTTGTTACTTATACTCTGCTTTGCGAGAGAGTGGGCTCTGCGGCTTTTACCACCAGGTTATTCAGAGGGTTTACATATGTGAGTGTGTACTAGGTAGTATGAGTATGTGTGTGCTCAGTGCAATTATAATTTCTTGGCATGACAGCGTCGAGCAAAGACTAATTAAATTTTTAATCAAGTAAAAAGCTCATACGATGTCTTTGACTTTGGCTTTCAAGTGGATTTGTTTCTTGCTCTTTTAAGTGTCCCAAACAATTGGGTGAGGTTAACATAAGGCAAAGGGAACAAGAGCAGGGGCAGCAATAAAGGCTTAAGTTGTTTAACTCTGTCTGCTTAAGTCAATTGTTTATGCAGCATGCTGTAAAGGAAATCCCAATCAGTCCGCCTGAATGCCAAGGACTGCCCAAGTCTTCACAATTAATAATCTGTCACAACATTTGTTGCGAATTGTGGAATTATCAGTTAATTTAATTACCAAAAGGTTTACGCTGTTTACAACTGATTAATGCACTCACACATGCTCACACACACATGCACAGTCATAAGTATTCCGCCGTATGCCCAACATACACGGCCTCACACAGACAAACACGAATGGCTGGCAATGCGCGGTTCACCAACGTTGGCAGCAACCATTAATAAAAGTAGTGCACGTATTCCCCAGTGCGCGACAATGCAGATACCCTATAACTTTGATATAATAAGTAACTTATACTCTTGAATGCATGCATCATTCCTCTCATTAAATTCTGTAAGTTGTTTCTGGGCATACTGAAGATTAAATCCAAAAATTACGTAAACGAGAACAGGAATGAGCATATGGCAGGACAATAAGTATACAAATGGATAAACATTTATTGCAGTTTATTGAAAAATTGGCGGTTTTCATACGTCGCAGAGAAGCAGAGGGCGAGTAAAGCGCTCTCGATTTCAAACACAAGAGACTCGTAATATTTAATGCGCTACCCGAAGTGGGGCATATGTGGGCGCACTTACTTATATATATATATATAGTTCAAGTCAATTTTATTTCACAATGATTGACGACCAGAGCAATCGCATTTTTTACAACATACATATGTATTTATATGTATACCAGCGAAACCTATTGCTGCTGTAAAATACTTATGCCCAGTAAAATTATATGCAGGTTATACGTATTATAAATAGCTAATACATGAAAATGTAAGGGGAAGTCTGGGAACTGTACAAATCTGAATAATGAAACCTTAAGGCAGCAGGGTATCAAAAAGCTGCATGTAAAGTATCTTCTGCTTGTTTTCTGGTCGATTTTTTTCGATTGCCTCGTTTATTTATTTAACATTTTATATTTATGTAGCCTGCCTGCAGTTTATGGCCACACACTCGCACACACTCGCACACGCGGGCACACACAGGGAGTGCTGTGTATGGCTGCAGTAAATTAAGTCGTTTATATCTTGTTTATCATGGCCAACGCCGCAACCAGTTGCCCAGTCGAAGCTCAGCGCGTTGAGCAGGTCGCAAGTCGCAATGAGATCTGTCGGGTTCATGCGTGGCTGTCGTGTATACATGTGTGGCTATGTGCATGTTAATTACATGATTTATATGCGTAAATAAATGCATTGCGCTTGATTTATGAAATTAATTAAAATGGATTTACGGCGCTTGCCAGCAGGCAGCAGCACAGGGCGATGTGCTGCGATACAGTGTGAAAATATGTTGCATAGCTGAAAGGCGCCGGCTTCGAAAATATGGTACTAGATACAATTATGAGTAACAATTGCACGCACAACACACATTTTAACTCACACACACAATACACAGACATATTAAACCTACGCTAGTCACTTTTATACTCGCGCACACACACACACACGCACACACATATTCATATAATTCTATTTGGCTTAACTGGCGCCCATTCTCCGCATCGCTCACTCTCTGTCGCTCCCTTTCTCTCCCTGCTTGTTGCTTAACCAGCACAATTCCCGCTCATTACAGCCAAGTCATTATAACAGTTTTATTAGCAGCCACTGGAGGCAACTTACAGCTCTGCCAAGGATCTGCTCCTGGTTTCTTGTCTCACTTACACTCCGAGCCATCCAAATTACTTTATTAGTCTAATTAAATGTGCCACTTGTACGCAAAATTGTAGGATTGCGGCTTGAGAACTAAGCAAACAATTAACGAAATTAGTTAAAGTATTTTGGGTAGAGTCCCAATACAGACTGGCAAGAGTCTTGCATAAGTCAATCGCCAAAGAAAGTTGCACTATTTTAATTCAGTGAACTAGCGTACCACTTTACAAAGAACTGTGCGGTATAATAAGCTGCAACTCTTGCTAGTCAGATAACACAATTACACATGCCTATATAAACAATAAATGTATTTTAAGACTGAATGATCTGCTTAAGTATTGGTGCCTTTACAACATGGAGAGACACTCACTGAATTAATTTCTTGCAATTCTTTTCAAAGAACAAACTAAAATTGCCTAAAGTGTTAAAAATACACGCAATAAGTAAGCAATATATTGAAAAAAACTGCAATAGAAACAAAACGTTTTGTTTGCGTTGAAATTTCTTAATTCAATGATCGATCATACTATGCGGACTAGCGGCTATGTTGTAACTACATATATGACTATATCACATGTAGAGAGAATGTAATATACTACCATGTTGACCATTTTCTCCATTTGTTGCAGTGCTAAGCTTTTCAGCAGATCCCATTTAAATATACGACAGGTGCTATTGGTAAAGATATGAGTTCGATCAATTCTCTGACAATCTGACAATTTTTGAACTTGTTAACAATACATTTATCACAAAAAACAGAAAGAAAGGCTACCTTTAGCATGCTTAAGGTTTAATATGTTTGCAGGTTCTTATGTCTTCAAATCGTTCCTAACTTTAATAATTATTAAACTTGGTACCCCTTGTTCCTATTACTGCACGCTGTATATAGGTCATAGCGTTCCAGGTCGTATAGCTGTCATAGAAACTATATATAAGATATTGTTACCAAATTTACTACATCGGACATTTTCAATATAAATAAAATACATACCAAATTTTAACAAATCGGATCATTGTAACATAAAGCTGCCATAAGATCAATCGGACGGAATGAAGGTGTTTTTATGAAGACCAGTTTTTCTTTTTTAGAAACAAGGTAACTTATTATTTCCAATCAAAGTTAGACATAATATTCCACACATATCACTAGTATAGGAACGATCAGATGATATATGAACCTGGAAGTATATAGAACGTGGGACATGCCGAAGGTAGCTTTTAATTCGTTTTTTTTAAGACATTACGATACAACTAAAATCACGACAGCTTGTAATAACAGGATCAGAGCCATTCTGCGACATAGGAAGAAACACCATTCAATTCGCGCGTTGAACCTGGACTGATTCGAGGCTGAGACACCGGAGCACATATTCTACTTAAAGTATTTTTGACATTGGCCCATGTCAAAATATCTTAAGGGCAAGGATTAAAAAAAAAAGCATTGTCTTTTGTATTTGTCGAACGAGGAATGTGCCGAGTCGATTGAGCCATGTCTGGCTGCCCTTCTGTTTATCTGTCTGTATAAGCACCTGTTTCTCAGCTTTTATAATTTAAGAACAATAGCCACCAAATTTGTAACAAGACTCGTATGCGTAAAGTCAACTTAAATATTGAGTTGTGTGACACACATGCATAAACTATATTGTGTCCATTTTATGAAAGTTTCATTAAGTATAGTAAATAACGAAGATATTCAAGATTTTAAAGAATGCCCTGAGCATATATTGGATTACAAATCCAGTATCAGACATTTTCTTATGTATTATTTATTTGCAATCATAATGTAATTTAGCCGAGCAAGGGAATAATGAGAAAATGGCTGAGTGGTTATCGTTGATTTAGAATGTTTTTTTTTTATATTATAAAACTCATATAAATTGAAACCCCATGAGCTTATACAGTCAGAGCGTTGTAGCGTTCGACTCGGTTAGATTTAATGAGACTGGAAAAGGAGCTCTCAGCTCAATAGATCTACAAAGTTAAGCACCGACTTCTAATAAATTCTAATAATTGTAGTATGTAGAATGAACTAACTATTTGACTCGAATAGAGAATCTCGTATAAGTCCCGAATAAAGACTAAAAGAAAAGATATTGTGCAAATAAAAACATTTCCCTAACTCGATCATTACCTAAATAATAAATAATAAATAACCTTTCATTCAAACAAAAACGAGTTATAAACCACGCACAGCAGGCGGATCAAATTATGCTCTATTTGCTAGTCAGGTAGTACATTCAGGATACCGGCTCCAAACAGGTGTAGTCATTCGTTTTGTATTGCTTACATATACTTGCATTAGTCAAGCTTCTATTGTGTTTATTTTGGCCCCAAATTTTTGGTTGAGAGCTTCAAAAGTTTTGCGCTGCAGGTGCAGAACATAAACTGTTGCTTATCTGTTGCGGGTGTAAAAGGTTTTGAGATAAGCCAGAAGCTATCCACAGTTGAGCCACACACTCTTGCACAAGCTCACGTATTAGTCTAGTCTGCATGCAATGAAATATATTGTTAAAAAACAATTTTTGAAAAGACAAACAATATGGCGACAGGAGAAAGAGAGAGAGAGAGAGAGAGAGAAAAAGCAGACGAACAATGCAGGCAGAGCATGTAACTTGGTTAATTCTATTGATTTGGATTTGCATACAAATTAGAATGTGCAGGTAGACTAGCCAACAACCAGGCAACAACCAGGGTACCTACAATGCAGCACCTACTCCCCCTTTCGAGTCTCTCCATCTTTCGCTTGCTCTGCAATATGGCAGAGGGATTTGGAGCTAAAAGCTCTCGAGTTGTTAAGAATGCAGAGCAAACCTGCAAGTTGAGGCAAAAATGTGTTAAACATGTGTACAGCCCGATCCCATGGATTATGCTGTGGCATTAAATTTCAATTTAAGCTCGGGCCACAGCTTGGCCAGGAGAGGAGTGCAGGCTAGAGGCGTGGCAGCAGGGCGTTATGTGGGGCTTGAGAAGCGACGAAGTGCAAATGCCTTCTGAAACAATTAGCATGCCGTCTAATTGTTATTGGAGGGAAAGAGAAATCACGTGCAAGTGAACGTATGTATATATACTTATGTGTGTGTGTGCACCAATGTTGGGATGAGTGTGCGAGCTTTGCTGTTTAGAATTTTAATTCGTTTTAATGAAAAATAAACTCAGCTTCTTCTGGTTTGTGTGTGGATAGGTGTTGCATAAAGAAAAGCTGAGAGGAGTATGTGGGAATAACGTGTTGGAAAAGTGCGAGGAAATTTTGTAAATTTGATGTGGCGCAAATATCATTTAATGTACGCGAAAAAATATGCGGCTCCCTGTGCCTGAGCTATATTTAGCAAGAGCTCTGCGGTGTGCATTCGTGTGAGTGCGCATTTTAATTTCGCCCTCATGAATCATAGCAAGCCGTTATGCATGTGTGTGTGCATGTGTATGTAAACAGTAGCATATGGCAAGCCAAAGACCGAAGACTCGTGCGGCATGGAATTTCAATTAAGATTAATTCGCGCATATACTACATATGTACATACGTATAAGTTGGTACCCTATATTGAAAGTCGTCGAGGATTGACGGGAGAGGGTCTACCCCCTCTTCAACCTCTCTGCAGTGCACTCCTTTCCGTGCCAGCTGTGGTTTTTTCACTCAGTTGCACTCTGGCGCACGCTTGGCCTGCGATGCGTTATGAAGATGACGACGCGACAAGGCACCGTCGCCAAGGGCAGGTGAAAGACTTGAGCGCCACAAAATTGTGGCACTTAAGAGCGAGACTGCGACAACAGCGCCAAGAACGACAACAAGCTGCAGTCAGATGGGGGAAGAAGCTGAAGCTGCAACAAATTATAAAAATCAACTTTAATCAGGGCGGGCAAACAAAGCGGTGACCAGCAAAAAGTATAGCACACTTTTGTGCGCCAAAGTAAATGACAGCACATTAAGTGGCGCATTTCATCATCATCAACGTTAACATTCTCACGCTGGCTCTCTGCCTCCATCTCCATCTCGTTCTTATCGTTGTCACTTTGTGCTGCCAGCCTGCTTGTTAGCTTGCCGACTGGATAACTGAACCCTTGACGAGCAGTAAATATTTTTATTCAAGTCTATAATGCTTCTCCTCGTGGCGCTCTGCCAGTTATACTTGTCCGTCCGTTTCCCGTTTGCCAGTTGTTTTGGTTCTATCACTGCAGTCTGTGTAGTTTGCGTTTTGCTGTCGCTTATTTTTGCTTATGCAGCGCCTGTTTACGTGCAAAGTCCTCTCGTCCGGCTATTTGCCAGCACTGCGCTGCGTTGTTTACTGTGGTTTTCATCATCCGTTCTATTTGTTCATTAGCTCAGGCCAAGGCAACACCACCAGGCAAAGCACCAGCAAGCAGCAAAGCAGCGGCAACATTTTTACTCGCCGTTTGTTTTATGTGGTTTCAAATAAATTGCCAACCCACAATTCCCTCCGGACTCTCGCCTCCTTCCACCTCTTCATTCTGGTCTTCTCTCTAACGTCAACCCGCATGCAGAACATTAAACATAAATATTCCGGCTCACTCGTCAAGCTGCGCTACAGTCTAAATGAAATGCTGAAATGCAGAGGACTAAACTATTTCATACTCAGTAATATACATACAAAACTGATAATGAGGGTAGTCAAGAGTTGGAAATTATCTGCAGCGTGGTCGAAGTTGGAAAGTGGCGCTTTAACTTTATTTAAGGATCTTCGAGCTTTTTATTGGGTCTTAAGACTTTAAACAATTGGTTCTTAACCAATGAACACTGTAGTAAACTTGTTCTGCTCTTAAACCTCGCAGCTAAGTGCCCACACCCTCATCGGACAATATCCTCAACTATTTCTGTATACCCAAAGTGCAGTCAAGCGTTTTTATGCGAATCTACTCCTATACAGTTGCTGCTATTCAAGGCAACACTTTCAATAAGAAAGGGACTTGGAATATAGGCGGTATGAGAAGTTAACTAACTCCTTGGGATGTATATTTCCCACACTCAAAAATAATCTTAAATCGAAGTGACGCTGCAGTAATCGCAGGTCGATGCGGGGCCAACAAAAACAATTAGACAAAAATATTCCGGACAATGATTTGTGGCTTGTGCAGCGCAATTAATATCAATTCTTATAGGGTGGCCACAGGTTACCCTTCATATATCTTAATTAGCGACCAAGCAGCTTGTGCACTACATTCTTTTTCTTTTTTTCGTATACTTACTTCCTGCGAAAAGGTTCTGCTATAAAATGTACAATGGATTCTCAGTCGAGCACTTTAATGTCTCCGTCTTTGGCTGCTTGTTTTAAGCTCCCCCATCGCATTTCCTTTATCTCTCTCCACCCTTCTATCTCTCCTTCATTTTCTCGCTCTTTGATATTGTGGCCGGGCTGTCCCTTTTTTTGGTCGAGTGGCTCGTTTGCATAATTTTCTACTTGCGCCTTGGGTTGCTGCTTATTTTCGTTTGCGATTTCCATTTTATTTGAGGCTCAAGTGTGCTAATATTTAGCTCAGACAAAGGACAAGATTTTGCATCAGTAGAATCATCAGCAGCCGCCTTTGAAACAGGGATTTGCATTTGTATTGCATGATTTATACCTTTGATTTATAATGCATTGGATCAATGATTGCCAGCCAGGACTGGGATGGATATAGAAAGGAAAGTCATTGCCGTTTGCAAATAATGATTTGTATCTTTGTGTAATGGGGAACATTTAATTGAAAGTACACAGGATGCTGTGAGGGATATGCACGCAAATGATTTGAGCAAACACTATCAAGCACCGACAGACTAATTGACAGACTGAAGGAACGACCAAGTAGAACTTTGATTACAATATGAAAAGCTAGGCAAGCTCATTTGCAACTTAAACAAACCCGGTAATAACTACAACCCCCTCCGCCTTCTGCCGTCCAGACATTGATGAGGATATTGTCGCACACGTGAGTCGGTAGCATAATTTGCTTACAAAAGTAAATACATACAAAGGTAAGCCAGCTCACACGTGCACAGTTAAGCAAACAATGCCAAGCAATTAACACTATCTCGGCCCAAGTGCAGCTCGGTTGCACTGCAATTTCAGGTGTTTTCCAGCTGCTGCTTCTGCTCCTGCTTTGCATAATTGTTATTATGTTTGTATTAGTCCCTGAAATTGCAACTCATGCACGAACATAAGCAATACAAGTGCTCCACACTCACACACATTCTAACGCCAACGAAATCGTATGCAAAATTCTCCAATCAGTAATCAAATAATTTGATTACTAATTTACAAAACTTGAATAAAAGTTGTAAACACTCAATGCATCTAAATACATTGAAGCAGCTTACCATAAATATTTGCTCCGACGACCCTAACGTGTCTCATATATAACGACTGCCATTGTAGTTATATTTAACTTTTGAATCGCTTTCGAAAAACTTAAATAATTCAAAACCAAATGAACGCAACAGTCGGGCAAATATACTTACAATTACCAAAGACTATTGCCTGATAGTCAATCTATATTTGGAAGTCAGTATATGTCCAAGTCAGAAAATTATACATTTTATACATCGCTCACAAATCAAGTTGATAAGAAACAAACTGATTAATTTGTGGGGACAGACAGTATACGGTAATCGACTTGGCAAGTAATGCTGAGCAAGAATATATATTATATACAATATATATATATATGTCGAAGAAAAGATATTATTTGAGATAATTATTAGAATGTAAAGATCTATGCTAAGTTAAACTGTATTGAGTTTATCTGATTGAGTTATTTTTAACTAATGGGTAGGTAGTAGGTTATTGAGTAAAAGAGTCTCCTGAGTGTAGCACAACGAAGAAATGTTCAAGAGATAACCAAAAGAAAAAATAGACTGAAGGGAACTATCATCAGACAGTGGCACCTTGCCGATTTGTCGAACAACTCTCGACTCTCGATATTGCGACTCGCCTTGCGTGTAGTAGGCTGGTAGATGGTCACACTGTACGTCTATACTTATACAACACAATGACTATGTTAAGCCTATGTATATCGATACTTATATAACACGATGACTATGTTAAGCCTATGTTAAACGAATGTAAAACTAACTTTAAGACGCGGAGAATAAAGAGGAAGTACTGCAACGTTGTGTACCTTAAATAATAGACAATTCAACCCATCATACATGTTGTGAAGTCTGCCACGCCTCCTTCTGCCTGTTACATGCATTTTCGGGTTGCGCATATACTAAGCCAGTTTTGTATGTGCAAGTGGCAGAAAATATAACCTTAACGTATTGATCAAAATTTAAAATATATTTTTTTATAATATAATATTTGATTTGCAGTGGACATAAATAAAATTATTCTGCATTTAGTATAGAAAACCTTCACGACTAATTTTGTGTGTTTACACAGACAGACGTACTTCTGGATAGATAGACGGACATCTGGCTCTTACATAGATTTGCAAAAATAAAGAATACCCCTTTCAAGGGTGCATTCTTTTCGAAACAAATTTCTTACAGTATGTTAAGCTCTAAGTTTCATAATCGTAAAATTATTGTTTATCAAATATATTAAATTATATAAATACTTTTAAGAATTCTTACTTCAATCAAAGATTATGCAGAGAGATAAGTCTTAAGCCTTCTGAGGTTGAAACACTATAAATACATAGAAGACACATCCATTGACTCCGCTTTGATTATTAGATAGCAGCCTTAGCTGAACTGCTTGAAACCGATTTGTTGTCTTGCATTGACAACTTGCGGAAACCGCTAAATAAAAGTCCCAAGTATGTGGCTAAATATGTTTGTTTGGCTGATCTACCAAGGTCCTTGGTCTGCCCAAACGCTAAGCTACCTGTGCACCATCTGTAGCCGACTCCCCTAATGACCACAATGTGCGGGGCCATTAGTGAAACATATGGCGCGGCTTGTTCTTTCTTTAGCCAAACTTTTTCGACTGGGTCCTGAATATAACTTAATTTCTGGTGTACGGGATGCAGGGAGAGATGATGCCGCTATTGGGGGGTCAACCCAAGCTGTTACCTGAATCTCCTGTGAGAAGGCGCGGAGGGTAATTGCTCCCCGAAGTGCTATAGCTACTTAGAGCCGACCGTGTGGCCAACTTGGCAGCGGTCCGTTTTTTTTGTCAGCGATCTAGGCATATTTATGGCCAGATAAAAAGGCTTACACCAAGCGACTTGGCGCTCAACTGGGCGAAAACTTGACCCGGCCAGGAGGGGGACTAAGGAAAATTGGCGACAGCGACTACCAACAAATGATTTTATTTTAGAAATTACACCATGAAGTCTCGTGTAAGTTGCGTTTTACAAATTTCGCATTCGGTCCGTTTAATGTTCTTAAAGTTGTGCTTAAAGTTCATAGAGCCGAAGTTTATGTTCGTACCGTGTTCTCTATTTCAGCCTCCTGGGCCAGGTGCGTCCATGCGTAAGTCCCACGTGTGTGTGAGACGGCCTGTGTCAGTGTGGGTGTGTCTTTTGTGTGCTAGTGCGGGCCTAAGCCAAGTCAATTTAACGCCCCGAAGGCAGCAAAGTATCAGCACAAATAAAGACGCACTGCGTTCCAGGGATTGCTAGCTCATAAATAGTTAAGCAAGCGAAATGAAAGGCAACCCCTACCCCGCACCTGCACCTGCAACCGTGTAACCACACCCCGGCCTGTCTCCCAAAAAGAGGACACGGTACAGTAAATGGCGCAGAGGACACAGTGCGACCCTAAAGGTGTGTGTCGGCTCCTGTTAACAAAAGGTTCAGGCGCATTTTATGTGCTTGCCGATAAAAACCCAACACAAAAGCGTAAGAAAATCAGGCTAAGTGTAAGCGTATTGACCTTCATCAGGACATCGGGCTAAGAAAGACAACGGCAGTGTCCCGCAGGACCGACGAGTAGATTGGCAGCAGCAACTGCTGTGCGAAGGCAATGCAAAGAACTCTGTGCCGCTCTCACATGTCACGTTTGTGTGCGACTGTGTGTGGCATTTACAGTCTTTCGCATGGTCCCTGCCCTGCTGGATCGGTCGGTGATTTAGTGCGCGCTTCACGTTCTGCGATTGCTTTGCAATTAGCGCTACTTCAGCAGTTTCATCCGCTCTGTGTGCCGGCAATGACTCGCACTGACTCTTTACAGAGCTGCTTACAGCTTTCCTGCATCTCTCTTGCCGTTTTTCTGTGACCATTGATTTGTAACAATCGAGGACAGCATTGTAATTGTGTGGCCTGCAAGCTGTGTGGCTCTCATAAATTTGTTGGTGTCCTGTGCACAACGTGCCGCATACTTAATGCGCCGCGCATATACACCTAGTCACGACTGTTGTTGCCAATGTGTGTGTTTGGGTGTATGTTAGCTCAAGAACGCCGACTCCAATTAGTCGTGTTTTCAAGTGCCTTTCACACTCGCGCAGCGGCCTTTGTGTTTGCCACTTGTACGTGCCGTTGCAGTCTCGCATATTATGCGCCTAACGAGCTAAGCGTCGGCAGCAACAGCAGCAGCAATAGCAACACCAACAACAACAGCAACAGAGGTGAATGTGGCACAATGGGCTGGCGATGGCAGCGCCGGCGGCACTGCAGCACTCGGCGTGTGTCAACACAAAACATTTAAGCGCTTTCTCACTTTTTCCTGCATTATTTTAATTGTCTCGTTAATTTTGGACTACGCCGAGAAGGAGGGGCAAATGCAAATGATGCAAACAAAAGCGCTGCCGTTCTGCGAAATTAAATTTCATTTTGCGGGGTTTTTTGCAATAAATAAACAAATATGAAGCTCCGCAGGACCTTTTTATGGCTGCTCATTTTGGAGGGATCTCCGTGACAGACGTGAAAAACAGACAAACAGGCAGACAGTAAAAGCCCAGGACGCACAAATTTGAAGCTGTCAACAAATTCGGAATTTATTTCTACTCTCCAGCAGCATTAACAAATAACCCAACCAAAAATGTCAAACCCCCTGCCGGGCACAGAAATAATACAAATAAAATAAAAGCCACACACGCCAATCTATTATGTACGAAAGAATGCTGTCGCTTACCATATATGCATATGTGCATATGGTATATACTTACAGATGTCCCGAGGTCGTAAAAAGGGGTCAAAGAGTATTAGAGCCGCAGGTCAGGAAACTGTCGAGGTAATTTGCAATAGATGCGCGTTTATTTGATGCAAATACCAAGATAATTTTTGGATATGCTCACAATTTTCACTGGTAAAAGCGTATAAAGGCTAGTAAAGAAAATAAAATGAGCAGTTTGGTTGAACTACGTGTATTGTATGTATTAAGTATTGCTAGACAAATGGATAAAGCTATTTAATAAAATATAAACTCATGGAGCTTGTATGTTTGCGAACCTAAGCCCAAAAGTAATTTACGGAAACGTATGTATAAATACTCAGTTTCCAAGAGACATTTATTCATGTATACAGACTTTGAATGACAACTCTACAACTTTCATTGTTTGCTAACTACAACGTACTGCACAAGCTTTTTGAAGCGACGATTTTTGAGTTAATCTCCAGATACTCAGATATAAAATCCCATAAATATACAATTTGAAGGTCTGTATATAGTAAGCACGTGCTGCTAAAAGAAAGCAATTTACCTTGCACCCTATTTATTCCAGACTGTCATTAAAGCCAGCTCCTTGTTACAATATTTATAATTTTATCATTTATGATTGATGCTATTGGTATTTTTTAAATTTGTATTTTATTTTATGTTACTACTAAAGCTTGCTAGCCGCCTTGGCTGCCTTTTCGGTACCCTCGGCCTTAAAGACCCACTATGGCCATAATAAATCTGGAAACCCATGTGAATTCCAGCTGCAGCGTTTAGTAGCCGTGGATTTTGTCTCTGTCTCCGCTGCTGCTCGAAGGCGCACAAAAAGCAAATGAGCAGTGAACCCGGGTTTTTCTGTAGATCCACTTCGTCATCTTGAGCAGCCACTAGTTCTTCTTGCGAATGGAGTGATTGCCTGACAGATTCACCAGATAGATGATAGATGGCTTGGAGGTCAGAAACAAAAACTTGTTCCGTGTTCTGGTTCTGGTCGAACAAGATCTGCCAGAACCACAACGTGCCACAACCTTTTCCAGTTTGTCGAGGGCCTTCATCAGGTTCTCCTCGTCCTTGGGACGCAGTTCCTCTGTAATGATGTCCAAATCATGCAAGGGATGCCCTCCACATGCGAAGGAGGCACGGCGATGTCGACCACATTCAGATATGTGGGCACAATGCTGGCTGGCTTGTGGAAGTCCACATTCAGGTTTGTGGGCATAATGCATGCTGTCTTGTGGAACTTCACGAGGTAGGTTAAATGGTGCATAATGGAAAATTCTCGGCCGGCTTAGAACATTGAAGAACTTTGACTCGACCACACTGGGCACGTCCACAATGCTGATGCGGCGAGTGGTAACAATGCGTCTGATCAGTGGCTTGCACTTCGGTTCCTCGTGCTTCGTTGGAGGCATATCGACGACTGTTGCGACTGTATACATCGACTATTTCTCATTTTTTTGTAAGATCTACTTACTCGGCGAATTACAGGAAAACAGATATTCAGTTTTCGAACTTAAATTGTAAAAACTTAAACAATAATACTCTTTTACAATTTTATTGATATGAACATGAATGCATGGCGTGGCTCGAGGTCTCTCTGCTCACAGGTGCTTTACTGCCACTCGCGTGTGCTTCATGTAAACAATTTCTATTGTTTTGTAGGGACATTTCTGAGCTGCAAAAAAGTAAACTGATTGTGTTTAAGCAAAAGGTAGCATTTAAATACAAATTCCACATCGAGCGGGCTTTCATAATTGAGACCGCGTCAATTCAGCGATTGCAGCTGTGATAAGCGATAAGCGCCTCAAAGGCTGCTGCACTTAATGACTTTATTTTTTGCTTGCACTTAACTCGTACAGGCTTACCTGGAAAACGTAAAGGGAAATTCTGTAGCCGTTAGAGCATTAAGCTGAAGTGTGAATTATAAACACGCAAGGGCGCTGTCGAGGGGTGTCGTTTAATACCAACGACCAGCAAGTGCAGCAGAGACCGCAGCAGCAGGATCTGGGGTATGGGTGAAAAAAACGTTAAAAACCCCAAAGCGATAATAATCTAGAAAATGAGCAAAAAGTTGAGCTTCGAAAATTCTTCAATTAATGTGAGCGAGCTTGTTTCGCCACGCTCGGCCGCAGCTGCAGAATGTTTAAGCGACGTGCATAATTTCCGCACACGCACGCACACACACATACGCAGACATACACGCACAAGCCACATGCCACACAAACAAACACACTCACCACACACTTGCACACACAACGACGCTCGTTACAGCGCGATGTAATTAAGCGCATGCCAAAAAGTATGCAGCAATAATGTTGCCAAGCATCGCCAATCGATAAGTGGGCGTCAAAGGCAGCCGACCAGGTGGGCGTGACAACTCACTTTAATTGAAGCGCCGTCAAAAACACGCATGAAAAATGCTTTTCACAAAAACACCAGCTTGCTGCTGGTAGCAACAACATATTTTTTCTGCACTTCAATCAATAGCTTCAAATTAAGCATACGCCACATTGGACAACACAAGAGTGTGCGCGGGTGTGTGTGTCGCATGGCAACCAAATTTAAAAACTTCCAAACGAAGCAAACATTAAAGCTCAGCCTTACAAATTGAATTGTGAATTGTGGCTTAATTTATTCATCAAAAATGTTTCTAATCGAATATTTACTAAACTCGTTTTATTGCCGAATATATTGCTGCCTTTGATAGTGCATTATTTATTTTTGTACATTTTTTTGTTGCAGATGATTGCTGTTGATTCAACAAAAATATGCATATATAATATAAGGCAAAGCAAATAATTGAGGAATTTACTCGTTTTTAGCAATCAGATTAAGAGAAGACATCGACCACAGAGGGACAGTAATGTGAACTTCGATGTCGGCAGATAGATATTTTACAGACTCATGTTTAGAGTTTTGAAATGTTCGTAAGTCAACACACTTACCAGATGTACTCTGATGTAAGCTCACCTTTTTCTGCATACAAATTAGCGGCATCAAGTGGTTTTTCGCAGCATACACAAACGAAAACTTAAGCTCAGTTCATTTCTGCTAAACGCTAAAGTGAAATATGTTGAAATATACCAGCAGACGAGTTGGCGCACACGGCGAACAGCAAGCGAAAAGCCAGGCGAAAACATAAAAACATCGACAATAATAAAAGTTAAATAGGGTGCAGCATGCCAAGGGGGAGCGGCAGCAATGGCAACAATAACAGCATCAACAACGGCAACGGCAGCAGAGCAGCGCTGAAAGCGGCAACATAAACATTTTCCATTCAACTTAAAATTGTTTACAAAATAATGTGTAAATAGCTGGCAAGCATGTGTTGCCTGTTTGCGTGTGCATGCGTGTATATGTGTGTGTCAAAATGGCGATAAATGTTACTAAACGGAAACAATGGCAGCAGCAACAGCAGCAACAACGTCAGCAATCTCGCTCGTAAGCTACGTACGTGGCAATTTATCCCCGGGAGAGTTTAGCCATAAGTTCAACGATTTTAAATACTGAAAACAATCATTGACTCTGCACACGACACCAAATTACGAATACGCAACGTGGGCCACAGTTGCTGCTGATGCACAAAATTTCAGACGCCCGTACAAATTTTCCATATGTGGGTTTTATTTTCCGTTTTCCTTTCTCTCCCTCTCTCTTTCTCTCTATCTCTCTCCCGCTTATTTTATGGCCTGCTAAAGGCAGCATTTTTATACATTTCACGCACGCCACATAAATAACGATTTCGCCACAAGGCAGCCGAGCAGAAGGTTTATGACTTTTGGCCAAGCTAAAGTGGCTGCACAAGGATTATTGTGTGACTCTCGCAAGTGGAGCCACCGCCTAAATGGCTTCATTCGCCAGCTCGAAATGGCAATTGCATCTGCATCTGCCACAGAGATAAGTGAAAAGTTTCTTCCTATGAATACGGTGCAATATTGACGCTTCTGCTAAATTAATCTAAAGTATCCAATGTAGCGGTAAGGCGCTGGCAAAAGTTTGCACAATATGGTAGACAACGAGGCCAAGGCAGCAGCAGGGGCGTGTGGCAAGTGCGAGACAACACAGCTGAAATTGTCACTGCTGGCAGATGCAATAGAAGTGCACACACACACACAGATAGTGTAAGTGTGAGTGTAAGAGAGAGAGAGAGAAAGAGAAGGAGAGGAAGAGTAACTGAGTGTATTCAAGTTGGGAAAGACACACACACATATTCGGCTACACACACAAGTTTCCCTAGCAACCAGCTTGAAGTTGCAACGAAAAGTCAATTGTATTTTGATGTTGCCGACGCCGCAACAGCAACAGCAAGAGCGGTAGCAACACCAGCATCAGCACCAACAATTAAATCAGCTGCAACAGCAGCAGCAACCGCAACAAATTTGCAGCACAAGTTGTGCCCACACGATGAAACAATATTCAATTATTTACTGCAATAATGGCCTGAGGTTACGTGTGCAAGATGTTCCAAGCAGGAGCCAACTCTACCTCCCTCCCTTATTCTCAATCTCCGTCTCTCCTGGCCTCTATCTCTACCACAGCTGCTGCCAGTTGTCATGTCTGATGAGATCTAAGGCATCCTTTTATATACAACCATAACCAGTGAGGCAAGAACTTCCCCCCATTACTCTATGTAGCATATATACTAGCCTAACTGCACAGCAAATTATCAGTAATTTGCAAATGCAAATAGTCGCTTGCAAAATCAAATTTTAATGCCTGCAAAATATTAACAATAATTATTTGAGCGTTACATTTATTTGCCTTAGTCTGCTCGAAATTAAACGCTCGATTGCAACCTAAATTACAATTTAATTGCGCAAATTAGCCGAAAACGATGCACAATTGTACACACAATCGGAAAGAGTCACCCAACTTGCTTTGAGTACTCGTATTTCTGTCTCTCCCTGTCCAGCTTATGATTTTAGCATTCGCTTCGTGTGTCGTGTCAACACCTTGTCAAAGTTTGCTTTCGAGTGGCAAGCAACTGCTGCAGCTGGCGAGCCAGGAACACCTGAAGCAAGTTTCCAGTAAGTGCTCCCATCTACCAACCTCTTGTCAATTCGTGTTAAGTGAAAATGTTTGCCCTTTTCGGTTGCTCGGAATGAAGAACGTGCTGCAATGATGGAGTTATTCGAACAAGTCGAGTTTCTAGTTGCCACTCACAGTTTGTCTCTTTCCCTTAAGCTCTTTCTCTTGCCTCTTTCGCCTTGCTCATTACAGTCTGCTCTTCACGCAATCTTTCGCTACTTGTTTTCGGCAATCACGTTTGACATGCAAACTGCATACACAACCTCAGCCCGAACTCCCCTTTGTTTTCCTTTCATTACCCTTGCGTGTGTCGAACGAGAAAACGATTAAAAACGCGCTCTGTGATAAAATTAAGTTTAATTTAAGTTTGGTAAATTGTGTAAATAGAATTTAGAAAATAAATAATTTAAAATGCAATTTGGCGCCGAGGGCAACTTTTCCATCGGAGCCAACGAATAAAACATTAATATTTTATGGCGAGAACATTTTAAGTTTTCAGCTCTCTGTTTTATAACTTAATTTTCACTGTTTTCCATAGAATTCAATTAAAAACTTTTTCGCCTCACGCAGACTTGGCACACCCGCTTTGCATGGGATTCCCTCCCCACTTCCTACCCCACCTCCTCCTTCAAAAAACCACTCCAAAATGAACCCATGTAAATGCCAAGTGAACTACTACAGGCTTGTCCGACATGGCAATGGCCGCTGGCAGGCGTGTTTTATGTGAGACAAGGCAAGTTTTCTTTAAGCTTAAAGACGATTCACGGATCGGGGAAAGGGGGAGGCGTTCTAAGCAACGCGCAATGAATATTATTCTGTGTGTAGTCAGTGGAAAACTTTTTGACAGGCGGTCAACAAAATGTTGGCAAATTTATGGCGCAAATTAACAATGACATATTAATCATACGCTCCGTGCGCCAGCTGTCCTTCCTCAGTGTCTGCTCGCTGCTGCATTATCTGTGACATGACTGGGAATTTAAAATTCATTCCGAGCTATGTCTATCTCACTCTCTCTGCCCAGCTCCATCCCCAGGCTGTAGCTGTCATATCAACTGTGTGCTGCGTCGACTTGACTTGATTCCACTTCAGTTCGCAGCATTGTCAACTGCAGTTGGAACTCGCCACCTCACCCCCTGCACCAGCACTTGTGTTTCATCTGGAGCTTTGGCCATATTCGATAACGTAGCTGCGCATTTTTGCATGCACCGTGCGCAGTTTGAGTTTGATATTGACAGCAAAAACGTTGACAGTCAAGTGCGTGACTCTCCTCTGCTGAAAAATTGTATTTTATGCGCTGCCTCCTCAGTCTATGGATGAGGCTTTCCGAGTGAATTGCTGTCCATTCAATCAGCATTGCAAGCGTCTGAAGTGAAAATCATAATGCAGATATTGCCAATGCGATTGCAATGGGGAATTGCCACTGGCTGATGGCAGACGGAGTGGCAGAGGTAGAGCCCGGTGTATTCTAGATACAAGTGAAATGACAGAGGCAGCAGTTGAGGCAAAAGCAGAGCACAGACCGGCAGAGACAATGGCAGCAGCTTTCCCCAGTGGATGGCAATCCTAGAGGTGCATTGCAATTGGTTTTGCAGGATTTAGTAGGAGGGAAGGAGGCTAGGAGGAGGACAAGGGAAGGTTGGCCTGCCAGTAAGATTGCCTTTATATGACATGTAATTGACTCACAGCACTTGGCGCTCTTTAACTAACATACTTACCAACTGACCATGGCCGGAGACTCAGTACTTCAATTCACCACAAAGGTCTAATCAGTGTGGCAGCAGAGTTAGGGTGTGTCGAGCGAAAAATAATGAACAAGTTGAAAAGTACAATATATATTTTTCTTAATGGAAGATAACTATTTAATCTGCAAATCAAATTATCAGACAACTTGAAATTCATACACTTTGTAGATTGTTGATCGTTGCATGGCTAAATGAATCAACAGTCAATATCTGAGTAGTATAACTTTAGCTCACCTCATGACTACCCTTACTAAGCCGTGCTGTGCCTGGCCTTACTTCAACAGGCCAGAAACTTTATGGCCAGAAAGCCGCAACCCACACAAAAAGCCCCGCACGAGGCGCAACCTGACAGCTCGACTTGCACGTAGCCAAAGTTGCTAGTAGCAGTTGCTCACAAAGCCTGTACTCGTATTTCTATTTTTTTTCACTTTCTCTATGCCGCCCCGTGTTCTCTGTTCTTTTTCTCAATTTTTTCTTGCTGCTGTTGCTTTCACTGGCGAGTCTGGCGAGTCTGGCGAGTCTTGCGAGTCTTTGTGAATCTTTGTGCTCTGGCACTGTTTATTATTTGGTCTTACCACATTTTTCTAGTTTTTGCACGTTTCTACTTTATTACCGTACCGTCGCTCTCTTATTTTATGTGCTGACCGAACTAGATGCCCTCGAACTTACAAACACAGACACATACAAGCTCACAGTCAGACAACCTGCGGTCTGGCTGGGCCCTTGGTCATCCCGTCTGCGGCTTGTGCTGAGCAATTTCTAATTTCGGGACATTTGCAACAAAATACAATGAAATAATGTAATGTTTGGAGCCCCCCTGCTGTCCCCTCTGCTCCGCCACAACCCTCTTAGGGTCCGCACAAAATGCCGATACAACAGAGATAACTTAACAACTTAATGGCAGGCCGCAACTAGAGTAACTCCATTGAAGACCGCCCAGTGCCCGGGGGTCAGCTGGGCAAACAGCATAGGAAAACCTTGCGGATCCTGTCCGGCCGCAAACATAGGAAAACACATGAAAACCGAAAATCAGACAACAACACTTTGCTACGCATAAATCAATTTGCAGAGGAGTCGAAGGTGAGGCAAAAGGGGCCCAGCGGCAGGCCAGAGGGGGCAGTAGTAGGAGATGGACAATGGGCCAGAGATTACTTATGTCAACACAAGGCGGCAAAGCAGCAGGCATATCGTACAATGAGCACGTGCATTAGCTGCATGAATACAAGAGATCCACCAGGAAAGAGAGGAGGGACCGCTATCCAACTTCAACTGGTGCTGCCTCTATGCCTACTTCCACGAGTCCTCCTGCGCCAGCCTGAACTTCTCCGTATATTTATCCTGCACTTGCACTGCACTTTCCCGCTTTTGTTTTCTTACTTCTTCCTCATCTTCTATCTCCTCCTTCCATTACTATTTCTGCTTGCTTCTCTTGACCTCCTGCTCCTCCTTCCATGTTTAGTTCTTCACACAGTGGTTCTCCTGCTCCTGCTTACTCCTTTTCTCATCTTCCAGCTCATGATTCTCCTCACTCTACTCCGGCAACAGCCCCCTCCCCATTCCTACTTCTCTCCGTTTCCCTTTTCATCTCTAGCCCAGCAAACTTTCTGTCTGGGCACGTTGCAAATGTTGCAAATCTCTTGCCCTCTGCTCGGCTGCACCCAAGAGTTGGCCAAGTGTAAGCCGTTGACTTAAGCCGGGCCAGCAGTTACTTAGCGATTGACAAGGCAGTTAGCCGCCAAAGCACTGCGCCCCCGTGGATTAAAAACCGTTTGGCCTTCCATGCTCGACCGAGTGTGACCCGCCCGAGTGTAGCCCGCCTTGGAACCTGCACATCAAATGCGCATCAGGCCCCAGCAATGTCAAATGTTTTTATTGCTCCTGTCCTTGTTGCTCACGTTGTGCTGGTGTGTGTGGTGGTGTTGGTACTAGCTGGATTAAAGGGTAGCTGCATATTTGTAGTGAAAACAAGTTTATGGTGTCGTGATTTATGAACGTTTCAACTTTGGCGCGCTATCAGCAAAAACTTTTGTTAACTCCCACCGCAGCGACCCTGGCTGCTCCTCTGGTAAATACCCGTGTCTGCATTGGTAAAAGCCTTTAATATCCGCCCCCCTCCACATTCCTACACTCTCGCGCGCGCTTATCCAAGGACAAGTTGTGGGTTCGGGGCATTCAAAGTTTATGCAGAACAACAGTTTGAAAAACATTTTATCGTGTTACGCTTTCAACTGAATATAAAAATGCACATGCCCAAGCAGACTGCAAGGCTGCTTGCACCCTGTACACCCGCCGGTAGCACCCATTATTCACTCAGCCAACCAGACGGTGGAACGTGGAGGAGGGGTGCATAAAAATAATACCCCATTTCAGCGCTAAAATCGCCTAACAAAGCAAAACAGCCAACGTCGGTGTTGATGTAGCGCCTGTCGATGGAGAGAGTCGAGAAAGGAAGCTGAAAAAAGAGGCGGTTGAGAAGAGGGAAGGGCAAAGAGTGAGTAGAATGTTTACCCTTTTCAGGAGCTGACAGACTACTGCTGATGAAGGCTCATTGGTTTTTAATTTAAAATCGAAGCAGTGCGTCGGTCTTATATGAACTGAAAGACCGGTGAACGGGGAAATTCAATTGCATGCCTTAAGCTGATTAAAGCACATTCGCATAAAACTGGAATATCTTACACATTTTGAATAGCTTTAAGTTTTTAGAAGCGCATTTCTGATTTGGGTGAGCTGTATTGCAACTCGAGAGTTCAGTGTGTGTAAGGAATGCACAACTTTCAGATACTGTGTATGGAATAACTCAACTAATTTGTGTTACTATTCACACCTCGTTGATTATTTTGCTATCACGCAGACACAAACAGGCTTGTTTACACATCAAGGTAACACTAGATTAATTGGTGCAGTGGCCCCATGTTATTTATAAGTAAACAACGAAAACGTATTTGCCAAAACGTATTAAACAAACTTCGGTTGTGTTTGCGAAAATTGAATTGTGATTTTAAAGCGCTCAGAATGTTTTTACAAACTGGGTGGCGAGTGCTCTAGTAAAAGTGCAAACACAATTACCAAACTAAATATTGCATAACAATGAATAAAATATCAAATTAACACCAACAACAACACACACACAAACATCGGCGACTGCACGGAGTCCGGCTGAGACCGCAAACATTTGTCGAGAAATTGCTTGGAGGCAAAAACAAATGTGGACACATGGCAATACAAGAGCCAAATAATTGCAATATTCATGACAATTGCAAACAAACGCACACCCACACACGTGCAGCGAGGCGGCTATGAAAAAAAAAACTAATGTATATATCGTATACGATAAATGTTTATATAAGTACATGATTTTATGCTTTATAAAATTCCTGCCTGGCAATACAACAATTAATTATGTATATTGTCTGAACGACTGTGGCAAAATTACATTACGTATTTAAAGCTCATTTCAGTTTGCGTATTCAGTTTTCTCTTCCCTGTGTCCCGTTTGCCGCTATCAGTTTTCAGTTTCAATGCCCTCGATCAGGTACCCGACGTGTCACTCAATTCAATTTTAATTACTTTGCCATGGAAAATGCTGCAAATTCAATTTGCCACACTTCACAATGGCCTCCAAATAGAGTTGCAAACGGTGGAGAAGGGTAATTAATATTCATGTTCGAAAGGGAACTTTGCAAAACTAACGAGAGCAACAATCGGGCGCACTCGACAAAAAGAATACCCTATGTTGAAATGCCGGAAGGAATTAATAAGTTAATAAAAATACTTAAGTTTGCGATAATAAGAGATCCGATGCTGCCACCCTGCTGTCTTTTGCACTCGCCTGCGCACCTTGTTAACTGACACACACTTTAATAACTTCTTTAGTTATTGTCCAGCTTGCAATTTGGAGGGGATGTATATGTATAAGTATATGTCAAAGTTAAAAAGTTATATATTTTAAAACAAATCGAGTTAAATAATTGATTTGCAGAGGACATCCGAACATACGGATACAGGTCAGTAGACTCGACATCCTAGAATATACTTTTGAGGTCTGCCACGCCAGGTTCTGTATGTAACATACATTTGCGCAAAGTAAATATACCCATTTTGACTATTTTCAATGGACGAAGGGTACAATTATAAACAAATCTATTGCAATTACAAACCTATATTGACGAAAAAATCCCCTAAAACAATGACCACACTTAGAGGTCTTCAATGACTGTCAATATAAATTAGAGATTGAATGTGGGAAACATTAAATATTGGTCGATATCGAGACTTTAGCGAGTTTGTTTTGTCATCGTGGTTCGCAGTAAACAATTCTGGCAACATCGAGACCGAGACCTTGACAGTTATTGCTCGAGTTGATGCCAAGGCGTGTTGGGGCAGAAAGCCAATGACTAACGGCATAAATTGTCGGTTGTCAGGTGCAAATTGTCAGCCATAAATTGTAATTTATGATTTGTGTATCGCACTCTCAGTGTGCCAAGTGGATTACAAGAGAATCGTAAATACAATAGTTATGATTAAGGGAAATTAAACATTCTATGATTAATATCGATAACTATTAAAATAATCGTTAATAAAGTTGGGATGTCCAACTATTTAATAGGGAAAGAAGAATAATCGGATACAATCAAGCGTGAACTGAATAAGGCCATATAGTTACGAAATATACATACATACATACTTATGTATACCTACACAAAAAAGCAAACGATCTGGATATGCGGCATATGCAAGAAAACATATTTTGGTTGCTGAATCAGATTCCGGATTCAACTCAAAATACTGACAAACTTTTGAATACCGCCCAAAAGATATAGAATCATGATCTGTGCTTGCAATATACTCTTAGCCCGATTTTGAAGTCAGATTTTACCCTGCACGTCTGAGCTTCGACTTAACCTGACAAAAAAAAAAAAACAAAATTATGGGGGTCATGTTCGGATCATGCAATATATGTTTTTGATATTTCGAATCCAAAGACAAAACTTGCCTAAGATTTAAAAATTTCAAAAATAACAAAAATAACCGGCGGAAAGATCTGATAAAGTAAATTTATTCTGAATCAGAAACGTTTGTGTACACTATGCTGCAGTGTGTCAAAGTTTTTTTAAATTATTTTTATATTAAGGAAAAAATCTTACCTAAGTAGACCTAATTTACACAAGCAGGCCTACTTTTTAAATATAGCGTCAGACACACTGCGTTTTATAAGGCTTTTTAATTTCATAGTAAGGCAATGGGAATGGTCTACAATACAAGTTTGCCGCCCGCAAGTTATTGGCTGGCGTTGTGGAATAATAACCTAGTGGTCTTGGGCTCGAGTTCCACGAGCAAAGGCTTATGATATGTTTGTTTTTTTATGACTGGTTTTATACCCTTCGACCATTGAAAATGGTCTGACCAGAGGGTATACTAACTATATACTAACTTTGGGCAAATGTGTGTGACAGGCATTAGGAGGCATGGCAGACCTGATAAAGTATATATATTCTTGATCAGCCATGTCCGTCTGTCTGTCAGTCCGCCCGTTTAAAGATTTAGATCTAAGCTATTATAAAAGATGAAGCCACAAAATAGCCATTAAGTTCATGTATACCAGCTGATCAAGTATATTTCAAATGTTGTATGCCACGCCAACTTTCCACGCACATAGGTATTTTGGGTTCATGTTTGGCATTATTAAGGAAACTCCTTGAGTCACAATTTTCTGATTTGGCAAACACATATATATTGCTTTATGCAATCTAAACGGACTTTAAGCACAAAAGTCATTGTAAAATTTTTGATCACTTTTTTTATACAAACTAGAAAGTCGTGACGTCATTGTAATGCTTGAGCGAACTGTGTCTCGACGCTTCTTTTCTATTTATTATTCATTTATTTTATACTTCCACATATGTACATATGTACATAAAAATGTACTCAAACGCAAATGGCCAATGAAATGGTAAAACTTACGCATAAGTATTTACGTATTAATATACGTATGCATATGAACGTTAGTGTCACCTAGCTAAAATGAAATAGTTCAATAAATAAACATATATATATAAATAATATAAATAATAAATGTATGGAAATATAATTAATTTATGAAATTAATTTAGTATTACTTATAATTATATTTGCGATTTCTTGTATTTATTATATGAGCAATTTATTATATCAAATATACTGTCGAGTGCACTCGAATATAGCTTTCTCCTTTGGTTTTTTTTTAATTTTCACATGCGTTGGTCGAGTGTCTTTTTTATGAATCACACAGTCAAGGCTTGATTATAACTGATGTTACACAGTCATGTCAAATAGAAACTTGGAACTCAGTTGTAACTCTGACAATAATTACATTATACATAAATTAATCGCAACTGACATGTCAGTAAATACATAAAGACTGGTCCAAACAAAGTGAGAAATTAGAAAATTCATTATTGTAAAGTCTGGCTTCTAAAGTAGCAAATGTGTTTACACAACTTTTCATGCCTATTAATAAGTTCCAATATCTAAATTAATTTCAAAATGGGATAATAAGGATCTTCAGGTAGAGGAAGTGGGCTGGCCCTGTTTATATTTTATATATATATGTTTTTAGATCCGTTATGTTATTAGATCCGTTTTCGTAACGAACCACAAGAAGCGGCAACTTTCTCTCCCTTATATTCCCAACTCCTCCTCCCCGTTCGCCAGTTAAGGTGTATTATCAACCAATTTGGTAATTGCAATGCGCTCCATTTAGCAGTAATCGTTGCTGCTTTACTTTATCTCTTTCCGTGTTTCCCCCTCTCTCTCTCTCTCTCGCACTTCCTTCCCTCCTGCGGCATTAGAGCGCTTACTTATCAGCAGGTAACTGCGCAAAGTTGTGTGAAAGTTTTAACGCGAAAAGCAGGCAGCCGGAGCGGAATGAATCGTAGAGCCAAGCCGAAGAGCCGTGTGGGAACCCGAGCAGGAGAGCAAATACGTTGAGCTCGCCTTTTCATTTTAATTAAGGCGCATACGACGAATGTTTGCTTATTTAATTGCACAATCGGAAAACGCAGCAAGTTGATTTTTTGTGCCGCGTTGTTTGCCTTAACACGACGAGCTGAAAATATTAACGGACGATGTGACCGAGGCGGAGGTGGGGCCGTAGGATGCCGAAGCTGAGGCTGGAGCAGTGTCTGTGGCGGGGCCAAGCCAACATGAAATTCAATTTCGTTAAAGCAAACAAATGGAAGGCGGCAACTGCAGCGGGAAGAGCATCAGGAGCAAGGAGCGACGTGGAACATTTTTCAGTTCCTTCTTCAATGATGTCAACGACGATGAAGCCGGCGAATTGCAGCCTGCATTTTATATGGCCTGAAATTACAGGATTTCATATAAAAAATACATATTGGACAACCAGACAGACTCATGCTCAACTCAGCCATAGACTAGAGCAGACTGGAGCAAACCGGAGGAACATCGGCCGTGCCAGTCTGAGCGACATCCGACAACCTTGTTGCTGTTACTGATGTCGTAGTCGTTTTTGGTTGCTCTTGTTGTTGTTCGTGTTGCTTCTGATGTTGTTGTAAATTTCATTTTCGTTGTTTTATAGTTGTCGCTGGCATCATTTTACGTCATTTATCACAATCATGACACGACTGACTGGAGCAGAGCCGAAAGCAGACAACGCAACTGGAAAGCTGGACAAGGATACAGCTGGGCAGACTGGACAAACTGGACAGACTGCACAGCCTGGACAAATGGACAGTGAATTGAACGTGTAGCCCCAGTGCAGCCCGCACACAACTGGTCAAATGAACAGGCGGTACAACTCGAGGAATCGCTGAAAATTATATAACCAACACTGCGGATACTTCATATGCTGATGTCCAGTTTGGCGGCAATCAGAGACGTTAATAACGTTGTTTGGCCGGACCTGGTGAGCAAACGCAATTACTGCGCCCTCGGTACTGTAGGAGCTCGGTAAACGTTGCTGTAAAACGATTTTGTGTCGTGGCGTAAATTGATTATCCAGCACAGCACGGACACTCTTCTTGTCGCCCAGGGTCATCAAGTATTCATGCAGTTTTCAATGGCATCTTCAATTGCAGCTTAACAAATCTACTTAAATATATAAGGAATGAATCAAATTAAAAGCTCACTTACCCACACGTGTCTTCTAATAGTGCATTTGCATGTTTGTTCAGCTATTAATTCATTCAATTTCAGTTGCCAGCTCAATGAACACTTTGATTATTACTCGCTCAGTTTGGCAGAACAAGTGTAGTTAAATTAACAATAAAAGTCCAGATTAAATCAACTTGACTGGTAAATATTCAAGTGACATTATTCATTCATCAACGAATACAAAATTTAATTCTTTACGTTCGTTGTTAGTTCACAATTAATTTAAATAACTTAACTCACCTATACACAGTGGTCGGCGTTGTATGGAGAGCGCGGCCATAAATACTTCCAATTGAGGTAGAGGCTTGAAACTTTGCAGAAAATTTTCTAATAATAGGTCTAGTATCATATATAAAAATTAGTCAGATCGGACTACTCTATCATATAGCTTCCATAGAGCGATCGGTCTGCAATAAAGTGTTTGTATGGAAAATTTCAAATATTTCATAATAAATCATATTTAATGTTTCTTGATGAATATAATTAATAATAATAATAAAAATATTATAAATTCAAATAAATATAGATATAGTAAATGTATGTACATATTATTCTAGTAGGTCTATAGTTGATTTTAAGAGTTTTGACTTTTGCTTACATGGAAGTTGTCTTTGACCAGAAATAAAAGGGTCGGAGCTTAAAAACAATCTATTAAATAGGTCGGTGTTTATTAAGACCCGTGAAATTTTACGGGTATGCTTAAGCCTAAACATTTTTATGTCTTTATATTTGGATTCTGCAGCTTCTTCAGAAAGTTCACCGATTGACACTATACAATTTCTAATAATTGAAGGAGCGTGAATTAATATTTTATGCATTGAAGGAGAAAGGTAGTACCATGGATATTTTTGAACAAGTCCTTTTGCAGTTTCCAATGCATAGACTCCGAATTTTCCTGGATTTATACTATATCCTGATGCCAATGCTTGCAAGAGTGTTGCACATCTTAAAATTAGTTCTTTATCAAGGCCTGTTATATCAGCAGACAAATGTGGATTACCAAAAAATTTTCTTGCCGTATTCCCGTCGTTAGATGTTCCGCTTCCTCCAGACTTAGGTTTATCCACTATAAGGCCCATTTTTGACGAAACGCAGACTGAATAAATTGTTTGCGTATTAAAAATTGGTTTTTTGCTTCCTCAGAACGTATCTGCCAAATTTTAAAGTAAATACGTACCTTCAACTTTCAAAACGATTTTAAATTATACAATTTGAGCAATATTAACCGGAGATTTAATGCTTTAAACTTTGAATTTGTCTGCTGTGAAATGCTGTTCGTGCAATTGAGCGCAGCACATTGTTTGCACATTTTAGAGATGGTTTGGCTACTTTATGAGCAAATCGGCCTATGGCGCAACCACTGTGCTATGTAGTGTCTTCCTATTTCAATAGTCCTATTCTTTTAAATATCCATATTGTATTAAATGATAATGGACTAGTCTCGCAAGACTCGAAAAGAGCTATTTTTTAAAGCTGCAACAATACTTTTAAAGCAAGATTGACCTTAAGTATACCTCATCAACTTGACGTTTAATATAAAAACTATAAATCCATTGATATTGCCATTGTACATTATGTCTTTAATTTATATTGTACCCACCACTCATGAGGAAGAAGATTATTATAACTTTTTGCCTAACGATAATGTATTCTGCCATGTCCGTCTCTGTCTGTCCATCAGTCTGTTTGTTCGTCTGTATAAAAACTAAGATCACTGAGACTATAAGAACTAGCACCAAAACAATAGTAACAATATGCCATGCAGATCAAGTTTGTTTTAGAATTTGACCTTGCTCCCTTCCGTCTCTTTAAACCGATAAAAATCGAATATCAAGGAACATTAGTATTTGGTGACACAATAACTATCACCACTTGTATAAGAACTAACAATAAGTTTAAAAATCTTAACAATAACAACTCAATAATTAAGATAGAAGTTATTAAGGGAATAGTTAAGTAATGATTTTCAAGGAGGCGCCTCAGAATCTACTTATAAGTCGTCTTATCAACCATAGATAATCATAAGGTTATAGAAATATAATAATGAAATAAATAAATAAATTAAGTTTAAAGATTAAAAGGAGGCGCCTGCAAGATGTGCAATACAAAATATCCAAACCATAAAAATATGAGTAGCGGGTACAAAACAGTTGAGCGCACTAGACTGTAGTTTCTACATACAAACTTTAGCAGTTAAACTATGCTGAATATAAACTATTCCCTACGCTCTTATATTAATTATCATTTATACATTTCAAGACTCGTCCTGACAGTTGGGCAGTTGCAGGTCACAGTTATAGGAGTGAAACTTTTGTCATTAGCTTAACTCAATTTCGAGGTATGCAAATTAGTTTACAGTTTGCATTCTAATTAAATTAAATGCGTATCAGCAAAAGGACATTTATCTCAATTTGTCCACGCACTTCTTATTCAATTTCAACTCATAAATGTGGGGAAGAGTTGAAGGTAAATTTGCCTGGATGGAATTTGCAACTCAGCTGAGCCTTGTCTCACTTTTTGCTGAACATGGTATTCTGTTATCTTATGTGCACATTCCAAGTAACGTAGGATGCACAGCATCACAAATGTGATTCATAATCTTCTTCTCCAATGGATGGAAAATTAAAGGGAGATAACGGTAGAGAGTACGGAGTATACTAGAACAATGCACAGTCAGCAATCAATGGGGCAAAGTGTTCACATAGTTAGAGGCCTGGCAAGGCTGGTTGGAGCTCTCTGGTATTTGGTTGAAGCTCTTGCTTTAATTAAGACTGCAACATCGTCCAGAAAAAGGGCTCTGGTGAGTTGCAATTTGTCAGTTCGACGTTAAATTGTGCCTGGCTGCATGCTACCGGGCGGCCGGCCCTTTTGACCTCAAGTGTTGCCTTAATTCACATGCCCCCCCCCCCATCACCCAACCACCTGCCTGCCAAGGCTGTTAGGCCAAGTCGCAGTTGTCTCTAGTGCGGGCGGTGCTGAGCTTTTTAATTTTAATGAGATCTCTCACTGGCAGCTACGTGCCCGGCTGGCTGGACTGGCGTGGTCTGGACAGAACCGTTGTTCGCCACGCCTTGCCACTAATTGAGGTAGCTGAAAATGTATTGCGCTGACGCTTCGCCCTCGACAGACAGTTTTAATTACGAAAATATGCATATTTAAAGCTTTTGCCGAGGATTTAATGCAAAAAGACAATGCCCAACAGCAAGTTGAGTTACAAAATGGCCAAAAAGAATATGAATACGAATCAGGTGAATAAGGCAAAGCAGAGCAGTGAGCTTTGATGTTGAAGTTTCACAGATCTCCCCTCGGACTTGAAAAGATTGCAAGTCCGTTCATTGGCTGGATTTTCCAGGACAGCAGCAAGAAATGCTAATTTAATGGCATCCACTCTGTGCTCATACAGTGCCCCAGTCGATTCTCTAACCACGACGGAGGGAAACAGTGCCACAAAGCAGATTGATACATTACGTGAATGTAAGCAACTGCAGCGAGCGGAGAGACGAAGAAGGGGGAAAGGACTCCTGTATGCAACTTCTGATTGATATGTTCGATTTGCTGCCAATTCGAATTTCAACAAATTGGTTTTTTCCATTTTAATCCGATAAAAGCTTTTAATAGTGTTTTCAAAGAGAAACATAGGTCTGTGTGTAGATTTGTGTAAATGGAATCTGACCAAGTTGTTGCAATTTACTTTAATTAACTTTGAAACATACAACAAGCAAATCCATTTAATTTTTCACAATAACAAACATATTTACATAGACTGTAGGAAATATGAATTGTCGACCATTGGATGGCTAAGACATAATGCATTTGACCAAATGACCAACATAACATATACCTGAACACCAAACTGACCCAAGGCATAATCTCATTTCTACTCCAAATATATAAATAGGATATTTTACATTACATACTGCGTAGTTGCCTTGGGAGCTTTAATATTTTCATTTTATTTATATCTCAGGTAAATCTTTGCTAGCTAATGATGAGAAGAAATGGTAAAATAAATTTCTTATTTCTTATTTACCATACAAAGTCAATGACTTACACATAAACCTAGGTAATTTCAGAAGAGATTTAATTCAACATAAATACAACTGAGTTTAAATGGAATTTCTTCTGTTTTACCTTGCCCTGCAGCAATGAAAAACGATAAATATTTTATATACTCTGATGCCTTTCCTTCTATGCGTCATTAAGTCTACAAAAAGCAACAATGCAACGGAAATGTTTTGCTTCATGACAACAACAACAAAGAAAGAATGAAGAAAAACTGGGTCCGAGGCGTCACAACTGGAGCGCAGGACAATGGCGTTGCATTTCCGTTTCCGCAACGACTGCCAGAGGCAAATGGTGTAAACGAAACAATTTTCTATTTTTTCATAGCCAAGTCTTCCCAGCATGACTAAAACCTTTGCTGTTCACTCCGTACTATCCAGTCCCCCCTGTCTGTGCTGTCCGTGATGCTGTCAAAAAGCATCCAGCTCCAGTTTCAGGAAGTGTGAGAGAGTCGTGCCCACATGTCCACATGACGCAACAATGGAAGACAGTGGCGTCTGATATTTCAGCTGGAAATACACAAATAAAAAGTAAGTGAAAAAAGTAAGTGAAATGACTAATTGGGCTGCTGGTCAGTTGGTCAGTTTTGATTGCCCAGGGCAACCCTGACCAGGTGGCTGCTACCCGAGGTTAAGTCTCCCTCTCCCCTTTTCCAATCTGAGTCCAAAATGAGTCAATTTATTAAAGCAATAAAGTAGTGAATAGTCGTGAATTCTATATAGTAGCTACCCACACAGCTGACCATGATTTGTAGCACCAATTTCCATTGGCTTATCCGCAAGAAAGACAAAATCGCACGGGTCCCATGGGCTGGTCGCCTCTTTATGCAAAGCGGCCGTCGTGGGAAAACGTGCTTGAGCCTCGGTGAATGCGTTTGCATAAATTGGGGTAAGGCATAAAAACCAAGTGGATGGAAAAAAAATTCAATTTGGATTTGCTGCAACCGCCGCTTTTTATGCAGTCAGCCTCCTTCACTGTCCCACTCTCTCACTATCTCTTTCGCTCTTCATTGTCGGGAGGCAGCTGCAGCTAAGCTGCCGCCCCATTGCCTGGTCCCCACATAAACAAAGCGAAAAGCTCGGCTTTGGGCAAGGGCCACTCCACGCCACGGTACGCCCCGCTGCAGTTACGCCGACAACTTATGAGCAATTTTTATTAGGCCATGCAAGGCTAAAGAATTTACCAGCATTTTCTCTGCTGGCAGCTGGCCCAAAAAGTGTGCAAGAAAAACTCAAAATGTGCCGGCTTTAACGGCCGTAAATGCTAACATATGCAGCCCGCATGTGGGCTGAGTTGTTTACCCCTGACTTTCCCCACTGCCTTCCCGCGCCCCATCGCTCATCGCCCACAGGAAGCTGCTCGAGTGCAGCGTCAACGACAGGCCAGGATAACGTTTACAGGAAGCAAAAGGCAAACTGTAATAGGCATTGAGTGAGAAGAAGCAGAACGGCATAGAAAAGAGTGCAAGAGTGAAGCCATTGACTGCGGATTGAGAGCGTGTGTGGCAGGCCGACGCTTGGGAGAAACAAAAATCCAACATTTATGTGCAGGACACTCACAGTCGGCTGAAGCAATTAAAGCGAACCAAAGAGTGCGAAAAGAGAGGGAGTGAAAGAAGGAAAGAGAAGGGAGTCTGGGTGAGGAGAAAGAAACTGACTTCGATTCCCGTTGTGTCTTTAAGTGGGAGTTTAATTTAATGCGTCTTACTGGCAACGGGAGAAGTCGTTGAAAAGCCGATGAAAACTTTCCCGCGAAGCAAAACAAAATAATATCGATTATTAGCACGCGCGCGAACAATGGGCAAGTAACGAAAAGCACATAAAGCACAACAGCAACAACAAGAATGGAAACATCAACAATATCAACAACAACAGGGTGGCGAGCAGGCAGGCAAATGGCAGTCGAGCAGACAAGCAAACAAACAAAGCGCCACGGCAACAGGACACAAGCGAGCTCTGAGAAGGCGGCAGTAGTGACAGCAGTAGAGGGAAATGAAAGAAGGGGGATTGTCTTCTTCTACAGGCGCATTTCGTAAGCCCAATTAAAGCAATTTCGTCAGCTCAGCTGTGAGCGTCAGCTCCAAAAGACTCCACCTCGGCACGCACATCGGAATAACGAAACAAACTTTTAATTTGCCATAAGCTGAGCAATATTCAAATTATTAAACTCACTCATTACAAATTCTAAATACAACTGTAAGCTCAGCCACCTTGCTGCTTAACCTTACAATCCCCGCACGCCCTCCGCCCTTCAGACAACGCAGTAGACAATCGACAGGCTGATGGTTACTTTGCTAGTTTACAGGATTAGCGGTGGCCTGGCAACCCTAAGCGGATTAGCAATCGGAGAAGTGGCAACAGCGCCAACACTGCGAATTAGCAAACAAACAATGCCACATGCCGCGAGCCACATCCCCCTCTCCCCTCGCCGCTACAGGCTGTTGGCGGGAATACGTTGTCGCTGCCACAAAGGGTCAGTTGTTGGCAATAGAATTAGCACCATTGCGAAAATCCTCACCACTTTAGGTGGCAAGGGCAAATGAGTTGAGTGTGGCAGTTGGACTGGTCATTGGCAAATGCAAATCGCCAGCAGCTCTGCAGAATTGCTCAGATGATTATTGTGTGTATGCAATCAGCCGTGTAATCAACGGCAACAAAGGTAAGAGCCATAAATCTGCTCTGGCATTTGCTCGCTTGACTGCTCGCTAATGATTTATACCATGCCCTGCCCGCTCCTCCCCAGCGCAGCGCAGCGCAGGCAGGAGACAAGACAAATGCCCAAGTAATTGAATTACAAAACCAGCAGTCGAAGCAGTCGAGCCACCGGCTCAACTAACGCTGAGCAAGCGCCGCCACTTATGCAAATCGAGCATGGCCAATGGACGCAACGAGCTGCTGATAAGACTGTACCACCCCCTAACACTTTCCTCTCCCGCCTTCTCACTTGACTGGCGAAAAACAGCTTTGATTGCAAAATCAATGGCTCAAAACGCAACAACCCGAAGAAGGAATAGGAGGTGTGGCGGAGGGGGGGAGGATCTGCCAAAAGTCAGCTTAACGGCATTGATAACGTTGCACTTTAAATGCGAAGACTAAAGAGTGACGCACAAAAGTATGCTACGGTTTTGCAGCTACTTCGCGGCAACGGAAGCGGAAGAGCAAAGTGCCAAAGAAATAGCAGGAGATAATAACAGAGATGCCCAGGGAGTAAGGAGACTGAAAGAGATAGTAATGGTGAGGGAACGAGGAGAAGGGGAGAAGGGGAGCAGGCGCCTGCCATGTGCGAGTACGAAAGAGAAGGCTGCAGCTGGCAAGCATGAAGTCATGAGCATTATTTGTGCAAAATTACCTTTAACGAGCTGACTAGCTGCACCCGTCGTCCTGTTGCATCATCACCATTACCGCAATAAACTGTTGCCGCTGCTAGCCGGAGCCAGAGTCGCCCCGCGGGTGTCGAGAGAGCGTTGCCGAGTTGCCTACAGAATTGCACTTGACTCGAATGCCAATTACATGGCCCTGCAGATGTCAGCTCGGCAGTTAGACCAGGCCAAGCCAAGTCATGCCAAACAGGCAGGAAGTCGACAAATAGGACGGCGATGACAACGGCAACTGTAGAAGGGAGAGTGGAGTAACTGAGGACGACTCGCGTTGGCCATGGAGAGAGAGAGCGGCAGTTGAATTGGCATAAAGTGGATTAAATATGAATAAAAGATATTTTCGCAAATTGCATTAGTGTGTGCCACAGTGCACAAGTTGCAGAGAGAGAGAGAGAGAAAGAGAGAGAAGATTCGGGCGGCATTGATAAGAAGGGTAAGAAAACGCCATGATCCCCGAGGTCAGACGGCATTTACTCGTTGCATTAGCTCACTATGCAGTTGAGTCGCTGCAAAAACAGGCAGCAGCTTCTAAAGCTTATCAAAAGGGAGAAAGCAAAAGAAATCGATTACCAAAGCAGAAGCCGAACAACAGGAATCAGTTCTTGCGCATTGACTTGCACTCCTTGACTAACTTGATAGTTTTAAGCTCAACCAACTTGACTCTGGCCATTGTCTTCATGTACTTTGCTCAAATTTTTAAAAATAGAAACCAAAAACTGAATGCAGGAAAAACTGCACTTTGGAGCAGAGGGCAACCACAACGAACTCGCTCAGGCGATGCGCATTGCACTGTGGTCAACGCTAGAATTCGAGTGTGCACGCGTGTTTCGGCGTGCATGTGTATGTGTGTGTGTGTGTGTATGCGCGCTTCTAATTAAATTCCATGCCTGCAAGTGTAACTGCAATATTTGGTTTGCGGCAGCCACCTCAACCCATGCACGACTGCCTTCGACGGAGTTGAGTGCAACAGGAAATGGCATCTAATTTGATAACGCTATATGCCACCTATGCAGGAGAGTGTGTGTGTGTGTGCATGTATGTATATGTAAATTTGCAAGCAGCTGTATGTGTGCGTGTGTCTTAAAATCCCATTAGCGCATTCAAAAGCTTTGGCCAAAAATTTAATTATGTAATCGCTTGATTCGGCTACACTTGCATTATTGAGCTCATTTTGGGAATCAACTTGACCATTGTTCTCCCTGAGCTTACCTTATGAACTCGCAGGAATTGTGAGTGCATATATGAGTGAAGTTTTCCATTTCAATTTCAATTAGTGCCTAATTAATGAGTCCACACCATGAGTAATGGATATTCAAAGAGCGGCCAAGACAAATCTAATTAATTAATAACATCAAAACTCCTCAGGCAAAACTAGAAGTACGAGCATTCATAATACATATTTATTCACTTTAATCTCTTTAAAGGCTTTCCCAACTATCGAAAGTGCACACTCTCCGACACCTGACTTCCCTCACCTGACTTTAAGCTGCCACCCCGCATAACTCACCGGACCCAACTCGGCATCGCCAATCACAGCTTCTATTAAACCTATACACAACTTTTTCTCGAGCTCCACATTAGTTGCCTCTAGTTAAGGATCCAACCCGAGCTGACTACCCCACCACACAAACTCGCCCAGATAGACATTTTTGTGGCCGCTATCGAGTACCGCAGACATGAAATTTTCACAAAGTAGTAAACTTTATGCCGACACCGTCGACGACGGACCCGCACACACACGCACTCCTACCCAAACCCTCGTGCACATACTCACTAACACCACTAAATGGAGTTTAGTGGGAAGGCAAAAAATGAGAACAAATATTTTAGTCAGGAAATTGAGGCCAGCAGATACCCTGGCAAACAACAAAACTCATTTGATATATACGTATTTTTTTAAACTGAAGTATTGTTTAACAAAGGTGTTCTTTGAAGGCATTGAACAATATTAGACATCAGAAAATCAAACAAACTATAGTGTAATCCAACAAAAATAGTATAACAGAGATCATTTTATATTAAACTTGTTTATAATAAAACTTATTCAGTTATTAAAAGCTTGCTCATCAATATACCCTAAAAAACTTCAAAAGCAACCATACTCTAAGCTTCAGCTTGCAGCACTTGAAATAAAATTCTCTCGTCTGCCCATTAAAACGTTTTCATATCCTTTATGGATTGAAGGGTACAGGGTGTATGGGAAAGAACAAAAAAAACTGGAAAGCGGAAAAAGCAATGAGTGGAGCGAACTTTTTCATCCACTTTTTTGTACATGTATCTCTATATTTATGGAACTTTTTCAATTTGGAACTAAAGTTTTTGGTATTTCGCGCACATTTTTATTCATAACAAAGCGAATCGTGACCGGCCGCAAGGAGAAAGAAAACAACAGCATCAAAAAGAACGAGAAAAGTAGAGGAAGGGGAGGAGAGAAACATTTAAATGCAAATTGCTTGTGCCTGGGCGTCATACATTCGCCATTTCATATGATATATGTATTCACAAATAAAAGCTAATTTGAATTGTGCGAATGCATTAAAGTAACACTATTGAATAACCAAATATTTGCCAATTTGAGGGCATTTCTGTATTTGTGCAACGTGGCGTATTAATGATTGAGTAAATTACTCTCCTTCAGAAAGCATTGACCTAAGTGGTTAACAACAGCCTAACTTTTCAGACTAACCATTAAGCTTAAGTCGGTGCACCTCTTGCCACCATAAAGAACTGTCAGTCAGGTAAGAAAATGTTATCAGAACTATTCGACGCAACTCAGCGGGATCTGAGTTCCCATTGTGGCCCCTTATGGCTGAACAATTTCAATTGCGACTCGCAGCAGAACTCAGGAAGCGGAAAGCAGCAGCCTTTGCCTTCGGTTAAGTGCTCTCGCATTCTCGTATGACAAAATGCTCATCCGCTGACAGAATGTGCTGGGCAGGGGTAGGCAGGCTGTCTTTGCAGCAGTCGAAGAAAGTCATAAAAAGCACACGAAACTGCAGTTGCACTTGCACTTTAAGGCAGAATCCAGTTGTTAAATTGTCTGTGCATTTAAATGCACTTAAAACGGAAGTACACGGCAGCATTTAATGGCTAAAAGGGGGCAATTAATCAATTACAACCTCTGCTAGATCGATTAATGCAATGCAGAGACGTTGACAATGGCAGCCTGCCCTGCGAACCATGAACTTGTCATTTTCACATTGTTTCTCCGGTGCTTTATTATATGACTACTATATGAACTGTATATATCCTTATCAATTAACTGAACTAATGACAGTGTTAATAAAAACATAAAGAGTTAATAGTACTGTGCGTAAGTGCTAAGTGTATTCCAATTAAACGCAAATTGAAAGTAAGTCAACGTACTAAGCTAGATCGGAATCGCAGTCGACATTTAATCAGAATAAAATATGACATCCCAAAATCCTTATTTATTTTATCACTTGCATAAATAGAATATTTAACGGCTTTATCGATATTAAAGTTGTTTGAGGGGAGGTTCCTTTCTACATATTTAGCCGTAAATCAACAAGGGTTAAATTTGCTGTTTGTACAATTGTTCTGGCTCCAATTAGAACACACCTTCGGAATAAATAAAGAGAATAACTTCTCTTTCTCTATATTAATGGAGTGGAACTGAATCAGTTAAAAAATAGTTTTAATGTGTTAAGGCAAGGCTTGGCATGTATTTGTTCAACTTGCAACAACGAAACTTGGAAAAAATTATTACATTTTAGAAATTTAAGACTATGGAGTACAATTTCAGATCATTCCGAAAGGAATGTTGTTTACGTAATTTATATTATATCGATAAAATGAACATTCGAAAACAAAAAACTAATATTGACAAATTGTTTTCTGTTTTACCTCACTAACAAATTATAAATAAATTTCTTAAATTTCGAAATTTTAATTTGCAACGCATTCAAATAGAGTAAGTCGGATCAGTAGATCCGAGATAAGTGCGATCAAAGTGTTAAAAATTTATGAATATCCATTGGAGCATGTACGTTTAAGAGGCTATTGGGAAACTATGCATCGAATCGAAAAATTGTTTTGCTTACATACATATTCTCAAAATATAAAGCTTCGATGTTGGGCAAAAATCAAAATTGAATTTGAAAGCTTTTAATTGACTTTGTTTATAACTGAGTTATTATTTTATTATTATTATTATTTAATTGATTGTAATGGATTTATTTATCATGTTTACGTTTGTAGTTCACTTACCTATAACCACTAAGCAACGAACATATAGAGTACTCAAACAGCGGAATCTATTCATCTAATGCAATGCGGAGATGGGGACCCCTGAAGACGAAGTGTTTCATGATTGAGCGATGGACTCTCTTCGTTAGAAACGCACATCGGCAGCAAGTCAGTCGCACAACGACAGCGGAACGATGAGCATGGGTGCGATTCTTTGCGCTGTGCGATCGTTTCAATGTGTGCGTATATGCATGCATAAGCCCGCATATGAATGTATGCGTTGCTTGTGAAGTTTGACAACAGGCAAATGCCCAGCGCGCTGGCAGCGTGAAGTTAATTTTGTGTTTCGGCGTCGAGAGCCAAGAGACTGAAGCACAGTGGGCAAAAATGGTTATCTTGGGGCGAATATTGTATAACATTCGAAAACATGTGGCTTGTTTAATAAGGATAATTTTATATTGTAAATATATATTTATGTATTCCAAATTTTTTAGTTTTCATTCATAAATTTTGTCAAAATTAGTTAAAACGTAAACAAAATATGTACGTAAGGTACCCAACACTTATTGTTAGACTTGATCAATGATTTATCAAAATGTGGCGGTAAGGCGATTATAAATATGTTGAGGAGAATTAATCGAGGTTAAGACGCCAAAGCGCAAACACGTGAATTCAAGCAAACTAATATTAAGTTATAAGTTCAACTGTAAACTAACAATATATTAAATGCCTAATAAATTAAAATAATATTATTTACTCGAGTTAAGAATCTATACGGAATCTATATATAACTCCTTTTCTGCTATCAACTAATAATCCAAAACAAATTGATTTTGTTAGCAATTTAAATTAATCTGATCAATTCCAGCTGGTTACTGATTGCTGTTTGCTAGCTACGTGCTGCAATAATCGATTAATTACCGCGTAGGTCGCGCTGTGTCGCAGGGAACAACAATTAACTGACTATAAGTTATGTTATTAGCTGCAACCCGAGCATGTTCATGAGGCCAGGACACTTGCCGTCGTTTAGTATAGGTATTTCAGTTATACAATTCAGCCCACACACAGATACACACACACACTCGCATAGATACATTTACACTTGTATATGAATTAATCCATTGAACGGCAAGCGAAGGCGGGTCGCTGTTTCATTTGTGTGTGTGTGTGCAAGTGTATGTATTTGAGCAAGTGAAAATCGATTGTGTTGTTCGCATAATCCCACAAGTGCTATCGCCATCAATATGAAGTACTTATGTGCGAGTGTGCGTGTGTGTGCGTGCGTGTGCATGACATAAGGACTCATTAGTGTAAATAGCTCGGTTCTATGACCAAGTGGCAGTCAGTAGTACATCGGAATTGCTGCCTATTTGGGCATCATCCAAATTATCTGGGTGCCACTCAATTAACCAGAGCTAGCAGCAGTAGAGCAATCCTGTGATTGGCAATGCCTTTCAACATTGAATAAAGGTATAACTAAAGATATGACTGAAGTTGGGAGTCAGCGAGTGAGAGTCCACATTAGTAATAAATTTCTCTTTGAGAGCAGTAAACAGAAACTAAACAAACACACTAAGCTACTGAAACTACCTTCTTATTTCCCAGCATTGCTTGTAATCTGTATTTGCCATTCTCTTTAATCTTATTTGAAAACGCAAACCAGCCTCGATTCGAGTTGAGTTTCAGTTGTCTGCGGTGAAGTGGCGTGTGTAGAGAGCAGGAGCAGCCAAGCATGAATCTAACATAAAACGTAATTTTCCTTTCTCGTAATCCTTATTTTAACTGAGTTCGCATGTGTGTGTAGATACGCATTTGTATGCTAATATGCTGGCGAACTCAATACCAATGCGAGTTGCTTGTGTGTGTAACAAAGTCGGATCCCTTTAACAGATTTCTGCCATTTGCGCCATTGTTTGCTTCTCTCGCAGTCATCGTCACGCCTTGTTAAATTCCTAATGTGACATACTCGCACACACACACATGGTAATAGACACTGTCTGTCACCTTTCGTCGCGCCATTCGCATCTCATTAGCCGCCCAATCAAATCCGACTGTCCGCCCAACCAAAATATTTAATTCGTTATTTTTTGGAGCCAGCTAAATACGCATGCACACACTGCGTATGCGTAATGCGAAATGCCCACGACAAGTGCAGTTGAAATACAAATTAGTTTCGTCTGCCCTCACACTGCATTACATATGTGACAAGTGTTGGCGATGGCACGGCTTGAGTGTGGCTCATTTGCATGCTTCGGATTCGCACCTTGATGGCGTGCCACTGGGTAAATTTGCGGGAGAGGGGAATGGAATTAAAGGAATATGCGATTGCGAAAAGCGAAGAATATAAGGCGTGACACACATTACACATTTTACTGAATTCAATTAACAGCCATTTGCAGAAGGTGAATGTGGAATGTTAACGGAAAGTAAACAAAAAAGGTTAATAAAGAGTTGTCATGTTACTGTGCCATATCTCAACCACGATATCTTCCGAATGCGCTGGCTTATGCTATAGACTCGACATTAGGAAGTTCCTCTTTCTAACCACAAGTATGTTTTAAGGCTGTACCCTGAGTCCTCTTTATTTATTCGTGTATTATGTAGCATTCTGTGCGGTCTTTAGGAATAACCATAATATACTTTAAGTTGCTGTCTCATTAAAGTTACCCTTACAGGCCTATTGTACGAATACTCCAATCCAAGCCACTCTTTTAGCTGGTCTCATTGGGGCAGTGCTAACGCTTGACTTAAGCATTATTGCTCTTGTTGCTGTTGTTGCACAAGTATTTCTGAGGGAATTAAGCAAGTTGTACAAAGTGCCACTTTAACTGAAAGTTAGCAAAATTAACAGCAACTCAAATACAACACACAACAAGCAGCAACGGCAACTTTTGAGCCTCCAAAGTTGGAACAAAGAATAATTGCACAATTTCGTATTTTCTGTTTTCATTTCCTTCCAGTTTGAAGCAAAAATGTTTACGGACTTTAAACGGAAAGTTTTAAGGCCCCTCCGACTGCAGTACGCCGTTCGTGCTCGCTTTGACTCCGTTCTAGCCATATTGGGGCTGACAAACGGCTGCGTTTGTCATGTGTTACCCTGCGAGCAATATTTTCCGGCAGACGGCAAATAAAAATCCCTAAACTTATGTTGCCGCCTGGCAGCAGACAACGACGCTGCCGACGTCGCCTTGCAGCAACATCAAAGGCAGCTGGAGTCGAGGCCGAGGCTGGCGAAGAGGATGCTGTGTAGAGCTGTGAATTAACAGCACATTGAATCTGGTTGCATTTTTTCCATGGTCCAGACACATGCAGCACGCAGAGACATTGCGACGTTGATAAGTTTGCATATAAATTGTGACACAGGCGAGTACGAGTGTGTGCGTATCTCTATGTGTGCGTGTCTGTGTGCGGAGCATATTTGGAAACTACTTGAAGACGCTGCCAAGGCGACGGCAACAATTTTATTTATGTGCTGGCAAAACTATTAGCTGAGATTTTCATTAAATTTATAAGTATAAGTAACCCCGGCAGAGCGCAGTCTTGCTACGAGTATATTGGAAAACTTTGCGCAGAAAGCTCTGCAGCTATTTACCCCGAAACTTGTTCACATTCTGCCCGGCCATGCGGCGTATGAGTAATGCATGCTGGCACACACAAATGTCAAAGGTTTCAACTTTGCCACACACACTCACTATCACACACACAGACTGGCGCACACACACACGACAGAGACAAACAGCGGCAACAAAGCAACGCCCAAAGACGCCCCCTGAAATGTGCCACGCCCCCTTTCGGATGCTGTGACATGCCCCAAAGTCATCCCAAGTGCCTGTTGTGTCGCATTGAATTTATTGGAATTTTTGTTGTGCCAGCGAGTCGAGGGGAGTGGAGGCATGTGGGGACGACTCGGACCAAGCACACACAACAACATCCCGTCCATTTGTCCATCCGTCTGCCATTCCCAGTTATTGTCCTTGTCCCGGGGCGAAAAATATTTCCCTTGTCTTTCTCACTTGAAGAAGAACAATTTTGTAAATGTCCCATTGTCCGTCGCTTGACATCGGTCAGCCGCGGGGCCAACCACAGTCGCAGCCGTTGCTCGTGATAAATATAAATATAATATGAGCTTCACTTTTCTATTACAAAAATCTCTCTCTCTGTCTCTGTCTGGCCGGCAAATGTTGAGTAATTTGCAGCACATAACCCGAATGTTTTATTCATATTGCAGTTATAAAAAAAACTGTAACGTCACCGCAGGCCAATCGCATCAAAGTGAAATAAAACAAGTAACGAATGCTAGGTTTGATAGAAAGACACCCTTCGGCCAATTTCTAAAAACATTTCTATATTCAGCATCAAATTGTTCAGCCTCCTATTGTTTCATGTGCGCTATGCGAAGTGTGCAGCACAAATTTCAAATAGTTTTCAGAAGCATATGGTATACAGTAACCTTCATGCCAAATTAAGAGTCTCTTGACAGACAGACAGGCAGATACACAATAGGAACATGGCTGAATAAACTTGGCCAGTGATCCTAAATATATTATATTTATATATTATATATACCTCTTTGGGCCTCTCTCTCTCCCTACTGCTTGAATGCTGCTTGACAATGATTGTATTCTGCACAAACCTCGTATACCCTTCTATACCATTTTCAATCATTGCAGGGTATACAAATCATTTAGCTGGAGCAGAATGACTGTCTGCGGATGGGTGCGGGGTGGGTACTGTATAGCAGACACTCGCATTCGCACTCCCGCCATGTTTGCACATTTATTTTAATGGGCACAATAAATAAATATCGATTAAAAAAGTCAGGTACCAAATAGAGAAGGAGAGAATGGAGCAGAGGGGGAGAGGGGTACATTTGGGGGCCCGGGGCACTGAGCTGTCATCCAGCACGTGCAGAAACTTTGTCTCCAGCTGGTTTAGTGCCGGCTCCCCCGGGCAATTAGCCTGGCAAAAGCTTCTGATAAGGCTAATGCTGAATACGGCTTTGACTGGAACTCTGGCACTGGGACTGGCTCTGACTGCGGCTAATTGAAAAAGTTGCAATCTGTGCCAAGCGCAGGCGATGAAACAGAGCTCAATATCAAAATAATAATGGCAATACATGAATCTGGGCAAGGGAACAGGAATATGCTAAATAACTTTTAAAACATATCAAATATAAAACGTTTTAACTGTGGGAAAATAGTGTCTCTGTGTATTTATGTACACTTCCTAATGGATCTTTAAGGTTTCTCATATTGATGGGAGTAATTCAGGTTAGTTGGTCCCATACGCATAAGCCCAGTGAACGCAGCATAGCTAGTCTTAAATTCGTGCCTCGTGGCAAAATTGTTCAAATTGTTATTATGGGCATAGAGAAGGCTGACCTGGACAACAATGGGATTGTGTTCGAGCCGAGTCGAGAGTGCTGTTTGGCAGACATTTGCATAATAAGCCTGGTGAATGAGAGGCCCAAGAGAAAGACTGAGAGAGGAAGGGAGAGGGCGAGTCAGTGCTAAGCAGTGCATGAAATTGTTGTGCCAGCAGCAAAGTCAGGTTAGATACCGTAGATCCTATAGATACTGTAGTGCATACTACGGTGGCCACTGTGGCCTTGGAAAGTGGCCACTGCCCACTGCCCACTGGGTGGCCCGGACGGTAGCTTAAGCCAAAACGGAAAGCATAAATTCTCGTACGATATGAGAAGAGCCAACAAACATCCGCACATAAATAAATCATAAATATTAAATGAAAATGAGAATGAAAAATGTGCAGCAGCAGCACGAGTTATGGAAGGAAGCGCACAGAACCTGTCAGCGCGGGACTGCCCGGCTAGCAGCCACGCCCACCTCTCCGCCCCACCCTCTCTTCTCACTCCCACAGAGAGTATAATGCAGGAGCCAACAATGCAGCAGGCGATCGCATGATTAGCGGCAGTCCACAGCAGAGCAGACTGTGGCAAAGCAGTGCCGCATGGTGGGCAGTAGAAGAGGGGGCGTGGCATTCGCAATGACTCACACAGGGCCGAGATACCCAAGTAACCAGGTAAGTGCCGAGCAGAGAATATAAGCAAGGCCTTGGGCAACGCACGATGTTCTCACAATGTGCAAAATTACTAAATTCGATATGCAATTTATAAGCTCTGTCTCTATGTCTACCTCCACCTCTCCCTTTACGTCCCCCCTTGTTCCACTCTCACGAACTTGTCTGGCCCTTTCGGCAATGTTGCCCGATTACGAGTTTGGTAAGTACTGTTTGTTGATATCTGGCCAAAAGCTTAAGTGCAGCATGCAACAAAAGTAGAAACAGAAACAACAAAAGACGAACTAAAATTTTATGCTTTAATGCGATTTGGCCAAGAAGAAGAAAAGGACCAGCTTGTTATTTGCCGTTGTCTGTAAGCTGCAGCCTGAGCTAAGCAGTTTTTACTACTTTAGTAATACCCGATACCCTGGGAGGTGTGCAAAGGGGGTATGCTGAAGTAAAAATGAAATGCTTGATTACCAAATGGAAAATATGATGAATACTTATTCGATTCTGATCATAAACGAGTTATCTTTTAAAATTCGAAATTTACAGGGTATATGGCGATGCATACTCCCAATAGCTTTACTGTTTCTCTGTAGCGTTCGCCATAAGCTTGCATAGAAAAAATTCAATTTCTTTCCTCAGCTCATGAAGTGATATACATACATATGTACGTCTGTTCAGTCTTTGTTTTAGATCCAACTAATTCAGCCCGAATCAAATGCGGTCTATGCTCGGTTCTCTGGGTTGTCCTCTGTTCTGTTGTAATCTAGCTATCCGGCGACCTGAGTGTGGAAATTAATTACTTATATACTGTTGCTTATACTTTATTAACTCCCCCCTACTGCCCCTCTCACGCCACTCACTCCATTATTTATTGTGGCCTGTGCCCACTTCCTGCGTGCATATTAATTTAAAGTCCTCCAAGAACATTCAACATTCATACATTTAAAAAGCGTTAACATATTTCCATGTGCATATTTCTACGAAACCAGCAGCACCGTATTCCCCTTCCACAACCCCCTGTCTCACCATCCCCAGGTCAGGCCTCGAGCGCACGCAGCTCGGCGAAAAAGAATCATTAATCATTTTTTAACATGCCCGACGACGCAGTGGCCGCCAGTGGCTGCCGGCCTGACTGGCAAAGTTTTCCTCGTACCCTCTGTCGGGTCGCCCAGGTCGGGTCATAACGCATTAACTTGGCGGAGCACTTGTAAAATCCGCATGTGGTTCACACTAACTGTGATATTATTAACTTGAAATGCGACCACATTCAGCGACCGCCACGCACCACGCACCACGCCACGCCCACGCTGCGGATGGACGACCGCGACAAATTTGAAAAATGGCCCAAAGTTTTATGACCATCCTCCTGGCTTCCCTCCCTCTTCCCCCACTTCCGCCATGACATACGACCCGAAATAAATATTTTTTGCCTGGCACGTTACAAATGCTTTGCGTCTGCAGTCCAAAACTTTGGCTTACGCGTGTGAGGGAGGCGCAATACCACGTGGGGGATTGAAGAGGACTGGCGTCATCCTCATACAGCAGACAGTCGAAAGTTTGAAGATTCCCGTCGCTCAGCTATTCGTTTTTAATAATGCACCGTTTACTGAAATTGTTATTCAAAATAACGTAACAAACAGGTCGCTCCGACCTTTGACCTGCCCGCGCAGGCATTTTCCGAATGCCAGGCATGAAATTTCATATGACGTTGCCGGCCTTCTTTCACCTCTTCCTCAACTGCCCACAAGTTGCCAAACTATCATCAGCTGTTGGCTGCCTCTTTCGGAGTGCAGGCGATGGGGAATGGGTGGGGAATGGGGAACCATCGGGACGGGTGGACTGAGCCACGAGCTTGGCACGACGAACTTCGGAATGTAAACACAAGCTGAAAAATACTGGTAACATCTACAAAGCTCTCTTTGATGGACTCTCTATGCCATCACACTCGCTCCCCATTTCTTCAACTCTCTCTCTCTCTCTCTCTGGCTCTCTATCGCTCTCTCTGGCTTTGGTATAAGAGTTCTTGCGGCTGCGCTAGTTTGGTATGTTCAAACAGCATCCGTTGTTTTCCGGATGTTTTATTTATTATTGTTTATTCTAAGTGAATTTAATTTTGAATGTGTTTGCGGTTGCGAAACTAACATGTGTACTGTGTACCCTGTACAACACACTCAGCCTAACACACATAACCACACACACACCGACACACGTGTTCACACTTCCGCCAAAACGAACCGAGTCTTTTAAGCTTCCCACAGTGGTTAAACAAGTTTTAGTTTACACCAACAGCGACTCGAGTCGAGCACAGCACAAGCTAGATTACCAAAGAGTATCCTACGTATTTCGAGTTGTTTGCTACAAGTATATATAATATATAAATTAATAAATACGTATTAATAGATTTACATTTATGCGCATTTAAAAATGATTATACAATATGATAAAGAAATTTGAGCAGTTTCAGTATCAGATTCGAATAGGAATGTATATCTATATACCACTAATCGTGAAGAGCATTGTTTGCATGAGAATCCTACCCATTTCAAATTGTACGTTTAACAACTCTGCAACTCTGTGTAACTACAGGGTATTCTAATCATCCGCTAATTCACGTTCATTAAACAAAGCATTATCGCGAACTTAAAGTAGAATATCTCCCCTTCAAGAACCTTCTATTTGTGTATTTACTTAAACCGGTTGGCTTCCACCGGTTGCACAAGTGAAATATTGTTTCCTACGGTAAACATAATAAAAACTTCTTTATTTTCTTACGCTAAACTGCGCTAAGTTCCCTCTCGGGCAATGGCAACCTCCTGGTCCGGAACATCAAATTCACGCTGATTTTTGTCATTAGAGGGAAGCAAAAACTTGAGCAGCAGCAACTGGAGAGCAACCAAACAAATGACACCCGCTGTGAGTCCACTCTCCCCCTCCCCTTTCCCCTTCCTCGTCGACTTTTACGTACGACCAATGGACACTTAGACAGTGCGCATTTTTAATGGTCAAAACTTTTATGTTTATTGTTTATGCGTTGAAGCAAAAATTTCCATGAACTTTTCATTGTTCCGGTTTGGCGGCGCAAAAACTTTTAGCGCACAATGCACTTTAATTTTCCCGTCAGTAGGATTCCTCTCACTTCCAGATTGGCAATTCTCCCTCTTTGCACATAAGAAACGCGACAAAACAATGCAAAGCCGAATGTTGCAGCTTAAGTTTATGCGACAAAAACTTGGCCAAATGACTACAACACGGTCAGAGGGAGCAGTCAGCTCGGGGCACGGAGAGGTCAACTCCTGCTTCAATGACTGCTTGGGCGTTTCATTTGCGGCAAATACACGCATTCCTCCACTCGACTTTATTGGCTGCCAAACGAATCCACATAGCACACACCTCTCCCTCTCCCTCTCCCTACCTTCCTTAGGGATACTCGAGCTGAAAGCAACTTGACTTCAGTCCATTTCGCTAAAATGGCGACACAATGAACTTGCCTGCAAGCTTTCGTTTGGCTGATCAGCATCTCCTCCCTGCATTCAGAACTGTCTCTCAGACTCCTCACACTTGCCCCTCCGGCATCTTGTTAACATTTATTTTTTAGCTGCTCTTCACTTCTTCTCTTTCCCTCTGCACTTGATAAATTCTTTATATCACGGTCTTCCAATTCAAAAAGTTACAGTAACTTTTCCCTTCTGTTTTTGCATTGTTTACACTTAAAACGGCATTTTCGGGTATTTTTGTGAATTCCAAATCAAGAGTTAATAAAGGGAAAATACAACATGCACACTGTTGTCCGATTACTCTGTATTCTGACTTTTTGCTGGGTATTATGTGTTATAATAATAAGACAACATTTGGCTTCCTTTTATAAACCAATACAAATACACTTTAAATTCCGAACAACAAAGTCTTCTACTCCACATATGCACGCTCGTATATGGTTGAGATCGAACTTTAACTTTAATGACTTTTTGGGTTTTATTAATTTAGTTAATATGTAGAAGAAGAAAATTGCTAAGAAATCGGATTAGAAATATTACAAAATAGAAGGCATAGAATATTTGAAATAAACTTTACAAGCCTGTGCAATACATAAAGTATGTCTCTAGCTTTTAAAATAGTTATAATAATCTTATCAACTAAGAGATAAGGGACTCAAATCCTTCCGAGCTTAACAGTCAATACTGGATAATTACCGTAAAACATCATTCCTTTTTCTAAGTATTAAAATTATACGTACTTAAGGAACTTGGAAATGAAATACAATTCTTAACGAAATCAAATTTGTTATTCTGGAGATTCCATAATTTGATTTGTTATTCTGGAGATTCTTAAGTTTGATTTTATTTCTTTTTCTTCTTATTTCTTACTTTCTATGCCTCATTGAAAGCAACTGAATCAATTCTTCCGTCTCTTATCAGATCTTAAAGTTTGACAGAATTATATTTACAGCATAATAGTCGCACTATATCATTCCTCTTGTCTACGGCTAGGGAACTCAGCACTCGACAAGCTGTTGCTGCGACAGCTCCGCAATGCTTTTCGCGCAACACACACCACACCTTCACACCCTTGCCAATGCAGCCCCACTCAGCCTGTCACCAGCCTGTGGGAATGCAACACATTGGCACTTGACGTGCCGCAGCTGTTGCCAAGGTGGCAACAAATTGGCGCCGGATTGGCCATTTGCTTAGTCCGCCGTGTAGAAGTAGCAAGAAAGAGCATCAGCAGCACTTTGCATTAAATGACATAATAAATTGCTGTAAATGTCGGCACGAAATAACGCTGAGCCTCACACATACACACGCACAGGCAACACACACACATACAAAACGAGATATTCCTGCCATTTTAGAAAATATTCTTTTTCTCTTTTTCACTTTTTCGTTACATTTTGAAATGTTTTGCACTTGCTGCAAAGCAGAGTGTAAATATGCCCTAAAGTGGTATGCAGCATCTGCCGTTGCCACGGCCTGTTGTTGTTGTCGGTCGTGTTGTTGTTGTTGTTGTTGCTGCTGTCAGTCACAGTTGTTGGCTCCTGCAGCTGAAAGTGAAATGTTTGCCGAGAGCCGGTTTCAACAGCTTAACCCAAAAAATTGTTTGATATTTTTAGAATAAAATATATATGTATATATATAATTTATTGCTTTAAGCTGCTTCTGTTGCTGCCTGAGCCGTCGAGTCTGTCAATAATTGAAAACTTGTCGAAAGCCATGAAAGCAATTTGCCGCACAGATGACAGAGAAAAGTAGGAAGATTGCAGGACCGTACCATGGAAATTGGCCCGTTTTTGGCACAGAAATTGCATAATAATAATGCCTTCTCTCCTCGTATCATGTGCATATGAGAAACGTGGGGGGCAGAAGAGATTGTGACACAAAGTTATGACAATGATGAAATGGAAACGACATAGACGAGTCGCAGGGGGACAGTGGCGGGCACAGGCACGGGAACGATGCCCATCGCTGATGATGATGATGATCCGCAGCAGGAGCGAGCTGTGGGAGCAGCAGCAGCAACAGCAGGAGTTCGAATGTCCTGGCATCGCGTTTCCATGGTCGCCAGATGGCAACGTTGAAAAATAAGACATTTCTCTCTCTCCGTTTTCGTGGCACTTTTGACTTCCTTTTTTCCACCCTCCTTCGCCTCCCTCTTTGCCTGCCACAAAGTACAATTTCATTTTATATCCCCTAGCATGCACATGTGTGTCCATGTGTGTGAGTGTGTGTGTGACGAAATTTTCACACATTTACATAAAAAAGATGTTGAATATGTGGGTAGAAAAAAGAAGGCCCGTTCCACCAATGCAGTCGAGTTTCACTGCAGAGGCCCAGGCAACGCGTAGAATCTCGCATAACGTGACATTGCCCTACACACGGCTCCAGATTGGGCCTATTTGTTCTGCCTAGACTTTTACTCAAACATTTATTTAAAAGCTTTTATAAAAACAGTGTATATATTCAAAATAACTAACAATTCAAAAAAAAAACCCCATCAAAATAACGGTAAATTGTTTTAACAGTTCGAAACTGAGTTATTTTTTTATTCAAATTTCAATTTTGAAATGTATTTACAAAAAAACCTTATTTACATGTACATATATTTTATTTTTATTTAATTTAATTTAAAGTCGACTAAACACAGTCGACTAAATTAGATATAAAGAATTATTTAAAAAGTCAATTCAAAATAATTAAGCCTAACGATCAAATTTACAAAATTTTAAGGTGATTAAATTTAAAATTAATCTAATTTAATTTAATCTAACATATATGTAGATTACTATATATTGTTTGTCATTTTCTAAAATGATTTTATTTTCAACCTGTTTTGACTGTCCTGGAATATTAAGTTTTTGTTTTTTAAATCCCTTTACAATACAAGGAATTTCTTTATATGCTTTCGTAGCTCATTGTTGATTCCTAAAGCCTTAGCCCGCATGGAATCCCTACGATCCTAAGACATTGCCACAACCCCTAGTCCTGCTGACATTGCATACTTTCACTAACTTGACTCGACTTGAGACAAGAGAAGTTCCGCAAGGCAAGACGAGTCGCGTCGAGTCGTCACAGAATTTGCATGCCAATGCAGACAGAGGGCGCTCAGTCATTTCCTCAGTCATATGTGACATAGCATGACAGAAACACAAGAAAAGAGAAGAGAAAAGCGAGAGAGGGCAGGGGCGAAGAGAAAGAAATAATAAAACTTTACGAGTAGCAAATACACTTAAAAAGTAATAAAATATTTTATTGCAGCCTCGCAAAATGCATGAAGCGTTCGCAGCAAACAGTGAAGATGGATATTCTGGCAAATATGCAAAAATAAATTGTATTTCGCTGGGCATGAAAATTGAAAATGACAAATGAAAAAGGAATAACTCAACTCGCAGCGAATTCTATTCAGAAGACCAAGAAGCCGCAGTGGCAAGTAAAATATTCATTAGCGCATTGTCATGCTGTGGATTGGGAAACTAAAGGCAACTAATGGCAGCTAACGGCATCTAATGGGTAGCGAACGGCAGTTCAGCTAGCTCTTCTCGGCACATAATCCACTCTAATCAATAAATGAGCTCTTTATGTGGCTCTAAGAAGTTAATTTGATGAAACCACAGTCAGACGTCACAGTTTGTAATGTGCGTGTCACAGTGGGCGGGTGGGCGTCGTACTGGGAGTGGGAGTGGGAGTGGCACTTGGCACTCATGCGGCACTTGTCTGGCAGTCTGTCTCCCCCTTTCAACCCCCGCCACAGCCCACAGTGCCAAGTTGGCACTGCCAACTGAGCTGTCTCGCAACGCAGTTCATCAATCAAATCAGTGGCTGTTAGTCAAGCAGTCATGTGATTTGATTGATTCACGCTAAAAATCCGTACTCAAACAGAGAAGCCCCATCCCCCTCTCTCCCCCGCCTGTAATGCTGGCAATGAGCAGCAAGCTTGAGGAGCAGCCAATTCATCCTTGTCGCCGCCATTTTCAGACCGCATTTAGTGTCGTTGCCATCGCATTGTTTATGCCTCGGCAGCCCCGACGGCAGCGTTCCCACGCTGCGAGGCAACAGGAGCAGCTGCAGCAAGAGTCTCTGGCAGTGACTGAATCAATGCACGGAGCAAGTGCAGCAAGTGAGCAAACAATGTTTTAACCGCAGCTGCCACTTGCATTGATTCTCGAGTGCGTCTGGTGTCGTCGGCAATCGATAAGCTTGCCACAGTCTCAGCTCGAGCTCAGGCTTCGCGAGCTGCATCCTCCTTCTCGTTTTTACTGCCTCCCACTTTGTGCCACGGACAGCTACTTAAGCAGATTCTTACGCAGCAGGGGTATTCATTTGTCACTGCGCCGAGGAGCGGCAGCAATTTAAATTATTCAAACAAGACGCGCTGGCAACTTGGGGGAACACACAGAAGCATCATCAAGTGCTCCCCGGGTGGTGTTTGGCTTACAGAATTGTTACGCCCGTCAAATTGCCCAATTTTATGTTCAATCAATAAATATCGGGGCTGGTAAGCTACGAGCTACGCGGCTACGTGTTAGCTGGCTCAATTTATTTGATATTCATGCAACATTAACATGGATTTTTATTAGTATCATTTTTTGAAAAAGGGTTTTCGCCACTCGTTTCCTTGCCATCCCTGCTCCTACCCCCCTCCCCCTGTCCCGCTTTCGCTCCCTATCTCCCCAACTAATAAAAAATAAACGAACACTTCCTACAGACACTTCGTCCACAGACAGTACTCCACAACGAACTATACGGAGAGAGCCAGGGGCTAAGGCTACTAAGGGCTTAGCAGTGGCTAAGCGAATTTATATTTTGCCAACATTTCGCTATAAAATAAAAAATAAAATCAGCTAGACCTAAAGCGACGTAAAGATATCCCTTAGTCGAACAATGTAACACAAAGCAGTATAATATCAAATGTTCTAGAAATCTTTATGAACTGGGACTACAAAATAAAAGACACATTTGCACAATAGACTGAGCTAGAGTGTGTATTTCACATATACCCCTCTTCGACTCGGCAAAGGGTATGAAAGGACAGGCAGGTAAAATAAAATGCCAGTTGTGGGGATGTGCCCGGGGCACACAGGGTAGTGTCAGGTGTACGTGACTGTTGCCCTTTGAACCCAGAAACTGCGGCAGCTGTGCCGGGCATAAAAACAAATCAATACGCCCGTTTGATTGGCACTTTGCATTTCAAACCTGAAACTAGAAAGGACTCGTCGAGATATCCCCAGCTGTATACAAGACTATCTTTATGCTTAGCACTTTAAAGTTGAAGCCAATTGAACATAGGAGCTTTGTGGCAATGACATTAAAACTACTTAATCCATCCTAATTGAATCACGCCAAATAAAGTTCATGTGTTAAACAATGAAATATTAACTGTAATTTGAATTAGTTTTCATTAAATTTTAATCAGTATAATTACGATTTGTTGAGTAAATAAATAAAGTTTTACTTTTAGAGAAACATTTAATATATTTGAAGCCCAAACTGCTTTTTATAAATTGCTCGTACTCTTCTTACCTAAATTAGAGTTTGTCATTACCCATAACTATACGATAGTGCTCTGCCAGTTAGCTGATTAGACGACTCGTGGTTTCTCTTTGCATTGGCAGCAGCATTCATTTAACTCGAATTAATTAAACTTGTGCTTGTAATACAGCCAAAGGGCGTTCTGTATTCAGACACCCTTGAAAACGCCCAGATCAAGCTGCTGAGCAAAGCAGGGGAGGGTGCTGCTGGTTTGCGTACTGGCAACAAGTGTCTCAACTTTAGCTTTGAGTTAAGCGGAAAGACCACAGAACCCCGATGTTTAGCCATTCCGAGTGCTATTATGGGCGACTCCTGGCCGGCATCAAATGTCTCACGTTTCAGCCACTTTCTCGGCCATAATTAGAGCCAAGAGCAATTTGAAAAACACTTGATGCTGGCAATTAAAAAGTTGAACAACATTTTTCTTTGCCTCTACTTGTCAAGGGTTACCAGGACGTACTGCCCCTCCTTCCCTCTCCCCTGCAGGTTACTACTGCGCACTCTGCAGCCTCGGCGCTTCCGGCTGCAAGTGTAATTAATTAGTTTTCAATTTCACTCAGCTAAATATGCATAATTTATGTGCCGGTGAGCAGGATAAACGGACGGACGACAAAGCTGGAGCAAACACGCGGGCCAGCAATCCGGGCCAGGAACCTCACGGTCATAATAAAATTTACTAGCTAGTTATTACTGGACTGAGCTGCTCTCAATTTTATTCTTTTGCTATTCTGCTGTTTATTTCCTTAATTTTTCCTCTTACTTTGCTAGCCAATTTGTGCGCCAATTACTTTGTTTCTGTGTGTGTGCGGCGCAAGGGCAGCACTGGAGTAGCTGCTGCTCGATAGAGTGGCTGCACTTCTAGCTTGCCTTTTGCTCTGAACTTCCTCTATTTCCGTAACAAACATTTCCGTTTCGCATTGCAGCAAATTTATTGTTTCCGTGCGGTTTTGTCATCCTGTAGTAGGTGCTGCCGCTGCTCCCAAAATCGTTGCATACTTTTGCGCGCAGTTTAAATTGTGCCGGACTGACAAACTGTGCTGAGATTATCGACGGAAAAACCCACCTCAGCCTCTGAGCTCCCCCGACCACCCGCTGACAGCCCACTTCCGCCCGGAAATACGCATTTAGTTGCATGCGGAATTGTTACATTTTTACGTCAACAAGCAAATTAGACGCGTTTTTTTTCTTGTTCTTCTTGTCTCGACGTCGTTGTAGTCGCCTTAGCTATGAAAAATGTAACTGTCGTTTCTAATAAATCATTTCGGCAAATTCCAAGTGACTTTTGTTTGCCTCACTGCCGCTGCCAACTTGGCGGCCGTTTCGCCGACTGTTTGTACCTTTTTCCGTTTCCGCCAGCCCATCAAACCGACGACATTCCCCTGGCTATGCTTCCCCTGGCCCCCTGTTTGCGCGCGTGTGTGTGTGTGTGCATGCAAAATGCGAGTATTTTCTGCGCCGTCATTCCAACTGGCATAATTAATTACCCGAGCCGCGCAGCTCCCAAGCGGCATCGACTGTTCGTGTCGCTGCGTGTGCCGCAAAACGTGGCAGCGGTGTCGGCGGCGACCCTAACCTCACAATGCCGACTCACTTGACAATCAACGCCCCGGAAACGGAACTGGGAGTCGGGGCTGGAAGGCCGGACTCAGGTGCGGCTGCTGCTGACAGCTGGCTGAGAGTTTAGCGGAAAGGAAAATAAAAAGCCAACGGTAATTGGATGATTTTAATTATATGAATTTATGCCCGGCACTGTCCCGTGGTATGACTCGAGAGCAGCTGCTTATTCAGCCTTTACCTCTGCTGCGTGCCTGCTGTTTGCAGATCGAGAAGTTCAGGTTTCTGAAAAATTGAATTGCATTTTACGAACACTGCGAGCAAAGTCAGCGCTTTGACAAACAAATTAGATCTTAGTTTGCAATTGAAGATATGCATGAGGTAGAAAGAACAATGAATGTAATTACCATGATAATAACCATATATGTATGTAAGTATGTATCTAGGTCTGTTTCTGCTTATGTGGATGGATCGGCAGGTGGAATGAACTAAGGCTATTTCAGCGATAAACAAAAATAAAACTGCTTCCCGCTTGGTGCGACACTTTTCAATTAGGCCTCACCCCACAAGAAGCGTTCCTCTTCACTCCGCGTCGCTTTCAGGACTTCCAGTCGGGCATCATTAGAATGGAATGCAATTCAATTGGAGGCAGACGTTGGTTCGCCCGGCCACATTCGGGATCGAAGAGACTCAGTGCAGGCAATATGCGGGTGCGTCAAGCTGCTCTCAAATATATCTGTCTGAACGTGTGTATCTGTGTATTTGTGTGTGTGTGCGTGTGTGTGTGTGTGAGTGTCTGTGAGTGAACATTTGGCAGCATGAAATTGAGTGAGCTGCAGACTTGACGTACCTCAGCCTCGACTCATCTCGGCCTGCAGTAGACGCTGAGCAAAGTCACGATGTGTTCTGAATAAATAGAGAGAGAGCAACGTCTCACTCATGACCACTCTGTAATAGTGTTCCTTCAGTCCCACGCATTCTCCCACACTCACAATCGCACTCGTATATGAGTTATCACTTGGGCCACATTGATTTATGCAGTCGCCGAGCAAGAGACCCGTATGGGAGCTGAGATAAGAATTAATTGGCAAGTGCAGTGTGCAAATAAATTGCACAGCCCAAGAGGACGTAGGTAGGGGGAGAAAGGGGTGCACGCACAGGAGTCCGCCTGCATAGCAAGCAGCGGGAGCATTGCCACTCGGAGCTGCTCTTAATGCAAATGTGACAAATGTTTTACGACTGGCTGCGCCAGCATCGACGTTGACTCCTGTTGACTCTGGCCAAACACCTGTAAATGGGTTTATGCCACAGCACACACTCGCAAATACGCACACACTCACACTCTGGCAGCGTCAGCTTGTTTGCATTTCACGCATATTTTAACCAGCTCTGGCTCTGCTCCTGACCCTGACGTGGTTGCACTTCAGACCAAACCCAACTCACTTCCATCTCAGTTGGCAATGCGTTTTTGTAAACATTTCCCATTTATACAGCCCTACTCCGCTCCCCCTTGCCACGGTCTCACTCCCTGTCCCCCGGCATTTACATGCAACATGCAGTTAATTAATTGCGTCTCCTTGCCACATTTAGGCCAAACAGTTGGGGGCTATTTGAATAACCTACACACAGATATGCGCCGCGATATGCATCGATGTCACTCCGTCTGCTCCGTCTGCATTCCCGGAAATTAGTCGCAAAATTGCGCAAACTCCAATTGGGGGCTAAGCAAATTTGCGCCTCATTCAAATCAGAATTTGAAGTGTCAATTAATTTTTCAGTGCAAAAGGGCTGAATACGACTTGACAAGCGATACTATAGATATAAATTGTTATGCATATGCACACCTCTTTGCAAACTTATGTATTTTGCAACTATGAAACCTTTCGTGGATAAACCTAGTCAATGTAGTGTCGTCTTTTATCAAAACATTCAACATACATACCCAAAAGAACAATTTTCAAATATCATGCTATTTTCATTTGGAATATAATTTGCATTCATATTGACTCTATGTCGAAATGAAACATTTCAATTATTCAGAGTTAGTATAAAAACAGAACTAATATTAATAAATGTTTGAAATTGTTGTTTTAAGAAGATCAAGTTTCATCTTTACACAAATTTTACCTCCAATTCATATTACCACAAATTAATTTCGAAGATAAATTCATTGATTCAATTATGTAATTTAAATTATTTTCCATTAATCGAATCAATGTAAACATTTAAAACCAGTAAGAAAAGCAACAGTCGCGCAGCACGCGACAGTGGGATACCCTTTGAACTATGTTCCTATGTATGTAGACATATACATATGCACATACTTTGAAATTATTCTCGACAGATGGCGCTCGCGCTTCGCGCTCGCCCGCCTACCTTGTTAGCTGACACAAGCACTTGGTTTTATGCACATACTTTCTTAAATAACTTCTATGTTTATTAACCGATCGGATTAAATTTTTTCGACAATACGTAGATATTTAATTCAGTTTATTATATGTTAAAGTCGGAAAGTTGTATCTTTTATATAGCGCTTATAAATTGAGTTAAAAAATCAAATTATTAAGGGTATAAAAACTGCAATTAGCTAAGAAGTCGACTGCGATGTGGTTTCTGAGTCAAAATGTGAAATACTTTAGAATTGAATTTGAATTGAAATCAGTTAAAATATCGACTCGAGCTATGTATGTAACATAAATCTTCCCAATTGAAAAGAATCTTTGCAATATCATGTTGTATAGGAGGATCTTAATTGTCTTGGATTGCGTACTTTAAATTCCCGCACACATATTCATCACTAGCTTGTGTGTTCTTTTACTTTGGGCACCTGGGAAAGCTGCACAGCGTACACTTATGAAGGGTCCCGATCGATAGCCAGCAGCTGTCGCTGTCGCATGGACAGTAATTTCCTGACGGGGTTGGCGAGCTCAAAGCGAAATGCGATTTCCGATTAAACACGGTGCCCTTTTTTTGTTTCTGCCACAGCTGTTGCTGCCACTGCTGGAGCTAAAGAAGTGGTAGGAGTACAAGTCGAAGGAGCAGGAGGCAGACACCTGTATGTATTCATGTTTTATGGCCGTGTTGCATAACTGTAAGTAAAACTGCATCCCACGGTGTCGCAGGTAAAAGGGAACTCACACACACTCGCACGCTCACACACACACACTGGCACACACACACATTGAAAGGTTGACAAAGAAAGCATTACCTCAACTTGGATCCCACCCGGCTGACCACAGTTGCCAACACGCAAAAGGTAACAGCGCATTAAAGGAGAGCCCCCGAGAAGGTAGGATAATGAGGCGTGTCTCCCTTTGGGACATTGCCTTAAATTCACTTTGCTGCCCTTTGTGCTATGCTCAGCAACTCGCCTACATATGCAAAGTGACTTGAAACTGCAAGACGAGAAAGTAAATACACTGAAGATGTAGACGATTCTGAATGATAAAATATAGCATTCTCTCCAGCTTACTTAGTTTCGGATGAAGAACTTGTGACTCAGCTAAGAGATCTACAATTAAATGATGAAAGACGTCAATACCTCAAGAGAGCATCCAACTGAGCCATACACAGCTTGACAGCATTAAAAACATTTCACAACAGTTTCCTATTTAATGTAACTACACATTTATTTCAACTATTTATTTCATTTTTAATAATAAGAGCAAAAAGAAAATAAACTATAGTACAATATACAAAAGAGCCAGAGAACTCAAAATCGAATCTCTGTTTTGAACGTCAGTCTGATTCGTTATCTCCTTAGGAATCACAACAAGAACAAGTTGAATATACTTTGTTTTCTTGTTTCTTCTTTCACAGTTAACATCAGTTTTTAATTGATGTTATAATGCACGAATGTTCGATATTACTTTGGTGGGTAAAACACATTCGGTGCTGGTAACTATATTTATTGATATTTCTGCGCGATGCATGTTCTGTGCGGTTTGCTGTTGTTATCGATACAAATTGCGCGATTGTTTTCTGGTTTTATCATGCACCCGACAATGTTCCACAATTTCATTTCACTTCGTTGCACTGCGTTCCATTTGCAGTTCAGGGCTCAGAAATAGTCCTCGCACTGCATCTGACGTCGCCATTGCGGCCAATCGGCACAGCCGACCGTCAGGGCAGTCTGCACGAATCCCTTGCCGGAAGCGCAGCTGAGCAACAGGGGCGCGGCATTAACGCCCGGGCACATGTAGAATCGATTGGGATCCGCTGTGGCCCATGGCTGGTCCTTTGTTTTCGCCTCGTCGCCATCACCGTCGCCGTCGTCGGGGCTACTGCTGTCACAGCCGGCTGCCAGCTGGGCGGACGCCTGTTCCGCGGTGAGCCGACAGGCTGGCCATTGCTCGTAGGGCAGGCAACCCAGATGACCCAAGCCATTGAAAAACCCACGTCCCTGTGGGCACTGCAGCTGCAGCGGCTGTTGGTCCGCCGCAGAGCACACGTAAAATATGTTCGGATTGGGATCGCCCCACATGTTCGTGGCATGTTTGCACGTTGTGTTTCCAACCACGCCGGATGCATATGCAACTGGCACCCGCACCATCATCCCCACCATCATCATCGTCATCATCATCACTGGCTGGGGGAAGGAGGTATTGCCCACTGCCTGGTGCCGTAGCATCCTCGCCTGCGCACAGGGTTTATCTCTCATCAATAATTTCATCGGCGACTTTTTATGGGCCTTGGCACTGCCACTGTCACTGACGACACAAGCTCCCACTGTGCGCTGGATATTGTTGTTATTTGCAACTTTCTGCTCTTATTTCGCTGCTCATCAAAAAACACGCCGTCGTCATAGGAAACTCGATATGCACCGTAAAAACATTGACTGATTGATACGGCGCCATTGTCATTTGCTTTTATACATACGAGTATTCGTTTCTCTTTGTCACTTCTCACTCCTCTTACTGCTTTTTGTCATCCATTTGAGCACTCTGAAACTTTCCCATATCAAACGAAAGTCATGACGCACCTCTTGTGTGATACAAAACTTCTTTTGCGTGCCGATAAGATAAGCAACAGAGTTTCTCGTTCTTTGCTGTGCTCTGTTACTTCTAAGGTATTTGTTTACATTACTAAACATTCAATTATAGCTCCTCGTGCACACTTCTCGCTTACACCATGATTAAGCTACTCCAAAATCGAGCATCCACGCCGACGACACGCGCCTTATCAATGCGATAGCGGAACATTAATTGCCCTTCAAACGAAGGTAAATTGGAAATTATTGCTGCAAGCAATCAGACAAAATTTAATTACAAAACTCAACCTACACGATGGAGAAAGCAACGGACTCTCTCTCTCTCTCTCGCCCTCCCTCTCTATCTATCTCTTTCTCTCTACCGCACGTAGTGGAAACTCGCTTACAGACTTGCAGCAACGCTTTGTGCAGGCGCAGCTGCTGTCAAAAGTTCTAATTGATTTCGCTCACAGCAAGAATACAGCCAAGGCCGAGGAGGCATCGAGTCACCCACCTCCCTCCCTCCTCCAGCTACCTCCTCCACCTCACCAGCCAACCATCAACGCGCTCAGCTGGGCGACCTGGGCCTAGGCTATAGAACCTGGAAAAAGTTGCGATGGCATTCGCATGGCATTTGCCTTGGCTGAGGCTTCTTTGTTGTTGAGTCACGTTGTCAATTGAACTTTTCCTGCATTTCCCTCTCCCCCACTTCCTCTCTTTTTCTCTCCCTAATCGCAAGTCTACTTTACGCAAGCCAAGTTTAAATAGGGAAACTTCTTGCAGCAAAAGTTGACAACATAATCGACATAAATTCCAATAGGCATGCCGAGAAATTCTATTAAAACTTTGCCGTCTGCACATGCGCAGCAGCAGGTTGCCCATGGACCCCTGTGCGACAGGTTGGCGGCAAAGTGCGCCTCAAATAGTTATTTCTTAGGAATTCGATGAACCACTTGACAACTCAAGTGGTTGAAAAACAATAAGAAAAACCAAATTAGGCCCAAAAAATACCATTCAATAATAATACGGAAATTGGCCGAAGAGGCGGTCAGACACTTATCTGTCTAGTTGTGCGCCCGATAAGCGTCCCACGGTGCGTATGAGCCATGCAACGCATCATAATCGAGTGTTGTCAATAGTCCCAATAGTCAATTGACAATGCTATCTGCGTGGATCCCGATAAGTGCTCCGATCGACATCTTCTTGGAAGTTATAAATGCCCGCGCCGGAGCCGAAATACAATTTAGTCTTTTTTCGAGTATTCAACTGAAGCATCCAAAATGGGAAAAGGTCAAGTGACGGTTCAATTGTAGATGTATTCTAGTTCGTAAAAGCGACAAGACATGCCATTGTCCTTTAACTATAGTGGTTTATCTAATCTATTGACTCGCACAAACAGTTATCCTCATATTCCTCGGCCTGCTAGCTCTGAGCAGTGTGGCCAGCGTCTTTGCGGATGAAGATGACTCGACGCTTGCTCCTACAACCGATATTACTACTGATCCTACAGCAACTCCCAATGGCGAGGAGTCCACGGACTCCACGTCTGCTCCAACTGAAGAGGAGTCCACGGACTCCACGTCTGCTCCGACTGGAGAGGAGTCCACGGACTCCACGTCTGCTCCAACTGGAGAGGAGTCCACGGACTCTACATCTGCTCCAACTGGAGAGGAGTCCACGGACTCCACGTCTGCTCCAACTGGAGAGGAGTCGACGGACTCGACGTCTGCTCCAACTGGAGAGGAGTCCACGGACTCCACGTCTGCTCCAACTGGAGAGGAGTCCACGGACTCCACGTCTGCTCCAACTGGAGAGGAGTCGACGGACTCGACGTCTGCTCCAACTGGAGAGGTAACCACGGCTACTGCGAGCTCAGAACAAACTTCTACTCCTAGTGAAGGTGCCACCGAGGTGCCCGAGGTCTGCCTATACGAGTCGCAAACCTGGGGAGTACCCAATCTTGGCCAATTCTATTTCTGTGTGGACGGCAAACCGAAACTCACGGAGTGCAATGAGAATAGCTATTATGTGCGCAATGAAACGCTGAATGGTTGCATACCGGCCGAGAAGATGGATCCCAACTGCGTGAACCTGGATGTCAATGTGGGCGACTGCACTGGCATCAACCTGAAGCAGCCTCAGCCCAGTGACACCCTAACCAACTTCTATCTGTGTACAGCGGAGAACCAGGAGCCCGTTGAACTGACCTGCCTTGACGACAAGGCGTTCCTAAAACAGGACGGCTACCTAGGCTGCTTCGACTGGACATTTTGGCGCGAGTTGCGCGAATGCCAGACCTACAACAATGTGGCAATCTAAGGATAATAACTGGCCTCGATATGAAACAGTTTGGTCGGTTTGGTCGGCCCGCATTGTCGAGCATTTTAATTAGATATTTCAAGCTGTCGCTATCATGATTAAATATTTTCCGATTGGAATATAAATTACTTTTAAATTGATTGAAAAATAATTAACCCGAACGTCGACAGTTTCAGATAAGATTCAACGCGGCGCTTGATAAGTACAAAAGGCGACACAAATCGATAGACGCCACATAAATCTTTACACAAAGTTCAACTTAAAGGTTGAAATTGCACTCTGAGTGCAAGGACAAGGAACGAATAAGAACTTTTGGCAGGAATTGCAGACAAGCAAACGCAAGCGCAAACATGTTTGTGCTGTGATAATGCTGTCTCCGATTGTGTGTGTGTGTGTGTATGTGTGCTCATGTGTGCGAGATCTGAGATGGCAAAAAAACAATTGTCACCGCAGTTTTTCCCTCAACAAAACAACACAAACCGGCAAATTGCAGTGCATTGGGCGAGGGAAAAGTCGGGAGAGCGAGGCGGAGACTTGCATCCGACTCGGTCAGCGAACATATGTACAAAACAAAACAGCATGCTTGGCAGTATGTGCGCTTGTGTATGTGAGAACGAGTGTGAGTGAGTGTATGTATTTTTGTAGCGAGTTCAAAATAAGTTTAAACTTCAGCGTTAGTTTTGTGTCCCTTGGCAAAATAAAAACTCTGCTCAACTCCAGATACTGATTGCCCCGACCCGTCGCAATGACTGCGGGTGGGGTAAGGTTTTCTGGATCCAGAGTTGCAGATTCATTCATTAGATTACAGTCACGTGCAGATAGCATGAGTTATCAGTTCACTCATTCTTATCTGCCAGGTGTCTTCCAGTTTGTGTATGTGATATCATGGAAGCTTTATCTGTAACTAAGGATCTTTGTCTATTTTCTTCAAGTTAGTCATGTACAAACTTGAATACATGTTGATATATATGAGTCTTCATTAAACATTAAGCCAGAAAAATAGTTATTAATATTCAACTTAGCCGGAGTGCGTTCATTTGACTCTAATCAGTGCAGAGCCCAACGATTGTACTCTTCCTTTACCATCTCAACTCCTCATCCATATCATTTCCACATATGTGAGTGCCATCATTGGAATGCTGGCTACTCCATTACTACCGTCTCCCGATGGTCTCTCGAATAGTTGCGAATTTAGTCACGCAGCGCCGGACAAGGCACTCACTCGGTCTATGGCTAATGCGAGTCCATTGCCTAGGTAATAAATGCCTGACTGCAATAGTGTACAGCAGGCACACACATGCACACTCACACACACTTGCTGCTAGTAGTCGTGTCTGTGACACGAACCTGCTGCAGCAGGGGCGAATGCGACACTGGGCCCCAAATGAGTTAGTCAGTAGGAAATTGCATTATTTGTCTTTGGTCGTTGCGGACAAAGCGCGACGCGACGGTCCGATTGTTCCTGCTCTGTGCTACACCAACCCCTCCTCCTGCCTGGATTCATCCTGCCCGCTGCCTGCCACAATGCAATGCCCAGCCAAGTCAAGTTTGGGCTGCAGTGCGGCCACTTTAAAATGGCGTTGGCTATCTCCGATGCGACACTGTTCTGTCACACATGCGAATTTCAAAACGCTCTCCAAGTCACAGAAATTTTTCCGCCCTCTGCGCGGTGGTTGATGGGGAAGGGAAGGAGTAAGGGCTGCTGTTGTTATGGCAACTGCTGCTGTTGCTGCTGCTGCATTTTAATTGCTCAGCTTGGTGTGCCACTCGGGCCATTAATCCTGGACAAGTTGTGCACTGAAATTACGTAAGGGGATTTTTAAAGTCACAATTGTCGTATGTTATCAACACACACTCGCACACACACACATATACTAACGCACATACACATCACAGTCAATGTCCAGCGCAGGCAGCAAACTCCATAGCCACGTTGTCTCGTCCAGAACTTGGCCTGTAGTTAAGGGCCATGGAGCTGACGCAACGGTGCTCAGATTTAATTGAGTTTGCAATTGTTTTGCGGCCTGGCCAACTCGAGAGTTTTGCAAGTTATGCATTTGAATTGCAACAACAACAACATCAAGAGAACCAGCAACAGCAACACCCAGAGCAAACTAAACTTTGACTTGACGCAGAAGAACTTTCGTGTTCGCAATGACGCTGACGGACACTGGTCAACGGTGATGCCGCTTAAATTACGTGTGCATTTGTGTGTGCGTGTATGTATGCATGCATTGCTGTACTGCCTGCCAGCAACAGCAGGCACGGCATAAGTAAAGTTTGCAACAAACAGAGACGAGGCGGGAATACGCACTGCGCTCAAAAGTATGCAACAATATTCAGCCAACTATTTGGACAGCATTTGCTGTCGAGCAGCAATAATTGGCATTTTTCCGTGGAAATGGCACCGGCGCAGCAACGCGGCAATTGCAACACAAGTCAACTTAAGCGGCACCAGCCACAAAAACCACTTGCATCACCCTGCCGTTGGGTGGTTGGGTGGACTGGCTCTGCACTCCTCATTGCTCTTTGCTCTCTCTCTGGATGGTTTTCATCTCGCGCAATTTTACTTATTGCAAGGCGGCAGCCGGGTCCGGGTCCGGCCTGGGGTGAAGTAGACGGCTGTGGAATGTGCAGATGGGGAACGTACAGTTAAGTTGGCTTAAACTTTTCCACTTGAATGGCAACGGAAGGTTTTATGCGCCTCTCGCCGTCGTCACATTGTGTTGCAGTGGCGCATGAAAGTATGCAGCATAAAATTTCTGCTCCGCAACAAATAAATATTTGACCTCTTCCGACTTTCCAGCCGGGCCAGAGCAGCCAGAGAAGCAACCCACCGCTATGCATTTGTATTTTATGGCGCCGTTGAATTTATATTCGCACTTAACAAGCGACTACAACAACAGCAACCACATCAACTATAGCAACAACAGCAATAGCAACAACGACAAGTTTGCACTTTGTGGACAAAGTTTGTTTGGCTTATTTTTTGGTTACAAATCAAATCCGAAAGCGCATTAAAATTGTATGCAGCAAGAGAATGGAAGTACAAGCAGCAGGAGGGGGCAAAAGACCCAAACAGAAATTTCTGTGCAAACAACCACGAAATCGCGTTATAGCCGCAGTCCTAAAATATTGTTAAGGTGTTGCATAGCTATGCTGCACCCCGAGCCCCGAGCCCCCTGTCCCTATTCCCTATAATTTCCCCGCGGCTGCCAGTCAGCTACCCCTCTAACTGCCGTTTGTCAGGCATTTCACTGGAACTTTCGCAAATACAATTGAATTTTCGTGAGACGAAATCACTTCAACGCCTTCGATTTCAATTTCCGTATTTCCAACTTCAATTCTCCATTATTGGATTTGCAGTGTTTATTGATGTTGTTGCCTTGCCTGTTGGGCTTCCCTCATTGCCTTTCTCTTGCGGTCACCTTCTCGCCGCCTTCGCCTCATCCTGTGAGGTGTGATCACTTGTATGCCACTGTTGTGACCCACTTCGAGCCGTCTGCAAATCAATATTTATTTATGTCATGCTCTAAGCGGAACAATTGTACTAAAAGTATTGTATTTAAAAATATTCATCCTTTTTTATACCCTTCGACCATTGAAAATGGTCAAAAAAGGGTATAGTAACTTTGTGCAAATGTATGTAAGAGGCAGAAGGAGGCGTGGGAGACCCCATAAAGTATATATATTCTTGCTCAGGATCATAAGCCGAGTCAATTGAGCCATGTCTGTCTGTCTGTCTGTCTATCCGTCTGTTTGTTTGAACGCACAGATCTTAACTATTATAAAAGCTAGATTTACCAAATTTGGCAGGAAGACTCCTGTGTGCCATAAGCTGATCAAGTTTATTTCAAATGTTAGGTGCCACGCCCACCGCCCCCGTAAATCAATAATTTAATTTTTGAACTCAATTTGTTAGCACTCTATAAAAACTACAACTTTCTGACTTTAACTATACTAAGATGAATGAATTATTTACGTATTCTACTTATTGCAATCCGATCGGACAATAATCACAGAAGTTATTTAAGAAAGTATGAGCATAAAACCAAATGCTTCTGCCAGCTAACAAGAAGGGCGGGCAAGCGCGAGCGCCATCTAGCGGCAATAATTGTAAAGTATTTGCATATGTATATGTGTATGAATTAAACTACACGGGAACATAGGTCGAAGGGTGTCCCACTGTCGTGTGCTGCGCGACTGTTGCTTTTCTTACTGGTTTTATCTTTCAACTTAATTTATTTATTTATTTCATTAGGGGTCGGAATACATACATATATTTCTATAACCTAATGATCATCTATGGTTGTTACTTCTCCAAGACTACTTATACAAGTCGGTTACAATGCATGGTCAGTCTATGGTTGTATCTGCTTGAGTGAAATAAGATCTGCTCCTCCACCGTACGCAGTTTGAGATCTCTGTGAAGTGTCCTATTGCTTATGTACCATTCACAGCCAGTAATAAGTCTCAAGCACTTATTCTGCACTGTCTGGATTATTTTTCTGTGCGATGCTGCTGACATACCCCAGATTTGTATCCCATATCTCCAAGTCGGTGCAATGATTTGTTGGTAGATTAGACGTTTGCACCGAAATGCCAACTTTCTCCTTTTATCGAGCATCCAGTACAGCCTGCTCCTTTTTGCGTTGCACATTGCGACTGTGTTGGCTATGTGGTCGCGAAAAGTCAGACGGGAGTCTAATGTCAAGCCTAGGTATTTGGCTTTTGTTATTCATCCTTTTGACATTATCAAATTTTGATAGAAGACGAATTACAAATTCGCAAATAAGCATAGCCGATTTAAATATGCGAGCTGAGTTTAACTTAGGAATACTGTTTTTATCGGCGCCGCGACATGTTGGTTTTTAATTTATAAGTCACAGTTTGCTTGTTTTAAACAAAGTAACTAAAATGGGAAAAGCTAGTCATAATTTAATGGACTTTAATCGACAAATTAAGATAAATGCATGGTCATTTCAAAAGAAACGTTTGACAGCAACTTTTTCACTTTAGATGTTAATCCTTGTTTCCGGCTCTGTCAGACCGTAAAACTTTGCTTATTTTTAGGTCAGCTCATCGCCTTAAGTTCTTATATTCTTATGGTCTCGCTTTCACACTCGTCTTATGGTCTTTTCCTTTTTCTTTTTCTCTTTCTTTTTGTGTCTTCTGCCTCGACAATCTTGCAATTGGACACGCACTTGCGATATGCTGCCAACTGCCAACTGCTCCATTTGCATTTTTTTGCTGCATACCTTCAGGCTGGCCACATTTAATGACAACCTACCTACGTTGAGCGCGCCACACTCTACACTCGGCGACGACTGCGAATTGAGCAGCTGCAACTTGAACAAACGAGGCTCTTGGGTCTGCAACCTGCCTGTCAGCCGTGTCGTCTGCCACCTGTCGAGGACCCTCGTGCCTGTCTGGCTTCGCAGTTGCGGTTGCCGTTGTTGTAGGCATCAATAACGCATTTGTATAACATATCGCAGTCAATAGGTGACACGTGTTTAAGCATCTAGTTTGCTGTCCTCTGAGCTGAGCAGTCTCCAGTTTGCTCGAGGCTAGCGAATTGTGAGTCATGAGTCGAACCCATGCTCTGTTGCATGTCATTGTAACGGTATCATGTTGTAACAGATTCCTGTTTACCTTGATTTGCATAATCACAAGCTCGCACACGGCAGCTCACACACTCCGTAAACTTATAGAAAATCAGGTGAAGCAACCGCAGCCGAGCAAACAATCGACGCTGCTCATTCCCAGTGCAACTGCATGAGGCAAAGGTGCGAGGAGTCGGTTAGCAGGCAGCAAGAGGCACAGAAAAGATACGAATACACTTAAGCATGCACTTAGTCTTTGTGCCTTTCAGTCTGCTTCGTGTCGATGTCGACATTGATGTCGATGCATGGGCGTGAATAAGCACATGTGTATGTGTGTGGCTCACCATGTGTGTGTTGTGTGTCAGTATCTCTCTCCTTTGTCAGCATGTGTTGTGTCCTACCAACTGCGATCTATGCAAATTTGTGTTCCCGCTTCCGCTTGGGTGCTGTTGCCAATACTAGCTTACGCTACTGACGACTTTTCCTTACCATTTTACCCTGTCATTCGCCCCTTCCCCCCAACCCCGTCCTCACTCTGTCTGGCTAAACAAATAAAGTTATTTGCATGCGCAACTAAATCGATTTGTGTGTATCAAATTGCGGCGCCCCAAAAACAATGACTGCTCGAGCACAGCTGTTGCAGCAACTCAGTACAGCAGGCGTCGCATAGAGGCACCCCCTCTCCCTCTGCCACCACGAAGGTGCAACATTAAACTGTACTCAGTACTGAAGTCATAAAGCTTTTTATGTCAAAATAGATAAGTTTGCAAACAAAGTTAAATTGCAGAATGGAAAAGAAGGATTGCTACTCAGAAAAGAAATTTGAAAATCGAATGGAAGATTATCTATGTTTTTCCAAAGAATTATATTATTAAATTCAGATAGTTTAATACCAGTTAATATAAACCCAACTAGCATTGTCGACCGCTTGCCCTTCGTCGCGACGTCAAGATTAGCACGCACCAATAAACTGGTGTCTGTCAGGCTCTCGGCTTTTGTGGTTAAACAATGGATGAACGAAGACCACCCGTTTCCTCCTCCCTCTGCCGCCCATGAACTGACACCTAACAGCATCCAGCAAAATGTGATAATTAAAGCACGACACAAATGTTGTTGGCAATTTGATTAAAAACAATTTACGGAACAATTTTTTTGTAAACCACTTTTGGGGTATTGGATGGAGCGACACCCAGAACTAAGCCGCTTATGGAGACACATGGTGGTCATCGGCGATGCAAGCGGACAGAGACCATTTGCATTCGTTTATTGAGTGTGTGTGTATGTGTGTGTGTGGTGTAGTGAAATTACGCTGAGTGCGTGGCCAAATGCAGCCCGGCGTGGTGGGGTATGGTGGGCGTGGAACGGCCGCAAAATTGCCGTGGTTACGCCCACAACGCTCGTGGACAACCACCTTCCTCCCTTCCGACCCAATCGATTGTTTGCTTAATTCAGTAAATTGACAGCAGGAACGCGCCCTTTATCATACTCCAGGGGAGGCAATTTTAATAATTTTTAATTAGCAGCCGCTGGAGTATATCGTTTGGAAGAGCAGCCTGCGCACAAGCTGCCAACCCCTCTCTCCCCCCATTTTTCAGAGCCAAATGGCTTTTTAATTAGGTTTATTTTGAATTTTACATAGTTATTGGCGAGTGCAAACAATATCGAGCCAGCATGTTTCAATTTTTGCAGCTGCCACTGTGCGTATACGCAATATTTTCAATAACTCTTTTACATTCCTTGCATGCTTTATTTATTAATAGCCATTTAGATATTTGGTTTAATTGATTTTCAGATGTCACCAGCAATGGGCTGACTGGGCGGTGCCACCGTCGGCGTCCAGTACCATTCGGACCAGGGCACACAGGCTCTGGCGTCGCTGAGGAAGGCAGTAGCTATGGGGCAAAATCCAATTGTGGCTGGCACTCCGAGCGTCTGGCAAATCCAATACTGGTTCTTGACATAGAAATGCGGATAGAAAGCCACTGTGATCTCTTCCTCCGTCTGGCAACCGGGTTGTCCGTTGGGCTTGCCAAAGGCGGCAGCGCCGGTACAGCTGCCAAAACTGACCAGTGCCACGAGCAGAGCGAGCGAAGACAAGACGAGCAAGCGATTCATGTTGTTTCTATCAGAATGATCTATGCCAAGTACTTGCGGCACCTTTTATATACAGCTAAAAACCAAGGGGGCCTCTTATCGTATCTTATTAGAGAAGCGGAACTGCAAGCAAGTGTGCCGCGATGCTGTAAACAGGCACGACTTAGTCTTATCCGAGGTGGCTAACGCCCTCCCCCTTTCTAGGCATTTGGCAGTCAGTTTATGGCGCTGTTTGTTTGTCAAGCACTCGTTAGTTCTTCCGTTTGGGATGTGACAGGCAGGAAAACTTAGACGAAGCAAGGTGGTGGGGGAGGGGCCACTGTTGGTTACCGGACTGCTTGCATATTCATGACATCAACGCGCCAACGGCTGTAAATTATTTCCAGAGATAGTAGCCCCGGCCCAAGCCCCCACACGGCAAGCGGAACAACAGCTAATTAATTCAAAACACTGCCTTAGTGGCATTTTTGGGAACCGGCCAACGAAATTTCCACCTGGCCGGGACGGTGAAACTGGCAGGAGCAGGGACAGCACTTGGTGCCGTTGCCGGTGTCTGCCTTAGGCCACATTAGGTCCTGCACACTTGAGTAATTGCTCTTGCTATTGCACTCCGGCTGCAGCAGAGGCCCGGCCCAGCGGCCTAGTGTAATGCGAGAGAGTAAGGGAGAGGTAGAAGGAGAAGGGGAATCCACAGGCTGCCTTTGTGGCGCACGCTGCGTACTTGGCTTTGTTTGCTTTTGGCCATAAATTAAATCAGGTTATTAATGTCTGCCATTAAATGAAGCTACAGACAGGCAGGCACAACGACAACTAGTACAAGGCTTTAAGTTATCCTCCCAGCCCCCTCCGCTATCACCTACCCCCACCTAGTGTTTTGTACTTTGGGCTTTCGTTGATTTATGTTAATTCAAGGCGAATTTGTAGCATTTTGGAGTTATTTGCAGATTTTACAAGAAGAAGCAAATGATTTGCATGTACGGCTGCAAATTCAAACCGAAGCGCATAACAAGGGATTGTATCTGTGAGGATCTTTGAGGTATTCGCTGCCACACATATCTCTTCCTAATTGGGGGTTTCTTTCTTAAATATTCTTTAAGTGGAAATTGATCTGACCCCAGTTAAGTGCGTTCAAAAACACTTTACACAGTTTCAATAAATATTATGAATATTGCAATAATGAAAATTAATATTTTCCCATTGATTTTGTATGCATTTTACAGTGTTTAAACGTAATTAAACCCAAATAGATTGCTGAGTGTTTCGCATACGATGCAATTACATTTTGTAATTTACTGTAGAATTTCTGATTCTGTATCATACCCTATTGGGAGTGCACTCAAAGGGTATATTGGTTCAACGGTAGGTGGTATAACCTATTAATACTATTAATACTCATCTGTTGTCAGGGAACAGTCAAAACATTGTTCTTTCCATACAAGCGAGCAAAGTGGATAACTGCGAGGGTTTTTTTTACTTCGTTTGCAAGGTATCTCTTGGTCAATTATACTCTTTGCTCTTCTTAGCATTTTTTCCCATGCAAATATTTATTTGCTTTGCAGCTGACACCAACACACTCCTCAAGCAGTGTAAAAACAAGGAAAGAATGCAAACTACCATTGAATATGTTTTTGCAGCTCGTTTTGTTGATGTGCTCGCTTTGAACTGACAAAGGGCTCGACTGATAACTGACAAAATTGATGAAAAAATACCCACAACCATAAAATAATCAAAAACTGTGCAACTGAACAGTGCATTTCTTTTGCAGTTGCAGAGGGTATATAAGTTTGGTCAGATAAGTGCAACGTCCAAAAGGACACATCTCCGACCCTAAAAATTATCAACGGACAAGTGGTGGATATTTCATTTATGTATTAAAATTTAATATGCTAAACTTGAACCCAATCTTTAGTAATTGCAGTTGAACATCAAGCCAGCTATGTATGTTTTGAATTTCTTTAAAAAATGTTACCTTAACCTGCTCGATCTTGCAAGCGGTGCCATGAAGTTGAGTTTACACCATCAAATTATTTTTTAATAACTTTTAAGTTCATTAATGGAAGGGGACATAACCGTATTTGATAGTATAGTCTCTTATAGTCTCTGATATCTTGTTTTCAAACCGAAGGACAGACTGATTGGAAAACAAAAATAAACAGACAGACATGGGTACAGTGAAGCGATGATGATCATGGGTACAGTGAAGTGATGATGATCAACAATGCATATATGTAAATTTATCGCTGGGTCTGCTATAATCCACTTCTACCCAATAGGTTGGAGGGTAATTGTAACCATGATTCCCAAGACTTAAATTTTTACAATTGTGAACGAAAGTATAAACAATGTTATGTAACTCTGTATATATGTGGGCATCATCTAGCAACGCTCAGTCAGATGGCCTATGTAACAGTCGACGGACTGGCAACAACGTAGATTTAGAAAAAGAAGAAGACGACGCAAAGAGTAAAGACGTGAAAGAGCAAGGCTGACGCTCAATCAATTAATAAGAATAAGAGATTAACTAAGAGCAGAGATTCTCGTTGACGATGGAAATAGTAAAGACGCAAGGCTGACGCTCAATCAATTAATAAACGACGATCATATTAAGGAATAAAAAGATCAACTACGACGACGTTAAGACTATAGTAAAGTATTAACTAATTTTAAGACTGTGACTTGAACTTTAAACAAACAGTTAATACCCAAGTCCCATGTTATATACATGTATATAGACATATATCACAAAAAAAGTTTACATAGAAACAATAGGTGAAGCCTGTAGCCAAACTATGCAAGGGTATTAGTCCATCGGCTTGCCAAAAGGGACATTTTATTTTTTTTATTTTCATTTTGGTATTTCTGTGTTTCTTTTGTGCAATTTGAATTGAAATGGGGAGAGCTGAACGTGAGCATATTGATTTATGACAGATGTTTCAGGACGGTTCGACATGGATTTAAATTTCGCTGTCAAAAACTATCAACAACTGTGGCTTGACATCAGTCGGGAGTGCTGCCAGTCCGTGGGTGCATTTTGTATAATATTTTCACCGAGAATTATAAAATAATGGAAGTTTAATCGATGTCATCAGTCGATGGATGTTGGTATTCACTGCTAGTTTACAAGTAGGTCAAATTATCCAATTACAAGTATATATTTGTATAGCCATAGTGCCAACCAAAATTGTATGTAACAGGCAGATGGAGGCATGCCAGACCCCACAAACCAAAACCTAGCTCTCAACGACTATAATATCTATGGCTTCCAAATTTGGTGTCAATAAGTGTTATCATTGCACGCAGATCAAGTTTATTTTAGATTTAGACCACGCACCCTACCGCCCCCGTTAATCGAATAATAAACGTCATATTAATGCAGCACAGCTCATTTTTGAAAAACACAATAACTATAGTATAACAAAAGTTATTTAAGAAATAATTTATAGTGGGTTAGCGGGCTTTTATTATGGATACAAAATTGTATATAAGCAGTACATAAGCTCGCACTTCAATATTTCGCAACATCAACGCAAAGAAGAAGAAGATATGCAGATCACAAAAAACATTTTGGTCAGGTGAGCAATGGGTATATTACAGTCGTTATTTGTTTATTAGAAGCTTGTTTGTTTCAATCTCCTGATGATAAAGTTATCGTATCTTTGATCTTTGATCTTGATCTTGATAAAAAAAACAACAAAAAAAAATATTTATTCTCTTAACTTAGGATTAGGTTGTAGGTATGATAAACAGCTGAACAAATAAAATGAAGTTATTATAAGAATATCATCAACAGATTTGCTTCAAGATTTTTTGATAATCTTAGTAAATATTTTCGATTTATTTTAACTATTTTATCCGTAACTTTTGAAAAACTGTACATTGAAAACGACAAGATACGATTATTCTTGACCTTGATAGTTACTGACTGTAATGACTGTACTGCATTCGGTTTTTATCGATTTACGGACGCGGAATGGGACGTGTTCAAATTATAAAAGAAACTTGATCTGTGTGCAACATGTTTTTCATGTTATACTCGAAGTCCCAGCTCTTCTACAATTGTTTCTGAGATTCAGATAGACAGATTGACATACGGACATGGCTCGACTCGTCTGTTGATGCTGATTAAAAATATATGAACTTCGTGGGGTCGCATACGCATTCTTCCAGACATTTCCATACAGACAGTTAGCACAAAGTTATTATACCCTTCTATCATTATGGGTAACGGGTATACAAAATAAATAATCATTACACGGGCCCACAAAAATAAGTGACATAGTTTGAGTACGCATAAGCATTTGCAGTTATATGTATTTTGGGTGGCTGAATCCGAATCCGGGAATTTAGAATTTTTAACTGGTTTAAGATGTATTAAAATGTAATATACTTATTTATAGTCTACAATCGATTGAATCAAAACCTTTACTATCAACCTATTTGATCGATTGTGCTCCAAGATCTCGCCGGGCCATATATACAATTATCTCGTAACATAACAGGGTCAGTTTTGACCTTTGGACTGAGAATATAGCGAAAGTATCAAACACATGATAATTAAAACAGTCATTATTAACAGATGTCGCATTCGCACACTCACTCATGTTTACTTCCCACTTTTCTATTTGCCGTGAGATCTTGAACCTGTTCAACAATCAGCCAATCACGTTTGCACCCTCGACGAGCCCACTGTATACATTTAATTATCTCTCGAATATGAACAAAAATCCCCTTTTCTGTTAGCAACAGCAGGAGCAGCAGCCGACTGAGTTGATTTGTTAAATAGATTGCCATTATACGCTTCACACTATTGTATTATATTTGCACATAATTCTTATGAGTAGGCACAATAAGCATTTTAGCACGTGGCGCCAATACACTACCAAATTTAAATAAAATATAGTTCAAGATTTATTGCAGTGGTGAATACTTAAATCGCACATTACTTAACATTAGAATCAATAAGTCCATATTTACGATCTGTACTTTCTTTGAAGGGTATTGTATTTTCTATAATCTGAGGCAGGTCAAATGTTAGGGCTTAATATGTTAATTATTCGCTTTAGTGGTTTCTTTGTTTAACACCTACACAACTTAGGTGGAAAAGTGTACAATAAAGCAAACAAACGCTGCAGTCGGACTTTCCCGACCATAAGACACCCTTTGCCTGTTTTGAAAAAGCATTACAAATACAAACAAAAATAAGCACACATATGTAAGCATGCGCGCACTATCAAGCTTGAATTGTGAAAGTGAGTTAGATATTTTATAAGTGTATGTCTGCATTAGTAAGTATAAGTCAGAAAGTTGTATCTTTTATAGGTCGCTTATATATTAAATTTAAAAATTAAACTATTGAAAAGCGGCGGAGGGGGGCGTGTCATCCAACATTTGAAATAAACTTGTTCAGATTTTTAAATACAGAAACATTCATGCCAAGTTTTGTATCTTTAGCTTAGATGTGGAGGTTAAAACGGAAGGACAGACGGGCATGGCTCAATCGACTCAAGTAGTTATCTTGAGAAAGAATACATTTGCACAATGTTGGTATATCCAACTTGACAATTTTCAATGGTCAGAGGGTATAATAATTTGTATATACATGCAAAGTAAAAAATGTATAAACTTATTTGATAATTGAAACTGTTTAAACTGAGCTAAGCAAATCATTTCCGCAGAACAAATTTGCCTAAAAACCTAGAATGTATAGAGAGTCCTTAACTAACGAGAGTACATTGCGGTACTTCACAGTCTTTTAGAATTAAGTGCACTCACAAATTACTTTGCTCACATGTTTTTAATAATTTAGATCTGGCGAGAGCTAAAACCGGTTACGGGAATTCGAGCTAACGCCGAATGTGGATATAAAAGCCTCCGGATAGTGTTAAAATGAGTCAGTCACGTCTAAACAATCTGATACAATGAAGTTTCTCGTTGCACTTATCAGCTTTCTGCTCTGCTGCAGCTATATAATGTCCGAATGTCCCTCCATTTGCCCAGCTGTCTACTCCCCTGTATGTGGAGAAGCTGAAATCAATGGTAAAACTGTTCAATGTCAGTTCTCCAACTCTTGTGTTATGGGGGTTAGTGCATGCAAACGTCAAATAAGTAAGTACTCACCTTATCCTCGATGATAATCATATCTTGAATAATGCAATTCTAATGTTTAATATTCTTTTTACAATTAAAATAGATTGGCGTGAAACTGGTTGCACAGTTCAATCGTCCAACTGCAGAAGCTACTAAAAGTTATTGTAAAGACGAAATAAAATCAGTGTGAACATTTAGCTTCTGTGTTTTTATGTGAATTTCGTTGAGATTAAATAAATAAATGTATTATATATATATATAATCATTAAATCATTACCTACGTAAGTCATTTTGATGCTAATAAGGAATATACATATATTAGTATATATCAATTTATTACAGAGCATTTTGATGAATCAAGAACGATGCGATAGCCCTTGCCCGCAAATCTACAGTCCCGTGTCAGGCACCTACAAAGGCCAAGTCAGATCATTTGGCAACGAGTGTGAAAAGATAGTGCATATCTGTCAAACAGGCGAGAGTACGACAATTGTACGCAAAATATTTGTTATACATATTGTTATACCTCTCTTTCCTACAGCTTTCGTAGACTAAGGGTGCCCGAAACATTTCTATAACAACAATTGCAAAAATATTTTAAATGTAAAATATTTAAATGTTAAATATATAAATATTTGTCATATGGACGAAAAATGGGTACTTAGGTACTTAGGGAAAAACTTAAAAATTTTGTTGATTTTCAGATTTATGTATACATAACATATACTTAATCATTTCTCCGAAACAAAGTGAAAAAACTTAAAATCTTCCCATAAATATGTTTTCTTACTTTTAAATATTATATGAATTAAGTTAACAAAACATTTCATAAAATAAAGAAACATTATATTAATTACATTTAACTTGTATCTTGATTTTAAAATGGCAGAAATCTATAAATACCCATACGTTAGAAGGGTATTATGCAAGCATAAGGAGGCGTACTTGCTGCATTTTTATACCCTTCGACCATTGAAAATGGTCAAAAAAGGGTATACTTACTTTGTGCAAATGTATGTAACAGGCAGAAGGAGGCGTGGGAGACCCTATAAAGTACATATATTCTTGCTCAGCCGAGTCGATTGAGTCATGTCTGTCTGTCTGGATGTCCGGATGACCAGATGAATACACAGATCTCAGCTATTATAAAAGCTAGAGACACCAAATTTGGCATGAAGGTTTCTGTGTACTAGGCGCAAGTTTATTTCAAATGTCGGGTGCCACGCCCACCGCCCCCGCAAATCAATAATTTAATTTTTGAACTCAATTTATAAGCGCTGTATTAATGAAACAACTTTTTGATTTAAACATATACTAAGCTGAATGAATTATTTATGTATTCTCCAAATTAAAATCCGATCGGACAGTAAACACAGAAGTTATTTAAGAAATTATGAGCATAAAACCAAGTGTTTGTTTAAGCTAACAATGGAGGCGGGCAAGCGCGAAGCGCGAGCGCCATCTGTCGGGAATCATTTTAAAGCATGAGCCCATTATATGTTTATTATATGTGTATTTAACATATTACATTAGAACATGGGTCGAAGGGTATCCCACTGTCGAGTACCGCGCGACTTTTGAATTTCTTACTGGTTTTTAAGTAGCAGAGGCCGCCGGCCTCAGGGGACCCTTGTGTACCGCACACACACACACGCCTCGCTACGGGCCTGATGCGAATCTGTTGCTATGCGTATGAACTCTACTAAGCAACAGAGTATTGTTAGGGTAGGTGCCAAAAAAGTGAACTTTGTACTCAATGATTACACTAATTACACTTAATCTTTTTATCGTGATTTTTTTAGAACCATACCATATAAGTAAGAAGCATTTGTAAGCCTTTAACAATTGATATCATTTTAATTATAAGTTATGAAATACACGGAAAGAAGCTAACCGTTTTCATCCGTAATATACCCTGCAACAATTTACTTTCATAAATTAAGAACAAATATAAATTCAATTCAAATTATTTTGGAGTCAATTATTAAATATTTATTTAAATAATAAATACAAATAAGAACAAAAAATAATTTTAAAATTGTTGAACTTAATAAATATAAGAAATTGTTTAAATTTTATAACTGTCCATTTATTTACAGGGCATGCAATTATCCAACATGGCTCCCAAAAACAAATCATACGATTTTTGACAGTGGCAGTTGCTGAGTGTTGGACGTGTTGATATGCCTCGTCACAAGAAACGATGAGTGGCCCATTTCAAAGTTCAAGTTTGCTTGAAAATACTATATGGTATGGGTATCGTAATTACAAGCCGATTGGGCTTATGCTAAATTAACTTCAGTGTGAATGGTCTATTGTTATCTATCAAAGTTTTCATTCATGGCAACTCTTAACTGATAAGTTACTTAAGCTATAAACGGGTATAGTAACGTAAATTTCATAAACTGACCAAATACAAACCAATGATAACTTTGCATTCAATCAAATTTACTATATAAAGCCATCACTGTAGGCTACTTAAGACAGTCCATTCTTGCCCGTCGTTGCCAATCGTTAAGGTTTCAAATCATTCCTGAAAATGAAGTTAATTTTGGGTTCTTTTGTAATGATACTCCTGGCCTTCAGCCAGGTTAACGCAAATCCTGTTGACGTTTGCCCCGAAACAGAGGAAGTTGTTTGGGCTCTTAGCCTGGAGTGCGTTGTCTTCCGTAATAAATGTTACTTCGATAGAGCCGACGGTGTTCATACTCCTCGTAAGTGTTTGAAAACTAGAACTAGAACGATCATAACTATCCACATATCATCAGCACTGACAATCGTCAGCAAGGAGGAGTGCCAGAAGTACTGCAATGCTTTTTGCTCATCAGTCTTCGATCCCGTTTCCGGAACCTACCATGGCGAGCTCATCTATTTCAGTAATCAGTGCAAGAAGGACTTGTTCTCTTGTCAGACGGGCAAAAGTAGGTGGAATCATTTTCAAAAAAGTAAATCTTGTTTCCTAACCCTATAGTTTTGCAGCGTTCTTGGACTAACGGTCAGTGTGGACAGCTCGATATAATAGGTTCGGATAATATACTCTCAGAACTAATGTAATTATATAATATGTTAAATACAGCCCCCTATGCAATCAAACACTGCCTAATTATATCATTTTCGACTAACATGTTTCATTTTTGAAAAATTGTCAGAAGTAACGAGAGCAACAGTCGAGCGATCTATGTTCCGGTGTAGTTTAGTTCCAAATTATTCTCGACAGATGGTGCTTTAGGCTCGCCTGCCTTCCATGTTAGTTTACACAAACACTTGGTGTTAGGCTCATACTTTCTTGAATAACTTCTGTATTTGTTCGATCAAATTGAAATTTAGAGGATACGTAGATATTTTATTCATCTTTGTATATGTTAAAGTCAGAAAGTTGTAACTTTTATACCGCGCTTACAAATTGATTTCAAAAATTAAATTAAATTTGAAATAAACTTCATCAGTGTATAGTACACAGGAATCTCCCTGCCAAATTTAGTAAATCTAGCTTTTATACTAGCTGAGATCTGTGTGTTCACATAGACGGACAGACAGACGTGGCTCAATGGTCGAAGGATATAAAAAATTCTTTCCCAGAAACTTGGTCGAAACATGTTTTCGCTTCTCTTCGTTGATGCGAGCACTATTGGATTTCAGAAATGTCGACCATGAAATAATCAATAATTGTGCAACTGAAATGTTTCGATGTTTTATTTGCTGTATTCATGGTTTTTTTTTGCTTTCGCCCAAGAGAAATTGCAATGGGATGCAAATGGAATTGGATGTGAAGCAATCGGCTAGCGGGAGAACATTGATTTATGACAGATGTTATTGGACAATCCAGCAGGGAAGGAACATTTACAGTACACTTTGCTTTTATTCGGTTCGATGCTGTCCAGTCTGATTGATGTCACAAGTCAAAAAGCTGAGTCATCGAATGTTTGAGATCTTTTATTTGATTTTCTCTAGGAGAAATGAAGTGTCACACGGTGATTCATCAGCGGGAGAATATCACGCCCATTAACAGATAACTTATCGCCCAATTATACGAGTTGTTTATTCATGTATTCATTCAACTTGTTTCACTGATAAAACTGCAACATTCTGATCTTTATTGCCGGAAATTTGTAAGTACATACGTAATTATCATTCAAGCTTTATAATCTACAAGCTCCTTAACTTTTGTTATACTTTTGAACTTCCAGAACCGAAACTCTTAAAACACATATATATTTCGGAAATTTGTTTATACCATACAACAAGCAACTAATGAATATCTTATACAAGTTTAAATCAAAAATCAAACAAAATCTTAAAACTCTTTTAACTCATGAAAGGAGTATCAGATTGTCGTGCAGTTTTTACCTCGTTCGCTAACAAATCTCCCAGCCTGTGGGTCGACTAGGCGGCTCAATGCAGGGCTTCCACACCCAGTCTATCCAGGGTATGCAGGCGTTCATATTCTGATCGAAGCCCGTGTTGGGTTGACACTTTTTCAGCTCCGCTTTAGTGTTTTGCGCGGCGCACCACCAGAACTTGGTGGGATCCATGCAATGGCGCTGCGCCTGTCCAGCTTCAACGGCAAGCTTGCAACCCGGCTCAAAGGTATCAATGCATTGAGTCCCCGCCGTAGATCCGGAGAGCAACCAGAGGCAGCCAGAAAAGAGGGCAACAACGAGATGAGCTAGTTGCATCAATTAGTGATTCTTATAAAAACATCTAAGAGACTTTGACTTGCCTGTGAGCTGCATTATGGATCGAGGGTAACTGTCGATCCATTCACTGCAGAACCAACACTTTTATAGGCACCTCAAGTGGAGTGTCTTCTTCGTTGGGGTTCGATGTACTAAGGGAAAGCACTTAGCAACTGAAGAGCGTGCCAAGGTCACGATGTGCTGGAGTGTCGTCTGTGATTGTTTTTCCCCCCGACTCAAGTGCGCCTGTAGAGCATATGAAATGCTCACCACGGTCAAAATGACAAAGACGAAGTTCCTTAACAACGATGGCTAACAAGTTTTCTTCCTCCCCATCTCATCCACAGCACACGGCACTTTTAACCAATTTCATTGGACACGGCAAATCCAGAATGCAAACTCTTCTATATATTCGACACTACCCATTCAATGTCCAGTTAAATAGCTAGTACAACTCTCAAGAACCCCCGTAACAAATCTCTCATCTGGCAAGTTTCGCCTTTTGTCACGTATTGATTCATTGTGTTTGTTCTGATTGTTTTCTTCTACAAATTACTTTACAGCTCTGTCTGCAAAAATTGCATGCCACTCACGCGTTTTCAGATGGTCAAGCTGAAAGAAAATTTCCACTAACAACAACTGGCTGCGCAAACCCGTGCCACTCAGCTCTCACCACCGTATGCCACATACCACATACCACATGCCACTTGCCCCATTACCACAAGAACTTTCAGCGAAAGACGTATGTATGTCCGACTACGTAGAAAACGAGCCTTAGCTCGCCATTTGGAGCCGTGCAGCGCAACACGGCACAAAAAGCAGACAACAAGGGGTTGCCATCGGCAAAACATGTGAAATAAATTTCTCTGAAGACCAAGTGGGACACAGACGCAAGTGATTCGTTTAACAATTAGACAAATGAGAACATCATACTACAAAATACATTGAATATCAATGCATTTCTTAGCACTTTGCTCCAAACTGACAATAAACGCGCTTAAAATTTAAAATTTAAAAAATTGTTACATAAGTGCTGCCAGATAGCGTCAGTAGTATATAAACAAACGCATAAGCGTTGCCACTCTGAGCGTTTCACAGGGCTGCAGCATAATGCTGTTGTCTGAGGTAGCAAACATCTGTGCGCTTGTGCGCAAATTTTGCAGTCACTTGAAGTTAGCTGCGCTGTGTACAAATATCACAATATCGGCTATCGATAAATAAATAGTGGCAGCGAGAGAAAAATAAAAATTCCGCAACAACAACACACAAATTGAAGTGTAGTGAAGAATTAAATCTAATTATAACAAACTGCGGACGAGCATTAGCAACACACACACTAACTTACTCATACAGAAGGCCAGTTAATTAGTAGTAGCAACTTAACGATTTTCGAAACAACACAAAAGCAAACGGGTAGGGCGCAGCGGCTGTGGCAGAGGCAGCGACAGCAGCAGCAGCAGCGGCAGGTAGTAGCCTAAACACTTGTGTGTGAGTGAGGCGCGCGCGCGGGATGGGTTGAGGTAAATATATGAGAGCGTGTGTGTGCGTGCGTTTTGCGCTGTGTAAGTGTGTGATGCAAAGAACATCAGCGGCGGCAGCAGCAGCAGCAACGGCAACAGCAACAACAACCAAAAGCGGCGTATGTAACTAAAGCGAATTACAGCACACAACGCTAAGCAACGCAACGCAAGAGAGAACATCTACGTAATGGCCAATCAACTGGATGCCAATGTCAAGGACGATCTGAAAACGCAATTCGTAACGCGCGAGGGCACCTACCGACTGTTGACTCTGTCCGAGTACTCGCGCCCCAATCGTGTCGGCTACAGCAACAATCAGAGTTCGCCCCAGGTGCGCGTCTCGTTCGTCACCCTGCCCAATCCCAGTGCTGGCAGCGGCAGTAAAAACAATACCGAAACGACAGCATCGCCAGCAACAACAATAACAACGAGTGATAAGCGCAACCCACTGCAGTCAAATGGCGGTAAAACAACAACAGCAACAGCAACTACAACAACACCAGCTACTCCAACAACAGCGACAACAACAACAGCAACTGGAACAGCAGCAGCAATATCAGCATCGACAGCATTAAACGGAGGCGGCGCCGGCGGCGACAGCAGCTACAACGGGAACAGCACAGTGGACGCCCGCTTGGGCGGCGGCATATCCATGCACTCGATGACCAATGGTGCCGTCCTCGACCAGAATGGCATGCCGACTAATCAAATCTATGGAGGAGATCGCATATGCTTCAACTTTGGACGCGACCTGTATGTCTACGCGTTTCGTGGCATCAAGAAGGTGAGAAAACAATTTTGAGATCAACTCAGAGAATTTGCATAATCTGTTATTTGTTTTGTGTCTTATAAAGAATCGTAACAAGGTGTCGTGGTAAGGGTATAAGAGATCTTATTATAACCATAGAGAACATAACGGCCTGATAAGCCGACATGCATTGCCTGGCCAGTCTCACAGTCAACCTTGAAAAGAGTGCCAATTGGCCGTCCTACCGTCCTTCTTCCAATTAGTTACAGCTACTAGCATCCCCACCTCCATCTCGCGGCAAGCCGCCCCCAATAGCTCGTCATATCCAGTTTACCCGTTGCCACACAACCACACAGCCACTCAATTTGTTCCAATTCGCACTGCCGATGTTTAGTTGTATTGTCGTATTATTATTGTTGCTGATTCTGTTGTTGTTGTTGATCAATTCGCTTGCTTAGCTTTTATTTAAATGTTTTTTATTGCGCTCGAAGGCAACTTTTTCCATTGAAAATCATCCACCCTTCCGCGGATCGGGTATGTTGTAAGCTTAGCTTAGGTAGTAATCGATATTTGGAGCTGTGCACCATCTAAAACAGATCGATGCAAATTTATCAAGCACTGCATTTGCAGAAGTTTACTTTTGTTTGAATTTCAAATAAATTACTGAAAACAAGCTCTGGAGTCTTTGAATGGTTCGTCATACTCGCCTGTCGTGAGTATGACGAAACAATCGCATGAGCTCCTCTACTTAAATTCATGAACAAGTCGCTAATTTCTATTTAAAAAGCCACCACAAGCCGTGTTAATTTGTATACCCTAATAACGGTCTAGTCTTGTACGGGGTATGTTTGTTTTATAAACAAAACTGGAAGAGGTTTGCCCAAGCAATATGAATAAGAATCTGCAAAAGTTATTCAGATTTTATACGTGATCCCAATTCAGAGTAGTATTCCCTATGTAATAAAGAGATTAATGACTTTTTAATACGCTACAATCTTATTGACAAATCTTATTAATTACTCAGAGTATTTTTACTTATTATTATTATTCAATTTACTGTGGCATCAGCTAGACGATGCGTGCCACGCCTTTAGAGGTGCAGCACCAAGTAAATAATAAATAAATAAATTCACTGTTTTCGTTGTGTTTTGTCTCTTGCAGGGCACTGAGATGAGCAAGCCGATTGATAAGAAGTTCTATAAAGGCACAAATCCCAGCTGCCACGACTTCAATGCAAACGCGGCCACGCCCACTGGTGCACCGCTGCTGGTTGGTTTCACAACTGGGCAAATTCAACTGGTATCCCCTCAGTTAGGCCCACGTGAATTGCGGAAACTTTTCAACGAGGAGGTGAGTTGCAATGTCTGCCATGTCGTGTGTTTCCTTCGCTGAATTGACATTTCGTTTGTTGCAGCGCCTGATTGACAAGACCAAAGTGACCTGCCTGAAGTGGCTGCCGAATGCGCCGCATTTGTTTCTCGCCTCACACGCCTCGGGACATTTGTATCTATACAACGAGGAGCTGCCCTGTGCGGCCACAGCGCCCAGTTATCAGCCATTCAAGGTGGGTGACGGCTACACGATACTCACCTGCAAGTCGAAGTCGACGCGTAATCCCCTCTACAAGTGGGTCTTCAGCACCGACAACTGCTGCATCAACGAGCTGTGCTTCTCGCCCTGTGGATCAAATTTGGCGCTGGTATCGCAGGATGGATTTCTGCGTGTCTTTCACTACGATACGATGGAGCTACTGGGCATTGCACGTTCCTATTTTGGTGGTTTCCTTTGCGTCTGCTGGTCGCCTGATGGAAAATATATTGTCGTCGGCGGTGAGGATGATCTGGTGACTGTGTGGTCTCTGCATGAAAGACGCGTTGTAGCCCGCGGCCAGGGTCATCGATCCTGGGTATCTGTTGTGGCCTTCGACCCATATACGACCTCCTACACCAATTGGGATGGTGGAGATTTCAGTGACGATGAAAATCAACTAAACGAATACACGGCATCCAGAGAAGAGCGCTTCTCGGGCGACTCAACAGCAAATGGAGGATTCGAGGGCTTCGATAAGAACTCAACGCCGCTGCATACGTCCCGAGCGCGTCCACATTCTGCTTCGTTTCGTTCGAATGCATCATCGGCGGCGCTGGCGCCGGATAAACTAGCGACCAGCTATCGGCTTGGCTCTGTCAGTCAAGACACGCAAATCTGTCTGTGGGACATAACCGAAGACGTGCTGAGAAATCCGGTGACGTTGCGCCAGAGAGTGAACAGCACGCAGTTTAACGACAGCAGTTTCATGAATGGCGGCCTCAGTGCCGATGACATCAAAGTGATTCGACCCGTGGCCATGGGCCAGGCAAATAACTTTGTTGACTCGGGAAGCTGCAGCCCCAACCGGGAGTCAGCAGGTGGAGCGGGAGCAACAGAGCATAGCAATAGCAGTTCCAGCAAATTCTCAACGGCCAATTGCACTATATCCTCGCAATCCTCCAATGCCAATACGCCGCCCGACGAATGTTGTGAAACGGAGGCGGCCCCAACTGGCAATGCGGCAAGCAACACATCCAAAGCGAACAGCAAGTCGCACGGCACCAGCAACTCAATAAAGTTTCCCAACTGCATCAGCACGACCAAGTCGGATAGCATTGACAGCAGTGGACCGCGCGTAAACAGTTCCAATTACTCCACCTCCGGATACAATAGCAAGAATTCCAATAGCTCGAGCAAATCCAACTCGAATTCGGGCAGCAGCTTTAGCGCCTTCAACAGCCTCACGCAGCGTTTGTCCAATTTTAGTTTCCTTAGCAATTCAGATAAACGAACAGCTACTATTGGTTACGAGGGAAGCGGCGGCGCCGGAGGGGAAGGTGGCTCCACGGCCACAAATCATCGACAGCATCGAAAGGCCATGAGCATGCTAAAGAGCTATAATCAACATAATCACAACAACAGCAACCACAACAATAACAGGAGCAGCAGCAACATAAGCAGTTCCACAAATTTTGTAAACTCCACGGCGGTGGAGTCGGGAACGGGCACTAGCACGAGCACTGGCATTGGAAGCAGTGCGACCGCCAATAGCTTCGGCTCATTGAAATTGAGCAAATCTTCACACAACTCTTCGCTGGTAACAGCCGCTCAGTCATCGACCAGTGTGAGTAGCTACGATCCCATGAAGCTCATCGGCACACCTGCCTGTCCGCGATTCGAGGAGTGTCCGCTGCTGGAACCGCTAGTGTGCAAGAAGATTGCACACGAGCGTCTGACGGCTCTTATATTTCGTGAGGACTGCTTTTTGACAGCTTGCCAGGATGGTTTTATCTACACCTGGGCAAGGCCAGGTCACACAACGGTAAATCTTAGCTCATCATGCATTGAATCGCCCAAAGACTAATTTAAAACTTTGATGATCCACAGCACGTTTCTCAGCACTTGTCGCCCAGTCAAACAGCGCCTCCGGGCGGCACGGTAATATAGTTCGATAAAATGAATGCGGTCAACTATCAGCGTAATCTTGTCAAGCAGCAGGAGGCGGCGCAGTCGGTGATTTAGGTTAGAGCTAGCGATTGATTTCAAATAATTTCTTGATAGACAGAGTTTCATTTAATATAATTGTTTTCTCTATGTTTGTTGCGACCGTTTTGTATTCCAATTAAATGAACACTCATAAATGAAATATTCATGATATACATATTTAAAATCGAACATAAAAGTTATAAATCTACGGAGTGAAGTTATGTACAACATAACTATGATTTATATGCAGTAACAGCAGGCACCACAACAAACATTTATATGCATACGATTTATATACATATATTGAAATATATATATATATATTTAAATTTTGATTATTATTAGTTGTAAATGTATTATTTTTAATACGTGGAATTTGTTGAAAACAAAGCAAAGCATGTTTATAACTATTTACTAAGCGCTAGCATAATACACAATACACATAAATAAATAAAACACAATACAAAAAAAACAACAACAAAACACACTTTGCTTTAGACAACTTAAACAAAAAGCAAGATTTCTGTTATCACAACACAACACAAAACAAAAAAAAAACAAAAATCACCCAAAAACGAAAGCTAAGCTAGCGAATTTGTATGCGAAACTTTTTCACATTTGTGCTATGGTACTGAGTTGCAATTGAGGCCCCAACTAACGAACTACTTATACTAACTATATAATTAATTAGTACGCATTATTACTAAAGTAAAACAAACGACAAACGAAACTAAAACCTAAATGTAGGAACTGTTATCGTTATTATTACATATGTATTATTTCTCACCCTATTCGAGTGCAAAGCCAGTCACATACATAATATAATAATTCAAGTAAACAACAACAACTAAGCCCCCAAGAAATTAGACTAACCCAAAACAAACAACATTTCATACATGCTTATATTTTATAAACGGAAACGTTACGTGTGCGAAACTAGTGGGAAATTAAAGAACTAAAACAAATAAAAGTCATTGGATAAAAACAGCGACAAAAGTTAGCCAATAAGTTAACAAGAGAGAGAGTCAAAACAAATAAAAGAAAAATAAAAAGAACACCAGATGGAAAAACGAAAAGGAAAACTAAAAACCAACCAACAACACGTTACAGTAATGAGACTAAAATTCAATAAAAACGATATACTATATAAACAAAAGAAAAATCGATGAAAACATAGTCAAATGACGCTTGTTTTAATGACAAAAAAACATTGATATGTTTATTTTAAGCACTGTTTATTTATCAAAAGGGTGGTTGTTAACAAAAATATCTATTCCTTTATACGCCAGAAAATCTCAATCGGGTGTTTTCATAAACCTTACGTATCGCCTTTTACCACACAAACTACTAAAAAGATTTATAAAATTTTGGAAATGACTTTATCGGTTTTGGAAACTTTTAACACATCGATTTTGAGAGTATCTATATTACAAAATGTATTTATTTCCTCATTATAGCCCGCTTGACTCTTTAAATTTAAATTTTACAATTTAAACTAACGATTTCTAGATCGCCTTTAGCGGAACCGTGTCCACACCTGGCAGATACAAGTGCTTCGACAGCATGAAAGCAAACAGCACCTGCCCGGCAATCACGATGAACAGGAAGTATAGCTTGCGCTTGCGACCTCCACTATAATCGAACTGCTGTGGATTTCCATATGGGTCGTAGTTAATGGCACCACTGGGCGCGGCTGGCGTGTTATCCTGCAACAGTTTTGTTCGCAACGTACGCAACTGCAAAGATCAGAAGTGATTTAAAGTATATTCAAAGACAGATTCTAACCATTTATGCTCACCAAAAAGAAACCAAAGGCAAAACTGGTATACGCCAAGGCTATGTAGTAGCCGGAGCGAAAGAAGAGCGAGCTGATCAGAAGACAGACAACAATGTTGACGTACTTGTAGCCAGTAAATGCCAGTAAATCTAAAGTCTTCAGGCTCGTCTTAACATTCATTACATACAAGCTTATCGAGTAGATAACCAGTTCGAAAATGCTATACGCCATGGCGCTGGATGCCTGGATGCCCAATTGTTCCGGTGAGAATCTATTCTGCATGCCCAAGAGAAGGCCGGCAACAATCACATATGTGATATAGCCCATAGTAGGTAGGTAGAGATCTGGTGCGTTTATGTCGTATCTTGGCTGCACTGGATGCTCTTGATCGTACTTAAGCGCCCAATCCTAAGATGAAGATGGATAAATTCAATGAAAAGTTCCAATCGGACACATATGTATCTTATTGGATGCGTAGATGAATCCTGCTTACCTTGTGCAAGTAAGGGAAGAAAAGCAATCGTAGCTTTCGGCCCACGTAGGCATTGTCTACTGCAAAGTAGTACTTCAGTTTCGCGACGGGTACCCACTTTTCGAACTGATTCTCTACCAGCTGCTTGCCTTGGTCAGCCAGTCGCTGGCCATACTGCATTGCCATATCCTGCACAATGGGTTGTTGAAACATACCAAGCTGGGGAAATTGACCGGGAGCGGGTGCAGCACCGGGAGCCAGACCGTAAGGCGATTGTGGCTGCTGTGGTGCACCAAGTCCATAAGTGGCAGGCTCGTGGGAAGGGGGCACATGTGGCTGAGTTGGTTGTTGAGCCTGATGTGGTGTTGCATAGCTGAAGTTTTGCTGTTGCAGAGGCTGTTGCTGCTGTTGCGGGGCTGTGTCCACATTGTAGCTAAAGTTGTTGACTTGCGGTGCTGGCCCACCGTACATGTTGGGATCGAACATTGTGGGTGCAGCTGTAGGCGTCATAAAAGCCGAACCACTGGGCATCGTAGCTGACGGGCCCATCGCATTCACATCGCTTACACGTTTCACGGGACGTGTGCGCCCACTGCCTTGTGCTATTTTGGTAAACATAAGAGATATTAGGGGTTTATTGGCGTCAAAGAGGTGCGTTAGAAAATATGAATATGTTAGGAAAATTGAAAACAACAGGCAACACACGCAATCAACAACTGGCAATAAACAATCAAACTACACAACTAATCAGTTTAATTAAAGCACTAAATTTTATAACTTTCATCTGCAGCAAAACGCGTACTGAGTTTCTCTCATCCGCATCTAAATTGGCATTCAAGCATTCTTAAGCACGGCAGCTGCCTTCGTGGTATACTTGCGTAGCGATAGCTTGTTCCTTACAATTTTCCCACTTACGATTCCTTATACCCGCATTTGGATTATAATTCATTCTGTTTTTGCTGCACCCTGCCCTCTTCTTTCTAGTGTAACAATGCTTGTTTTTATTTTAGATATAAGCAAAACTTTGGTTTATTACACATCAGCATTCGGCTAAAATTCGATTAAGTTACGATAACCTTCTTTCCTTTCTATCGATACTTGGTTCGACGAATATCGAGTATACGATAGTCGGAATAACTTGTAAACTGAGTGTGAGAGTCATATTTAACTATTAAATAAGTGTTATAGCTTTTATTATTATTTGATTAAAGTGTCTCTAGTGTGCGAATAAAAATCTAACGTTTTAAATAACATAATATGGATAAACATGTATTAATTAGATTTCCCAATACTTTTTAACTTATTGAGTTTTCTTTTTCTTGGTTTTATTAATTTTTTATCTAATATCTGAAAGTATCATTCTATTATAGAGCAGCGTTGAACCACTGTATGAATAGATAGCAAGCCTTAGCTGAGTCGTATGCGATTAATCGTATGGTATCGATACCCAGTTAATAATCGTGGCTTGCTCATATCACTTAGCATCGAACATGTTCGATACTTAGTGCTCATATCTACCTGCTATTTTTGTTGAAGCTGTAACTAGTTTTTGTTTTTATTTAATTCATATAAGGTTTTAAAGTGTTTGTTAATTCAGTTTTAAATGAAGGTTAGTTTAACTTTAATTTAAAAAAGTGAATTTGTGCTTACATTAATATTAGTAATTGTGCGCTGCCGGAAACACTCGTTCCCTAAAATTTAAGGTGTGGTTGGGTTTCTCGGGTGTTTGACTAAGCGCAGCTTTTCTAAAATAGGGCGGGGACGCTGCCGAATTTATCACTTGACTCCTCTTCTCAACTCAAGCATGTTTAATAAATTTTATTCGGAAATTAATAACTTATTTTCCTAATTATATAGGAGATTTAACTAATAAGTTTTTAAAAGAACATAAGCTGAGCCTTAGACCACGCCTTGAACGACAGACACGCACACAGACGCACACACACTTGAGTATACACGTTTGCGTAAGTGTGTGTGTACACATAATTACTAATAGAACAAATTTACTGATCGACTGAACGACAGATCAGAAATTTTGTAGATTTGTTTATCCCACGAACGTGTTAATTGTTCATAGATCGAAAATTTCTATAAATAAACATATTCCAATGTGTTTATAGGTTCCACGAATTTCCCAATAAATATGTGCCTTTAGTCTACTAAGGAAAACGATCAGCAGTTTCCACATCGAACTGAGACCAAGTCCGGGGATCATCATGTCTCAACACAGCAGCAGGCCCGCAATCTGCTGGACAGTGCAATTCTTGTTGTTGCTGGCAACGAGCAGGGCACAACTTCCAATCGATTTGCAACAACAGCAAGAGCCACAGTTGCCTCAACAACCACAACAAGCATATCAGCCCAGTTATAACAAAGACTACTCGCCACGCTATAATCCACTTTATACGGGCCAACAACAGAATCCGGACACCACTCAGTATGAGAACCCAATGCTGGACTTTGGTAATCAGCCTGGAAGTCCCAACTATGCTGGAGGCAGCGGCAACCTTAGTCCGAACAACGGGTATAACAACTATGACACGAATCGTCAGCTGCTGGGAGGTGGCAATACACTTGGAGGACCGGGTAGCCTAGGTGGCAACCTGGGGCCACAATATGATCCTTTTAACCGCAACAGCATTACAAGCAATTCTGGCGTCGGCTATCGGGATATGTTTACAGATGAGGACAACTTTTGTCCGGAACACTGGGTATCCTATCGGCAATCGTGCTATCGCTTTATCCGTTCGCCCAAACGAAACTGGGCGGAGGCCAAGAAAATCTGCAAGGCTTATACGGCAGATTTAATCAATGTGGACAACCGGGATAAACATATGTTCATTTTGAAGCAATTGATATTGCAGAATCAAAGACAAAATCGCTTTTTCATCTCGGCCCGGCAGACCGGACCGCAGAATTGGGTAAACGATGACAACACGCCTCTTGTGCAGATAGAGGATTCCTTTTCCAACGAACAGCAAGCACTGGAGAACGAAGATCTCAACGACAATCGTTTCCTGGTCGAGAACGATCAGATTAATCGAAATTTGAATAATCCTAATCAGTACTATAACACGATGCTGGGCACAACAAACGTCGATCAGCGCAATCAAAACAATCTGCGCGGATTCTTTGGTAAGTAAATGAAGAAAAACGATTTAACAATGACAATGATTGAAATCTGTCTGGTAGGTCCTAATCAGCCTTATGGCGAGAATGGATATATAAGGGATCGCGTGGTCTACGCATATTCGAAGAAACGTGATCGCTGGATGTTTATGCCAGCGTATGAACTTGAAATGAATCTGTTTATCTGCGAGTCCAGATCTCTCTACAGTCCAGACAACGTAAACATCAAACTCGATGACAAACGACCCTATCACTATGGCTTGGCTATCCTAGACTTGGAGCGTATACCACGGGGACCATACTTCGTAAAGCAACCGAACGACACGATCTTCGATGTGAGCAAGTATCGTCAAATTGATGATGTTTCACTGAGCTGTTTGGCTGGTGGATATCCCACGCCCACTTATGAGTGGTATCGCGAGATGTATGTGAACGACACGCTTGAATATATAAGGATCGATCCATTGGCCCAGGATCGCTACACCATTTCGGGTGGTAATTTGATTATTTACAAACCGAAGCAGTCGCTAGATCAAGGAGCCTATCATTGCGTAGCAGAAAACAACTTCGGACGCGTCCGGTCTGAGAGCGCCAACCTGAACTTTGGCTTCATAATGGAGTTCAATCTGAAGCGTTCGGCTGAGACAAGCGAAATGAATTGGGGAAAATCTATATTCTGTGACCCGCCACAACATTATCCGGCTGTCAAATACTATTGGGCACGCGACTATTTTCCCAATTTCGTGGAAGAAGATCAACGTGTGTTCGTTTCGAACGATGGTGCGCTGTACTTCTCCTTCATTGAGATTGTCGATCGCGCCAACTACTCGTGTACTGTGCAAACTTTCGTCTCCGATAATGGCCGAAATGGACCGTTCTTCTCGCTGCGCGTAACGCCAAACAGCAACTATCAGGCGCTTATCTTTGCCAATTCTTTCCCTAAAGTTTTCCCGGAAGCTCCTGTTGCTGGAGAAGAAATTCGTTTGGAATGCATGGCATTTGGCTATCCCATTCCATCGTATAACTGGACACGCCAGGGCCAGCCTCTTCAGCGCAATGCGTACACGACCAGTTACGGGCGTGTTCTGATCATCAAGAATGCCACCACCAACGATAACGGAGAGTACACGTGCAGCATCACAAATCCACGAAAGACGTTGGAGAAGTCCATCTTCATAAACATACAAATGAAACCTGAGTTCACCATTCCATTAAAGGACATGATCAAGGACTACAACAGCGATGTTACTTTTATTTGCGAGGCCTTCGCTATACCCGATGCCAACTACACGTGGTACAAGAACGCTGAACGTCTTGATCCCCTTACCATAAATCGGGATCGCTATATAATCCAAGACAATGTGCTAACTATTAAATTCCTCGAAAAGGATAAGGATGAGGGCATGTACCAGTGTGGTGCACAGAATCAGTTAAAGACATCCTTCTCCTCTGCTCAGCTACGTGTGCTCTCCATGAAGCCCTCTTTCAAGAAACATCCACTTGAGTCCGAAATCTATGCGGTCTACAATGGCAATACAACCATCGTGTGTGATCCAGAAGCCGCGCCACGCCCTAAATTTCAATGGAAAAAGGATGGTCAGCTGATTGGGTCCGGTGGACATCGTCGCATTTTGCCCAGTGGCACGCTTATCATATCGCCCACGTCACGAGATGATGAGGGCATGTACTCCTGTATAGCATCCAACCAAAAAGGCCAGGATGAGTCACACGCCCGTGTCATTGTGTTGCGTAAGTTTTACCAGACTTTCAGCATTGTTCATAGTGTACTTACATATATAATATATTAATGTATTTTGGCAGAGGAAATTCGCTTTACTCAGACACCACCGCAGCGTATCGTCTCAAGGGAACACGACCTAATCTATCTGCACTGTGAGGCTGCGTATGACGAGTTACTGGACATTGCATACGTTTGGAAACACAATGGTGAAGTCCTGCGAAACAACCACGATGGCACCACCCGAATTGTATGCTCTTCCAATTCCAAAGTTGCAATCTTAACTTAATCATTTTTCATTGCAGATTGTCGATTGGAACAGCCTGACGGTGCATAACACAACAATGCGCGATGCTGGAGATTACGAATGCGTTGTTCAGTCAGCTGTGAACGAAATAAGCACGAAGACGAATGTCATCATTGAGGGTGCACCCGGTGCACCTGGCGGCGTGCAAGTCATTGAGGTTGGCAAGACCAAAGCCGTCATCGAGTGGGTAGATGGTGTCAACAATGGTCGGCCTATACACTATTATAATATTCTGGGTCGCACCAATTGGAATCGCACGTGGGTGAACGTTTCGACGCATGTGCAGGCGCGTGAAGTAGATCGTTATACATCGCGTCAGCAGGCAGAGGTTACCAATCTGACGCCTTGGTCTTCCTATGAGTTCAGTGTGACTGCCGTGAATGATCTTGGCATTGGAGCACCATCGGCACCTTCACCTATCTACAGCACCTACGACGACAAACCCTATATTGCACCACGGAATGTGGGCGGGGGTGGTGGCAAGATTGGCGATCTCACCATTACTTGGGACCCGTTATTACCGCAGGAACAGCACAGCCATGGCATTCACTATAAGGTGTTCTGGAAACTGAAGGGAGCCTTAGAATGGGCAAGTGACGTGATTAAAAAGCAAGATAACCTTGGAATTGCCGTGGTCAATATTCCGCCCAACAACTACTATACTGAGTACGAGGTGAAAGTGCAGGCAATAAACAGCGTGGGCAAAGGACCCGAGAGTGAAACTATTGTCATACACTCTGCTGAAGATATGCCGCAAGTGGCACCGCAGAAACCATTCGCCCTGGCCTACAATTCCACATGCTTCAATGTTTCCTGGAGTCCCATTGACATGTCACGTGAGAACATCCGTGGCAGACTGATCGGTCACAGGGTAAAGATACCAGTTATTACTTATTGTCCAATAGTTTAAGCAAACTTACGCTTTATATTCTCTAGTTGAAGTATTGGAATACGAACCTTCAAGAGGAAGATTCCGTTTACTATTTATCCCGTACGACACGCAACTGGGCACTAATTGTGGGACTGCAGCCGGATACGTATTATTTTGTGAAAGTCATGGCATATAACGCAGCAGGCGAGGGACCCGAGAGCGAACGTTTTGAAGGTAATATCACGCTCCTCATCTATAAGTGGCCTCGAGAGTTCTAAGAGCAACACTTTTGTTTCAACTTTCAGAACGCACATATCGCAAGGCACCACAGAAGCCGCCTTCCTCCGTCCACGTCTATGGCATCAACCCGTCTACGGTGCGCGTTGTGTGGCGTTATGTGTCACCAGCGGAAGATGAAGAGCCCATCCTGGGCTATAAGGTAAGCGACTCGAGTCATTATTGTCAAGCAGAATTCCAATTTATCTCAACTCATTTACAGGTGCGTATTTGGGAAACGGATCAGAATATGATCACTGCCAACAATACCATTGTGCCAATTGGACAAAAGCTAGAGGCCTATATCAACAATCTAACTCCCGGCAAAAGCTACAACATGCGTGTTCTGGCCTACAGCAACGGTGGTGATGGTCGCATGTCGAGTCCTACGCTCAAATTTCAAATGGGCAAGACCACACGCAATGCAGCAAATACACGACATGGCCATAACATAAATACGGCATTAATTCTGAGCATCTTATTGTTTATCACCACCTTTTTTTATAACAATGGCAACTAGAATCAACAGTTACAATTTCATTTACACTAGAAATAAGAAACAAACCGTCCGAGTTTTGCAGAGCGCACAGCTTTATGAAGAACATACACAACTTAGATTTAAAGAGCAACATCCATTCCGTCTAATGAAGTAGTAATCTCAGTATTCTTGAACATAACATACATATGCAAATCAAGAAGCAATTAAGAAGTGACCTTATATACAAATAAGTAGAGCATATGAATTGAAAACAGGAAAAGTAACACTAATTTTTATAGATATTTTTCGAACATTATATATTGCATTCAATGTTCAACGAATGATTTTTACATTAGTATAAGCACATAGTTCAACAACTTTTTATTGCTGTTCTGCTAAAATTGTAAACAACTTTTAAAACATACAAAGTGTATATTGTATTTAATGTAATTGCGTCCATTATTTTTATCAGCTATTAATAAACGAATAGTAAGACAACATAACTCGTTATACAATTTTATATTGAATTCCGGTCAAAATGCGATCTGGACTTCGGCGCTTTTAAGTTGATAAAATTGCCGAGGGTTTTTACCTCTGCAGATTCTTATCTTCTCCTTTAGTAGTCATACATAGTGGTGCAGAGTTCAATTAAACTGTATGTATTCTTTTTTTTGACCATTTTCAATGGTCGAAGAGTATAAAAATACGGCTTGTTTGTACGCTAACATAATTCTGTTAAGCAGTGATTTGCTAGCAGTTCAGTGTATTCCCAAGACACACTCCCATTTGAGTCTCGGATATGTCAGATTAACATCTAGAGGACTGGTGGCTAGATCAGTTGTTCATTGCCATCCACACAATCCACTTCAATTCTATCGATATAGCAATTCTCAAAATTTCATAACAACTGCTGCGTACCCGAATTAGAAATTTCTCTAGAAGTTCGTTTTTGGAGTTTGAAAGCTTTTGAAAATTATCTAGCTGCTGCGAGATATATCCAAAAAGTTCGATTTTTGGGTCAGACTGTGTGTGTTATCGATAAATAGGTAGCAACACTTAAAAGCTTGTGCACAGCTGATTTCATCGGCAATTCCATCTGTACATACATAAGTGCATGCAAATAGACTAGTATGTGTGTCCGGACTCCGAAGAAACCAATGATGGGTCATAGGAAAAGCCACTAAATCATAAAAGCTAGAAGCTAACGTGAATATAAAATGAGTTTATAGCGCATCCACTGGCCAACGTACAGGAAAAACACACGCCTCCGCTGAAGATTTGCATTTCAGAAACAATCAGAAATCAAAAACAAAATGGAGATGGAGATGGCTAAAACAAACGGTTGGGCCCGAAACGCACATTTAAAAACCTATACACGCTGCACAGAATTGCGGCATGTGGCAGACAATGATATCTACAAACTGGCCGAATTACTGGACTCAAACAGTTGCTGGCGCAAGCTGATGGGGATTATACCGAAGCATCTGGACGCACAGGCCTGCAGTGCACCAGGCGCGCTCAACCCGGAAAAACTGGAAACTTTGGAAAAGAAGTATAACTCCCGGCAAATAGATCAGATCGACAAGGAGAGATTATCGCCTGGCCAACGCTTATCAGAAATAATGATAAACGAGTGGAAGACCTCTGGGCAACAGCACGAGCGTCCTACTGTGGGTGTTCTGTTGCAGTTGCTGGTCCAAGCGGAGATCTATAGTGCTGCCGATCATGTGGCAGAGCATTTTTTGAATGGTAAGTGAGGACTTGTTTTCCTCTCGTCAGATATTTCCCTAATCGCCGTTTCTCCCCTCAGAGCCGAGACCTGAACGCCCCAACCATGGCCCTGCCAAGCGCTTTGACCTGAGCAGTGGTGATCTAGACGAAGATATGGAAGTGGACGAAGGTGCTGCCTGTCAGCCCAATTCAGCTGCTGTTCAGGGGCGTGGCACTGGGATGAACCTGGATGTGTTCGACAAGCAGAGACGTGATAAAAGTGTTCCACAGCCCCCGGAGAATGGTCTAACAAGCCCAGTGCCGCCAGAGCGACGGAAGTATCGCGCTAATGCAAACCTCGCCACCAATAAGCCGAACGTGCCCAACCTATCCATTCTGAATGCGATCGAGAAAGGGACATCATCGGAACAAATACAGCAATCACAAAATATACCAAACGTCTCGTTACTCAATGGAAGCTTATCGGACGTCTTATCTATTGCGAGCACAACAAGCGTGACTTCAAGCAAGGCTACGCTTGATGCTTCATCTGCTAACGACAGTACCAGTAATGGCAGCTACAGTGTCGACTCAGCAACAACAACAAAAACGCGTACAGCAGCGGGTACCACACCAAATGTACCACTGATAACGCTTTTAATAGAGAATTCTACTGGCCAAATAGTCACAACATCTACTGCTTCTGACAGCAGAACGAAGAAATCAGCAGCAACAGCTACAACATCATTGCCGGATGAGAGCGCAATCTGTTACAACAATTTGCCGGCAATAAGTGCTCTCAACTTGAATACTGCCAGTGGCGACAATGGCCGTGTACCTCATGCTGGCAATGTAGACACCAACGGCTTAGACGACGGTGACGAGGAGAATTATGAAGACGACGATGTGGAGGATGATGATGAAGACGCCGATGTGTCGCTACGCAATCTGAGCAATTCGGAGCACCAGACATCGAACAATGACTCCAGCCTGACTACGGTTACCGGCACCAGCGGAGAGAATAGCTTTGAGCTAACCAACGATTCCAGTTCAGCATCAAACGACGACAGTAACATTCCGAATCTGACTGAACTGCAGAAGGATTTGTAAAGAGAGTGACCCCTGACCGTCCATCAACGCACACTAGTTTACTTTCTGCAAGCCACACACGGAACCCAAACATACACAGACTCGCACACACATTCCGTTGGGTGTTGGACACACTAAATGACAACCGGGTGTGGCTTGCAATATTAACTATATATAATATATATATGCATGTACATAATTTAAATGTCCGACTAGGTTAAAGCTGTTAACTGACAAATTTAACATATCGACTCTGTCTCAGGCAAAGCATTCATGACAGACAATGGGGTTCATTTTCATTTTACGGCAGAGATTAATTTCTACAACGATTGTTTGGATTTATCTTTCCCTTTTTTGTAATCAATCCATAGCACAAATCAAATAAAATTTTGTATTGAAAATTTAGTTTAAAATTTAAATATTTTGGCGATACTATTTTATTTGAACTTATTGTTTATAAGATATATGTCCAGAATGGAGAAAAAACGGGAGAGTAATATCAAAAATGTTAAAGTACCATAAGGAACATCCGAAAAACACAGTGGCGCACTTGGATACATTCAAATTTTCGTGAGCGGGGACTTATCGATTAATCGATGGTGCTGCGATTACACTACTGCACAGACGACACGACAACAACAGTTGCGCATCTCTAATTCAGACCCTGAACCCATAAATTTCGTTGTTGTTTAAGTTTTTCAAAATTTTTCGCAATATGGACGAGTCGGAACTTCTCTTCAACTTGTTCTACTTTCTGCTGTGCATGTGCGTCATTTACCCGCCGGAGGAATTCCAGCGCTTGGGCTTCACAATAGAGCAGCTGTTCTCTCGCTTTCTGGGCGAGGAATATCTTGACTTTGTTGGCTACCATATAAGACGAACCTCGCTCAACCTATTCGTGCACAGCTGCCTGCCCGTGACATATTTTCTTATACACAGAATGAAGTTCTCGGTGTTTGCCACGCAACAACCACTCGAGGACAATGAACTCGATCCAGATTTCCCAATGCCACAGGAGGCCGTGGCCTTTAAAACTCTTACCTGGAAAATGGCACAGCGTTTCAGTGTATTAGCTGTATTGGCCGTGCCGGCGTTAATCTTTAATTGGCATCAACAAAATTGGAAACGGCATCCAATCAACAAAACCCTGGCAAAATACTCCAATACACCGGATAGCTACAGTGGTGTGGCCAGCGACATTGGCACCGAATTCCGTCGCCAGGATGTATATAAAAGGAAACTGAACTCGATCAGCACTGTGATTGCTACTGAGAACTGGATCATCAAAACAACCATGTACAACGTGAACTTTGCGCATCAGAGTAACACGGCACTCAGCGTGGCAAAGGTGGGTAATTGCTGTTTATTAATGTTCGGTTATAGAAGCTTTACCCTTGCCAACCCAAAGAAGCCTATTAAGTTTATTCCATAAACAGAGCAGAATTGGGTTTGTCCGAGAATCTAGTGTGGGCTGGTGTCACTTTACTTATCAACCAACTTATAAATTGTTTTGCTTGCAGGCGGAGACCTACAACATATCGCAGCACGACCAGAACGACACTTTACAAATGATAAGCATTATTGTACGCCCAATGCGACAGGGCGTGGCCGATTTTCATATTCGAATCAATGCCCTGGAATTCCGCAGCCTAGAGGATCGTGTGCGCCGGCCAATTGCCATACCCGCAAACATACAGTTCCATCGCAGCGTAATCGATCGTTTCGTGGATGTGTTTAAGGCTCAAGTGGCACTCAATCCCATCTTCAACTCGGAGCCCATAACGGACAAGTGCTTTGCCTGCATGCTGGCCGAGCCGAACATCAAGATTAATAAACAGTGCGCCGACTTGAATCGTGCAGGGGCACCGCTGACAGACGAAGCATGTTGCTCGAACTGCTACTGCCGTCCCATGTGGTGTGTCGAATGCTTGGCTCGCTGGTTTGCCGCCCGCCAGAGCGATGTTGATCGTGAGGTGTGGCTAGAACAAAAGTGCACCTGCCCCATGTGCCGTGCAAAATTCTGTGTGCTGGACGTCAGCTACATTCGCCCACAGGCAAGTGCCGGTGGTGCATCCAGTGCAGATGATGATGCCTCATGATTTATTACAAATGTTTAATCAAACCTTAAACTTTATTGATAAGAATTACAAAATGAATTTCTACTAAATTTAAGTCACATTTGCATATTTGTGTATGTATATTATTATATATGTTCGTAAGTATGGAATAGAGTGTATAGTTAAAGATATGCGTATGCAATTTAGTGCAATTATCACGTTTTAATACTTGTACAATCTAAGCAAGAAAGAGATAATAATGTTAACACATTTACTTTATACATATGTAAGTGCAATCGATCTATATTTTATATGTATATATGTTGCATACATATATATTAATAGAGCGCCTAACTTACCCCCAATATGTTCTATAATCCATTACAAACTAAAGGCAAAAGTACCGAATTAGCTTTCCCTTGCGTCCGTTTGTTTTCCCTTTTCGCCCTTCTATTTCTCGTTAATTTTGCACATCTATATAGTCCACACGTTGTGCAATAAACTCTTAGGCTGATTTAATAAAGCGTAATACAAATGCTATACATATACGCGTTATATTTGTATATTAATATATGTATGTACAGCCCTGGGACACTATCTATAAACTTGTTTCGTAAAAGCTTTTATAGCTCTCCGTTTTGTCACGTTGACTTCGCACCGACGATGTTCCTGTTGTCGCCGACGTGTTGCTGCCTGTTGCTGTTGTTGTATTTGTAGAGTAGGATGATGATTTGGACATAGCGCTAGAGGTATTGCGCGTTGAGATCTACAAAGAAAAATAAGAAAGGCGATTTAGTCCAACACCTTCGAGGAACTATATATGTATGTACACACGTCAACTGATAAGTATGAACTTATCACTGTGGGGTCAGCAATCACAGAGTTCGATTCTCCAAGAAGTAATAAAAACAGCCTTTTCCAAAGTCATATTTTTGATTTAAGCACCTGATTTTAATCAAACACAAGCTATCGACAAACACAAGTAAACCTCTGATTTCTGGCAACAATAACCAACAAAAAAAACAGCGTCAATAACAACGAAAACACCGTCGAAGCGTGCACAACCACTTACCCAAATTGTATACGTATGTATATAGTATATTCCTATAGGGTGTATAAATAGGTGATATGTATGTGTGTGTGTGTGTGTATTTGCTTGCAGTTGGTATATAAAAAGTATTTTCTTTGTTTTTGTTCTCGCTGTTTTCGTTAGTTGATAAGGTTTTTTTGCGCTGTTAACGCCAAAAAGAAAATTTTGCAATATCTGATACGAGTGAGCCTGTGTGTGTGTATGTGCTTATTGTTTGAGTACATATGTAAGTAAGTTGGTAAAACCATAGTCGTAATTCATGCTATACGAACATTGCAAACATTTCTTATGACGTAGATATAGAGGGCGAGTAATAGATTCAGCAATTTGTATTATTTGAAATAGTCTTGAATTTAGCAGTGTTTAAACAAAGATATTTTGGCACTTCCGATTGAAGTTACTTTTATATTTCTAATTGCGTTGTTCCTACTAAAAATAGATAAATTTTCCCCCGCTTTATTTTAGTCCAAAGTTTTCAAAGCAGTTAACAATATAATATTACTTGAACCTCTTGGCTTATGCAGTTTCAGTTATAAATGACTCTCTTATCACGATTTCTACGCGACGCTGGCATAACCTTTAAAAAGGCCCGACTTTTTGTAACATTGTTATCCAGGGTCAATGCACAGACGTGCATGACGCAGCACTTAAAGTCGCCGGCTATCGATCGTCCAGTGCATTTATGGTGCGAACCCAACCCCAATATCTGCTTCGACTCAGTCTGAAACTGAAACCGAAACATACACCAAACTTGACTGTTCCCTGCAGGTCTCTGTGGGTGTACCTTCTTCCCTAGAGTTTTAATTTCACTTCGCCCAAGGGATTCGTTCGTTGAGTTCGCTTTTCTGTGGGTTGTTATTTAAACAACCTTTCAGGGGATATATTCATTTTGACCAGAAGTTCGCATCGCAAAGCAGTTCAGTTAGGTATCCATATGTGTTATTATTGCACGCAGATCAAGTTTATTTCAGATTTTAGCCACGCCCCTTCCACCTCCGTTAATCGATAAAAACATAATTCCAAGTGTAATTTGAAGGCAGAACATATTTGCTAAACACAATAACTACAAACGAATTGCAACGATAAAATGATATCTGTCACAGAAACTACTTACAAGTAGTCTTGGAGAAATAACAACTATAGATGCTCATTAGGTTATAGAAAAATATGTATTCTGATCCCTAATGAAATAAATATAAAATTAAAAAAACAAATGATATCTGAAACTGGTACGAATTTTCAAGGCGCTCCCTGTAAAGTATGCAGCACAAAATACGCTAAACATAGAACATATGTATTTTAGAAATTATTATTACACTTAATACATAAAAAGTTCGATGTAGTAAAGTTGGTTACAAAATCTTGAAAGATAACAAAAGTCGGCCAAAAGTTGGTATAAAAGCTATACGATATAGCAGTCCAATCCGGTTTGTTCCGACTTATTTACAGCGTGGAGCAATTAGAAGCAGAAGTGTGCCAGGTTTAATCAAAAACTGGGACGGATAGACTGGCAGACAGACATAGCAAGTTCTATAAAGTGTATAAGCTACTGATAGGTATGACGTGCGATGATCTAATGCACTAAATTTGGAACCCAAGAGATCGTGAAATATCCATAGTATACTTTGCTATAAATTTAAACATATTTGTATGACCCTCATATGATATCACTTATACCTATTAACTATCTTATTTGTTTCTGTTTTCATTTTGAGCCTTTTTTATTAATACTTTTTAGCAAAGTATTTTGCAAGACCCACGTAAAAAGTGTGCAATTCTTAAGTGCTTTGTTTATAAAGAAAGGGGTCATACCTTTAAGACATGCGTTTTGATCTCGAAGGGTATTGACCTCAAAGGCAAGACTTTGCTTTTTGGTGATAAGTTACCAAGCTAAAGATTCGATTTACGGCGCAGATAATAAAATTAAGAAGCAATGGTTACCTTGAATATAACCTGCTGATTTGATATTTGCATTGTTATCTATTTGCATATAATATGAATTTTAAATGAAAATATTCTATTAGTTATAATTTTGGCTATATTTTTACAATATAAAATACATTTATAATTTTATATTTTTTTGTATTTTATTTAACTGTATACATTATTTAATTTTTGTATATAAAATAATTTTGTAATTTTCAAATTTGTTTTTATTCGACAGTTATTAGTTGACTACCGTAAGAATACAAATTTAAAAAAAAACATTAGCCGACCGTGTCTATATCATCTGTATGTTATATTTATAAAGTTATGTAAATGCATTGTGAGTTCGGTGTTGTTTCTAATGGAATAGAGTTGTTAGATTATGTGCCTTGCAAACCTCAACGAAGGTAAGAAAACCAAGCAAATTCTGTCAAGGCCAAGAGACTCTTGCACTTAAAGGGGAAAAGTACACTCAGCAATCTAATCTCATTTTATTCGAATCACTGCGAAAAGTACAAATTGTAGCAGTCTGAACTAAATCATTGTTCTCTAGAGTATTTCGCTGATCGTGCACAGATTAAACATGTCAGCCACTTATGACTGTTTTATAATTCTAACAGAAGATCAGAAGTTAAAGCCTTTCTGAATTGGCACATCATAAACACGTTTAAGATACTGAGTAATGCACGTGATTGCTTTTGTTAAGAACATTTGATCATTAAAATCATTTACTAATAAATACCAAATGTATCTACATACATAATGATATTTTCAAAACTTACTTCTATTGTTCTGCCCTTACAGAGTGTATATTAAATCAACTAAATTTTATTAAAAGAAAACAAACATATATTGCACTTATAGGAAATGAAGATTTCAAAAGTAATAACTGAATGTGTCCAATAATTAGAGTGTCTTAAACACAGAGACCCCAGGGAACACATTACAGACTTATTCGTAATAGTTATTGCGACTCAAGTGACAAATTGCACGTAGTACAATGTGCAGCTATGTATATGAAGGTTCAGAAAAACTCTGACTTGGCAAAGTTGTCCCCAGAAGTGTTGTGCTCTCTTCAAGAGAGCAAACATAATGTGTATGGCATCTTATCACAATAAAGCAACTTCCGTTTTATATTAACGAGCATTTCCGTTTGTTTTTGTTTTCATTGCGACTGTTTCTGTGTTTTTATGTTTCATTTTCAGCTGTTGTTGTTTCTGTTTCTGTTTTAGTTGCTGTCATTGTTCATTTCACAAGAAAAACTTGCCAAGCCATAGTAACTTGTGGACTTTCGAACTGTCAGACCCTTAAGACCCGTTTCTCGATTAGTTTTACCTATCTACCTATCTAACTGTCTCTACAAAATACATACACACACATGAGTGAGTGAGTGTGGTCGAGTAAATCACGGTAACGTGCACGCACAAAATTTACAGTATTGATCGCGATATTGTCATTGATATAGTATTCTATTTTTGGAGTCTCTGATAAGACAGCGGAATGGACAATGGAAAATCAAATTGCAATGGAAACCGAAATTGTAAATAGTTTTATGGAACTCAATGACCGAAGTAGGGTGAACGGGGGAGGGTGTTACGCACCTTGTCGTTCTCCTTTCCGCCAGGACTGCTGCTATCGAAGAGTTTTCCATCAACCGTGTCGCGTTTCCTGTTCTTCGATCGGAAGCGGCCCGAACGCGAAATTGTGAAATTGCGCCACTGATGCGAGTACTGATCACAGCGCTTCTCCTCTTCATTCAGTATGCTATCCAGGTAGTGCATCGTCGGTTCGTGGCTCGCGGCTGTCATTGTGTTGCTCATCTTGCTGGCAGGCTCTCTCTCTCTCTCTCGCTGGGATGTGGATGTCACTGGGGCGGTCGCGGGACACTTGCGAGTGGTTAAGCAATGCACGTTTTAATGATATCGATATCGTGGCAGTTGCAGGCAGCGACAACAACTCGATTCGGGTTCAGTACATTTCGTTTATTTCCGAGCAATGCCGAACAATGCCAGTGTACGTGAGCGTGTGTGTGTGTATTTTGGGTGTCACTTCTACATATACAGTTAGTCAAGTAACTCTTTACTCAAATGTACATGTTAATGTTAACATACTGTACATGTTTTCCTTTGTTTCTGTTACTGTTAACTTGTTAGCAAAGAGACGCCTCGACGCTTGCGATGCGTGTTGGTAGCCGGTGCCCGTCAGACTGCGGAGGTGCCGACCCAACGCTGTTATTAACTGAAGTCGCTGTTGTCGTCGACGTCGACGTCGTCGTCGCACACAAGTGACAACGGCAACAGCAGCAGCAGCAGAAGCAGCAGCACATACAATGCAGAGCCGACAAGCCGCACGATTCCCAGCTCCAGCGATTCGTTACGTTATGTGTGCCCGCCCGCCTTTGGCCCCCAACGGACGTTCGTTCAGTCACACAGAACAAACGCAACCCGTTGGAGATGTTTTGTTGCTATTGCCGCCTTTGTTGTTGTCGTTGCTTTGACAGCGGAGCAAAAGAAAGCAGTACGAAATCTTCCAACTGCTGTGATTTCAAGAGCGTGTGATTGCTCCTGAAAAACAAAACAGGTGGTTCCAAGCACATACAACTTCACAGGCCCATACACACACAGCACACAGCACACAACACACACATACATAAATCACGCTGTGTGTGCGTGTGCGAATTTTACCTGAGTGTTGATTGTTGTGCTTGACTTGACGTCAAAGGGGCGTGCTTTTCCGACCCTCTCTATGCGCTGCACCTTCCTCGAAACCAAATAAAACACTGTATAGTGCAGTACCCGAATTAATGGGAATTAAAGTAAACAATAAGCCCGTTATCTATACCAATCAAGTTTTTTTCCCCTTCCCATAACTTATATCGCAGGCCTTAACAGTTGCAAGAACTTCGCGAAGGGTATATGCACGTGTGTGTGTGTGTGAGATTTCTATACACATACTTAGATACCATCTAGCAGCTCGTGTGTTGTCGATGATAAGCGCAAATAGACAAAACAAACACTCGACTCGCTAACAATTATAAATGATTAGATCGCTTTTTGGAGCATTCACTTTGTCCGGGTCTTTAACTGTAACTTTTGTGTACACACGAAAGGTGGATGGATGGATGGTGCGGCTTTGTGGAGCTTCTCCAAGCCAAGCACAACACTTATTCACACATACACGCATGCACACATATAAGCCGCCATACAAGTTGGCGTCGGCTTGTATGCGATTGCGTTTTAGAGGCGGTCACTTACAACGAGGGTTCATTATCGCAATGACTCAGCCAGGGGATTATTCACACTTTCTTAAGGCGAAAAGAGTATCTATATAAAGCTGGGCACAGCTTGCCAGTCTAATCTAATATGAACATATTTATATATTCAACTTCAGTGAGCAGGAAGTATTGCACTGTGTATATCCTTTAAACTCGCATCGATCTCATTACAAACCCACCCACAGCCAAGGGTTTTAGTTTTATTTACATGGGCAATTTAGCAATTGTAGTTTACAAAATGGTAACATAAATTCATGTGTGGAAGCATATAGAAGTGTTGTGTATATGTATGTTCATATATGTATATACACATTTATATATGTATATATATGAGTCGATATATAAATATATATATATGTATGTATCTGTATAGTTTCACATATTTAATAGCTAAATGGACAGTGGAATTTTACTTCTCGATTTTATTGCTAACAACAAATTTTGCCAAGCAACGTGCTGCTGCTTTCCATTATATATTCCCGAACTATATTATCATAATCATCATTCTCATTGTCATAATTATATCAGCGTGTAGGATTGAACAATAATTTTGTTTTTGTTTTTGGTTATCGGATTCTGTGATCCTTTGCATTGTGTACCAGAAATTTAGCATGTGCCTGGACTCTCAGTTTTAAAAACAAAATGAACTTAAAACAAAAGTGAACTATTTGAACAATGAGTAGTTGCTGAATAAACATATATATATATATATATATATATATATATATATATATATATAATTTATATATATATATATTTATATATAATTTGCGATTCAATCGGATGTGCACAGGGCGCTTAAACAACGCTGTCCCCGTTAGCTTCAATATCCCGCCCATGCTCTCGCTCACGAAGACGTTCATTTTCCCGTTCAAGTTCCCGGGCGACCGCTGCCACTGCGGCTATTCTGGACATGGTCGGCACCGGCTGATGCTGCGGCTGCTGCTGCTGTGGCTGATGTGCCTGTTGCTGCTGCTGCTGGTGGTGACGAACCCCGGAGGCGCCAGCGTTGTTAGTGCGGTGCACAAAGGTTCGAATATTCTCTTCGGTGTAGTCTACGATGCAACGTTTTTTGCGGCGGGCGTACTGCTTCTGCTTCAAATAGATTTTCAGCATGCCCTTAACCGTGATGAAGGTAAGGCCTCCGAGCAGGGTGCGATGCAGTGTGTTCTCCACCGAATCAAACAAGATTCGGCCCACGATACATGAAATCGTGGGTAGCAATAGTGCTCCGCAAAAGATTCGTGTGGCGGAGACTGGATCAGATAGTGCCGGTGTTGCCGGATTCGAGGACGCTGGCAGTTCCTCATCCTGATTTCTGCATCCATGAAAAAGGGTATCAAATAACATACACCTTATTAAGCAGGTCATTACGGCACTTACAGGTTTGGATATATGAAGTTCACAAATGGGAACTTGCGCATAACAGTGCCACGATTGCGTATCAATCGCAAAAGTGCATCTTCCCAGCGAATGAGACGGCCGAGAATCAATCCAACTGGTATAGCAGGCAGACCGATGAGCAAAATGAGTGGATCGCCAGCCTCCATTATCGACATCCCATTGTCGTGACCTACAATCTGGAGAGCAAAGTATGATCAGCAATCAAACTGCAAAACAAACTTGGGCAAAGAAGAACTCACCTGTAGGAACGTTACGGCGCCGTAGGTGACAGCTGTCCAGTAGAGCGAGCCAACAAAGAAACCCGCAGCTAGAAACGGACTAAGCCGTTTGACCAGGTTATCCATAGCTTCCAAGGCACCTCCCAGCTTGCCCATTTGCGGAAACATTATAATGTACTCGGTTTGGCATTGCGGACACGACACTGAGCGCAAGGCATTGCCCTTCTGTGTCTTCTCATCTATCCAACGATATAGGCAGCTCTGGTGGACCCACTTTGTGGTACCGCGGCACTGGCAGGGCTGTACCCAGGCCGCCAAGCGGTTGTCCTCGTCCGTCGCAAAGCAAATCCAACAGCAGCGCTCCGTGTCCACAGACGCGGCATCTCTCACAGTTCCCGACGCTTTGTTTTTATCTGTATTGTCTTGCTTAGTGTCCGCTAATTTTGAAGTTGACGCCATCGGCTCCACTGTCACTGTGGTGTGGGCTAGCGATGTGTCTGGTGAAATTTCATTGACACCGGCCAATGTTTCAGTTGCAGCGTCTGCAGTCGACGCTGGTGTTTTGTCATCCATATCGCTGCAAATGTCACGTCGTTTACACGATTTTGCACTCATATTAAATGCCATAAAGGAGATTACATCGAATCAACTCACTTGCTAATTTTTTAAATCACTTGATTAGAGGTCTGCTCTCTTAACAGCCTGCTATAAAATATTTATATTTTCCAACTTTTCCCATTCAACTGAAGTGAAACAAAATATATGTGTAAACTAGAGGTGGACACGTGATTTTTATTTGTTTACTCGAACAAACACGATATTTTTCGTTTCGTTTGGATTTAGTATGGTTATCTATTAAAATTAAATATATAAAATATGTAGCTTTTTGCTGACACTTAAAGAAAAGTCAATGTTTATTTAAATTGTGTTTCAAAAACAATATTACCCCACGTGAAATACCACATTGCTATGAAATACTGACATTCCAATAGAGATGCATTGCAATCGAAAGGTTGTAATCGATTGGCCATCGATAGCCAGAGAGGACAGCGCTGCTAAACATAGCAAACTTAAAAAAAAAAAACAACTCGGTCATGTTTGGGACATTACACATTTATTCAATCCTTAAAATCTAACAAGAATAAAAATTTAGTTTTAGAGTATTATCGTATAAGTTTACATAAACTTCATAGAATTGGATTGGATCCTCTTAATATACAATTCGTTTGGTTTTACACTGCAGATGTGCAAATTTTGTAAGCGTTATACATTTACACTCTAATTTGCAACTGATGCACCAAAGACAAGGCAACTTATGTCTATAGTCCTCTCCACACACCTGAGCCACCCACACCTCCAGCATATGCACAAGACTGATATGTGTATAATTTTGCAGTTGCTAGTAAACTTTAGTTTAGCAAATATATAATAACATTATAAAGAAAGCCTGGTTGTTTGTTTTAGTAGCAATTAACTTCATTCATTCCGATTGACTTTGTCCGCAATCGCTGCAGCGCCTATTGATTCTGTGCTAGTCCAACTCATTGTTAGCATTCTGTCGCTGGCGTTGTGTCGGCCTGCTCTCTTGCTCCTCCTCCTCTTCGTCGTCGAAGCCTTGCATCAGACGGTTGAATATGTCACCAAACATGCCTCCGAGACCAGAGGGTCCAGCGGCGACTTGCTCGGGTTGCTCATCAAAGTATAGGACGCCTATCTTAGTTAGGTATTTAGTAAACGATGTATCACGTTTGAGGGAGGGGTCGTACAGCTTGCGCAGAGCGCGGAAGCCCGTTACGCTCTTCAAGTCGATGAGACGAAACAAGAAGTACAGAAAATTGACCAATGGCTCTTTGTAGGGAAATTCATGCCTCATCAGCTGTGGGTGGTAACGTGTGTACTCCTTAAAAGTGTTCTCTGCTGTGCGGCGATCCTTTAAAGACAGTTGCTGAAGCACCGCTTGCACCACAAACAAATCAACCTCGCTGGGGAAGCCCTTGCTTTTACTGATCTCAATCAGGACTCGTCCGCAGAGAGTGCCATCCTGGCAGAGCAAGTAGTGGTGACGTGCCGCCTCGACGTTTCCCTCGGACCAGAAGACGTGTGCAATGAGCTTATGCAAAACCGGATGACCGAACTGACCATGTACACCTATGCTCCATTTAATGGCGCGTTGCTATAATCGAAATGAAATAGATCAGTTAGACAAATTTTGTTGAGCATTCTGGGCGATCAAGAGCATACTATAACAGTCTCGCGCTCCACTGTTGTTGAGCTTAGTCCACCTATCAATGCACCTAATCGAGAGACCCATTGAAAGTCGGTCAAGTCATCGGCCAAGGTGCCCCTCTTCTCCAGTGTATCGATCAGCAGCAAGCACAAGTCGGCGGCACTGCTTTCCTGCTCCTTCTCGATAAGCTTCTGTGCACCATCAAAGAGCAGATCTAAACAATCCTGGTATCGCTTTTGCGCCGTGTAACGAAAATATAACGTTCGATACATCATATGGGCCTCATAAAACTCTCCCTCCGCCAATGAGTGGGACAGCTTGGCGAGAACACGGCTAACTCCCCGCTGGCTGGCAGTAGAGCTACTGCTGCCACTGCCACTGGCAAGGGTGCGTTCGGCGTCGGCCGTTGTCATATCTTTCGTTTATGTAAAGATTACAGCACTTTTATGAAATATATGTTGTATTTGCTAAACAATGATTCTTAATTTTGTCCAATAATAAAAGATTATTTATGAATACTTTATCGTCAGATTACCGATTCGATTTCAATTACTATCGATTGCAGATTGCAGCCTTGCCACATCAATGCATTTTGCCGTTCACACAACACGCAGTAAGTTTCCAGCTGAAGAAAGAAGAATTGCAGCAACAAATTGCAAAAACAAACAAACCAAATTAGAAAATTATCCAATGGAAAGCGATGGATCGCAGGAAAATTCGAACAATGTTGTTTCAGTATACGAAAAGCTCAGCACAAGTAATTTTCCAGCTAATAAATGGATAAAACTGAACGTTGGTGGCAAAATTTACACAACAACAATCGATACTCTTGTTGGTCGTGAACCAGATTCGATGCTGGCTAGGATGTTTCTGCAGGACGGCGGAATGATGCCCAGTGAGCGGGATGAGCAGGGTGCCTATTTGATAGACAGAAGTTCTCGCTACTTCGAACCAATAATAAACTATCTAAGGCACGGTCAGTTTATATGTGAAGATCATATTAGTATGAGGGGAGTCCTAGAGGAGGCGCGATTCTTCGGTATCTACTCGCTGGTCACACACCTCGAGGAGAAACTGGGGGAACTTGAGCAGCGAGACGACAGACCATTGACACGCATGGAAGTCATTAAAGCAATAGTACAGACGTCGGCAATAACAGAGCTACGCTTCCAGGGCGTCAATTTAGCCGGAAGTGATCTGCGCAAACTGGATTTCCGCAACATTAACTTTAAGGTGCGTTGTCCGCCTCCGGTTAACTGACTAGCTCCCTGATTGTACATACACCTTATTCTGCAGTACGCCAATATGTCGCGATGTAACCTATCCCACACAAACCTAAACTACTGTTGCCTGGAGAGAGCTGACCTACAGTATGCTAATCTGGAGTGCGCTCAGTTGGTTTCGGTTCGCGGTCTGTGTGCGAATATGGTAAGAGGAAACGGAAGGTGGAATTACACCAGCAATGTTACGAGTATACAATTGACTTACATTTTCTCCAGGAGGGAGCCAACTTGCGGGGCTGTAACTTCGAGGATCCCACAGGAGTTCGCACTAATCTCGAAGGAGTCAACCTGAAGGGAGCATGCCTCGAGAGCAGCAATATGGCGTTTGTTAACCTGCGTGTGGCCAATTTAAAGAATGCCAACATGAAAAACTGCAATTTGCGCGGTGCGGTCCTGGCAGGGGCTGACTTGGAGCGCTGTAACCTATCGGGCAGTGATCTTCAGGAAGCCAATTTACGTGGTGCCAACCTTAAGGATGCCGAATTAACACTGATGGTCACTCCCCTGCATATGTCGCAGGCGATACGTTGAAAACCTTTTCAAGCCAAAAGGGATATCACCATGTGCAATTATTTACATTATCTCTTTCATAATTATGTGATTGCGGTCTTAACTTAATTTCTGTAAATACTTATAAACGTTATTCCTATATTAGTATTAGACAGTTAAAAAAATAGTATTAAATACAACAATTCTTTTCGATTATCATTGAAGTATGTTGGGCTGTACACAAAACACTCGGGTAAATTCGCTATGGATAATGAATATTAATTCAATTCGTCAACATGAATATGAAATTGTGGTTTCATGTTGTGATCTCGATCATTCAACTCGTGAAGAACTTTTATTTTCTTTACTTGAATACAACTTTTGAAGAGCAATTCTGAAGAACAAGTTCACCTCAGTTCAGCTCAGGGAACAATTTATCGTTCTTTTTATTTATCTGTTCAATCGATAGTTGTATCGATAGTTTACCAGCTCTACTGGAGGCGAACCAGAAGATTTGATCATAATTTGCTGGAGAATTATGCTAAAAACGTGTCATTTATTTGTGGCACTTGTTGCCTGTTGCATTTTACTTGCATCGCAAAGTGTCAATGCCGACCGAAAGGAAAAAAAGTACAGCAAAGAGGCAAACGACCCGCAGTTTAAGCATGTTATCAATGAGAAGTATGAGCCGGAGATTCGGAATCTTCAGCGACCATTTCGCATGGCGAAGTTGAACCTCGTTTGGGCAAAGGCGCAGAATGTAAGTTGGCGGGTTGTTTGATAAGAGAAACGTCATGCTAATATATAAACCTGTCTTATTTAGCGCCTAACTGAGAGTAAAATCAAATCTTTGTACATGGAGCTGAAAATACATGATAAGGAGGAGATTGCATGGAAGCAACTCAATTCGCAGCACAAAGACAAAGATGGCCTAAAGGAAAATGAGTTACGTCAAAAGCTGATCGGAATCATGAGCAGCTACGATTTGCTGGAACACTTTGAAGACACACAAGATGTGGATAAGACAAAGCCGTATAAGGTAAATGACTTTCAAAACCCTCCGAAGAAGTTATTGGGATATACTTATTGTACCAATATTTATAGAAATTCCATGACCCCGAAGAAAGACACAAGAATAAGAGCCTATTTAAGGATAAAAAACTGAACCGACTGTGGGAGAAAGCCGAAATCTCTGGATTTACGAGCGATGAACTGAAATCTCTGAAGCAAGAGTTTGACCATCATCAAGACAAAGTCGATGTCTATTACAGTTTGCTGGAAAATGTTGGTACTGATAACACGGATAAGCATGAAAGTAAGCGAAGGTTTAAGTTCTTTTCAAAGTATGTTTTGTTAGCGTTGCACTGTCTGTTTCCAGATGCAATCAACACTGAAGACTTGGATACTTACAATCTCATCTCCAATGATGCCAATGAAAACGAAATAAAATCGCACGAGCAAACTGTGCAAAAGTTCTCAAATGACATGAATAAATTGCGTGACCATCATGTTGGCATCAAAGATCATTACGATCGCTTGGAGCGATTGGTGTCCTCTGGCCCACATAGTCAGGACTTCATTGAGCCTAAGGTTCAGGGCTTGTGGCGCGTAGCTCAGGCAAGTAATTTCACGGACAAGGAACTGGCTTCGATCAAGACTGAGCTACATCATTTTGAAAGCCGCTTGCTGAAGTTACGTCATTTGCATGCAGAGCATGCCCTGCACAAGGAGAAGTATAAGGTAAAAGACAGACAGAGCCAGAGGCGCTTTCAACTTCTTTTTTAACTGCATATATCATTTTCTAGGATGAAAAACATAAGGATAAGAGCAATCGGTTCGAAGATATGGAACATCAATTAAAGAAGCAAACTCGAAAGGTGGAAAAATTACAGGAGAATATTGAGAATACTATATTTAAACATAGCGAGCTATAAAGAGGGACACTTAGTCACTCATGACTTTGCCAGTTGGAGCAAATTAGTTTTAGGTAAAAACTATATCGAATCTGAAGCAATTGAAATTGTTAAGCTTAGCACAAAAGCATGACTTTTATACTTATACCAAATCATATGCAGCTTTTAAGCGCATTCAAAAAAATGTGTAAACAAAAATGAATTAAAAAACACTGAATGTGTAATTTCTGTCTGTGTATAATTTTGGCGTTGCCACTCTGTTGCAGACTGGTGTTGCCTGCGTTTGCACTTTCTGTGTGAATGGCAAATGGAAAAATCATAAATAACATTGCAACTGCATCAGCAGCGAAAACTATGTGAAAAACAGTTGATATTGTTGTTAATTGTAAAGTGCAATGCATTTAGTGACGTCCCTAGGGGCAATGAAAACGTGATTTCATTATTATTAAGTATACATAGTGCATATGTATGTCCAAAAATCTAATATAAGTAGGCATGGTGGAAACAACAAAGTTTGGCAATTTGGAGGCCTACACCTATCTCCTTGTGACGCTAAATGTGACGCTGACGCTTGTTGTAATGTTTTTTAACTGTCTCTGCTGTAAAAAGAGAATACCAAAGTAAGTATGACTCGAAGCAACAGCCATCCTGTACCACGTCGCTTCATTTCTGACCCGTGCTGCTCAGATAGCTCAAGTTTGTTCGCTGGGCAAGTGAAAGTTACGTCCTAGTTCCAGTTGGTTGCACTCGCGCCAAAATTGCAGAATTGCACTAATTATATGTATCTGCATTTTAACGCAGAAATGATTTGTTGGGCCTCGAGGGAATGGTGAAGCTGAAGAACCTCGACGAGGTAGTTGTGGTGGCCAGTAACAATGGGAATCCTAATGCGAATTCGATTGCAAACGCAGAAAATGGCACTAGCCTGGTGCACAACAGTGAGTCACAGGCGGAGCTGAATGCGTCGACCGTCTCCAATGCTGATTCAGAAAAGAGGTAATTGCTGCGTTTTTCCCAATCACATTCAATTTGTATTGTATTGAATTGTTCCTTTGTCCATTACAGATCCAGTACGGCGGCACATCGCAGCTTGCCAGACATTCCCGTTGCGGAGAACAACGATAACGGCTCCGAGCTGTATGAGACCGTCGCTGAGAAGCAGCTTGTGAGTGCGCATAATCAAAGTCGTAAGTACAGACCGATTACTCATTTCGAAGACCTTCGGTGTAACACTTATCTTCTGTCCACAGCTCAGCCAAGTCTTAAAAAGCAGACAAGCGTGTCGCAGCACAGCTCCATCAGCCAGGCAGACGATGTCAGCTCGCCGTACTCGCGCGTCAAGGGGTTGCCTCATGACTATGCTAAGGTGCGCGGCACCGAGCATCCATACGCCCAACTGAATGCGCCGTCCACTTCCAACGCTGCTGTAGCAGCAGCAACAACAGTTATTGCAAGCAGCAAAGCTGCAACCTCTCACCATGGTACAGATTCATTGCAACGCGGATCACAGTTGAGTTCGGGCTCCACGCAGCATCTGACTGATGAGATGGCGCCGCAGGCAGAAATACCGGCTGCCTCGGCTATTGCAGGCATGATATCTGCCAGTCAGGACTTGCCTTATATGACGCCACCAATCGCGAATCAACATTTTAGCGGCGATTCTCAGGATTCGTCAAGTAAGTGTGCCTGACGATCACGCCAGAAACTTGCAGACTTGTAACTCCATCAATCATTACAGAGGGCTATACAAGCATAAGTGTCCGCGAGCCGTTGGCCAATATCTTGGCACAGCAGCCTCCCAGCAAACGGACAGCGAGGAATGCAGCACTGACGCGTGACGTAAATGATTCCCATTATGCAACTGTCTCCGATGATTCTGGTAAGTAACTGCTGTAGCTCTCCATCGTATTCCTTGTTCATTGACTGTCGAATACAGATGAAACCTATGCGGCTATTGAGGATCCAAACAATCGCCACATTCCAAATGCCACCGATATTTATACGAGCGGCTCAGAGACCTATGCCCAAATTCAGCCAATGCAAGCTAATCCCATTGTAGTGTCCGTCGAGATTAACAATAGCAGCAGCCTAAATGCAGCCGGTACAACTGGAGCGAGCACCGTGCAGTTGCCACCATTGAATCACAGCACAGGGAACGTTCCGACGCATCGAGTTAGCGGTAACATGGAGCATGCCTCACATGTGGACAGTCTACGCGCCCAGATGCACTCCCGCCAGGCTTCGTCCTCGTCCTCGGTTTGCAACTTGGGCTCGCCCAAGCCGGAAAAGAGGCAAGCTAACTCACCGCTGCCACCAACGCCCAAGGCAAGTCTCAGTCAGTCGCAGGCACAACACCACCTGCATTCGGCGACAAGCAACAGCAATTTGACATCTGGACGCAGCTCGGTTATTTCGGTGATTGAAGCCGGTGGTGAGGGCAACAACGATTCGAATGATACTAGTGACGCTTCGCCCCAACGAAAGCACAGCAAGAGTCTCAGTCCATCGAAAGATGTCGAGGGCAACAGAAACATTGAGGGAATGTACGCTAAGGTGAGGCTTCAACTGCAGACAATATTCAGTTTGAAAAGCTGACCACATTCCATTTTCCATTTTCGGTTTTCAGGTGATGAAGAAGCATAAGTTTTCCTCACACCAACCGGACGCACTTGGGGTCAGTCCGTTGGACACTGCAGCCGCAGCGCTTCTCATGGACTCACAGCAGGCCTCCGCTGCTGCAGCGGATATTACTCGTGTGCGTAGCAATAGTTACAGCGCCAAAGATCACGGCTACGAGACGATACCAGCTGGTGGTCAAAATTTGTCACAAAACCAGCCGCTGCATGAGAATCGCAAATCGGATTGCTATGCTGCTACCATGTTGCAGAAGGAACGCCAACAGGAAGCAGGTAAGGATTGGATTTTGAGTATTGTATTCGAACTTAATTAGGTAAAGCGGTCCTGGCTTATCAGGGCCAACGCTCTATCTACAATAGTTTATATATCCTAGTTTATATTTGCCACCACACCTAATTGCCCAATCTGTCTCCTCTCGTCTTTCTCTCCATGTGTCTTATTTTTGTTTTTCTCCCTTTACCCATGCTTGGGCCCCTAATTTAGTTGTTTTGCCAAAATGAGAAACCCACGCGTTTCGACAATTCCGTCAGGTTTTATCTGGAACTAGCTGTGGTTAGTATGTACAGGATCGACAGGATCGCATTAGCCTTAGCACCTTATAAACTTAGATATGTCTATGCTTCGAATACGCTTTGCAGTTGAACTAATTTGTCTTTTTGTTTGGGTAGCAGCGTCCTCTACCCAGATGCATCACAATATCATCAGCAGCGGCAGCAAAGTCCAGGTGAAGCCCATCACGCCCAGCACAAGCACAAAGCACTATGAGACTATTAATTGCCCACCGTGTCAGCCGAATAGCAGCACCAACAGCAACGATCCTGGCTACGAACAACTGCAAACAGCACCCAACGATGATGACACCAAGAAGTCTGACTATGATCCTAACTATGAGGTACTCAAGAGTCGCGCCCATTCGGATGATGGTTATGCCAAGGTGCTGGAGAAGAAACGTCTGCCTGGTGATGTAGTGGACAGCAGCGGTGGCTATAGCACAATACCGGGCGCCGATGCGAATCATAATTATGCCAGCATTTTGGAGACAAAAGCATCAGCAGCTGCTGCAGCTGCTGCTGGAGTTGCTCCTACTGAAACGGATCATTACGCGCGCATAGCTGAGAATGCAGCCAACACACCCGCCCTTGCTTCGCCAATCTCATTGAACTCATCATCCATTGCTAACAGCCTGTCCATGATCACAGTGACAACCAGCACCAGCAACATGAGCACCATGAACACTTCCCAGCAGACGCCTGTTTCCTCTCAATACGAATCCCTCACAGGCACGGGCAGCGAGACGGATCCGAACTACGAGTCGGTATGCTATTTAAATGCTACAACGACAACTGCAACGGGCACAACAACCAGCAGCAACAACAGTAGCAGCAGCAACAGTCACAGCCGCAGTCTCAGCAATACAGAGAACGCCTACGAGCGTCTGCAAACGGATCTGGAGTCGGACAACAATACACAAGCGAGCAGCCCACATAGCCCAGAGATGGGCACGCCCAGCGAGCAGCAGCTGGTCGATGATTACTTTCAGGTATAGCTGCAATGCCAGCAGTAGCTTTGAGCTGGATCTCGTTCAAACTTCTTCATCGAACTTGCACACACACACCACACACACACACACATGTACGCACCTAAACCCCAACAGTTTTGCCTTAGCAATCGCAACTTTTAACGCACATATCACAGCACTCGCGTAGCTGCAAATTTTTGATTAGAGTTCATAGACTCCATAGCCCAGTTAACAAGTTGAAGAGGCCGCAATGAAGGGGATGAGATTGAATGGGCATAGTTAGCTTCATGCTTCATATCGGTTCGTTCTTTAGATCTATGTAGAATAAGTGACAAATAACAAAGAACTCCGTGTATAAAGTATTTGTAATTACATGCAAACAGATTAGGAGCATGCTTCCAATGTGACTAAATATGTACTATGAGTAATATTTATAAGAGTGCGTGCCACTTTAGTTCAATGGAAAGGCAAACAAAGCGCGTGATTTAAAGCTTTTTGTATTTTTGTGTTTAAATCGATTAGAAGGTCGCGTTATTTATGGGCATTGATAAACACAGATATTAAACAAAGGAAGTCAAAGATTCTTAGATTATATATGATGTATATTTTGATATGTTGGCATTTTTGCTGCTTTTTACTTTATTGATTACACACAGACAGACCGATAAATGTATGTAACCGATTACTCGTTTCAAAGACAAACTTCCAAGTATTCAATCATCAAAAGATTTAAGCTAAAAGTTGAATAAAATATTGATGACTTTAATTGATCAAATTGTGTTTATTCATATTTCATACGGTGTATGTAAGTATTCAAATCATATGCGCGTCTACAGATTACAGAACCACGACGCATGCCCCCTCCATCAACATGGCAGGGAGGCATGCAACAAACTGCGACTACAAGATTACGAGCATAAATTGCAATTGCAATCACATCGAGCACAATAGTAGTAGGTATACAAGAGTATATGTATGTATGTATATGTGTATATAGGGGAGATTATTAATTGATTTAGGTAAATGCCGGATGCAGTCAGTTGGCGTCTGTCGCTTCCCGCTGCGTGTTGCTGTCCCGCGACCGTACAACCCACACGTAAATGAGGGCACAGAGTACAAACTGCAGGAATATGTATTGATAATCAAAGATTAATCTACACCTATGAAATGTAAACGATGAAACGCGCCCGACAAGCGCAGAAACAGCCGCTTCCACGTTTCATTCATTGTTACCGTCTGCGGGCTGCCCGGCAGCCACTGCCACAGCTGGCACCACCGCCACAGGGAGCAACTGTTGCTGCTGCTGCTGCAACTGTTGATCGTTATGGGGCACAAGAGGCTGTACCTCGTTAGGTGCCGGCATGGCCGGCGGCTGCTGCAGCGCCTGAGCAAGGAATGCTGCTGGCTGTGCCGCCGGCTGGGCTGCTACTGGCTGCTGCTGCTGACTGGGCTCCCGGTTGAGCAGAGCGATGTTGCTTGCTTTCATGCGGGCTATGGAGGTGGCCATGCCGCTGCCCATAGCCGATAGACACGGTGACATACAAGGTGTTGAGCATGATGAATTGCTGATTTCACACTGGTCAAGTAGGCGGAGAAGCTCATTGGTGTCGGGTCCGCCAGAGGTTTTCTGCTGTGGCTCATCCTTGGAGAGCAGCGCCAGTGCTGTTGTCAAATCCCACATTTGTATTGCGCCATTGCAATGGCCGGTGAGGATGAAGCGGGACCCCATACGCGAGGAGACTTCACACTCGTGCACGCAGAATGCTGATATGGTCGATCCATCCACGGAACGCACAACACACACCCGATCGCCATTGGATGCCAGACGCACGTACAACTGATTTGTCTCGGGCACAACCTTTTGGACAAATATCATGTCATCGTAATCCCCGTAGGGCCCGAAATCATTGCCTGCCGCATAGCTGTAGTTGCTGTCGGTGGCCTCCAGAGAGACAATCTTGAAAGAAGCCTCCGGTGTGGACCCTGGCTGGGTAGAGAGCATTCCACGGAATCGGGTCAGACTCCAGGTGCGCACATGATGATACTCACTGCAGACGGACACCAAGTACTTTTCGGAAAGCATGACCTGCAACGGGAGGTTATGAAATTAAACAAGATTTCTAATTGAATTTACTTCGTCTTACCTTGGTGATGGGGCTCTGATGCACGAAGAATGTTTCGAACAGATGCGGTCCGTGGCCAGCTGTTTCTGGGTGCTGTACAATGATGCGCACAGCGCCAGACTTGGTGCCATAGGCAATCTCTATCCAGTTGCCGCTGATGCTCGACGTCTTTGGCGTTAGATACACCGAGATCGCTGTGATAGGGTCCATGTTGGCGTCCTTATACAATTCGGTAACCAGCAAATCGTTATCCTTCATGCGGAGTGGAAACTTTTGCATATCTAAACAGGAATTTATAAGTATTATAATTCGATGGATCGATTATTGTTCTTGTGGACTTACCAATGTAGTAAATAGAACCATTGTTACAGCCGAGCAGGAGAAATGAGCCAGCCGAATCAAAGGATAAGACCGGAACTAGATCCTGGATTTGCCAGTGCTGTGTCATGGCGTGCCATACGCCAATCTTTCCAGACGAGGACAAAGCCACCAACTGGCTGCCAATGAAAAAGAGGTACTCGACACGCACATTCAGATTGAATGTGCCTATGTCGGACTTGTTTCCACCCTCCTGTATGCTCCATAGTCGTATTTGGCTGCCGTATGATATGGCAATCATCTTGCTGGGCATCGGCTCAGCCGTGGATGTGTTCACCTTGGAGTTGATAGCAATGCGCTCGATGGCGGCATCAATGTGCGGGGAGGTGAACACTTGCTGCCAACCATTCGAGTCTTTGACGCGGTAACAGGTGACAAAGTGGGCATAAGCAACGGCAATCCAGTTCTGATGTGCCTTGATGATTTGCACCCGCAATGGTGGTGTCCAATTCGAGCTCTGTGTGGGACTAAATACGAGTCCGACCTCATTTCTGATCACCTTATTCAAATCGGCTGAGGAATTGCGGGAGTGTCGCATAAAGTCGAGTGAAGCGTTGCGCGAGTGTCCGCCGGCAGGGTTCCAAGCAGCTGGCGGAGCAACGGATGCGGCATTTGAACTGGATGCGCCGTTAGCTGAGCGTCCGCAGCGCAAGTCCCAGGAAGAGTTACGTGAATGCGTGGAGGAATGGCGCGATGAAGCAGACGACGTCTCAGGCACACGAACCATAGACCCGGGTCGCGCGCTTCCCGCGGCAGCTCCATTTGCAGAAGTCGTCGGATATGGCTCCACGGGACTGGACGCGTCTTCCATTGTCGCTTGCAAGGTGTCGATTGGGGGCATGGCCGGAGCTGCCAGAAATCCATAGAAGAGCACATCCCCACACGAGGAGTGATTGAGGTCCTCGCACAAGGCGAGTCTCTTGGTCAATGGCGTTATGCCATAGTACTCCGCCTCGTGTCGCAGGGCGCGTATTTCACAGTTCTTTATGTCAATATCTTTGGTCCGCAGATAGTTGAGTATGATGGAGAACAGTGTGGGGTCGCGATCAATAAAGATGGCATTGTGCTCATCGCGTAGGCTTGATATGCGCCCACTAAGCAGAGCCGTGAAGAAAGTGTCTGGTATCCACGTAAGCGTTTGCCTCGACGTCGAGAAACTGCAACAGGAAGAGATTGTAGAATGTGGAGATAAGAAACTCGAACATTGGAACTCCAGTTCTCGATTAACGTTTTTTGATTATCCTTTGTTTTCTTTTGTGTTGTTTTTGCATGCGTCATCAAAGTCGGAGCTTCAATTTTGATCATCTTGTACTCACCGTTGACCGCCCACATTGAGATTAACTAAATCGTTGCTTGCACTGTGCATAAAGTAGGACATGCCAAGTGTTCACAGCTGCCGCGGCGCCCGCAGCAGCAGCAGCAGCAGCACTAGTACTGGGCAACGGCTAGCGCTAACCCAATTTCCTAGTCTATTTGTGTGGCTTCGATTAGGTTGTGTCTTGGCCAGTTGCTGGCCTGCTGACGACTGCAAGTGCAGTCAGTCGGTGACAACGACGACGACGCCAGCGACAGCGAATAGCCTGTGTCCGAAGCTTCTCGTCACTGACTGTGTTCTTGCAAATTATTCGTTTAAATGAGCGACCACTTTATTTTTGGAATTACGTTTTCTTTATTTGCTTCAGCTGCACTGCGCTACACAAACATTATCTACTACGTACACTTCTTTACAGATGTGCATATGTTTGTAAATGCGAAGTCAGTGAGTGTTTTTGTTGACGTTGTTTTCTCGTTTCGTTGTGAATGGCATTTAACCGTTTAGACTTCATCTGGCAACGCTGCGTATCTACTTTAACTGCCATCAAGTTGTTGCTTGTTTGAATATAAGTTTTTTAATTGGATTTAATTTGTTTTAAAAGAATTATACTTTCCACGTCAACTACAGTGCAATATTATGACATAAATAAGGTATATTTATACTACTAGTATGTTACTTAGCCTGTATTGAAATTTGGTAAACAAATTATTATTGAATTTTCACTTTATTTGTATTTTTTGTTGTTGTTTATTATTTTTTATGTTAAGTTTTAGCATATTATTTATTTAATAGCATTAAATAATAATCAAGAAAATACACGTACAAACGGGATGTAGTACCTAACGTGTGTATACTGCATTCCTTTTAAGCTCTGCTCACAATTGTACAGGGACCCCAAAAACATTAGTTAAGTTTTTACGGGAATTTCGGGTAGACAACGAGGACGAAGGACGGTCAGTTAGGATGGAGTGCTAATTCAGCACCTTTTCAAGCTTTGTATGTGGGGGATCCCATGGCATTAGGGCGCTCAATGGCGCAGAGCGCATAAACCGCAGTCGTCGCTGCATGACAAGAAGCAACACGCCATGGGAGTGAATGTGTGAGTGTGGGTGTCTGCGTACATAGGGTTCGCCGACACATATGGCGAAAATAAACCGACAAATGATAACGGCACTCGAGCAAACAACAATAAATGAAAATTCGAGTAAATGAAAGAAATAATGGCGGAAGAATGTGTAACAAGTAACAAAAACACACGCTCACACATACACGTTCACACGCATACACATAATCATATCCTGCCATGCCTGCCTGCTTTTTCCACTAGGCTGGGGCTGCAACCCCAACCTGGTAACCGTTAGGGCGCACCCGGCGAGTAACCGAATTCGAACAAATGCTTGGCATGTTTCGCGTGTGAGTGCCTGTTAAGGGTGTGTGTGTGTGTGTGTAACATATTAAAGTGAGCCAATTTTGGCGCGTGTAGTGTGGTAATCCAGGTCCACAGTGTGTGAGTGTCAGTGCGAATGTGTGACTATGTGTGTGTGGCTGTGTGAGAGCAGGATGTACGTTTTTCTATTTGCGGTATGCGAACGAATTGTCGCCAAGCATTAATAATTTATTCATATACAAAATAATATTCTTTGTTGACAAATATTTATAAAAATACAAGAAACTGAATGGAAACGTCTCGGTGTGCAGCCCAAATATATATATGTATATATGTGGGATCGGTTCCAACACTAGAAGTGGCCGACAGTTTTAATAAAATATCGATATCCATCGTATCGTCAATTCAGAATATTATCAAATAAGTCAAGTTGTGATGAAACTCTGCAATCGCCGTATTTTATTTTCTAAAGATCTATCGAAAGGACGAAGTCGATTTGAGAGTGTCAGTTGTGTCGGGTGTGTGCTCAAGCTCCTTATTTTTTGAATCAATTAAAACGCATTTAATTTTACAATTATCAATAAACTATTATGCCATAAAACTAAACTAAACTCTCGGTGTTTCAATTAAAGTAACTGAGACGGCCATCCACCATCCTACATATATGTTTATCTGTAGTATATGTTCATAGGTAGGTAGGTCACTTGCCGAAGGGTCGTCGATCTGGCACTTTAAATCGTTTAATATTTATTTTTAGAATGCAGCTGAGTACTTCCCACGAGCTACTGGCTGCTCATTTGCACTGAATAATGAATGCACTCCAAAGTTCATTCATACATTAATAATATCCGAACACGCTGCTAATGCTTCCAGCTCCAATGGGGGTGACTGGCAGTCGGCCATGCCACGGGCGAGCCTGCTTGGGTCCGTTTTATTTTTTACCATTTAGTGTAATTGCAGCAAACACATGAATCACAACTCGGATAAGCAGTGCAATTAATTCATGTATGTACATACATATGTGTGTGTGTGTATGTGCACGCATACATACATATGAATGTTTGCAAACCTGTGTTTGTGTCTAAGCAGGTTTTTGCGTCGAGTGTTAATTGTTAATCCTTGTTGACACGATTTTCTCGCTTTGTTTGGTTAACGTGTTTTTCTTTTCTCTTTTTGTTTTGTAGTCAGCCCCAAAATGTTCTCAAATGCCCAAACCGACTTTTATCTGGCCTCGTAATTAATTGGCTGAATATTTTACTGCCGATGCTGCCTCTGGTGTATCTCAGCACGTGCTGGCGGAACTGCTGAAGAGCCTAATGATTAATTACAATTTAATTTGTTTGCCATTTCGCAGGGCTTCCATCATGCATAGAAGCAGGAGCAGTAGGAGACTATGGCGCACAGTGGGCCACACACAGTTGAAAAGCCAAGCTGGAAGCTGTGTATAACAATGGACTCGCAATAGCCACACTGTACTAGGCCGCTGCTGCGGTTTTGCGTATTGCTTGGCATTAATTGTTTTTACATTATATCATTGTTTGTTGAGTAAGCCGAAATATGCTAATTATTTTCTGGGGGCCTTTTTGGCTTATGAATACGCGTAACGAATTGCCAGTAGAAATATATGAAATACATACATGTGCATGTATGTATCACACATACATACAGTTTTAAAGGGAAACTTAAAGGTAACAGTCCGAAATTGTTGCTCATTTGTCGTCGGGATGAGAAATGAGCTTTACTTTGTGCCTGGTCTAACATGAAATTAACTCATTCGTTGCGGGTTGAACAAAAAAAAAAAGGGCACGCCAAAAAAACACTCACCAACACTAACAGAAGCACACACACACATAGACAAGCACAGGCATTCAAGACTGAGGTCAAGCGACGCCATTTTTCAGGCGGTCAAACAAAAACTTTGTTCCAAGTGCTTTGCACAATGGCTACATGTGGGTCTTTCCCTCTTTGTCCGCCTGTTTGTGTGTGTGCGTATGTCTTTGTGTGAGTGTCGGTTTGAAGCACATGCTTGGGCTGTGTAGAAAACATAAACAAACGCCCACACAGGAGCGCGTAAAAGCTTCCAAGTGCGAACAAAACTATGTCACGAAAGCTTTTACGCGTATTATAATAACCACTACAGTGCAACAGCAACAACAGCAGCAGCAGCAATAGGCGCAACAGTTTCGAGCGTGCGCCCAGCACGGCAACACTGGCACTCTCTCGCAGCTTAGTCCTCTCTCGTGCTCTTTGCGGGCCTCTCTCTCTCTCGCTTTCTTGGAGCAACAGTTATAAGCTCTGCAGCTCACCCTTCTCGCGACCCAGGCAAAGCCATGCGGGCACTTTACTGCTTCACCTGAACTTGTTGGCTACCAGATGCATTAGTGTGTGTGTGTGTGTGCTTAAGGCACCCAGGACTCGCCACGATTGAGCTTCAGTGCCTAGATTGTTGTTGGCGAGTTCACAACGTGCGGAGCGGAGTGCGCGCCCTGTGCCAGTGAAGTAATAGTCGCGAGGTAGAAAGCCTTACCGTACCGTGTGTTATGTTATTTTAGTGACAAATGGCTGCGCGCGTGAGTGTTTGTGCGATTAAGTACTCGTAGTCATAGCCCAGCTTCACGTGCGGCTATCAAATATGTCCCGCAGTTCAAAGAGATGAGAGATCTAACTCGAGCACACACGTGCATGCCCACACACATATGTATGTATGTAAATGTGCGTACGTTAATATATATATATATTCATGTTCGTTGTCGTGTAATATAAGTAAAAACAAGAAGCAAACAGCGCAAGTTTATGGGGCAATAAAGACGAAGCATATATCATATTAACCTGGGGTCCCCATGAATGTCCAAACGGAATAAAGTAAAACTTTAGCATGCATAGAATTGTACAAATAAATAAAACTTAAACATTGAAATTCAATTATGCGTGCCCTTGCACATTTTTCCCATTTTCCGCGTCGTTGAGCATTGAAGGGTGCCCATTCTCCGGCACTGCGAGTGTTCTCTGATCTGGTCTGGCCTGGCCTGGTCTGGTCTCCGATTGCAGGGGCTCCCTTTCCTTGTTAGGCTCGCTCCCGATTGTTGCGTTGTTTGCGTGTCGCATCCTTTAAGGTGTCTTCTGTCTGCTGTGTCCTATCTGTGTTGCTTTCATCTTCAATTTCCGCTGCGCACTCGCGCGATGCTGCTGCTGCCGTCTGCCGTCTCTTCTGTTGTTACAGGCTGCCATGACCGTTGTCGTTGTCGCTGTCGCCATTGACTTCGCCATTGTCGTTGACGTTGACTGGGCACATAAAACACCAAGAAAATTAAAACTTATTTAGTTGCAAAGCGAGCTCACAAACGCAGAAGCTTTACCAAACACACAGGCAGACAGGTAGGACAGTCATACACACACACACACAGTCCCCTCGGGAGTCAGGAGCTACACTTGGCCCCTCAGCCACAGCCTCAGTATATCTTGAGGTTACCCTGGTTCTCCATTTGCATGCTTTGAGCAAAAACATCTGTGTCTACCTATGTGCATACTCGCGTGCGTGTGTATCTCCGTCAGTATACGTATGTGTGTGTGTGTGTCTGTGTCTGTGCATGTACTACATATGCTGCTTGCTATAATTTCATCTGCTCACATTTTTTACGACTGCCCTGTCCGATAAGAGACAGCAGACAGCTGTAGTAGGCGGAGTAGTCGGAGTAGTCAGAGTAGCCGTAGCAGTTACCGTTGCCGAGGTGAAGCTGTAGGTAAAGCTTTAATCGCGGTCATGAACGACACGTTTGAGTGTCTGTAGGTCGGCCCGTCTGTCTTTGGGGGTCCTTGACACTCATAACAAATACAGCTGAAATTGAACGCGTGCGAAAACTTAAACAAAATGAAAAGAAAGTTTACGACGTTGAAGTGAGTGAGAGACAGTAAGAGCACAAGGATCTTAATCTTGAGTCGAGTCAAATATTATTAAGTTATTGGCATTTTATACATACAATTAACGATATATATAAAAAATAATACAATAAAATATATGTATATGTATATATAAATATATATGTAGTTGTTACATTGTTCTCAAAACTATTCAATATTTCCCAGCTTTGCTAATCCAAATTCAATTCTGCGTTCCTTCTAGAGTTACACGTAATTATCTGCATTTCTCTTTGCACTTTTGTTCTAACAACTATAGCTTGCTTGATCCCTTTCGAGTTATCTGTTCTGATTACAATAGACTATGCAAAAAATTTTCGATCGGCTACTTTTAATTATTCCAGTTAAAATTTAAAATTTTAATTTTAATTTAAACTTAAGTCAAATATAAAAAATCTTAAACTTAAAAAATTATTATGATTATTTAAATAAATAAATTAAAAAAAGAAAAATATGTTTGTAAGTATGTACGTACTAGAGGTGGGCGCGGGCCGTGCTTTTTTTCGTGGCCCGCGGGCTTTTGCCAAAAAAAAACGTGCTCGTGCCTAAAAATCGAGTTTCGTTCGGGTTCGTGCGGGCCCCGGGCCTAAGAAAAAAGCCCGCAGGCCCGCAAAATCGAACCGCACAATCGGTGGGACTCGTGATATGATAGTTTTCAATGTTTCAGATATTTATCGCCTTGTGCCCATCACTTTTGCTACCAAATTGCACATCACTTATATAAAATATCAGTGAAGTGAAGGCATATACAATGTCGCGACAGGAAATACAAAATTCAATTGTATATTACATACTATAAATTAAAAAAATTGCATGGGTTTTTTTTTGTTGAAATTTTCGTGTTTGGCTTGGGCCGGGCCGTGCTTTTTCAAAAAAAATCGTGCGGGCCTCGTGCTTTTTTTTGGGACTAGGTTTCGTGCTCGTGCCGGGCCGGGCCTCAAAAAGTAGGCCCGCGCCCACCTCTAGTACGTACACACATTTGTATGCATGTATGCACATATATTATGTGTAATTATATTAATTTGTAACCTAGCGTATTTACAACAGTATTTGCTAATGCAACAGAGAAATATAAGAAATTATTAATGAATTCAACTAACACTGTTCAAAGAAAAAAGTTTTCCAATACTTTTTGTCATTATTCAAAGAGAGCTGACTGCCACTGTAGTCGCCAACTATCTGGCAACGCTGTGGCTCATTAAGCAAAGAATGCTGCTACTATTTTGTCCGCTGTCTACTACAATTTGTGCTACGTACACAACAGCGAAGCAACGGCCGTTCGGCGAGCTGCCTTTGGCTGCTGGCTGTGGCTTGGCAACACGTTGCCATTAATACGTACTTCCCTTGACACTTGTGAGCCAATAAACTTGAAAAAGAGCAACAGTTGCCGCACACACTGATACACTGACGCACACAAACATGTAGACGCACGTCTGCACACTGTCACACATACAGATAGAAGGCATTACAAAAATTGTTAGCCGAACGTTGTGTCGCTCCCGAATTGCCGAACAGCGCCGAAGCTCGTGTGGCAGGCACCACATGACGTCGACGTCGACGACGGCGAGGCGAATCCTATGCTGGGTCGCACATAACGCAGATGTCCTTTGCCGTGGCAGCCTCGCAAGTCGCAAGTTGTTCGCGCCGACGGTTGCTCAGGGGAGACGAGCGCACGTAAAATTAACGCGGGTAACTACGCGGATGGAAATGCGGATGCTGTTCGAATTGCTGGCACTGTCTTTGTTGCTGTGTTGTGTGATATGTTAATTTCGTCTTTGGCATCGCTTAGCAAACAATTAGTGTGTTAGTTGGGCGTGCGAGCTAGTCGTAGGCGGAGGCGTCGAAAATTGTGCGACGTGTTCCCACGCGAGGCAAGTGAAAAGTTTTAATTGTGTGCGCATTTTCATTTTCATTGAAAAACTTTGTTGTGTTTGTTGTTTGTTGTGTCTGCCTATCGTCTTCCTGTGTGTGCCTCGACAGTTTTATGCGGTATATGTATAAAGCTACGGCCCTCAGCTGTCATTCAGTCGAGGCATTATAATAATAACTTGTTTGCCTTTTGTATTTGCATAGCATTTATGCTTACGTCTGTTTCTCTTTCTTTCCACCTTGTGTTTGGTTCAGTTTGTTTCAGTGTGTTATTCTATTCCCTTTGTTTCCCGCCAGCTTCATCTCGGGCTTTGATTTCGTTTCCTTCTGATTAAAATCATTTGATGGCTGCAATTTTCGTGAGTCGCTCTTGTGGCAAATTGCTGGCATTGTGCCGTGCCGTCTCTGCCGAATCTGCCGACTAAAGGCAGCTTTGTTTATTTATATTACATTTCGTTTACGGCCCTGAACACATTTCTCATTTATACTCGTACTCATTTTTACATTTTATGAACTGTTAAAACTGGGCAGCATCATTTATTATTGTTACTTTTTTCCTTTTCCGTTCTCACTGTAAATGCTTTTCACTTTTTGATTTATCCTGTATACCATTTTTGCATGCACACCGTAAGCCATTGTTTAAAATCAGCTTTATAAGGTTTTGGCCTTTGCATGAATTTCGAAACAAATAAATATTGCCTACTTTTCTGGGCTGGTTCTTTAAGAGAACTTTCGGCTAACTTATATACATATATTTATGTGTGTTCTTCAAAGTTGGCTACTTTAAAATGAACTAGAAATCTATAGATCTATGCGGGCAGTTGAAATGCGAAATAAATTATGCCTATTATGCTTTGCAACTAGTTGCATGGACTGCATTTTAAATTCAATTTCCATTAAATTGAGTTCGCTGCCATTGACACCGAAACCAAAATCATTATTTGAAAATGTCCAATAAACATTTTTATTAGATGGATGTGCAATTGCTTTTTTCTAGGAGCTCTTGCGGTACATTTCAATTCGCTTTGATGGGTTCTTATGCATAAGTTTAATGTCCCCTCCCGTCTCCCTATTTATTTATAGTATTTTCCAGTTGGTTGGCTTTTTTATGGCTTGGCACGTGTAATTGGGTCTTAAACGGGGCAAGTTGCCAATTTAATTTGCAACTAAAACGCGCAAGCGACTCCAAAAATCTGGAAACTCGTTCCCCAGTTTGTGTGCCCTACGGCCTTACAACTCGAGTGTGGGTGTGAATGTGCGTGTGCCGTTTCTCGTGTCGAGCTGTGGCTGTACGACTTCATTTGGGGCAATTCTTTAGAGAGTCCTTTGAGAGGGCGGGTGCACTTTAATTAATAATGACGTATAGTATGTACGCATGTGTGCTTGTGTGTTAACATGCAAATAAACAAAGAGATAGACGAACGGGCGGAAAGACAAACGTCGGACGTCGGTGAAGTTTAGGCAACTTTTCAGCAGACAAACAAATCGAATTTATTTATTCAATTTGCTCAGTGTGACTTGAGGCGGAAACTCTAACTGAGTGAGGATGCGAACACGGATGCTGCGCACGCAATTAGTGCTTAATTATTGTGAAAATCGATTACCGACGCACACACACATATCCTCACGCATTTAGTCGTATGTGTAATTCATTAAAACGCCTATTTGGGACACGGCAAGAGAGACATTATAGGTGCGCCGGGGTGTGTTTAGTTTACAAGCTATTCTGGTTGCCAATTAATCATTCGTAAGTGCAAAATGTAATTAAAATAAATCAAGCATGAAGACCACAGTAAGCCTAAGCAATCAAAAATGCATTTATTATTATATTGTTGCCTATGAACATTGGAAAATGAAAATTACCAAAAATTAGATTGAATTTAAACTAAGTTGCTCTAAAATAAAGTGGGAAATCTCCGGAGAATGCCCAATGAATTACCTCAGAGCCGTTGCAATTGAGTCAAATATATGTCTCGTTGTTACTATTATATGTAGTTGTTTATTTTATCATCCGCACATGCTGCGTTGCTCGTGGCCAACTAAAGAGGGAGGGGTAGTGGTTGGGAATGGGTGCGGAGAGGGAATGATGATGGGAAAATGTTCTGCGAAATGTCGCATTTTTAACTTTCTGCCCGCAGAGAAAATATTTTTTGTCATACGCGAAAACATCCATTGTTGGCCCGCCCTCGATTCTGGGATTTGTTTGCTCGTCGCTTTGTTGATTTGATATAAAATTCATAAAGAGACAAACAAAAAAAAAGAGAAAAAATCAACAAGAAACACGCGGCAAAACAAAGAGAGCAATGTTTTCCATTTCGACATAAAATAATCAAATTGCCACAGCGCACAGGCGGTTTGGCGTGAATTTTTGCATACACACACTCGCTGCGGGAGAGTGAGCTGGGAATCTCGAAAAAGGGAATGTGGAAAAGGATTTTAAACGTACGCTTCACATTTCGTAAATTTCACAAGTTTTCTGTTTTACAATTTGCATAATTTTTTTAATAATTCAAATTCGGTGGCCACGTCGCGACGTGCGCAATGTATGGCAATCATATTTGCGGTGCAAAATTTCTTTATTGATTCTGTCTCGTTTGATCTCGTTCGGTTTTCTTATTTTTATTAAGCTAAAATGTGTTTGGTGCGTCGGAAAAGTCGGCAAACAAATTTGCAGAGCAAACAAATTGTAGTACATTTATCAGGCGGATCTTTAAGATTGACAGGCGCAGGCCTCGTCCCAAACAAATGGGGAAAATATCCAAGCAACAGCCGATGGCAGCGCGACAGCTGATGGCATGGATGCGAAGGCGGAGGTGGGGGTGGGCGTTGAGGCGAAGACGGAGGAGCAGACTTACAAGGAAATTGAGGTAGAGTCGAAGACAGACACAATGTGAACTAGATGCCCAGATACAGATACACAGATAAAGATATCGATTTAATCATTAGTGGGCTGGCTGACAGGGCCAATATTTTTATTGGTACTTGTTGTGCGAGTATGTATATATGGATGTGCATATGTATGTATGTATAAGTGCACGACTTAAGTGAGCGTTGAGTAATGACAACGAAATGAATTTACATTTTTATTGCTCACCGAAGACAACACTCTATCGAGAGGTGCAAAGAGCAGGAGAAATTGCTCCTCATGCTGCACAGTTCGTGGATGGCATTGTAGTAGCTCGTAACCACTATAACTGGGTAAATGTAATTGATTTGTTACGCATAAATAATTTGATAAATTATTTGCTCGTACGTGGGTTCGGTTTCGTGTCTGCTCCCGATATTAGAATTCTGCATATGCAAAATTAATATTGAATTTGGCCGTTTTGCCTAGGTAATCTTCCAGCACAATTACATTTCCGCATGTAGTTTGGCTATAAGTTATTGGTATTTGGCTATAAGTGTTTGATATTAACTCTTTAAAAATATAAAAATAACATACTAAGCACCAAAGCTACAGTCGAGTGTAATCGATTGTGATACACCTGACTAAAATAATTTCTTAAATATATAACTTCTTTGTTTTGCGTATTTTCTGTTGCATACTTTTGGAAGTGGATCCGAAATAACGATTTCTGAAATAACTTCTGTGTTTAAGGTCCCAACGAAATTTCCAGAAATCATTTGGGTGGTAATAGTTACTGTGTTAACCACCTTTTTATACCATTCAACAATTTAAAATGGTTAATAAAGTCATATTAAATATGTGCAGGTCATATCATTCTGCCTTGACATATAATATATGAATACTATATCTAACTGACCGAATAAGCACAAAAGTTGTTCACAATTCCGATCGTTCCAAGCACCGCTGCCTGCCGGTGCCAATCGTCACTCTGCCAATTTCACTCTGGTTTAAATTTTTAAAATCTTTCTTGTGTTGAATTAGAGTGTAGACGTTGGCTAAACGACTTTTAAAAGATCTGTCGACTGATGGCAAACGTATTTTTTAATCTGATGTGAATTTATGACGGGGGTTCAAGTCGGGTAGGGCGAGCACCAATACTTGTTCCTCCACTCATGTGGAGGAAATGGGGATGGGTCGTCGGTGACATTTAAAGATTGATGCTTTCTATATCCGCAAGTAATCTGCTAAGTTGTCTGTGTATTTGTTTAGCCAGGCAGCGCAGCGCAGGCAACAAGTGAACGGACCCAGCTGCTGGAGCCCGCTCTCCTCGTCATCCTCTCTCTCTCTCTATTTTTCCTTCGCCCCGCGCATGCACTTTGGAGCGGGCTCTTAATCCAGCTTTGTGTTTGTGTAATCACTCGAAATGGCATTGCATGCATTCGGCACTCGATATTCGATTTGCTTCTCCACTGTGGAAAATCGCTTTTAAATCTATTGGTTTAATTGGCAACGCCTACCCCACTCCCATCCAGCGTTCTTTTGTCAGTTGGGCCTTCCATTCTCATGCTGATTCCTTGGCACACTCCCACGTACACTCACACGCACACACCTACACTCCCACATATTCCACTTATTTTGGGGCTTTGTTTGCGCAGACATTTTGATTTATGAGTTTTCGCAGGGGCCGGCGATGAAAATTGAAATTTCATAAAAGCAAAAAAATGGCTCATAAAAAAGGCAGCCCACAAAAAGCAACAACAACGGCCACAATAGCAATAAGAGGGGAGGAGAGTCCTGTCAAGGCCCCAGCATAATGACAAAGCTGGCAGGCATTAAACGTGCACCGAGCAATATACTATATAGCATGTTATCTGTATACACCCTCTGTGTGCACCTAGCTTTGTGATATAAGTATAGGAAAATATGTACGTGGGCTTTAATTGTACCTTGGGGATAAATTGAGCAGTCGGAAAATACCACACTAATGTATCCAGCGCAGACGTGGTCAATGGCAGAAAGGAAGGTGTGGGATATGGTATGGTAGCCACTATAGCTGTTAGCCATCTCAGGAAACACCTCACACAATTTGAAAAATTAAGAGTCAACTCAGAAATATAGGCTACCTTAGGCATTCCAAAGTTTGTATACCCTTGCGGGCTTTGGCTTTCTCCGAATGTTTCTATACTAGTAATAAATAATGCTTAGTAGTCTGATTTCCAGAAGGACGGACAGGCGGACATAGACTATTTCATTTAAGGGTCGGGGAATTATCCTAAGGTGTGTTACCAGCTTCTGGCCACAGTTAATATACCCTCAGCAAGGGTACAAAAACTGCGATGTTGAATTGTTGCTATTGCAGTTGATTCTGGTGTTGTTGATTGACAGGTGTCAACTACGCATTTTGGCCCACTCGAGTGTATGATTTATGCCAAATTTTTACACACTTGCAGAGGGTGTATTTACTTTTCCCGAAAGTTTGCAAACGCATACAGCTGTTCGATGGGATTTACATATACTAACAGCTTGAAATCATCATTCATAAACTTAGATTATTTTATCAAAAGAAGCTTGCAGCTCGAAAGAGATTTGGGAAAATGACTTTTCCTTTATAAGGACCAGTATTATAAAGCTGTAAAAGCAAAAAGCGACAAAATAATTTGTTGCATATAATAATAATAATTTGTAAAATATCGCTTGACAAGACTTTTTCTAGGGACCTTACTTGACCTAGGTATATATTTTAGTATCAGGGTGAACCGTAGAGTTTTTCAGTTTGCATACTTTGTTGGCGTAATTTACTATTCAATTTTGGTCTGAATAAAATTCGTCAAGTAAAGTTGATTTTCAAACGAGAACGAAAGCTACCTTCAGCAATCCGAATGCTCTATAGCTTTGCAGGTTCTTATATAAACCAATTGTTCCTATGATAGCGATATAAAATGCTGCAAAATATAATATTATGTCTAACTTTGACTGGCACTGATATGTTTAGTAATGCTATTTTAAAAATTTACTCTGGTCTTCATACAAAAACCTGTGTTTCGGCAGATAGTTCCTATGGCATCTACTATATGTTATAGTAGACCCATTTTTATGAAATTTTATATGCATATTATATATATATATGCTTAGTATATAAGTTCGTTTTAGTAAATTTGCAAAAATCTGCCGATAGTTTGTATGGCAGCTATACGATATATCCGACCGATCCTGCTCGTTCCTGATTATATAGAATAAGAAGCATGTGTACCAAGTTTCATCAGGATAGTTTTCAAAGTGAGAGACTAGTTTGCGTTGCAACAGACGCACACACGTACACACGGACACACGGATAACGCTAGTTCGATTCCTCTGTTGATGCTGATTCAAAATATATACGATGTACTTTATATGGTCAGAGATGTCTCATGAGGTGCGTTGCACACTCCTGGCCTAAATTGATATACCCGAGGTATAATAAACTTTGTGTATATCGTTTTAAGAGTATATTATATTGAATACAACTAAACTAACATGTATTTATACCCTTCGATCAATGAAAATTGTTAAAAAGGGTATACTAACTTTATGCAAATGTATGTAATATGTATGTATATATATTTTTGCCCAGGATTACTAGTCGGTTCGATTGAGCCATGTCCGTCAGTCTGTCCGCATGTCCGGATGACCAGATAAACACACAGATCTCAGCTATCTCAGCAAATTTGGCATGCAGGTTTCTGTGTACCAGGCACAGATCAAGTTTATTTTATATGTTGAGTGCCACGTCCACCGCCCCCGGTGGAATAAATTAATTATACCCTTCGACCATTGAAAATGGTCAAAAAAGGGTATATTAACTTTGTGCAAATGTATGTATGTTAACAGGCAGAAGGAGGCGTGGGAGACCCCATTATATTTTTGCTCAGGATCACTAGCCGAGTCGATTGAGCCATGTCCGTCTGTCTGTCTGTCTGTGTGAACGCACAGATCTCAGCTATTATAAAAGCTAGAATTACCAAATTTGGCAGGAAGACTCCTGTGTACTATAAGCTGATCAATTTTATTTCAAATGTTATGTGCCACGCCCACCGCCCCCGCAAATAAATAATTTAATTTTTGAACTCAATTTGTAAGCGCTGTATACAAGATACAACTTTCAGACTGTAACATATACTAAGCTCATTAAGATATCTACTTATTCTCGAAAGTTCAATCCGATCCGACAATAAACACAGAAGTTATTTAAGAAAGAATGTGCATAAAACCAAGTGCTTGTATCAGCTAACAAGGAAGGCGGGCGAGCGCCATCTGTCGGTAATAATTTAAAACCATGCACATTTGTATATGTGTATGAATTTAACAAATTAAACTACACCAGAACATGGGTCGAAGGGTGTCCCACTGACGCGTGCCGCGCGACTGTTGCTTTTCTTACTTTTATCTACTTTTTCTCTCCGATCGGACAATTAACACAGAAGTTATTCAATAAAGAATGAACATAACACCATGTGCTTGCGTTAGTTAACAAGGGAGGCAGGCGAGCGCACGCGCTATTTTTCGAGAATAATTTGAAAGTATGTACATATTATATACACCGGAACATAGAAAGAAGGGTATCCCACTGTCGTGTGCTGCTGGACAGTTGCTCTCGATTTGAAAATTTTTCGTTTTTGGTGTGTTTTTCAAACTTAACTTTTCCATGCATTGTCTGCATAATAACTTATTTGATCAACTGAAACTGATATTTAGAACAATATTGTACGTTAGGTTCCTCAAGTCAATTGGTTTTACTGCAGTTATCTAAGTCAATCAAACCATATATCAATACCTCATGTCCAATGAGGTTAGAGTTCTTATTTGACCATCAATAGATAGAGTCGGTTTTTTATTGAAAAAATCATAACAAAGTGACAAACAGTATCTGCGACAGAATCCTTTGACCTATGTTGACTAAAATCGTATCGTGCGAACACTTGAGCAGGTTTCACACTAAGCCGAACACACATGCACACATCCACACAAACACACACAGTCAGCGAAAAACACACTCATCCAGTATGGACGACTGGCTAAGCAAATATTTGCGCACGTTAATGACTCGGCTGGGTCACACGCAGAACATACTCAGCCAAACACACTCGCACACACACACGCACAATAACTGGCTGTCCTTCATGCAGCAGACCAAATTTTGCATAGCATTGACCCCATTAATTAAATGCCGCCTGGGCAAGAATAGTTGCTGGACGACTGGAAGGGGAGGCGATGGACGGAAGGAGTGTCGGCGCAGAGGCCTTTGTATTTTCCCGGTTGGCTGCCCTTATACCGATGCTAATATTGAGCAAAACGGAGCAACTCGTGTGGTCCAACAAAGCCGCAAATCGACTTGTGCTTTAGCTGAACTTAGATGCGCATCCACAGTTGCAGTGTTGATGTGTGGGGTTGTTTGTGTGTGTTGTTGTGCCAGACTTTGCTTGGCGTTTAATTAAACATTTTCGTTGCAATGCCGGAAATTACTTAATCAGAGCACACAAATAAACAACGGGCACTCGGTCAGACGGACAGTCGGACAGTCCGACTGGCATTCAGAGGCTGCAGCTGCTTCTTTGCCTGCCACGCTTCCCGTTCATTCTCCTCATCATACGTTTGGCGAGGGTCGTCACAGGCCCAGCTAGGCTCTATTTTCGCTTTGTGGCGCAACAATTGCTGAAGCGTAATTAATACGATTTCGTTGTATTCCCATTTACTCCTGCCTCGAATCAGCCCCTTCTCTTACCTGACAAACACAGACACTACTCACAGATAGGTTCACCTACAACTTTGTCGGAAGCAAGCATTGAATCAGCGTGTTCCGCTGCTAATGCCTGTGTTGTTGTTGCTGGTGCTGGTCTGTGGCCAATTGGCTTTTGTGCTGATCTAATGCGGGATAACTCGCTTACTTTAAGAATTGTCTATTAATGTCAATTTATTTATCTGTCAGACTTATCTTAGTTTCTTTTAGCGAGGCTGATCTTACAGTATTCTCTATTCGTGTAGAGAATGAACAACTCCTGTCCGAAGTATCTTAACCTTCCCCAAAATGACTTGGACTGCAGTCTATTGAAGCTTGAATGACACATTTACTTATAGTGCACAATTACTTGCCTCTAAATTAAAGTGTTAGTCACTTGGTTGCAAGATTACATTTAGGTTGAGGGCTATTTAAAGTGCAACCATGTGAACTGAAATACTTTTAACTAACCTGCAGTACAACTCAAATATGATGTATGGAATGATCCATTCATACAATATAATTACGGGTTGCTTTTTTCGCTTTTACTGTCACTTCTATACTGTGGCCTAATTGTGGATTTCTATTAACTGTGAAATCATTTTCTTATTAATTAATCGATTTATTGGTCACACAAAAATCCAAAAGCGGTTACGGTTTAACCCTAGAAAGCCGCTTGTCCTTTTCAAGCACATCCACAGAGACGCTGCTCGCACTCTGACCTATATTTATTAAAGTTTGCGCTTGAGTAGGCGTTCATTGTTTTCTGAATAAATCATAGGACGTTAGGGACGCAAAACCGCTAAACAAACACCCTGGTGAACACATGGCACACTCACACACACTGTCATACAGACACTTGCTGGCGAAATGCACACACATTGTCAAAGAGCGAGTTGCGAGATGACCAGGAGCCGCTGTTTGCCCTTTGTATCCCTTTGTCCTATCTGCAGTGTCCTGTCTGCCAGCTCTCACAAGTCTGTTGGGGATGTCGTTGCTGGAGCAGAATGTTCTGCATATTCCGAGCAGTTAATCAGTTGCACAGAATCTTCGACATTGTTGGATAACTGTCGCTAATAATTAGGGCAATTAGTCGAGCTACAGTAAAGGACATGTACTTTCTGCCTTTGTTTAAGAATCAAGATCATTTTGGAAACAGCGATTTTCACTTTACTATTAACCATTTATATGAGTATGAGTAATGAAATGATAGTAATCGTCTAGGTTTATATACAAATACTAAATTCTCATTCGGGAACAATCTTTTTTATTGCATTCTGACGAACCCAAAGAGGTTGATAAGCCACTTTTAGTTATCTGTTGACCAAGCGACAGGGTATTTCTCAGTCGAGTGCATTCATACTTTGGGTTTCTTATTTGTTTTTTATACTCAACTGACCGTTGATGAATTTTATACAAGTTAAGTGGTTCGGGTCGCCCGCTGCGGTGCACGCGGTCACAGGATCTGTGGCCCGTACACAGATACGGCCTGCGTGTGTGGGTGTGTTCGGGTGTGGGCCAAGTAAGTATTTGTGATTCAGTTGAGCTGCGGCTTCTGGTTCACTTAACCTTCGGCATGCGTAGGTCGCATGCTCCTGATTATAGTTCCAGTTCAGTTGCATGCGGGCGGCGATTGGCGTCTAGCGGATTTAAAATATTTATACTCGTAATTTGTATGTGGAGATTGCTTCGATTTGCTGTTGTTGTTGCCGCTTCACCTTCGAGACCGGACATGAACGGACATGCTCGACTAGTTCTATTCGTTCCGTTACTGCTTGAATTATTCAAGTGTGCATGAGAGTGCATATGTAAGCATTAAGTGAAGCCGCATATCCGCATAGCCACAAAGCCATTCGACAGCTTGACAGGCGGATCACGTGCGGAACAGTTACAAATTCATTGGGGCAACCAATGTCCAATTGATTAGGCATGGGTTTCTGTTCCCGATTTCCAAGCAATTACAAGCTTAATTCATTGACATGAAATCGATGTTGTCCAAACCCAACGGGCCACATTCAAATAGGTCACTTCAACTCACTTTCTTTGTACACATACTTACATACATAAGTATACATATATACCTTCTATGAGTGTTTGTGTACATAAAGTTCATGATTTTTAATTGCATTTCGAAAGTCTGTTGAGTCTTGGGGTCTCCTGGTCAGTGTCAGCTTATAAAAGCTTATTGCATAAAATAATATGTATAGACGGTTACAGTCAAGCACTGGTTGTATAGGTCTGTTCGAGCCCTTTAATTGATTGTAGTAGTTGAGTAGTTAACATGAATTATCGATGTATGAGAAATGTAATCAACGTAACAGAAATGAATACTAGCTGTTGTAACTTAACGAAGAAGGAGATGTAAAACAGATGTATGATGAAATGAAGAAAGAATGAAATTAGAAAATATATGTCGAATAGAGTTAGAGGCGAGCTGACGTACGTTTTTATTTGAGAGGAAAACGGATTTATATGCAATATAAATCATTTATACGCTGCCTTGAGACTCTGGAGCGAACAAGGTCTATAGGTTTTCAATGTATATATTGAAACCCTCTTCCAAGACATTAATTAAAGTATTAATATCTAAATAAGTAATTAGCCTAAACACTTACTATATTACCCAAAACACATACTCACAAGAAAATAATTGTATATTACATATGGAGTGAAATGAATGATTTGAATTGAATATGTTTAACTGGGACAGTGATATACTCGCCAGCTGTTTCCCCATGCGAATTGTTTTAAATAACTTCAATGTTCAGCGTATTTTGTGTTGCATATTTTGCGGCATGAATAGCGATACTTATTCGCACACTAAATCACTTTCAAAATAACTTCTATGTAATTTTACAAACTTCCAAAAATCGTCTCTGTTCTGGTCATTTTTCTACGTCGTAGCCAGTCCGTATACTGTTAGCTTACGCTATGCGCTTGACGTTATCAGGTAATTTCTACATGTTTTGTTTAAGATGATATGTTAAGTTAATCGTTATAGTTAGCTTAAATTTAATTAAAGTTGTCTTTGGGAAATTGTACGTCAAGTTGTAAGCTCATAAATAAGTTTCAAGCATTTCCGCAGGCTCTCTGGCTCAGTTAATATAACAACTGCATTTATTTTTATAGCGAGGCATGTAGAACTTGCATATTAAGTTGGGAAACGTCGGAGTATATATGTTTGTGGCAAGGTTATTTCGGTATATTTGCATAGTATTGCGCAGAAGTGCTTCAGGTAATAATGTTTCCAGAGCATCTTGTGCAAACATTTAGTTACCGCAAACTTATATGCTGTAACTCAAACAAAACACACACGCAACCACGGATTGCTTGAACACACACATACGATACCTGGGAACCTTATACTTTGCATGATTTCATTTCAAGCGTAATATCCTCAAAGTGTATTCATATTTCGTTTCACGAGCAACAGATGTGCTGCTAAATATGAATGTCTCTATTAGAAGTCGTTGGCCTCATCCCCCTGTCTTGCACATAAATTGTCTGCCGAAAACCCAAAGGCAAACCAAAACCCTGAGTAGTCCGTGCAGTGGCGCACAGGGAACCACGTCGACAAGTACTTGACACCAACCAGTTACTCGTAGATCCTTAATGTATCTGTGCTTCTGTGTGTGTGCACTTGTAGTTGTGCTCAACGCTGAGTTTATAGTAAGTAATATATGCGCCCTATTTAGCAGAGCTTAAGGCATTAAAGGGCAGATGAGGGCGGAACTGCAAACACATACACCACACCTCCACACACACAGAAGTTGACAACTGTCGCTCAGACGGGAAGAAGCACATAGTAGCGAAGTGTGCTCACAGTATGTCTATATTTGTGTGCTTTTTCAATGTCAATTTTCTATGATACCTTGGTGTTGATTGACAACTACTGCCGCAACTCCGTGTGCTGAAGAGAAGTCTTAGAATATTTGTTGAAGAATTCCAAAGAGTTGCCAATGATTAATGTAAAAAAAGGCAGCTTTTAAAACTTCTACACATAATGAAATCAAGAACGGTGAAATATTCGATATATTAAAATAAAGGATGAGCTTTCTTTTATTTTAGTTTAAGTTGCTATTGTCAGGGCTTAATGCTTAAGTTGAATTTGTCTATTCGTATGTTGTTTACACATATACATTTCGTGGGAAAACGTATGTTTTTCTTCTCGCCTTGTTTGTCCACCTTTTCACTTTGTATCGATGTCTCTCTCCATTTCCGTTCAGCTTGTCAAGCGTTTTGCGACACGTTTTTGTTAAGTTGCTGTGCACTTCGACATTGCTGCCAACATTGTCAACGCTGCTTCCGGTGCTTCACCATTGACCCTGGCAAACGCATACATTTACACACACACACACACACATACGTGTGTACACATAGGGAGCTCTCTCTTATTTGCACAGATTGTCCCAATGTTGGTTATTGCATATCTGACAATGACATTGAAATTCTGGCTCTGTATCCGTCCAATGTTTGTTTATTCATGACAGCCGGCGGCGTCAAGCGGTTGATGGAGATAGCTGGTCGTAATGCACCCCTACCCTCCGGGTCTAAGTGCTTTTTATGTGACCCTCTGGATGATGTTCTTCCGCTAGTTGGCCTATTTCTTCCCTCGATCCGACTGCTGCAAGCGACTGTCAAGTGAAATTGATTTGTGTGTTTCCAGTCCAATTCAATCAAGATGATCTGCTTCTCGTACATCACAGTTTGCGGCGACCGTGTGCTGCGGTAAACAAGTCTGTCTGTGTATCGCTGTGTACTCAATTAACCCAGCAGCATCTTCCATAAGTGTCTCAATATTTCATAGTCCATCTATTGTGATCCGGCACATGACGCGTATACGTAATGCGAGTGGCGCATCAAAAATGCAGTTAGTGAAATTAAAAAAGCTGCCATGTAATCTCCTCGTATTGTCGCCGCTCACCTCGTAAACCATTTCTTATTGCATGCGTGTGCATTTTTCATATTTCCAATAAGATAAACGCAACGATGAGCGCCGCCAGTTCCGACTCAGCAATTCTCATTTCGCTCATCGAATGCTTAATTACATTTGCACCACACGGCGAACGGGAAGAACATGTGCAGCGAATCTATCATCGAGGCCAGGATAATAGACAGGAGTAGCTGTCGGGAATGGAGACGAAGCAGAAGTCTGAGCCGGAACATGCAGGATACTTGCCTAAGCATCCAGTGACTCGTGTGGAGTGTTCACTTGCCTTTCAATTGATATCACATGTCGTTGCCGGGACTTGCACACATCTACACACGTACACACACTTTCAAGCATTTCCTGCTCTGGCGTTTTCAGTTTTCAGTTCTGTTCCCCACCTTTTTGTAGTAGGCGCCATGTTAGGTAAGAGAGGCGCGGAAGCAGGGACAAAGGACACCGACAGCACTTCCGCCTTAATGGCGCCTGGCTCTGCGTGTGTGTGCGCATATGTGGGCGCTTCGATAAAACAGTTGGACTTTGCATGCATTACGTCCTCCTTGTGTGTCAGTCCCCCGCCTACTGCCTCACATCACTGCTCTGCCGACACAGTTAAACTGTCATTGTCATTTAAATGTCTTTTGACTGTTGCTCGCTGTCAGCCCGCGCTCCTTTGTTGCTGCTGATGCCTGGAACTTTGTACACATACACACACACACACAAACACTCATACACAATTGAATATACCTACATTCTTATAGCATTAAATTGAAATTTTTTTCGCCTCACTGCCATCTATCGAGAAGCCCATTGAATGGTGGGCATGCATGTCTTCGCACACGACTGACGAACATACAGTTGCTGCTGTTATTTATAACTTTTTAATTAAGAACCGAACAAGCTCTTCCTCTCCGTCGCACTCATGGTCTCTCTACCTCTCTTTGTCTCTTTCTCTTCCTATTTCCTCTCTCTATTGATTAAGGTATTCTTATTAGGTATTCTTGCGTATACACATTTTTATTATATTTGTTCGAGCATTGAAAATCGAAAAAAAGGGTATACTTTGTGCAAATGTATGTAACAGGTATAAAGAGGCGTGGGCGACACCATAAAGTATATATATTCTTGCTCAGGATTACTAGGCGAGTCGATTAAGCCATGTCTGTCTGTCTGTCTCAGATCTCAGCTATTATAAAAGCTAGAAATACCAAATTTGACAGGAAGAATCCTGTGTACTATACGCTGATCAAATTTATTTCAAATGTTAGGTGCCACGCCCACCGCCCCTGCAAATCAATAATATAATATTTAAAGTCGATTTATAAGCGGTGTAGAAAAAATACAACTTTACTATATAGTGAGCTGACGTACCCTTAAAATTTAAATTTGATCGGATAATAAACACAGAAGTTATTCAAGAAAGTATGCGATAACTTTAAATGTGTCCGCTAACAAGGTAGGCAAGCGTGTACGATGCTCGAGCGCCATCTGTCGAGAATAATTTGGAAGCATGCACATATATTTATGATTTTCATAAATTAAACTATACTGGCACATAGGTCGATGGGTATCCCACTGTTGCGTGCCGTTCGACTGTTGCTCTCGTTATATTTGTTCAAGCATTGAAGCAGACTCCTTCTTTCTCTATTAGTTGCTTAGACTTAAATTCAAGATAATTATGAATATTTTATTAAAGTGTTGCATACTTCCGGCCCTTAAACTTATTTCTAAACTAACTTACGATATCCTTATCCGATCGCAACAAAATCATAGAGTACACAACAAACGTTACTCTTTTGCACTTAAAATAATGGTGCACTACGTCAATACATATATGGTATGTGCATACATAACATACATGATATGAACTGATTCCTCGAAGTAACTTGATTCGAAGTTTAAATCACTTTGTTGAAAACTGTTGATTAAAGTTGGTGAGAGATATAAACAGATTTGTCAATAGAATTTTATTCAAGTCTATTCAATATTTGTTCTCACTATCACTAGTTGAAGTTAATGGAATGAATTAAATGCATCGCTTTATCTGTTGAATAAACAAAAAGAGATTGCACTCGTTATTAAGCAAACTAACAACTTGCACTAATTTGTTAAATTGCTCTTTATCTGTGTCTGTTCTGTTTGTTGTCTGTCCGCACCCAAATTTACTCTATACTAATTAAACAGTTATCCTAACTTTTGCGCAATTTGTGGGTGGATTTGTTTTTTGGCTTTTTAATTCACATTTTATAAAAGTTAAACTCAACTCCCTGTTTCAACACGCACAGTTAACTGTCTGTACAGTTGTTGCTATAGCTTCGATTGTACTTGTGTGTGTGTGTGGTGTGAGTATCTGAACATCAAAAAGTGACTAACGGAGCGCCATGTTTGCCCTAAGTCGCTTGCAGCCACCGTCAGGCACTACATCAATATTTGTACGGTTTCCCCATGTTACGATAGCAGTGTTGTTGTGTCGCGTGTCTCTCTGTGTTTGTGGGAGCTTTCGACAAGCAATATATGTTGTAGCTTGGTGTGGGTTGCTTTGGGTCGCCGTCAATCCCCCCCACGGCCAAAGTATTTATCGCTTTTCAAGCTGCACTTTTATCGCTGCTTTTGATTTCTTTAAGAAGCAAGTCAAGCTGCGGACATTATGACAATATTGGCAACTCAAGACACTTTCAATTGCTCAACTGCCACAGAGTGCATATAGACTATGGGAGTCCATGAATTTGTAGTCTTACCTGATGCGCACTGGGGAAGTATCTGGACTATTTAAAGCAATTCCTTTAATCTTACTTCGCTTCGCAGTTTCCTTGACGGGCATTCCCAGGAAATGATAATTCGATTAAAAATAAATAGTTTTTTACATTTTCGTCATGCGATCTGTTTATAACTATTCCGCAAACTTTTATCTGCACTTGGACGAAAATAGCACTTGCCAAACAAAGTGAAAACTAATTTTAAACTTTATTTCACAGAATATCTATGGACAAGAGGGAATTCAATATTAACCTGGAAGTTTTGCATTCCGAGAAATAAGCACTACAACAACAGCAACAACACAATTGTTATACAAGACGAGAAAGTAACTGATTCAAAACATTGAGGTGTACAAAACCGATTTCACTCTGCGGACTTGCAATTGGCAGCTTAGCAAAAAAGTCCCGTAACCCACCCACATAGCACACACAAGTAAACAAACAGCACACCCACAAACACATACATAGACACACAGACATTTACATAGCCAACGCCGAAGGGAATCCACAAAGCATTCGTGTAGTATGTCAAGTGGACGCAGCGCACGCCTACCGCCAACGCCCACGCCCACGCAAAACGCCAACAACAAGCACCGTGCGGCAGCAGGAGCAGAGCCCAACAGCAACAACATGATGCAATATAGCAATAGCAGCGCAACAGCCAACGGCAGCGCTGCAGCGCCGGCATCGGGTTTAGGCAGCAGTGGCGTCCTCCAAATGGGAGGCATGAACCTGACCATGGGAATGTCGAACATATCGAGCGGCAGCATCGGCCAGGGCTATGGCCTTGGCACGCTATCCGGCGGCAGCGTGAGCATCTCCACCAGTGACGCTGCCACCGAGAGCATACCTGGCGAGACCCTCGATGTGCTGGGACCCGAACTGGCCGTGGCCACCTCCCAGGTGCTTGAGAATTTGTCGGAGAACGAGCGCAAGATGATTATCGAGGTGCTCAATAGGGACGATTCGGTGCGGCAGCGTGATGCAACCAGGATAATGTGAGTACCCCGGACTATGTTACTGCCGTCAACAAGTTCTATTTATAGAATTTATATTTCTATTCCTGAATCTGCGATCTTGTGGTACAATGAAATTCCACCGTGAAAGCAATGTACCTGGCCCAGACTAATGTTTGCAGTTTTGATTTAGATAGGGCAGAAAAGCATTCATACATCATAAGAAACGTTAATGGAGTGAGATGGTTATGGACAGTTCCTACTATATATTCTAAAGAGATAAATATACTTTTATCCAGTTTAAAGTTGAATATTGTTAGTATTCTTGAAAATATTTACCAAATCGCAATAATAAAATGAAATATTATATTAACTTGGCTAGAATGCAAGGCACCTTAGGGGACATACCCACCCCAATAAAGAATACACTATATATTCAATAGAGGAGCCGAAATAGCCTGTCCGTGTGTCCGACTGTTGCAACGCACACTAGTCTCTGAGATTTAGAGCTATCTTGATTAAACTTTGCACTTTTTCTTAAGATATTGAAACTAAATTTACTATTGCATCTAAATTACTAACATAGGTGTACTCATGGAGATCTGCTTTGATACGGTTGGCTAGTTTCATCATACCACGCTGCATTAAAGTCGCTAGAGTTGTTCTGTCACCTGCTATGAAACATGCATTTCAACCTTAAGTAAACTTAATTAAAACTCGCGCTTTTGCCAGTGCACTTTCAAACTCTATATACCATATATTCTTTCGATTTGCTTTACTTGCAATGCTCTTTTTTAATTAAAACCCGAATAAAAATAGCAAGTGCAAGCAGAAAGTGTGCAGAGGACAAACAAGTAGCACGCGCCAACAATCCAAACAATGCATTTGCCACGAAATTTCGAGTTGGGAAATGTCAATGTTAATGTACTTTTGGGGAGTAGTCTGTGTTTTTTATTGACTACCGGGTAGCTGTGTCCAGCACGCACGTTTCCCGCATTTCGAGAAACCACAATTAACTGTCTGAAATTCTTGGGTGACAAATCATGCACAAGGCAGGTTGACTGTCGATATCGGAAAACGTAGGTAAAGCCAGTAACATCCCAATACTGATCCCAGCTGTAATTTCTTTCACCAATTTCAATCTCATTTCCAATCTGGCAGCTGCTCACAGGCCCTGCTGGATGTCTCCATAACATTGAATTGATAGTGGCAAAAAAATAGCAAAAATTGTTTTCACTTTGCTAAAGCAGCTTTTCTTCAATACGCACTTATGCCACTTGCGACTTATGTTAGTTTCCTGCATAACCCTACCCCCAGGCAGTGCACCATATTATTTTTTCTTTTCTTGCTTTTCTATTTTCTTTCGTTTTTAAAGTTAGATCTGAGGATGTTTGCTGTTTTTTAGTGCAATGTGTAATTGAAATCAATGTTAGTGAAACGTATATATAGTATGTATATTTTCCACTTTCCACTTGCGTGACAATTATGATCTGACATGCTTTCGCTTTTAGTTCTGCTGTGATAATTGATATTTGGGTAGCTTTTAGATAGCATATAGTATACCTAGCTCTACTATCAAGCGATATATCTCGTTGTTCTATTGATTGCATGTTTCTGCAATATGCCAACAAGTCAAAATGTGTGTTGTAGGTAACTAAATGTTTAACTATTTCGATTTATAAACTTACTTCAATAGAAACGTGCCGAAAACAATTAAGAGTACAGTACAACTAAAAGAAAAGCTTGACATCAAATTAAATTCGAGGCTGCTGAGCAGTAAATAGAACACATAAATCACTCTAATTTTTGTGGCTGGGCTTTGTATTTTTAGGACGGCAATTGCAAGTTAATCACCAAAATACTCAGTTTGAATTTATTGATAAAGAAGAAAGAAACGAATTTCGAGGAAATGAATTTTATTTTTTAAAGAGAAGTGGGTTTGTTCGGTAGTTGGTTAATCTTTTCTTTCGCCAATTCAAACTGCAGACATTGTACAATATAATGCCAAGTGTGGAACTCATGCGTTGCATGGCTGAAAGGTTTCCTGCGGTCCCGTTTTTAGTGCCAACTCATAAACATTTCTATTACACAATGCGGCTCGAGTAATGTGGCCATAAATCCTTAACCTGGCCTCAGACGCTGATTTAGTTAAAATGTGGACGCCCTTTTTTCGGACTCCGCTGATTGCTTAATCATGTTGTGCATGTAAGTATGACGGATATGGCAATATTGAAAAGCTGGGGACGTTAACGAACTGAGAACGAGGGAGAGCATGTAGGGAGAGACTGTGGATAGAAATTGCTTACCTACCGTGCAAGTTGGTATTGTCGCTGGGAAACCGAGGAGAGCCATGACAACGTCTTTGGGAGCACCCTCTTCTTCTTCTGGCACCCGGGCGCGGCAACAAATGATGCTTTCGTAATGGCCACAGACTGGGCGCTTCTCTGCTTGGAAAGGGTGGGTGGCGATTGTGTGTGATGGAAGGATGAAAGCGCTATACGTATACAAACTTATAATAGGTATATACTGTATATTGAGGCAAGACACAATAATGACACCCGCCTACATGAACAAAGCTAAGAATGGGGATTGCTAGCAGAGTGATGTGCACAGCAGCCACGCTCCCTTCTCATGCCATTTTCGCCGCATGCCTACCGCACTGCTGGCAGGCCAGCACAACCATTAAAATTCCGGTCATTTCATTATCGTTTCAATCATTGGCCTTCTCTTGCCATTAACATAAAACACTCGTTAACTAAAAGTAATTAATTTTCAGCCACTTTATGTTGTCGCTACTTGTAAGCAGGATGTTTTCCCAGATTTACCTCACCCGAGCGCGGACAAACAACTAAAACTTGTGGCTACCGCAGTTAAGTTTATAGTTGGCAATGAAAAAAGAAACACATATTGACGAAAACAAGGATAACGATTGTATGTGTAGTTACACGTTGAGTACTTCGTGTGACTGCTCACACAATGTGTGTTTTTCAAGTTCCGACAGAGGAGCAGTAATACATCGCAGCCTGGTCTGATCATACTCGCAATTATAAAGAACGTTAAGAAAAGACAACGAGCAAAAGCAATGCCTAGTTCAAATATAAATTCGCCGAAATACACAAAAAATACGGGTTGGCTTGGTAGACACCAGGGTGTCCTTGAGACACCAGAAATTACGGAATTTTTAATGTTTGTTAAAATACGTCAATTCACTTTGTCAAATTCTTAGAATTAATATATAGAGTGTATCTTTTAGTTATATTTCTATAGCCCCGAATCGTGTAAAATGGAAAAAATAGAGATGTTCATATGCCTAAGCAAGAAGTGAAAATTCAAAAACATCGCTTAATAATCGCAATTTATACACTCTTCTTGGGCGATAAGCATAACAACTGATTGCATTGGTTATAGTCTCGATCTTTGAATGATATAGAAGGACCTTCATTTATTTTGTTTACTAGCTGTCAAGAGTGTCAAGATCTCAGCTATTATAAAAGCTAGAGATACAAATTTGGCTTGAAGGTTTCTGTATTCTGTGTGCAGATCACGCTCATTTGGATGAGCCGCCCACAAACGAATCAAGATAAACCTTTCTGTTTCCACATTTATATGTGTAAATGCATCCCACATGTTCCAATCTGATCGGATAATAAATTCTATAGTTCTCAATGCCTATTGCTATTGTTGCCGTCGCGATGCATCGCGAGCGCAAGAAAGCAACAAGTGGCAGAAGAATTTGCGCACAATTTCCTACTGTATGCAATAAGATGGATAATATGGTATTCTAAAATTAGGAGAAGGGTATCTTTCTTGCGGGTGTACCGACTGAAGCGTTCGTCTGGCTGTAAATGTAGTTTTATTAAATATTAAATGTACCACTTTATTTACAATCAAAGTATTATAAGTTATCAGCTTTAGAGTAAATGTAAGTCTAAGAACCTTGTGCTTGTATCAGGATACGCGCCGCCCACTGTCGATTTGCACGCAGAAATGTGTTAAATGTCCATGCAACTAGGCAACATAATGAACTTGATAATCTGCAGCATGTGCCAGTCGGTACATAACGCGCATTGTATCCCGTCGGAAGATCTGTCAGTCTGTGGCAGCTGAGCACCTTTCCGGGTATTCATCGCATGACTTGTGTATCAAAATCACTGCTTAGACTGCTCTAATGTATGTCTGCCTGCTTGTGCGCCCTTGAAGTCAGGCGCCCCTGCACTCAGCAGCGTGCATCTGACTTTTTGCGTCTGCTGCCTCGTAATGAGCTTCTAACAAACTTATCTCATTTCCGTAGCTGACACACGACTTCATTGCATCATTGCGTACCTATGGCCACGCAAAAGTAGAAGCTTGGGTAGCTTGGCATACCTTGACTAAATTAAATTTAATGGCCTGCCTCAACTTGGAGTTCAAGTTTTTGCCAAAGAACTTCATTAGGCCAGCAGCAGCAGCAGCAGCGCCTCAGCGAGCTGCCTGCCTGCCTTTCGGTCGTCTGATGGTTTGTCATTTTGTAGCTGCCACAAGCGCGGAAACAGCAAAAAGAGAGAGATGCAAACACACAAACACCTAAACGAACGCAGGCTAGGGCCGTATTCGGTTAGTGTCTTTAGCTTGGCTGTGGCTCCTGCCTTTTGCTACAGCTTGCAAATTTTACTTGCTAATGCTTTTGATTACTTTTAATTACAATTTGACTGCTAAGCTACGACACTGTCCCTCCCCAGCCCTAACTTCCTTCGCCCCTCGATGCCCTTGACCCTCTGTTTTTATACCCTTCGACCATTGAAAATGGTCAAAAAAGGGTATACTAACTTTGTGCAAATGTATGTAACAGGCAGAAGGAGGCGTGGCAGACCCCACAAAGTATATATATTCTAACTCAGTCGAATGGGCCATGGCCGTCTGTCTGTCCGGATGTCCGGATGTCCGTCTGACGAGATGAACACACAGATTTCAGCTATTATAAAAGCTAGCGACAACAAATTTGGCATGAAGGTTTCTGTATATCTGGCGCAGGTCGAGTTTATTTCAAATGTTAGGTGCCACGCCCACCGCCTCCGCAAATCAATAATTTAATTTTTGAACTAATTTTTTAGCGCTGTATAAAAGATACAACTTTCTGACTTTAACACATACTAAGCTTAATATATATCTATGTATCCCCCAAGTTGCAATCCGATCGGACAATAAACACAGAAGTTATTCAAGAAAGTATGAGCATAAAACCAACTGCTTGTGTCAGCTAACAAGGGAGGTGGGCGACCGCCCTCTGTCGGGAATAATTTTAAAGAATGTGTATATGTATAAGTGTAGATACATAGGAACATAGGTCGAAGGGTATCCCACAGTCGTGTGCCGCGCGACTGTTGCTTTTCTTACTGGTTAGTTATGCTGCGCAGACTTTTTGTGCAGTCAGCTGTGTCAGCTTGAGCAGGGTCTTAAAAGAGCCTTGGAATGCCATGTTCTGCGTTTTTCCCCTTTTCACAGCATTCGGACATCATCCGGCTTAATTGGTCGGTTAATGCCAATGCCAACGTCCACGCCCACGTCGCCTCATTAGCCACCAGAGCCGAGCTGCTGACCGTGCGGACAGGTGTAACCAGTGTCTGTGTGGGTCACTGTTTAGAGCTGTGAGACTTTGATTTTCTTTTTTTAACCACTTGAATAGGTACGAGGTGTGTACTTTGTTTGTCTGACCGTCTATTTGTCTACCTATCAGTCTGTCTGTCTGTCTGAAACTACAATAAGCTACATTGATCTATCAAATATGTAAATATCTATGTCATAGGATTGCACGCAGACAAAGCTTGTCCAAATGATTTCAGAATTTAGTTCTGAATGGGCAACTTACATTAAAAATATTTAATAATTAATATAAGGAGCGTACTGATGTCCAAGGCGCCACCTGGAAGGTATGCAAGTCGAATTCGATCTACTGTAACGTGGTTGTATTCTTTGGGGCGATCAGTATTCACCTGTAGACCAACAGAATTTAAGAATTCTGCGCCTGAAAGTATGCAACATTCACATCAGCTAATGGAGTGAGTGCATCCTGCAATTTTCTAATTAATACAACTCATGCTACTTTAATTTTTCCATTGGCGACCGCAACTAATATTGCTCCATTTAGGAATCATTCCCATTAAGTGTTTGTTCATAATTGCAGTTCAAATATTAAATCACAAAAATGGAGGCTGCTGTACGGAAACTCACACAGTCGGCTGGAATAGAATACGCTCAGAGCTCTTCAGTACGCTACGAGAGGCAGCAAATGTACCAATATGTCCATTCTGCCTCTGTTATTAAATTGCACATAGTTTGTATACCATTATCATTGGCATAAAAGTGCAAATAGTTATTTTATTAACTTAAAATTTCCTTTATGTTCTTTATCGAAGTTAATTATTTAGAACAAAATCACATCGTTACCAAATAAATAAAAATAATATTTGTTTATTTTTAATAATTAGATGTAGTTTTCGAATTTGATTAAATGAAAAGATTATTGTATAATTTCAATTGGTACAGATAAGTTAAGATATTTCGAAAAACCACTGGCTTTCATACAAATCATACAATGAATCATTAAAATAATATTTTCTATGATACTTACAAATTTGTCAATGTAGTTGGTTTAGTTGTAAAATTTTGAAAAATAATAACAATTCAGCTTTGGCAGTTATACGATATATCGCTCCGATCTGCCTCTCTTCGACTTATTTACAGCGAGCAGTAAGAAGAAGCATGTTCACATAGCAACATATAGAAAGACGGTCGAACGGATGAAAGTCCATGGTTTGTGTCTCCTGTTGGTGCTGATTTCTCCTAAAAAACCTTGCAAACTTTTGGCCGCAATTAATGTACCCTCTGCAAGATTAACTGTTTTTAAAACATTCAAATTCTATTGTATAACAATTTCATTATTGTGATAAATGGCTTGAATCGATTTAGTTGATTAAGCGTTAAATAAAAGCTGAAGTGTGAATGAAAATTGATAAACGATGTAAGTTTAGTTGTTTCCTCATTTTGATAAATCATATTTAGAATTAATTTGGACCTACAAAAAGAATAAAATATTAAGAAATTATATTATGAACATACATATGTATATTAAGATAATTGAAATTGAAGAAGTTTTGCGAAGACTCCGATTTTGTAGCGTATAGAGTTTCAGTGAAGAATTTGCTTAGCGAAAATCATTACCTTGAGAACGTTACACTTGCCAGTCTCGCAGACAGCCATAGAAACAACAAGAACGCGAACTGACGAACAATGCGACTCGACTTTCTCATGAGAGTGCATAATTAAAATGATAGCGAGAAGCGACAACGTCGCGTTCATCGTCATCATTCGCGTTCTGTTTAACGATAATGCGAGAAGGGCGCCTCAGGTAACAGGTAACTGAAGAGAGCAAGAGTGTACAAGAGCGTGAGAGTGGGCGAGAGAGAGAGAGGGCGCTCGCTCTTTCGAATGTCTTTCAACCTGTTGCTTTCAATCGAGTGCTTCAATCGTTGTGGCGCCGTTAAATCTCAGCGATCGACTCCGAGCTCAGTCAACGAACGTGTCTCGAGTTAAGCGGACGTCGCGTCGCAGTTGCTGCGTATCACGTTATTCGCGTGTGTGTGTGTGTGTGTAAGTGTATGCGTACATGTATGTAAGACATACATATGTGTAAGTGAAGAGATTGCCGGTTTGAGATTTGTATATTTCTACCTGTGCGCGCTGAAGGTATTCTTTTTTTTGTTGATATCACATTTAAGGCGCGACGCGGCAGACAGTCGAAAGTATCTTGCAGATACCACACGCAACGAGCTGAGCGCAACGTAATCTTTAAGGCATCTAAAACGGCAGACAGCGAAGCGATTTTAACTTATAAGCAACGAACGAAGAACCTAAAGATACGAAAACGAATCGTGAAATCTGCAAAGAATTTCATCGTGCTAACAAGAGCTCAAGCAGCAGCAGATAACAGAAAAAAGCGAGCAACAAAAAGTTTGCTCAATAAATAAACGTGCATAAAAGTTTGCCAAAATAATTTTAAGTCCACGCCGACGACAACGAGAGCAATAACACGCTCAACGAATCCCAAAGGGAGCTGCCTCCACTGCCGACGCTTCTCCAGTCGCCGCCAGATACTATAAAAAGTATCTCAAAACCAACAGGTAAATCGAACGAGTCGAAGAACATGATAAAGAAGCGAACGAAGTACGAGAAGAGAGTAGTGGGGGTGTGGGGAGGGGCACATGCGATCACTGTACGTGCACAATTGCGCAATTATAATAGTTTCTACCTTATTTGCTTCACATGCAGCTTGCCGTGTGCAGAACGGAGTAGGGTAAAGAATTTCGCTGCCAGGTTATTTTAACGGTTCGCCTCTAAATTTAATTAGGGCCCCCGAGCGTAGCACTTGCCGCAGAAGAAGAGTTGGGATGCAAAGGGAGCGGGGCAAAGGGAATTCCAGTTGCAAACAAAGGCGTGACATTGCTGGAAGAAGAAGCTGCAGAAGATACACAACACACAGCAACCTTTCGCATTTGTATCTGTATCTTTGCTATATCCAAGTCACTGTATCTGTTATTGTTGGATTCAATGTGTGTTCTTTGGCTGTGCAAGTGTGTGTGTGTGTGTGCTCGTTTAAAGCGCATTACATACACAGCTCACGCATTCACGAATGAACCCACTCCGCAGAACCTTCGCGTTCATATCTTTCGTTTTGTCTCTGGATTCGTGTACCTTGTGTCTCTCTATAAATATACATATAGAGAGTCACACACACACACATATACACACCATTACATTGGATTCTTTTATTGTTTTTGAGATTGTCTCTGTTTGCTTTTTCTTGTCGAACTTGGCGTGCCTTGGTTCAGCGCAACTCTTATGCCACACATCGGCGCACGTCTCAAATGTTTTGTTGGTGTTGTGTCGGCGTCGCGGAATCTTCTATTGCCAGTGCCAAATTGCAGTCGTTAGCCGTGTATGCAAACCACATTTGATACTCGGCCCCCATCAAGTTGCATGAATTTGTAGTTTACCGATTGAGATTCCTGTTGTTCCCACCGACGCTGGGCGGGCCGGGCATGACAGCCACGACAACCACAACAACAAAGTCATCTGTGACTAATGGAGTGCTCTGTCTGCTGCCGATGTATCTGTTGGCTAAAGTATCTTGTAGGTGTTAAATGGCTTGCGGTGATTTTTTTAATTTTAACTTTTGTACAATCGCTGTCAATGTAGACGAGCTAACAACGAGCTATCAAGCAAAGCGAGAGCTCTCCATTCGTATACATCAAATAGATATGTATTTGCCTTAAATATGCATACATATGTATCTGGCTGGAGATTTACATTATGTGGATCGAATTTAATTAGCATGTTGCAGCACATTCGTAACTGGAGACCGAGATTCGTTGCAAGGCAGAAAGGGAGTGACACAATGACACTGACTGTAAGTCATTGACATGGACGTTGATGCAATGTAGTCCATGCTTTCCCAAGCTGATGATTGTTTGGCGCGGATCTCAGACAATATAAGAATTTTCATCTCCCAAATTAAGGACGCCATCGTGCAGACGTCATAAATTAAAGGACTGGTATTTCGACTAAAGTGCTCTTAATTCCAGTGAGGAATTCATTAGAAATTTCAAGGTGGCTGCGAAGTTTGTGTAAGCAACAATGACGTAGGATTTGTTGCAGTCCGAACACAATACTCTTATTTAGGAAAAGCTATGGATAAGTAGATACGAATTCTACAAGAGACAGCGAACTATAATCCGACGGTAAGTTATGTGATAAATGTCTACAAGAATAAGAAGGAAGTCTTGAAGTTGCAAGTCAAAAATATGACAGTTTTATACATCGAATCGGTCCGTACTCATTAAATCATTTGTTGAATAAGAATCTTGAGACCTGCACAATACCACGCAGAGCTACCTTAATGGCTTCCCCAAGAATAATTATTTTTAGAGAGCTCTTTTTGAGTTCTGTGAGTAAAATAGCTTACAATTCAATTAATCAGTTTTTGGGACAAACTGAGAAGGTATATGTGCGCAAGCTATTTCGAAACTACCTGCTCATTTTGATCGCTCATTTCTGGAAAGATTACTCGACTGTACAAGCACTGCTCCCCTCTAAACAAGTGTCATCTCTTCATAAAAAAGAAACTTAAATACTTTCGTTGATAAGCTCAGCTTATCATATGACATCCGGTTGTATATGTATGTGTGATTTATGAATGGTCACAGTATTCAAAGCCAAGTTATGTCATGATTTTAGCATGAACATAAGCAGGCAGATAATGCAACTCCGTTCTACTCTGGCCATGCCAGCGACGGCCGGGGGCGCAGTTCTGGCCTAGAAGCCGCAGGAGCTTATACTTAAAATTCAGCATAGCTCTCACTGGGATGTTGAGTACATAAATCTTTCATAAATATTCATGCAGCCCGATATGCAGACTACGGCGGACTGCAGAGAGGGAATGGGAAGGAAAGGGGATCTGCTGCTCGGCTCTGCCCATTTATTATTATAATTTCAGTAACTGACTTCTTTAGTAGCGTTTTTCTATTTCCATGGAATGGATATATATATATCTCCAGTTGGATTTACTTTTTTGACGACCAAATGTGCGTATGCGTAATTTATTGTAATTAATGCATGACATGGTGACAGTTATTGCGTTTAATAGCAATATTTTCTTTCATTTTGCCTTTGTTTTTCGCATTCAGCGCGATTTGCATTTAAATCAAAAGATGGAAAGCAGCTGGCAAAACACAAAAAAGAAAACGAGAAATATGAGCCATTGGTGAAGAATTCTCTTCTTGGACTTGTCGAACTCCTCTGCTGAGTCGGGCAGGCAGTACAGAATGGACCGACTCCAATCAAGCTGAATGCAAATTAGGTTAACTGTAGTTTAACGAGACAGAGACAGACATCAAAAAGTCAACTGAACCTCAGTTAATTTCCACTCTTGATGAGATGGCCCAAGATGGGATACTGAAGTGAAGTTGATGAAAGCTCGTCGTGGTGTGTGTAAGGTAATAAAGCAACATACTTAGCCTCAACCCACTAATGAAGTTGTCAAGTGCGTAGACGAGGCAACTTTGCGAGTTAGTAATGATTATTTTTAGCACGACACGGTAGTGTGCAGCCACAGTGTGAGCTTCTGCCCGTAATCAATCTTAGATTGCACTGGGCCACACTTATGGAATCTTATGAAATCCAAGACAATGTTGCTATCAAATGCAGATTACAAAACTTCGCTAGCAAAGCATATTCAATTAACTATAAGCTAAAATTAAAAACGAAAATATGTTTGTCATTGTGTCTTGCCTTATGGCCAGAAATTTAATTTTGCAAGTCAAAGAGATAAAAGTGAAACCACACTTAAGGAAATTGCCATTCACTTTCTCAATAAAATAGGAGGGAGACTCGAATTATCTCAAAACATCTTGCATTCAAGATATGAATACTTTCACAATGTTTAAGAACATGTACATACATATTAAACTGTATTTTCACTAAAATTACTTTAAATTTGTGTTGGAAATATTCAAGTCTGTTCCTCAAATGAATTCTAATTGATTTCCTGCGACTCTCTAATCCAGCTGATCAAAAGCCGCGTTTCATTAATTGTAGCCGCAGTATTTGTAGATCGGATGAATGATTCGCGCACATGCAGTCTGTAATTATAGACAAATTAGCGGATTGCTTTATAAAGACCCAAATTGGTTTAATCGTATTAACAATCGCATTCGAGCGGCGAGCACTGACAAAACTTGACCAACTTGGGGTCCGTCAAAAGCCGTCATTACTTGGCAGCGTTTTTGTTTTGTTTTCTGCGTTTTTGTTTTTGGCCAAAAGCGTTGGGAAACTCATTTGAGAATGTGACGGAAAAATTCAGTAAACAAGCTGTGAGAAAATGAGGCTGATTTTAATCAGACCCGAGCATTTTGTATTTGGACTTTTTCACAGTTTTCATTCATCCTGTGTCTGTGTGTGTGTGTATGTGTGTGGTGTGTCGTACGGAGTAGGGTGAGCAGAGGAGCATCACTGATATGGAGCGGGGTCTTCAAGCTGCGACAGTGATGATTCAGAAGGCGGTCATCGAAAACGCAGCTGGAGTCGTTTTGAGAATTGCCAATTGGAAATTTTGCTAGAATTGTTGTTGTGTTTTTGTTTTTATTATATATTACATATGCCGCAAAGATTGTGGCAGATTGCAAGCCCAAACAAAACTCATATATAGTATGTAAGTAAGTCATTGTAGCTGTTTGTTATTGTTGTTTTGATTTTGCTTTTGGTGGCGATTGTTGTGGCATCAGCTGTGTCCAAGTGTTTCTTTGTCCAACAGCTTAACTGGATTATGGTTCAGACAAGCGATTCAATTTACTGTTGTCTCGGAGGCTTAATGGTGTTTTAAAGTGCCAGTGATCAATAACGGAGGGTGATGCCGGGGTGGAAGTACTCCGGCAGCTAAGCGCTTTATTTGAGATGAGCATTATAGATAGTAAAGACTGAGCTGATAAATTTATTGGGCGATTACAAGCTAACGGATACACTATTCTTTTGAGTCTTTGATTAGCTCAACCATTTTAATATACGAATAGAGCAAGAATCTATACGAAATAAGTTTAATAGTATCATGAAATGTTATATTCAATCAGCTTATACTTATAGCAATGTATATTGGCAGGTATTCGAAGTGTATGAGAAAGTCATGGGAATTTTGAAGCCGTTTCATTCTTGACTTTATTTATAGCAATTACCAAACTGGTTTGCTGGCTTTGAGTCAGCCCGACAACAACAAACGGCAACAACAACAACAACTCAGCTTGGCTGTAAACAAGAGAGCAGTTGGCTGGCATAGGTAGATGCGGAGAAGGGGCAGGTTCCGCTCTGCGGTAGCTGCAGTTTGTGTGCTGTGCCTCTTGGGGTCTGATTTCATCTTTTGATAATTGCACGCAATTTTCACGCGGCGCCCACACACGACACGAATGGAAACGACACGACTCGACACACTGAAATTACAATTGAGTTCGTTTCAGCATTGGCAGCTGGCTTTATATGGAGTTGCTGCAAGTATATGGCATGGTCAGGCGTGTGGGCAGAGTGCCAGAAAGAGCGACAGTCAGAGAGACAGAGAGATAGAGAGAAAGAGAGAGAGAGAGGGAGAGAGAGATAATGGGAGGGAAGGAGACACTTGCAACGCCACTTATGGCATTGGCAATTGTTGGGTAGCTAATTTAGGCCCAGAAAAACGATTTGTTTGTTTAAAAAAATGATTTCCTTTCGGTGCGACTCGAGCATTTTCACTTAGTATTCAACAGCATTGTATTTTCCGTGTCAAGCATATGCGGACAAGGTATTTCCTTCTCCATTTCCCATGTCTTTTCCCCCATTTCTCTGTCAGGTATTGTTTCTATGCTGGCTTCGTCATTGTCATTGTCGTTGTTGGCCTTTTTTGGGTCGACTTGGACTGCAGCTTGGGCCTGGCTCCCCCAGACGGGGCCAGACTGATGGCCTAATGATTGCCGAGGCATGTCTTACTCTCGCTCCGACTGCAGTAGCAATTGCAGTTGCGAATGCAACGCAGCCGAAGTCGAAGGCGTAGAGGGAGGCGGCCAACACTAATATTAATCCAATCATTCAAGTAGGTAGCTTCATTAGCAGCCAAGCACATCTCGTGCCATGCCATGTGAACTGTGCTCTGCGAATAATCTTATACAGTATTTATAAGTTTCTATGCAAGTCTGCTCAAGGTGGAGCCCATTTCTCAAGCATCTCCACCGCTTGGCCACTTGTAGCCAGCAAACAAAAAGAGCAAAAACAACGATAAAAAGTTGAAACAATAAAGTTTTTGGCAAAAGCCAAGAAGCAGCTCAGCTCGCTGGCCAGAAAAAGTTGCTCTGCTTTTATTTCATACTCAAAGTTATTCGCAGCGAAAGTTTATCAGGCCATCAAAAGCATAGTTAAGAGAGCGAAAGGGATAGAGAGAGAGAGAGAGAGAGAGAATGAACGAGAGTGTAAGAAGTATAAGTGGCTGGCAAAACCCATTGCCCCTGGTGGAGACATTGTCGGAGGGCAACATTCTTGGCCAACTTGCTCAAAGGCGGCCTGAAATTACAGCCGAGAGAGTCAAGGGAGCAGGCTAATGAATGAGGGGACTGGAGCATAAGCGGGCAGGGGGGTCAGCCTGCAAATTGATAAAAGTAAAAGTCCACATACACGCTGCCGCTCCTCTTCCCCTGCCCCCTTTGCCTGCATCAGCTCCTCTCCCTTCTTTTCTCCTGTCCTCGCAGTGCACTTAAACTTCAGCTACGCGCAGCCAAACAATATTATTATAAATACATTTTCCAGTTGGCGCGGCTGCTGCGAACCGGTTCAGCGTTGCGACTGTGCTCGGCACACTTCAGGGTGCGCCGGAAAACCTGAACAGCGGCCACAGTGGACTGGGTAAAAGTTGAGTGTGTTTCATAGATGCCAAGTTAACCGCAGACAGCTTCGGCTTCGATACTTCAATACAAGGGCCCCAAAACGACAACGACAACGATAAAACAACGGCAATGGTAACTGCAACTGCCACACAATGGTATGCTGCTATGTGGTAGCTACCCCTTTCAGTCAGCAGATTTGCATATTTGAAGAGCTGATGATCTGCCCCATCCTCGGACAGTGGGACAGAGGAAACACGCTATTCATTCCTTGCCTTGGAAATCCTTTTATACGTTCGGGCTTAACTTCGTACGGCATCTCTTTGTGTTTTGTGTGCTTCTCACAGAGCTGTGCACTTATCCAAATGAGGCTTCTGAACAAACACATCACACCAGCTGATTCAGTGATATATTCTCATGTGGGCGACTACTGTTTATCGCTCTGTTTGCTGGACTCAAATGCGTTTTCAAGCATTGATTGTGCACGGAAAATAACTTTAATTTCGTGGTATTTCCGCACTTAACTTTGATTCATGACTGAAATCTAAAAAGACCTTTCTAAATGTATGAGAACTTGAAGACGTCAATTATCTGATTGCTAAACATTTGCTAAGTGCTCCCCTGTCAGTATTATCATCTTCATTACAATCATAATCTTCATAATCTCCGTCTTCGTTTCCATCTGCATCTTCATTGTCCTCATCTTGGACTCACTCCGGCGCTCCGCGGCGACCATCAGTCACTGTCCAAGCCACAGTGGCTGCTGGCAGGGTCTGTTCATTGTTGCGATAACCTTTCCATTTTGCTACTGTCAACTGGAGTTTTTCTTCAGCTTTCCCATACGCGTACTTTGTTGTAATTACGCGCAGTGCTGCGTTTTAAAACTCTGCATTGGAAATTGTACGCAATTTTCCCAAAAGTGTCAACGCATGTCTGGAAAAAGTTTCAAAAAATGTTAATTTGCGACAAATGTCGTTGCTTTGCTGTTGGTGTTGTTGTTGTTGCTGTTGCTGTTGCTGCTGCTGCAGTTTGTTGCATTCACTTTTTTTCGATTGTGGATCCATCTGCAGCTGTCGCTGTTTTGTTGTTTGTTTTGTTGTTATTTCGACTGACAACATTACATGATACTCATTATTGCATGTTTATATACTGACGCAGTGTGAAGGAAAGTTGCTGTCTATCTATGTCTGTCTGTCAGCCTGTCAGTCTGTCGTCTCTCCGTCTCCCTGTATGTTGGCGATGAGGTAGCAGAAAAAGCAACTCATAGCAGCTAAATGGAACCCCTCGTTGGTTTCATTAATTGTTATAATATCCAGCTACTTACGGAAGCACGGAAGCTTATCATTATCACATTGGTCAAGTCATTGCCATTTGGTTCCACTGTGCAGCACGCTGCGTTTTGGGCTTCAATTGGAGTAACGTAAAGCGAAGAAAAATGGTTGGACAAATGGGAAATATAAGGGGAGATAGAATTCAAATAAGATCTGATGAAGTTTTATTTGAATCCAAATTGCAACAACTAAAAACAGTTACATGAAGTTATAAGGTATAATTGTCGATTAGAAGGGGCGGAAGACGGCGTGGCCGAATTCGAAACCAATTATTAAGGTACTGCAATACAAACGAATGAACACATGATGTTTAAATATTATATTTGATATATATTTATATTTATACACTTTACGTCTTATTACGCGCTAAGCTAGGCAGCACGATTCATTTGATGAAATTATATTTCTGCATGTATTGGGAAACACATCTCATGTAAAATGGAAGAAACCTTTTCGAATTCCAAACTGTTGACATTTCGTTGAGTACGCGAACTTTAAAGGAATATTAAATTTCTCTACATTTATTTCTCTGCCGGGCGCAAATCAATGTCATCTGGCATTTCGCACTGCATTCTACTTGTTTTGCTTTAAAATAAATTTATAGCTGCATTTTTACTCAGATGTCAAAGAGCAGAGTGCGCCGCGAGGAGAAATTGCTTTCCCTAGAGTGTGACTGCCAAGTGAGGTTTTTTAGCAAGGAAATAAAAACCCAGTAAAAAGTTCCCCGAGTGGTTTAGTTATCATAGATCATCAATCAATGTAGCAGCTGAAGAAATAATGGAGTATGGTCCTACTGTTAATAGCAGAACTCTCAAGTTAACCGATACTTTGGTTACTGAAACAAGGTTCATATCGAGAGAGAGAGACGCGCATGTAACGTGATAAAATAATTAATAAAACAAACGACCTTAAAACGAAAGAGCAACGACTTTACCACAGATTCTGGCCAAACATGAAAACAGTTTTAACTGCATGTGACCAGAAGTGGACAAAAGTTTGACTTGCAATATATGTAAGTAAGCCTAAAACTCTAAATCTCTGCCTAAAACTCTAAATCGAATTAAAGAGAATCTGAATATTATGCGTATCTGTATCACGTTTTCATGTAGGTTGCGTCTCGTCGTTGACGGGTCGCAGATGCTGTGGAATGAATTTAATTAAATTGCGCTTATAAATAATGAGAAAGCAAAGCGAACAGTGTGGGCCAAATTGAATTACATAATTGGCCGCTGACCCATGGGCCGATCCAAGGCATGCTGTGCTGGGGAACAGCTCGTGTCGACTCTACCCCAGGAAGGCAAAGCAGTTGCTCAGCAAGAGTGAGCGAAGGAGATGTCGAGCCGATATCGTTGTGGTATATGTATATAATTTTTGTTGGTATCAAAGCGCTTACAACAAATCGAATTTAGCAACAGTTTCACCCGATTTCCATTAGCCGCTCGTAATGGATGATTTTCCAATTACCGGTCTGTAGGTTTTTCGGCTTTTCGTTTCGGGTGCCGAAAACGCAGGCCCAGCCGAGCGTATGCGTAATGTCAAGCCAATCACACGCACATTCGTCATACGACGCGTGAGTGTGCCCGCCTGCGCGTGCCAGCGTGACAAGATATGTGTGCGTGTGTGTGTGTGTGTGTGTGTTAGTGAGTGTGCGTGTACTTTACGTTCTGCGGCACACGAAATGCAAATTGACGATGATTGCCAGGGATTTTCTTGTGGTTTTGACAAATTGCCTGCTTTCTCTCCGTTGTCATTGTTGGAGATGCTGGTAAACAGCAACGTTTTGGCAACACTTCTCCCTCGCCATCGGATGGGGGTGTGCACTGAGAGTGTATCGGGTTGTGTGTGTGTGCGTGAGTGGACTTGTGGTCTACGCTTGGCGGCATCGTTTCACGTTTTCTCCTGCGGCATCAATTTTTAATGCTTTGGCCGTAGGTTTGTAGTGGGGCTGAAAAGTGTTACAGTTACGGCGCGACATATAGAGAGTAACACACACATATAAGAGCTTAAGTATGTTACGAGTACCATAAACACAACTGGGAATCTGCGGGGGCTCAGCAAGCTCCAGACGATTGCAGCGAGCTCAGCTTGTTGTTGGTTGCTTTAGCAACCCAACGGAGCGTTTCGAGATGATGTACGGAACTGCAATTGTTCATCTAACAAAGCGGTGTTGCCCGCTGTGCAGCACGATTTAAACGGGCTAGATGCTCGAAATGGATCAGCAGTTAGTAAGAGGAGGAAAATGTCGGTAGCACACATGAGATGATTAAAGCAGCTGCGAATTTCGAATGAATTCTGGAACAAACCTGGCACAACGGTCTTCAAAGAGTCTATTTTCTCAATTATTCGTGGATGGATTATTTCGTTTGCTTTGCAAACTGACAGCACGTGGGCATATATCAATTAACTATTTGTATATTAAATATTAATATCACTAAAAGCGGACTCGTGTATGAACTGAACTAGCTGATTTCAGCCTGCAACATAACGATTTCAGAATATGACAGTATGAACTGTCACTTAGCTAATCTCACTTTTGTAGGACTCATGGTGGTTGCCGGAGGGAGGGAGGTGTTACTGGGCTCTACCCTGCGGTCGGCTGCACATAATTTTCCACTTAAATGCAGCTGTTTGTTTGACACATTGCTGAAATTGAATAAATTCTGCTATAAATTTTATGACCAGCCGAAACTGGAGACACGAAACAAAAAGCAAATGGCAAACGCGACAGGGCTCGGACTCATGTGTGTACATGTGTGTGTGTGTACAAGTGAGTGTTTTCTTTTTATATTTATGAGTGTTCATGGAGAGTAGTGTGGAACCCGCACCCACCACAAACCACCTCTTCCTACGGCTCCTTTGTGTCACCCCTTGCGAAACTACTCCTTAAGTATAAATCAAACCACGTGTGAGTTTTTTTTTTTTTTAGGCCATGGATTTTAAAAAAATTCATGGACTATTGTGTTTGTCGGAACGGAAATGTGCGTAACAGGCAGAAGGAGGCATCTCCGACCCCATAAACTATATATATTCTGAATCAGTATCAGTAGCCGAGTCGATTGAGCCATGTCTGTCTGTCCGTCTGTCCGTCTGTCCGTCTGACCGTCTGTCCGTCTGTCCGTCTGTCCGTCTGTCTGTCTGTATGAACACCTGGATCTCAGAAACTATAAGAGCTAGAGTCATCAAATTTTGCGACAACATACATATATATTGCAGTGTCTCAAAGTTTTTGTAAAATTTGGACACGCCCCTTCCCGCCTCTGTAAATCAGTAATTACTATTTAACAACTACAATATTAGCTCAACAACCAAATTTGTATATCTTACATGACAAATACCTTGCCACGGGCGTTATGTGAAAATTTCATTTGAATCGGACTATAAATAAGTGAGATATGATACGAATTAAACTCACTTTGAACATATATACTTAAGCAGACCTAATTTACACAAGCATACCGAGGTTCGAATCTAGCGTCAGACACACAGCATTTTAAACTTTTTATTTGCATTGTATGGTAACAGAATTGGTTCACAATGCAACTTTGCCGATGGGCTAAGGAGTGAGACAATGGCCGAGTGGTTAGAGTGGCGGACGGCAAATTAAATTGACTGTGAGAGAGTGCGGCATGTGTTGTGTGTGTTCAACTCCCGGTTGAGGCGGGTGCGCGGAATTATGAATTATGGGAATTTTCATTTATTAATTATTTATTATTTTAATTTGTTTATTTATTTTATTCTAATAAACTAAAAGAAAAGTTGCAGTCAAGCGGGCTGTAATATAGCAGCTACAAACAAATTAAATTATTTAATTAAATTTCAATAAAATATAGTTTTTCCTCATTTTGTTTTCATACTATATTATGCAATAAAATTATAATAGTTACAAATTATATTAATTATTTATAAATATAGTTTACTATTTTTATTATATTTAGCACGCATCAAAAAGACACGAGCCAAAATTAAACAATGCATTCTTCAATGTCGTCACTCTTTCCGTATTTTGGCTGTTATGACTTTGCAAGTTCAATATGATTCTTATTGGATATTGTTATTTTGTTTTGCTCTCAATATTTTTCAATTAGAATGCTCGAACATAACAGCGATTCGAAGACTGTGGCGACGCAGCCTCCTCGATATGAGCCCGATCTGGCAGCCCGGCACCATCATAAGCAGACGATAGTTCCACCGTTTCACTACAAGCCCTTTAAAAGTTGTGAATGTGCGAGTGGGACGCCCATACATACATGTCTGCATATCCACATGTATGTATTGGCATCCCACTTCAACACACATTATTGCACGCATGTATGTACATACTTATGTACAATACAATTAGATTTGGAGTTGCTGTTGTGTACCAACGAAAGAACACGAAGTTCTAATTGCATATATTGCGTACCAAAAACTTAAAAAAACCGGCTACCGCCACCGCCCCTTTTCAATGTTTTGAGCTTTTAAAATATTGTAATGAAAAATAATGAAAAACAAAAAATTTCACATGCCGATCGTGGTAGCAATCGAACCCCGAAAAACGGCCAACATTATTGTCTTTACAGTCCGAGACATAATCCACTCAGCCACTGAATAACTCTGGCTAGTGCCAAAAACTCAATAAGAAGCACATGAAATAAATTTTGGTACACGCTAGAAATGCATACTTATACCTATTGCCCTCTCGCTCAGTCTAATGGTTGCGACACTTCGCTTCTGCTTTGTCTATGCGTTCTTCTTCTTCTGTTCGTTAATTCAAATTGCGCGTGTCGTCGAACACTGTATAAAATTGATCCGCCAAAATTTTAATATTAATCCAAATAAAGCGAAATTTTCATTGCGAGTTTTAATAAATATCCGAATATAATTAAGTTAACTATGTCTGCAGATTGCAGAAATTAATTAATTTGGGGAACATTTAAGTTGCGGAGAACATCTCAAGTCGACTCACCAAAATTTAACTCTTTAAGAACAACTAGCCCCATTACATGTGCTGTAACTTCCCCTTGGTGTTCCCTAGGTACTGATTATTTTTGATAATCGGTGGAAAATTCGAGCGGCGATTCTATTCTGTTATTTACAAACTTGTTTACGGTATACTAAGATAATCCATGGCCTTATACAGTCAGCACCTGACTGTAGCGTTTGTATTTTTTTTTTTAATTAGAGTGTTCATAGGATAAAAAATCTTGACAGACACCGTCCTAGTGACGGTAGTGTGGGACCCGCACCCACTAAAAAACCTCTAAAGAACACTCCCCCTACGGCTCGTTTGTGATACCCCTTGCGGAACCACTCCTGAAGTATAAATCTTCGCAAGGGGCCGAGCATAGCCCTGTGGTGGCTCTACCTGGTTGTTGGGTGCTGCGAGGAAGAGTTACGCAGTCTTTCTAGCCTACGCTGCTCTACCATAATGCACACACACATACTCCTAATACATTCCCAGTTTTCTGGGGTCTCTATCATAAGCCCTACAACATTCTCTGGACTTATATCTACTCCTAAGCGTCTGTTGACGATTTCCCGTTGGCCTGCATAATAAGGGCAGTGGAAGAAAATATGTTCCACAGTCTCATCATCTTCATTACAAAGGTAGCATACAACTTCAGGATCATGACCATACTTGTTCAGGTAGCGCCTGAAACAGCCATGTCCTGTAAGAAACTGGGTCATATAGTAGTCCACTTGTCCGTGGCTTCTTCTGATCCAGGTTTCTATATTCGGCACCAGTCGGTGCGTCCACCTCCCCTGCTTGTTGCATCCCACCTTTGCTGCCAATCCCTAATTGGCTCACCTTCATCGTAGGTAATAGGGATTTGGCTGTGCCTCTTATTATATTGCGCTTGGTAGTCCTGCGCAGTCAAGTCAGCCGGCATTATACCAGCTAGGACTTGGATGGCATCACCGGATACAGTCCGGAAAGCGCTGCAGACTCTCTGGCTGCTACGTCTCACTACAGCGTTGTAGTGTCGGGCGTAGGTTGCCTTTTTTAAGCGCTGATGCCCATATAGGGCCTGCATACATTAACACCGATAGGGTGACACGTGATACGAGGGATCGTATTACCTGCCTTGGGCCCCCGATGTTTGGCATAACTCTTGCGAGCGCCATTTGCACTCTGGCTGCCTTTTCGCTCATTGCGATAATATTCGCTTTAAAGCTCAGCCTTGCATCTATAAGTACGCCTAAGTACTTAATTGATGTGCCCGTACGGATACTCAATCCGTCTATACTAAGCGTCACATCCTCAAGTTTCTTTCTGCTTGAGATGAGAACCGCCTCAGTTTTTTCCCTAGCTAACCTTAAGTCGTGCTCAGTAAGCCATTGCTTTACCCTTTGCGTGGCATCGGTGCTGTAGTCTTTCACCTCCGTCAGATGCTTTCCAACTATAATGACGGCAATATCATCAGCATATCCGATGATCTTAACCTCATTCCTCAGTGGTAGGCGTAATACCCCATCATATACTATGTTCCACAGGAGCGGTCCAAGAACCGATCCTTGTGGAACGCCGCCTGTAACTTGGTATTGTTTTCGGCCTTCCTCAGTGTCGTACGCAAGTGTACGGTCACTCAGGTAGCTACCGACAATACTGAGCAAGTACTGAGGCGTGTTGAGGTTACGCAGCGCCTGCATGATATGATGCCAACTCACCGAGTTAAAGGCATTTTTTATATCAAGGGTAATTATAGCGCAGTACTTCTTCTGGCCCCCTCGCCACCTATCTCCTGCTATTGCTTCTCCCGCAATCTGTTTGACCCTACTGATCGCGTCTACAGTTGACCTATTCCTCCTAAAACCGTATTGGTCATCCGATAGACCACCTACTTCTTCTACGAAGGTGCTAAGCCTGCTAGCTACTATTTTTTCTAGTATTTTCCCCATTGTGTCAATCATACAGAGCGGTCTGTATGAACTAGCCTCGCCTGGTAGTTTGTTACCTTTTGGTATTAGTACCAGTCTCTGTCTTTTCCAGATTTCCGGAAAAGTCCCTGTCTGCATACAGTCTGTGTACACTTTTGCGAATAACGTGGGGTTCGCGTCTACCGCTATCTTCAGCACCTTGTTGGGTACTGCATCTAGTCCCGGCGCCTTGTTGTTTGCGAAGGTACTAGCAATCTCTAATACCTCTCCTACCTCTACTTCTTGTTGGAATCTACCTACCCCGTCAGTCCAAACATCTGCTTCAGCAGGTTCATTATAGTGGTCCCCCTGTATTGGGAAGAGGGTCTCGACTATAGTGCGCAAGAGTTGAGGACAGGCCGGAGCGTTTGCTCGATGTCCTCTTATCTTGCTCATTACTGCCTTATATGCCCCACCCCAAGGGTTGGTGTTCATACCATCACGCAGGGTGTTAAAGTGCGAGGCTTTACTTAGCTTTATCGCTTTCTTTAGTTCCCTTTTGGCGTCCTTGAAGTGCGATCTGAGGATTTCCCGTTCCTCCTCATTTCTACATCGGCATAGGGTTCGTCTAGCCCGTATGCATTTACGTCTAGAGTCCGCGATCTCGTGGCTCCACCAAAAGGCTGGCTTCCATCTTGGGCCACCATTGCATTTCCTCGCCATGGAGGCGTCACAGGCAGAAGTCAATAGGTTGGAAAGTGATGTTGCCTTCGCGTCAGAGGTATTACCATGCAGGGCAACGTTTTGCTGCTCTGTGATGAGGTATCTAAGGACGCCCTCATCCAGAGTGTCCTCTTTCCAACCATTGATTACTCTTTCCTGGGTGCTTCTGCTGCGGTGTCTATCTACCTTCATTAATATGGCTCTATGGTCACTATGAGTGTAAATATCACTTACTTGCCAAGAGATAGTTCTACTTATATTGGAGCTGGCAAAGGATATGTCAACGATTGACGTCCTGCCATTTCGCTCAAAGGTGCTTTTATTGCCTGTGTTAAGCAGCACCGCGCCTAATAAGGAGAAGGCTGTAATGACTGCCTGGCCTCTTACATTTGTGAAGCGACTGCCCCATTCGGCAGCCCAGGCATTAAAGTCCCCGCCTACGATGTTTGGATGACTACTCCTAACATGGTTCCCTATGTTATCTAAGGCCCTATCGTAGTCGTGCATTTCTAAGCTCGGTGGTAGGTAGCAGCTATAGAAATGTACCCCGGCTATTTTTGCCCTAGCAAAATGCACTTCGGTGGTCAGCGGCTTATCGTCAATGGGCTTGCTTCCACAAGCCCAGATCGCCGCTTTGCCAGTTTTGTCACTAACCCAGTTTGATGTAGCTAGGTTTTTGTATTGTTCACTGATTAGAACAACGTCTATGCCTTCTTCAAAGCAGGTTTGCGTCAAGAGATCTTGAGCTGCCTCACAATGATTTAGGTTTACCTGCAGGACCTTAATTATGAGTCTTTTTGACTGCGTCCTGGAAAGCTAGACAGTTTTTGCTGCCCACAATATGATCCACGTCTCGCCGCTTTTGGTCTTTGCAAACCGCACAGCAAGCCGCAGCTCTGCACATTTTAATTTTGTGCCCCTTTTGCCCGCATTTTATGCAGCAGTCCACTCTGTTTTCAGTGCTGGTACATGTGCGAGACATATGCCCGTAGTGCCAGCACTTAAAACACTGTAGAGTGTTGGTTTGTTTCAACCTGACTCTGCACCTAACCCATCCTATTCTAAGATGCCCACGTGTGAGTGTGTCTATGTGTGTTTGTGTGTGTGTATATATATGTGTGTGTGTTTTCGATGCTGTTTGTTTCTCAATTACTTGCAGTCATAGACAAACTCTTTGACTTAGATTGAAATTGACTTAGATTGTAAATTTCCCTTTAGGCTTGCATTCGTAAGTCTTCGTTTATGGATTTTCCTTCATAGGATTTTTCTTATTGGGTTTTCAATCGACAGCTCTTATTTCTGCCTTTTCGGGCTGTTTCTAATAATGCTCTAATGGCTATTGGAAAAGGAATTCCATTGCCTGTGCTATCGATTCAGGTATGTGCTTTTGGGGTTAGCCCTTTCATTAGTTGTCCAAAGGCTTGACATAGGACATAATTGGCTTTCTCAACTGGATATTTGTCACTCTACCTGCCTGCAAGTTAAATGTTACACAAGCATCGATTTTCTGTACAGCTCAATTACTTGATGGAGTTGAATCAGACTAAGCCTGAGTAGATAGACAATTAGCTGCCATAATTTCAGTAATTGTCAACCGACAGTACAGCAGGTATAATCCTGATCCTGCTAATGGGTTGGCGACCACAACCCTTAACTTCATACATACGTCTTTAATCTATTGCAAGATTAATCTAGCACCAAGCACTTTCGGTGGGGCCCAGGGGACACGTCAAGTTATCGGCGGCTAATTGCAATTTGGTTATTTTTCGTGGGTTAGCTTGAAAAGCGTGAAAATGTGCGGACAATTGCTGGAAGTAGACTGCGTCATTACATAATTGAATGGCCTGTGCTGTGCCAGTTATAGTAGACGGTAAGGTCGGAGACGGAGACGGAGAGTCTGTCGAGCAGTTAGCGTGTGCGGTGCTGGCTTCAATTACTTAAAATTCTGAAGTGCAGCTGTAATTGAACATTGTCACGCTTTTACAGCGGAAGTGGCAACGGGATTGCGAATGCGAATGGAAATGGGAATGAGAATGAGAATGGAAGCGAGCCAAGCAACGGCACTTGGACTATGCCCTAACTGACCAAATTTGTGTACGCTGTGTCGGCGTGCGACAGTGCCGGCAATAAGTCAACAACCTTTTCGGCAGGCCGCAAAGTTACGCACGTTCCACAAGCTGTTGCTGGCGTCGCGTAGGCGACGGGTATGACGTACTATCTAAAATGGAGGAGGAGGGAGTACTGGGCGGACTTTTGCTTGATTTGTGGCCCAAAGGTCAAGCAGCTAAGACTTTTAAGTATTTTTTTGCTCTCCTCTTTGCGTCAGTTGCTGTTGCCTTTTTGGCACCCTTTATGCACACTTGCCATCCGTAGCGTCGTCTTAGACGAACGATTTTCACACAGGGCAAGCATTAATTTATAATTTCTCAACAATTTTCCGAGTCTCTCGCCTGGAAAATGCGTCGAATCGCCCAGGCGGTGACTGAAAAAAAAGACTCCTCAGCTACAATCGGGTCCATGTTCCGTAATTCTGTTGCATTTTTTTCACTTCTCGTTTCTTTGTCACCTCCTTTCATTTTTTAGGCCATGGATTTTAAAAAAATTCATGGACTATTGTGTTTGTCGGAACGGAAATGTGCGTAACAGGCAGAAGGAGGCATCTCCGACCCCATAAACTATATATATTCTGAATCAGTATCAGTAGCCGAGTCGATTGAGCCATGTCTGTCTGTCCGTCTGTCCGTCTGTCCGTCTGACCGTCTGTCCGTCTGTCCGTCTGTCCGTCTGTCTGTCTGTATGAACACCTGGATCTCAGAAACTATAAGAGCTAGAGTCATCAAATTTTGCGACAACATACATATATATTGCAGTGTCTCAAAGTTTTTGTAAAATTTGGACACGCCCCTTCCCGCCTCTGTAAATCAGTAATTACTATTTAACAACTACAATATTAGCTCAACAACCAAATTTGTATATCTTACATGACAAATACCTTGCCACGGGCGTTATGTGAAAATTTCATTTGAATCGGACTATAAATAAGTGAGATATGATACGAATTAAACTCACTTTGAACATATATACTTAAGCAGACCTAATTTACACAAGCATACCGAGGTTCGAATCTAGCGTCAGACACACAGCATTTTAAACTTTTTATTTGCATTGTATGGTAACAGAATTGGTTCACAATGCAACTTTGCCGATGGGCTAAGGAGTGAGACAATGGCCGAGTGGTTAGAGTGGCGGACGGCAAATTAAATTGACTGTGAGAGAGTGCGGCATGTGTTGTGTGTGTTCAACTCCCGGTTGAGGCGGGTGCGCGGAATTATGAATTATGGGAATTTTCATTTATTAATTATTTATTATTTTAATTTGTTTATTTATTTTATTCTAATAAACTAAAAGAAAAGTTGCAGTCAAGCGGGCTGTAATATAGCAGCTACAAACAAATTAAATTATTTAATTAAATTTCAATAAAATATAGTTTTTCCTCATTTTGTTTTCATACTATATTATGCAATAAAATTATAATAGTTACAAATTATATTAATTATTTATAAATATAGTTTACTATTTTTATTATATTTAGCACGCATCAAAAGACACGAGCCAAAATTAAACAATGCATTCTTCAATGTCGTCACTCTTTCCGTATTTTGGCTGTTATGACTTTGCAAGTTCAATATGATTCTTATTGGATATTGTTATTTTGTTTTGCTCTCAATATTTTTCAATTAGAATGCTCGAACATAACAGCGATTCGAAGACTGTGGCGACGCAGCCTCCTCGATATGAGCCCGATCTGGCAGCCCGGCACCATCATAAGCAGACGATAGTTCCACCGTTTCACTACAAGCCCTTTAAAAGTTGTGAATGTGCGAGTGGGACGCCCATACATACATGTCTGCATATCCACATGTATGTATTGGCATCCCACTTCAACACACATTATTGCACGCATGTATGTACATACTTATGTACAATACAATTAGATTTGGAGTTGCTGTTGTGTACCAACGAAAGAACACGAAGTTCTAATTGCATATATTGCGTACCAAAAACTTAAAAAAACCGGCTACCGCCACCGCCCCTTTTCAATGTTTTGAGCTTTTAAAATATTGTAATGAAAAATAATGAAAAACAAAAAATTTCACATGCCGATCGTGGTAGCAATCGAACCCCGAAAAACGGCCAACATTATTGTCTTTACAGTCCGAGACATAATCCACTCAGCCACTGAATAACTCTGGCTAGTGCCAAAAACTCAATAAGAAGCACATGAAATAAATTTTGGTACACGCTAGAAATGCATACTTATACCTATTGCCCTCTCGCTCAGTCTAATGGTTGCGACACTTCGCTTCTGCTTTGTCTATGCGTTCTTCTTCTTCTGTTCGTTAATTCAAATTGCGCGTGTCGTCGAACACTGTATAAAATTGATCCGCCAAAATTTTAATATTAATCCAAATAAAGCGAAATTTTCATTGCGAGTTTTAATAAATATCCGAATATAATTAAGTTAACTATGTCTGCAGATTGCAGAAATTAATTAATTTGGGGAACATTTAAGTTGCGGAGAACATCTCAAGTCGACTCACCAAAATTTAACTCTTTAAGAACAACTAGCCCCATTACATGTGCTGTAACTTCCCCTTGGTGTTCCCTAGGTACTGATTATTTTTGATAATCGGTGGAAAATTCGAGCGGCGATTCTATTCTGTTATTTACAAACTTGTTTACGGTATACTAAGATAATCCATGGCCTTATACAGTCAGCACCTGACTGTAGCGTTTGTATTTTTTCATTTGATAGTCTTCGTTTCATCCATCGCTAAGCCCCTTAAATGTTTCCATAACTTTTGCCGCCGGCCAATGGGTTCATGGGTTTCTGGTACAGAATTCCAAAACCTAAGCAGAACTACGTGACTTTCATCTGAATGGCACGTGGCCAGCACAACTTCGCCAGGATGACTCGGCCTGACAGTGTGTCCCTTTTGCCCGTGGGCCACTTGGTTTTGAGGGCTTTCTCTCTTCGATTTGAATATTAACGCACAGATATAGAGAAGATAGATAGACCCATCGTCCCGGGGGTGTTCACTGGGCCTTTTCCAGAGAGCAGTGAACAAATTCAGCAACTTGAACTTTGGTCTCTCCTTGCTACTTTTTACTCTAGTTTCACTTTATTTTTTCATGGCCTGCGGGAAACTTTGACCACTCATACACAAACAAAGTGACGCACACGCGTGTGCAGAGTAAACTCTGCTTGGGGCGAGGGTACATTTTTCTCTCAGCCATTGATAGGGACATTCGTTTTGGTTCGGTACTGCCACCTGGTATTGATTTTGTTTAGTTTGCATGTGGGATTTATGAAATATTAATAACCGAATATGGCTACTAACATGTGCTTTTCTCACACATGCGCACAATCCCTCCCCGCAGCTCGACCCTCCACCTGGCCAGCATAAAATAAAACACAGTAATTTCCATTGGGGGTCTCTTTGGTGCTATGTGGTTGGTGATTGAATAGAATACTCTATATGCCACATGGAGCGGCGGTGGCGATTAAACTGTGTCCGTATGTTAACCGGCTCGGCACCGTTCCCTGCTGGGGTGCATACAACAAAATTGATATTTCAATTAATTGGAATAAAGAAATTTTGCCATGGCTTGACCCGAACCCGAACCCAAACCCAAAACCAGTGAGACAGTTGATTGATGGGAACTCTTGCATTTGAAATTCCAATGAGGCAAGCTCCTTTTTGGGCTATAAAACAGATTGCGATCAATATCAATTTCCAGATCAACAAAACTTTGTTGACCAAAGGTAAATCTTAGGTGAAGAGTCCATCTGTGGCTCTGATTCTTTGTCTTAGAACTGTTCGCAATACTCGAGGCTGAAGTGCAAATTTTTGCCAATTAAAGCATTGTAATGTCAATGGAAACAAGTGGCAAACATCGGTTTGTGCCAAAAAGGGCGAGCGAGTTAGATACACAAGCATTACGAATGCAGAGGGCGAAACGGAAAAAGGGCGACAGTGCGAAAGGGGAGAATGGTGGCTGGGGATGGGGGACGGTTGGATAGTCTGACTGACAAACTGCTGAATTGACTAGCGAAAAAATGGTCAACAATCAGCGGCAATCACAGTGGTAAGAAGAGCAACAACAATGGCAGAAACAACACAACAACAATCTTCGAAATGCCAACGGTGACATGGTGCGCTGGCAGCGCGGACAGCGCGGACAGCTTGTAGTGCAATGTCGATTAACTGTTATTTAGCTGGTGCTTAAAATGGCTGCCACACCATTTCCGCTGCACATTCGCCAACTGCCAATGAAGTTGCCTGCGGCCCACTCGAAGCTGGCTGCTTGCCACATGCCACATGCCACTCTACTCGCTGCTGTCTTTCTTGTTGATGTTGACGTTGCTGTTGTTTCTTTCTCTATTGTTGTTGTTGTTGTTGTTGTTTACCGTTGAGCGCACAGCAAAGTAAATGAAAGTACAAATTGACGATTTGTTTGATTTGGCGCTAAGGAAAATCTTCATGCCCGGGACGAAGACTTTTGGGCTATAATTTAACGCACGAATGGTTTAACTAAGCGCTGTAAAAAAGACATTACAACAACATAAAAAACAACAAAAACAAAAACAACAGCAACAATAACAACAAGTAGAGAGTGAGGCAACACTTTGAGCCCAAAATAAATGGGAACCCTTATAAGCCCTTAACACAAAGTTTTCTCCAAGCTTGGCCTTATTCAATTTACTTTACCCTTCCCACTGTGCCCCGCCATCTTCTGCCCCCTATCTCCGCCCCACCAACATTGTCGGGGTCGGCTGGCCAACGCTTATTAAGCAATACTAGTAAATGCTGAGCAATTTCTATGGCTTATGGACGTGGATTTCTGTGGACGCACCACGGGCGTTTCAAAGACTGGGAGGACTGGCCATAAATTATGTTAAAAGTGCGCGAGTGAATGCGACATCTTGTGCGACCTGTTACCTATGACATGTTTCGCTTTCTGGCAACAAATGACACAATATTCCAGCTGGCAATCGCTTTGCGAACTGTCAGAGTTGCGAATTGCGAGTTATGAACGAAGGCAGAACGAGCTATGGCAAGCAAAAGGACAGACAGACAGGCAGGCAGCTGCTCCTGTTACTGCCCCATTTTGGAGACTTTATATCATCACATCTCTCTCTCTCTCTCTCTCACGTTCTCTATCGCATTCCGCGCACATGACCACCTCATGGCCCCATCTTCAGTTTGTTGTGCTCGCTTTTTATGGCCACATTTCGCGAGGACGGCGCGTGAAACGGCGTGCAAATGCGCTCTGATCAAAATTTGTTATGTTGTCCTCAGCTCCGCCTCTCTGCTGCCTTCATATCGAAATTTATGTCGCTCAGTTGAGAGTCAATTTGGTTTTTATATTCGCTGCGCACTTAAAGTAAGCGAGAATTCTCTTTAAATTATGCCACATTTCCCACTGTGTTGGCGAATCAATTATGCACATTGCTGTGTATTCTTGTTTTCGCTCCTCCCCTCCACATTGGCTGCCTTAAATGCAATGCAGGCACACCTGGCGTATGCGTGGCTCTGTTCATGCAAATTACTCATACGCGCGATATGTGCGCGCCTCAATAAAATATTTTATAAATAAGCCAATCGAGTTGTAAGCTCTGTTGGCTCTGCAGCTAAGAAATATTAAAACAAGAGCAACAAAGCAGCCGCATGTTAATGCCAAGGAAAAGCAATCTGAAAATAGATCGGTCCACAAAGGCAAGAACTATGCTCGGCATTAGTGACTATTATTATCGTAGTGCCAGTGGGCAGCAGCTTATTATCATCCCGGTGCACATGGCCATTGAAGCTCACAAAGGACAGCTAAGCTAATAGTAGTTTTGGGTCGGACCGAGACAACAGCAGAAAGTAAATGCCAGCACCATTAATTTTCGGCACGGCTCCAGTAAAACCCTTGTGAAGCTTTGCATATGTGCCGCAGGACCGCAAAACGCTCGCTTAACGGTTATTGTAATTATGCAAATGTCGTGCCGCACAGCGAGTGGAACCTTCGTCAATCCACCTACCCTTCAGTAACCGTACCATGTTGCCGTCCGGTTGCCCGGTTATCATTGTCAAATCGTAACTTGATTGGGGCCAACAAAGGGAAACCTGAACGGCAAGAAAGGCGTAAATGTTTATTTAGGTTTACGGCTGGCTAAAAATTCATATTTAATTTGATTTAAGTTGCCTGTTGACGACAATTGAATAGCAGGGAAAACCGCATTGGTGAAAAAAAAGACCAACATGCAAGAGAACTCAAAGGATTGCGTGCGCTTTTCGAATATATTAATACTGTTGATTCATTAAAGTACACATGCACACAAACTCACTTAACTGCAGTACATGTGAAGAAGAAAACACAAAATGGCCGCGCGGCCATATCCGGCTTATAAACGGGCAAATTAAAACCAAAAAAAAACTTGTCGGTTTTTGTTAAAGTTTTAATGCAAAACGGAAACGGAAACAAATACTGTGCCAGAACGACGACAACGTTGCAAACTGATACTGATACCGAAAATGAAAATTTACCAGAAAATATCATTTTAGTTTTGAGCTCGCTTGCCGCGCATTATCGCTGCCACAGCAACCGCCAGGGACGCAGCCACAAAGGGACTCTCGACATATAATATTTAGCATGGTAATTATTTATATTCGCCTCAATTGCGCGAACGCGAGGGGGGGCATACAGGCTGGTGGAAGAGGCAATGCGAGTCCCCTCAACGCTAATAGTCGAGCAGCTGGCGACTGTGGTCAAAACATTCGTGTGAATTATGGCAAAGTGGAGAAACTCCACTTGGCAATTTACAATTTGCGTCTTGGGGCCAAAATGATGGGGGATGCTCTGCGAGATGGAATCATATTTTCCTGTTTATTTTTTTTTTAAATTCAACGCCTGAATCCGAAGGTGCTGCTGACTCTTAAGCATTAAATAAGTTTTGGGGCAAAGCTGAAACTAAAATTTAAATAAAACGTTGAGCAGGGATTATAAAACGGCATTCGTTGCATGTTTCCTGTATTTTGCAGTGTTTTAAATTCTTCTTGATGGACATTTTTGTGTGCAGTAGGGAAATTAAAAAGGGATAGGTATATTTGGCTGGTTTATCATATTGCTCTTAAGCGTAAGTCTTTGGACAGCTTTATTTAATTATTACACATATACAGGTAGACTGCTCTCTTCATATATGATATATCAGGTTCCCAGTTCAGTGTTTATAATATGTGTGTTAATCATAATTTCAAAATGCCAAATACATTTTTGTACTGTTGCAGAGGGAAGCAAGTCCATAAACTTAGAATACTTATTGTTATTCAGTGTCAACAGGGAGTTGGAATTGGCTTCCTCTTCTGACGTGCCGAAACTAAACCTATCTATTTGACTAATTTTGTTACTTGCATGCAACTTTACTTGCGAAATATCGGATCCATCCAATATACTGTCGCATTTTCGTCACTTTTTCAAGTTCATAATATAATATTCTTTGTATTTAGTCTATCGGAAAATGATTTCACTTTAGGTATATCTTAAAAAGAATAATGCTTTTGAATATTACAACTTTATAGTGTATGCCCAACTAAGGCCAACTAAATAAAGGTTGGCATAAATCTGCCTGCCAACGACATTAAATTGCGCCAGTACCCAATAATTTCCTCATTGTTGCTGTTGTTGACGTAACTTTCGTTGTGGTGGCTTTTGCTCTTTTGGTTCCTGGTACGGACACAGGTGCTTTAATTCGACCGAAAGTCACACGCTTTGTTTGGGTCAGCCGCGACGCAGCTGATTAACATCGGCTTAATTAGTTGGATTATTTACATACATGGTGGCGTGGGGCGCAATCAGAAACATGCGTTAAGCTATTTATTTAGGCCTGTCTCAACGGTTTTTGGCTTATCAGGAACTACCTCGTCCCCTACACGGCTCTACCTCTAGAGTGGCTGATTTAAAAAAATCAGGCGATTGTTGTACGATCTCGTGCACTGCGTAAATTTATGGCTAGTTAGCTTGGCACTTTTGGCCATTGTCGCCCGGCGAGGACCCTAATGAGTTATTACGATTAATAATGCTGCGAGGCAACAACAATAACTGCTACAGGAGCAGCAGCACTTAGCTACATAGTTGAGTTACACTTCAACATGACAGCAGGACGGCACGACAGCAGACAGTCAAACTAGCTGGCTGGCCACTGTGTGACATGTGGCATGTGGCATGTGGCCTGATGTAGTGTGCGTGCCTTGTGCCTAACGCGTTAACCAGTCCAATAAAACAAGCCAAAGAGCCGCAGCTTGTAGGCGCCATGGTTAGCTCATACAATCAGCCTGTGGAAGGGTGTTTGTGTGCGTGTGGGTGTTTGTGTGTGTGTGTGGTTTGTGCAGGTGTGCGCGTTGCGGCTGGGGCTGCCACTACCCCTAGAACCATGCAACACATGCGTCAGTCCACTAGCAACTGAAGCCATCGCAGGATCGGAGGGCTGCTCTCGTCTGTTGATTTTGTGGCGCTAATAAAATACGTACACGTGTCGAGGGACCCAAACTTCAATGCAGATAAAAATATAATTAAAAATTGTTGTACACGTATGTTGCGGCGCAACACTGAGCTTATATAATTTGCAACAACGAAAGTCCTATTTGGCTTTTTATGCGCGCTGCGTGACTGTTTGACTGCTGAGTGTCTTAAAAAGCTACTACATGTCTGCCTCTCTCTTGGTCCCCTTTTCTCTCTCTCTCTCCTTCTCTTTTTCTCTCTCGATATCTCTTTCATTCTATCTCTCTCTTTCTTTCTCTCTAAACGATTTTTCATGCTTTATAGCTGAGCAATTTAGTTAATACAAATATTAGTTTGACTTTTATATTCATCGAGCCCCAACTTAATATAACTTTTATGTATGTATATACATATATATAGAAAGTTGTATTTGATCATCAATTGACACTAGCTTAAAGTGTCAGATATTATTAAAGTAAACAATTTCATCCTGCTTTAAAATGATTTCTTGAACTGCATTGCATTTGAAAGTTTTTAAACATATATTTCTTGACAAACCATCCAGGGGAATTTATAACAAATTTCCAATTTAAACAAAAATAAAATCCATGGCTATTCGAAGGAATCTACATCAGGCTCTATACATTTCCCTCATCTTTCTGACAATTTTAAGACGAGATCCCAAAAAAAGATTATTCTGTTGCGAAGACAATCTTGCACCGACCTCTTTTTCGATTCTTCGACATTTTTCGGGAGTGATGCACATTGATTTCCGTATAGGTCGGGAACTTTAAAGTACTGCCGCTCGAATAAATTTTAATATGGAGCTAACAATGTTTCTTACACCACATTAGCGGAATGAAACGGCAATTTGTCATATTGCAAGGTTATTTTTTATGATGTTTTTCCGCCTAACTCATCCTTTATCCGTCCGTTATTACGATCTGTGATTGATCAGACCGATCATGTGATACCAGTAGCGATCCGACAGTCACTGTTTTCCAGGGCACTAACATCTTCTTTTATACTGTATATGAAGTCAGTTATGAAGCAAATTCAGTAAAGTAAATAACTATGAATGTAACATTGAGATGGAATAAGACTTACATATTTAGGAAGCGTAATATTTACAGCTCATTCGAATGAATATGACTGGGTTGCTAGCGATTGCTTTAAAAATGCCCTTAATTTATTAATAATTCTGGCAAATCTTGATTCACTTTTTATTCAATCTTATTTTAATAAATCCACTCGTTGTTATTCCACCAGACACATTGACTCTTCATTCTGAGAATTTATTCACGCTATTCAAATCACTGTATGTGTTCTCTCTGTCAAAAATAGACATCATACCAGCATCTGAAAACACAAATAATTTACTTTAAGTATTTCATGAAATTTCGTCTACCGCTTGTTCACTACGAATTGCCTTATACTCTAACCATGCACACAATTAATCACTTTCCAACACTCGATCCATTTTTGTATCCGGGCTAATCGTACGGTATTCCTCATTTTGCGTACTGTGCTTAACCATTTGTGATATCCAAAATTATTAAAACAAAAACAAAAATAACAAAAACAAAAACAATATACTTAATTGATATTTCAATCGACTAATGAGAATTTCTTGTGCATTTCTTTTTCTTTGTCTCTTTTCATCAATAACAATTTTGTGCTGTTGTTTTTATGCTAACACGCAAACACGCACATACTAACCCACTACACACACTACAACACACTTGCTACTGCTAACGCTTTATCACTAACTCGCTCACTTGCCCCGCACCGCCCACCTGTGGTCACGAAAATGTCGAAATACCTTTTGTAACGTGTTTTTGATCCTCCCTAATTAACAACAAATTTTAACTGACCCTCCAACAAAACAACAACATTCATTTTCGCCTCCTTCAAAACCTGCAACAAAAACATCTACAATTACAAAAACAACGTCGATTGCAATAACAACAATGACAACACCGAGAACAGGCTCTTGCGTGCAGAGTTGTATGCGCTGCGGTGCAAGGTCGTCAGTGGAGCTGGAGCACACCCACAGCCACTTGATGCCACACAACAACAAGACCAACAACCACCAGAACTACAACAACAACAGTCACAACAATCGCAACAGCATACAATGCAACAACAAGAACACAAAAACCACAACAATGTACATAACGACTCCAGCCGCCACTGCGCTCGCTGCAACACCGAGCTGGGCCGCATCACCAACCGCGGCGCCCCTTGCCGCGTGTGCAAGCTGCGTGTATGTAAAGCCTGTCGCGTCCACCATGCATTGGACTGGGTGTGCATTGTGTGCCACAAGCAACTGTAAGTCTCTCTCTCTCTCTCTGTCTCTCTCTTTCTTTTTCTCTCTTTCATTCACTCTATCTCTATCACTTTCTCTTTCAGTAGCCTATTTTATCTGTCCTTAAATCTAACATCTTGCACATTAGAAGATTTCTCCGCACACCAACTACACTTATTAGTATTTGTGGGTCTATGGTTACAACTACATGCATACAGACAATATAATAGTCCTTAGATATATTAATGAATATAAGTCCTAATATTGTAGTAATAAAATGTTCTGAGCCAACAAAGTCAACTTTTATGAACGCTACCTGATCGTCCACTAAATTGTTTCCTAACTAATATCTATGTTCAGCGTATGTTGTTGCATACTTTGCGGCGATTAGAGCTAAGGACAGTTTCCATAACCCTTAAAGCCAAGTTTGAAAGCTTTAGCTCTTATAGAATAATAGCTGAAATCTTGACGTTCAAACCGACTGGCAGACTGACATTTAAGCTGACGTGGCTCAAACGCCTCGTACAGTGATCCAGAGCTAGAATATACATACTTTGTCGGGTCTGCCTGTTACATGCAAAGTAAGTTTACAATTCTTTTGCCATGTCGAATGCCCGAAGGATATAATAAGATAATCATTTGCAGGGATGACAACAATATAATTGAAAGGTTTTGCAAATCCAACGAGTATTCGATATGTTTCAAATTAAATACTGCTCAGTTAGTTGCAATAAGCCCAACCGAAATATATTTTATTTGATCAAAACTCGTCAAAACATTTTATTTTTGTTGGTGAAAATTGTGCTAGTTGGTTCACTTTGTCCCAAACACTTTGTAATGCAGTCAGTGTTTTCATTGTTGCAATCTAATTTCGATTTGTGCAACCAAAAACTGTCACCTGATGCGTGCAAAATACGCCATCAGCTTGTGAGTGCAGGGGAGGCGGGGAATGATCCCGACAGTGCAGCAGATGACCTTTGTTATCAACTGATGCGTTGCATATTTTATGAGGCAACTTTTTCACAGTTCACTGTTTCCCCCCAGTCTTTTGTTTCATTTGCAGCAATGTCACAAAATTGTCGGCAAGTGTTGAATGTTTTAAGAGTTTTACAATTTCCATTTTACTCGTCTCGATTACAGTCTCTGCTTTGAGTTATTTGTTGGTATTATTTGGTTAGTTCCGCCCTCAAAGCGACACATTTAAAATGCAATTTTCATTTTGCGCCAAGTACTAAAAATTTCATGTTGCTCGAGTCCTATTTGAATTGGGATTCTCCAGCAATATGTATACATTTCTATGTCGTTAGTTTATTACACTTGGAAAATATACAAGATTTAGCATCATTGTCACAAGATTAGCATCATTGTTATTTACCTTGGCGAATGTGTCTCTCTTTGATGAAAAATGACGCGATTTACTCGCTTTGTTTCTTTACTATTCATGTACATACATATAATGGAACAGGAATATAAAACAATTCTCATGTATCCTTTAACAGCTTGCTCAACATCCTCTGATAAGGCTAAAACAATTGGGTTCCAACAAAACAATAAGCCGACGCTAGTGTGCTCTCTGGCAAATTTTTGACTTACCTTTGTTGATAAGTTTGATTTTTCTACTAATAATTTATTGTTGTAGAACACAATTTCTCGTCCAAAAATTTTCCTTTAAATATAAAAAATTAAAATATATTTTAACATACATATGTGCAACTGTATGCAATAGGAAGAAGGGGGCGTTGCAGACCCCAAATACAATATTTGTCATAGGGATTGCAGGTCAAGCTTCTAATAAATTTGGGATGCCACGCCCACCGCCTACGCAAATCGGTAATTTTGGATTATTAAGCAAAGTATTTAAGTAACTCGTATGGTTTGCTTATGAAAATCTGTCTATCTTAACATAAAAAAGATAAAGTTACTGTATAATTTTGATTGGTACTGATTAATTGAGTTATTTTGAACAAGTACGAAAGCTATAGTCGAGGGTGCTCGACTGATACATGGTTTCTTAAATATATAACTATATTATGTTTTGCGTATTTTGAGGTACATATCAGTACATATTTAAAATTTTTTAAATAACTTCTATCTCATTTATCCGATCGCATCCGAATTTGCAGAAATCAGTTATTGAACTGTCCTGCATTAAAATTACGCTTGAAATTCGATTTGTTCGAATTAAAGGGGCGGGAGGGGCCGTGGCCAAAATAACATATATTGCCCTAGGTTTTATATTCTTTAAAATCTTGAATTTCATACAGACAGACAGACGAACATGGCTATATTGACTCGGCTGTTGATGCTGATTCAGAATATATATAGTATGAGGGCTCAGCGCTTCCTTGTACCTATTAAATACATTGGTTAGTATTTATATTGGTATTCATACTAAAACTCTCATTGCACAGATCTATGAAACTTATATATTGTTCATAAGGTCCGATAGGTAGAAATATCTTTGAAAATAACTTAAATCGGCCGATAGCTTGTATGACAGCAACGTCATAACTTAAGAACAACAACACTTTTTCAAACTTACTATTTGTGTACACCTTGCTCATCCCACAATCACCCATTCGTATAGATGGCATACCAACTCGCACAGTCACGCACCGCAAAATGTGAAAAAATTTAAAAAATCATCGCATGATTTTCCTCTACACAGTAAACCTTTTTGGATAGTATTCCAAATTTGTTAGGAAGTTGAGAGCCATTACTTTCAATAACAATTTTTTAGGATTTGTCTCAAATTTAAGTGCAAAAATGAAAATAGCATTTTTCACACCCTGGTACATATAATGGTAAATGCATTTTCTAGCATACAATTTGCTTTTCGCGCGTTACAGCAGCCCATTGCGTTGTTTAAGTCAGTTGACAACCCGAGAAGCGCACACAATGCGCTTTGACAGCTTATCGGAAGGCTCGTGAAGCTCTTGGCTTGCCGAGAGTTGAGAGCACTAAGCCAGAGATTAAAAAATGCCTTGCGTGAGTTCAAGGTGATTGTCAAGATGGCTGAGCGGGGGAATATTAGAAATAATCTCGAGTCAAAGCAGTTTGTCCTTTAAGATGTTGGGAAACTATTGATTGGGCTGAGTCTAAATGGATGCCTAAGGTAGTTTGTCATTTTTGAGTAATAAGGTACAGACAACTATTTTAAAACATATGGCAAACATTTGTAGCCAAGTATATCGTATTGATTTCTGCAAAAGTGCGTTGGCAACGCCTTCATATTGCTTTACACATTACGCATACGCCCCGCTGTCAGAGATCAAGAAATGTGGTAACGCTCAAAAGTCATGTAGAAATTGCTACTACTGGCGATGATGCGACTAACGACCCACACGCTCACAAAGTTCAGTGTTAATTGCCAAGCCCCTGTGAAGCCGAATGAGCAAGGCCAGACGCAGCTACGAACTCTGGACTAATTAAATGTTGGCCAACGCAGCAGCCAGAGCAGTAGGAGCAATTGCTGCTGTGGGGTAACTGTTGTGTACATTACTTGAAGCTCCGAACTTGGTTAGCTGTTTCCGAGCTGAGAACTCGCTATGATGCTGTCTGGCTAGCATCGCCTACAGGTGTCAGCCAGAATGACGCCTTTTCATGGCAGTCAGCAGCTGTCAACGAAATCCGCAGACTTGCAGCTGCTGATGAGCTGCGGCAGCTTCCTTTCCCCTTTGTCTGGCCTACCCTGTAGCAGTTGAAACTAAGGTGTTGCCCCACTTCGAAGCTTGCGTTGATTGGAATTTGTTCATAAGTTGCCAGCAAACGCCTGACAGTCTGCCTGGGACTGCGCCCTCAAACGCGTCAGACGCCTCCAATCGGCCACCCGCCCAGTATAGCAATCATTACTCTCGCGTGTTGGTGTCTCGATTGGTTTTCGTTGTTTGTCTTTGTTGTTGCTGCTGCCTTCGTGCGAAACAGACTCTACTAGTCTGCTCGCTGTTGCTGACACGGATAGACGTGCTGCAGCAGCTCGCATCTCTCTGTGGCAATGTTAACCGATGTCTTCTGGTTTCTCAAATGGCAATGGTCCTCTTGTTGTTCTTGCAGGGAGCTACAGGCCGCTAGTGGTGAGTGGCTAAAGGAGGCGTACGCATCCTGTGAGGCAGTGGATCATCTGAGCACCACCGACGTGCTGCGGAAGAGCATACGCCGCTCCTGGACCATATCAAGTAAGTGGAGTACATCGACCCGCTGCGCCTTGGTTACTAACATACTTAATTAATTCTCTGCAGATCCCGAGGACGACCCCAACAACCCGAACTCGCAGCAACCCATTGCCGATAACCTATATCCGCAGCAGCAGCATCTCATCGAGGCCCAGTCGGCGGGCAGCTATCCCACACTGCATCAGTATCCGCTGCATCAGCACCAGCTGCATCAGCCACTGCAGCAGCAGGTGCATCAGACGCCGCCTCCACCGCGCCAGACACACATCATTAACTACAGCAGCGGCAGTGCCACGCCTATTAGCGGCAGCAAGTGGCATTTGGGGCGCCGCGTGCTGCGCCAATCGACGCTGCCTAGCACCCTGAACAACGATCCTAATCTCAGTGGCAGCGGTGCCAACTTGGCCAACTACAACTCGGCCAACCTGACCGCACCTACTTCGCCACATCAGCTGCAGAAGAGTCCTCTCTACCCGACGGCCTATAACAGCGACGACGTCATCCACATGAACGCCGACTGTGACAACTACGCACAGACTCAGATACACATACAGCAGACGCAGCTCCAGCCCCAACTGGAGGCACCTTCCACTCCACCTACGCACAGCCACAGGCTTCAGGTGCGCCGTCAGTCCACCTTGCCAGCAAATCCATGCCAGCCCCCGCCCGGCATGTACATGTCCACTTCACCGAACCGCGTCTATAGTCGCTCACCGGAACGCTCGCCGGGTGAACAGCAGCGATATCCGCCCTTCACACGGCAAACATCGTTCCCGGAGCCCCCGAGCAACTATCATCGTCCCAAACTGCTGCCCAGCACAGCCAATCTGCCCGTGCCGACCTCACAGTCATCGTCAGTCACAGGGCCGTCGGCTGCTGGTGTGGCGCCACCGCTCAACTATGAATCGCAGGCTTCCAGCATGGCCAGTGATGAGATGGACTATGGCCAGCCGTTTGCCAAACCTCGCATGATGCGTCAGGCCACGTTGCCCAATCCCGATCAGCATGTCAAGTTGCTGCCGACGTCGCCACCGAAGCGTCAAACTTCGCCGCAGTTCCGACGTTCACCAGAGTTCACCAGGCAACAGACACTGCCGAATCCGGAGGCTTTCAGCAGCGGCAACACACTGACAGTGCACCAGGCGACGCCTGCAAAATTTATGCCTATCTCGCCGCGCACTAAGCAGAACTTCCTCTTTCCCAGCGTGCAGAACCCACGACAGTTTCTGTCGCAGCAGAACGTACCCGCGGTGGGTGCAACAGACCTGGGCAGCGGGGGCAGCGTGGGCAGCGGAGCCGGCGAGCAATATTCTAGTAGTCAGAGCGTGAACATCCATCACTCGCGGGATCCGCACTCCAAGATGATCAAGGTGCGCAGCCACAGCAACGAGGAGTACTCGAACAGCACAAAGACACACGTGGAGAGTCGCCGCCTGCTGCCAGAGATACCCACGACGGGTCGTTCGGCCAGCCGCTCCCCCAGCCGACTGGTTCGACAGGACTGTCTCAAGGAGCAGGACCACGGCTCGCGCACCTTTGGCGAGGCAAAACAGCAGTTCAATCAGTTCCCCGATGTCAGCGAGGAGTTGGAGAATCGCCCAGAGTACGTTGACTACTTTGGCAACAGCACCACAAGCTTCCTAGAGTCCGATGAGGTGCAGTACGAAAAGAGCTACAATGCAGGCTTTAGCAGTGAGCCACGCATCATCTTCAATGATGGCTCAGAGCAGGTCACGCACACGCGACCTATCTACAGCGCCGAAAACGTGCTGGCCGGGACCGATGGAGGATATGGATCGCCTATCTTGCCCGGCTACTACACGGAGATGGGCGGCACGGGGAGCCATGTGGTGCACACCGGAGCAGCCCTTCCACGAACTCCGCTCATGCACAACCGCATGCGCAGACGACAATCGCGAGAGCTGCCTGTACCACAGGAAGATTACCAGCAGCTGGCCTCTTCCAACGAGGCAACTACAACCGGAACAGGGTTCGCTTCCAGCTTCGCTGCTGCCACTGCTGGCTTACCCGATAGCAATGCAGATCGCCGCAAGCCCGAACAGATGCGTTCCGTGTCAGAAGACTCGGGAGCCAAGACGACACCGAAGCCGGTCACACGGCGCTCCTTCTCGCATCCAGAAAAGGAATCAACGGTATCCGTCAATTTCTATAAAGACAAAGTTCAATCTAGAAGGTGAACTTATATTTTCTGTGCTTTCAGCCACCAAAGAAGACGGAAGCTTCCAAGATACCCAGCCCGCGTCCGCTGGCCGACATACTGGACAAGACACGCGGGGCCGGTGTCTCAAAGATTCCCCAGGTGCGACGTCGTAATAGTCGCGGCGAGGAAGGTAAGTCCTGCTTTCGATTTCTACACCGTAGTCGCTGTAGTTGCTTATCGCACCCACGCAGACGTAGAAACCCGAAGCTGCATTTAGCATCGATAAACATGCAATATATTATGTAGAAGTAGTCACACTTGATTTATTAAACTCTGGCACCTCCTCCTCCGCCCCGCTCCGCCCGGTTTCCTTCTCCCGTTTGCGTACATTAACCCAATTATATAGGTAGAGTACCACAGCATCACTACTCCTTCCATGAACTGCTTAAGCACCAGAATTCAGATTTATCCAATCGCTTGAAAAAATCGACACTTCCTGTTACCACAGTCGCAGCTAAGGAAGATGAGGAGAAGGCATTCCCTAAGTTACCTGAAAGTGCTGCGGACAAAGGCGCCACCACGGCCACCAGCACCGGCGACAATAGTGAAGCCAATGACAATGGAGGCGATGCATCCTCGGTAAGTGTCGTCATCAACTCGGCGTAGCAAGCTGAAGGCATTAGTGGTTTCGTTTTTGTTTCTTCATTAGGATGCCCCGCACACCAGCACACTGGGGGAGCAGGAGCTGCAGAATGCAGTTGAAGCTGCTGCCGTTGTATTCAAGAAGGTGGTCCTGCAGCGACGCAAAGAGAAGGAGAAGGAGAAAGCCGCCGAGGAAGGTGAGTGTAAACAGCCAACTATCTCACAGCTTTCCTTTAACTTTGTGTAGTTTGTATGAGTTTGTATGTATGTATGTGTGTGTGGGAAAGCATAATTAATTCCGTTGTGGTGGTGGTGCTGGTGCTGGTCACCTGAATTTTACTCGTCTTTTGTGCAGCGTTTTGCTTTGTGTCTAATTTCCTCTTAACTAATTATATATTCCTTTGAGGACTTAGAAGACCTTTTCACTTTACGTGGGTCATCATACCCTTTTTGCAATCATCCCTTCCTTTCGCCTGTTTTTAGGTTTATTATGTGTATACTTTCTTTTCAAATCAGCTGTTCAAATTAGAGAAATAATTGTCGACAAGCCAAGAAAAATTAAATCGAAAATATAATGCGATCCCCTAAATATTTTTATGCACTTCACCAAACGGCCACACTAGCACCAGTCGAAATAATTGGCCCTTACGGCACGAAGTAAATTGTTTCATCTGGAAATTTGCTTAGTGGTAACAGACACACCCGAGTTCGAAACCCATGTGGTATCGCGTCATGGGATTGAATTTGAGTGCATGCAGGTAAAGCAGTTCACTGCTTACTTAACAAACATCAAACCACTAAGCAGTAATAACAAAAATTAATCAACTCTGCGCAAAAGTATGCAGCACTTCTGAAGTGAGTACAAGTACCCAAGTCAACAGTGGTGCCAACTTGTCAAGAACAAAAATGTGGTTTCTGACTGCAAGCAGTTGGAAAAATACAGATTTGTTGAAAAAAAAAACAAAAAATGAAGCCAATTTATAATATTTGTACAGAATATTTAATTACTTTCCAGAGAAATTTGAAGAATTTAAATTCTGTTTCCGATACGAATTCTGATTCGTACGATTTGTTTGTACCAATTATGCGTAAACCATTTTTTGAGAGTTTGATGCTAAATCAGTATTAATATCAATAATAATTAATATCAATAATACCGCAATTTCTTTCTGAGATACATTTTGTTATAAAAATTTAAGAATTCATGACTTAATTAAATTAATAATAATGCTTTAAGTAGCCCTTACATAATCGGTTGCAGTTAAAATTAGCGACAGATCAGTCTTAATACTTAGTAATGTCCGTAGTAATCTTTAATCTGTTATTGTATCTGCTGAAGTGGAATGAGATATGACGTACCATTCACAGCCAGTTATTGCCAATTATTGTGAGACATAATATTGAATATACACAATATTAATTAGGCAAACACAATACCAAACAGGCAGAATTAACAGGCTTGTCGATATAGTCACTTAGGAGTCACAAACACTTGTTCACAGCTATGATGCACCAGGTCTGTAGTTCCAATTCGGAGCTATTATTTGCTGGTGAATGAGCGGTTTGCACCGGAATGTCAACTTGCTCCTCCTCATGAGCAGCCAATACAGCCTGCTCCTCTTTTGCACTCCGCGAAAGGTCCAGAGTTCAAGCCAAGATATTTCGCTTTTGTTGGCTGCTCAATGTGAATGTCGTTGATGATCACCTCCAGAGTCATACTGTGACGTTGCGTATGGTATACAGAAATCTTCATTCAAAATTTGGTGTCTCTAGTTTTTACAGACAGACAGACAAACAAACATAATTCAACCGAATTGGCTTGTCATCCTAAGCAAGAATATTTATACTTCATGGGGTCTGCCAAGCCTCCTGCATGTTACATATGTATGTATGTATATTTGCACAAAGTAAATAGATCGAAGGGTATAAAAACTTAAACTTAAAAACTCCTAAGGTGCGTTGGAAACACCTGGCCAAAATTAATATATCCTCCGAAAGAGTAAAAAAATATGTGGATATCATTATTTAAACAGAAGAATAGAAACGCTTAAGGATGACAAGAAAATAATTCAAAATTTTGTGTTAATAAATGTTATATTATAATTGCATATGTTAAGAAACTTTTAAATTTTCATGGACTTTTCATTTAGAAAACTAATACATACTTTTTTTTACTATTCCCTTCCATATCGCTACCACTTTATAACACCAGTTAGAAGGGGAAGACGTAATATATTTGATTGAAGAAAAACTCCATTTGCGGTTATCGCACCCTAGAAAGTAGAATTTATTTTTTCGAGGAACATTATGTATACATTCCACTACTGGACAACTGGAGTTGAACACTAAAAAATCCTTTATGAGCCTAAACACTAATATTGCAACTGGGTTATAGACTTTTTTAAGAAACTTACATACATCAATATTTATCTTGTAGAGCCACGGCTTGTATCCATTGGCTTTTTTAAAAATTTATATTTGAACTTGTACTTCCACTCGATGATGTACCGTCACATTAAAATTCAAAATCGACTTGTTGCGACTCACAGCTCTCAAACGACATTCATGAATGGCAATCCAACTTTTGTTACAGTTCTCAAACACAAAATTCGTGAATTTTAAGACTACTGCTTCCTTAAAGATATTTTATATATGTTTATATACCTACATATTTTACATCATATGACGTATTTACATCATAATGCTGCTTCAAAAACAGCAACTGCCATTATATTCCAAAAGCAAAATCTCTTCGTAGTATGGTTGTGGATACTGTGAATCAAATTCCACTTTATAAGGCATTCGAGCGTTTTTAAAATGTTACTTCTCGCTTAAGTTAATCCAGAACATTTTTAATTATTATAGAACAATCATAAAATATAAGAAAACTTCAGTCCAACGCACTACACTGTATGATACCAATCCTCACATTTAAACTTTTATTCCTACTGTATGCGGTAGATGTGTTATATCTATATAGAATATATCTATTCTAAATATGATATATCTTTATAGAAACCTTAAATTTTCAGTTTATAAAATAAATAAATAATAATATACAGACAGCAATATTGATGTATGTTGATCAAGAATAAACATACTTTATGGGATCGCAGAAGTTCCCTTATGTCTGTTGCACACATTTGCACAATATTAATATACCCTTTGTCGATTTTCATTGAGCACGAGTTAAAAATGCAGCAAAAAGTAAAAAACTCCTATACCAATCGAATAGTCGGCATTTGCAATTAGATACTTATGTACAATTTTTGTTTGATTATCTTATTAAATACTATAAATTCGGTTTTAATTATTTTCCGTTTTTACGAAAACAAAGAGTACTTTTTCAGCATCATAGTGCTCTAAAAAGTAAAGTTTATCAAATCATTTACCGAAAGCTGCAAGCTCTGAGCAAAGTACTTTAATGTCTATATGGCACACACTAAAATGTAATCGTTAATAATCAATTTGCGTGGGCCATGATTATCAAGCATTTAAAATTAAATTACAGAAAACTGTCAAATTTCCCTACTTATATATTGTAGTAAATGTGATCGACATTACGAAAAATCATCATAAAATCAAATTACAAATTATTCGATTGCATTAAATACGATATGTTTAGAATAATTCTGTGCAATTATTAGTTATCTTGTCAAGTTATATAGTAGTTTATTATATTAACCCATTAAGCCATAAATAGCATATCAGAGAAGGCATCTCTGACCCCACAGAGTATACGCATGATCTTGAGCAGTATCAACAGACTTCTGTCTGTCTCTTCACCTGTATGATATATATGGTATATATGTATTTTATGATAGTCCATTTTTCGTTACCCTAAGGGAAAAAATTGCATTTGAGATGATCGCTTAACTTACCTAACTCTAGAGTTGACAGATGCTCTTTGAGCCCGAGTTTAACCATCTGCCTGTTGAATAAATTAACAGAAGCCTTATGTGTCCTTTTTACCTACTTCATGGTTGCAGGTCGTAAAAACCAGAGACACCTTCATGTTTGACAAATTCCTTGAAAATTGCCAAACACATTTTTATACAGACCCGCAGAATGATTGCTTCGATTTGTAAGCCTTTGTGCCACAAAGTCGGCATGAAAAACACGCAGATGGGGGTCACACAGACGGCGAAAAAACTTCCAAAAGTCCTGCCCGTGGACTCACGTACATACAAAAATACATATGTATAAGTTTTGACGTCGTTTGTTGTGTTTGTTGTGTTAATATGTTGCCCCAGCCTGTTATTCGTTTATTGTTTGTGTGCTGCACTGCGAGCCCGAAACAAAGTGCAAAAACTACAATCAGGATGCTGACGCCACGCAAAGAGCGAGATGGGGAAGGGAATGAGGCATCTGGCTCTCAAAACTAAACCGTTAATCTTATCTTGTGCACCTCTCTGTGTGGGAGTTTTTCAGTTTTCTGTGAAATTCTCTATACAGCTGCTGCCTCTGAACGCTGTTTTGGGTAACTGGAACGGGCCAAAGCAAACGTTGCGAAAATGTTTACATTTGGGGCTCGCCAGCGGCGGCTTCTGCAGCATGCATGAGTTTTCTCCGAGTTGTTTGCGCAAACACAAAGGGTATCGAGGGAGCAGCTGTCTATAGACAATTCCTGGAGCCCCAGACAGCTTTTTGAAAAACCCATAAAAAGTTTGGCTATTGGATACACATGATAAGAATTCAGTTTGTCATGTCGAGCTGGGAACACAAACCACACAACACACAGGGACACCATATATGTATTTTCCAGAAGGGGTGGAATGACAAAAACTCGGAAAAATTGATTTCCGTTTTTGAAATATCTAGTTAGGTCTAAATCCTGTCAGCCAATACCAACAAGTCTGGAAACTGCCTTAATATTATTCGCATTTGTTGTAGAAATGTTCCTCTTTGGCTCGCAGTTGCATGAATTCTTTACGCGAACATTTACTATAAATGAAGAAAAAAACCATTAACTTAGCATATGCTTATACTTTAACATACATAAATATATCATAGATGTAATAATGATCTTAACTAATGATAATAATACAACTATTTGCTCATCAATTGTGGCTTTGTTAACTAACTAGACATAAGGTTGTGTGGATATTCATATGGTTCTGGTCAATAACATTCATAAGTCTAACATGTGATGTGGTCTATAACAAGAGTCTCTCCCGCTGTCTTGATTCCCCAAGTATCTAACTAACTAACTACCTTATGTCGCCTCCTATACTGTGCAACCATTAAGCGGGCCCTGGCAGTTTGCGGTGCTTGTTGTGCATTAACCACCACCCTTACATTAACCGTGTCCGAAAACCCAGTATTTCACCTTGCGGAAACCAGTATTTTGTATTCACATGCCCCGGTGTTGGTCAACGTTTAAGTAATTGCGTCAACAACTGAAGAAGTCTACACGAAACCCACCCCGATACTCCACAGCTTCGCAGGTGGCAGCTGGCGCTTCCGGTGACAGCAACGTCGATGTCATGGAAACCTCGTCGTCATCGGAGCTCGACTTCATGTGCACGAGCAGAGGCACAGCGACGGCTACTGCAACGGCAACGGCGACGGGGCCACAGTCGCAGTACAGTGTCGAAGCGGATGAGTTCAAGCTTGTTTTCCTAAACTCGGACTCCTCATCGTCGTGCAAAGAAGAAGAGGATGAGGACGACGAGAACGAGGAGCAGGAAGCGACAGACGGCACCGATACGGATAGCGCATCCAGTTCCTCCTGCTCCACGCACCAGTGCCACAGCATTGTGAGCAACGTAGAGGACTGCGACTGGGATTACTTTGAGCCCTCGATGATTGCTGCCTCCACCACAACAACGACAACCACCATGATTGCCTACGCCAGTTCCATGACGCCCAGCACACCCACACCGCCGCCCCGCTTCCGTCGCAGGTCCAGTGACAGCGACTCCCCGCTGCTGCAGCGGCGCCAGCAACTGCGCAGCTACTGCTCCAAAATACGCGAGAGCGACACTGGCACCGACGAGGAGCTGCACATGCACGCCGAGAGCAGCTCCCAGACCAGCTCCGACCAGAACCAGACGCCACCAACTGTCAACCCGGTGCCGCTCAGCATGAAGGCGCGCATCAAGACGCGCTTCCTCAAGAGTCACCATCACTACCATCATCACCACGGTCATCAGGCGCCCAGCAGATGCGGCTGCAGTGCGTCAAGTGCAGCTGCCGCAGTTGCACAGCCCCATTACGTGCCCATCCCAGTGCCGGTGCCAATCCCTGTGCCCCTGACTGCCTACCACAACTGGCAGCTGGAGCACCCGGGGGCACTGGCGCTGCCGGAGCAGGACGAGCAGTTGGCCGCCTCGTTGCAGCAGTTGTGGCAGGCGGCGGCGGCCGCATCCGCCACGGCCAACTTGCCGCAGCAACAACAGCAGCAGCAGCAGCAACAGGCAGCCGCAGCCGCTGCTGCTGCCGCGGCAATGGTGGCCTATTCGCAGCAATTCGCCGCGACCAGCAACATGTTCGATGCCACACCGCCGGCCACAACCAAAAGCTATCAACAATTGCCAACAACAACTGCACGGCACATGGGCGGCAGTTTCAAGTCCTCGGCACCGGAGCTAAGCGCCTCGCTGGGCTCTCTGATGACGCAGTCGCTGTGCTCCACTGCCTCCACGTCTTCGTCGACAACGTCCGGCTATGGCACAGCAGGTCGTAGCCTGGAAACTTTAGCCGGCTGCTTCTGCCTGGCCCAACAACAGCAGCAACAACAGCAGCAGCAACAGCAGCAACAACAACAGCAGCAACATCAGCTACAACGGCTACAACAACAACAAGAAGAACTGGCCAGCCAAGTGGCTGGCAATGCTTTGAAGCCAGCTCCAACAAGTTTAGGTTCAGTAGCGCCGCGCACGCCGTTGTGTGAGCAACAACAAACGCGTCTCTCGCTCTTTGTCGACGTCGATGTTGGTGCCGTCAACGCTGACGCTGACTTCGCCGCTGACTTCGTCGCAACGCCCACAACATTCAGATTGTGTAATGCGAATGATAAAACAAATAGCAACAATAACAACAAGAACAAAGCGAACTGGGACGGCGACAACATTGAGTGCGATGCGCATGTTGCCGCTGTGAGTGATAAGTGCCAGGCGATGCCAGCAGCGGCAGCTGCAGCAGCCACAAAGAAGTCAGAGGCAGAGACAGAGGCAGAGGCAGAGGCAGCGACTGAGGCAGCGACAACGGCTGAAAGACAAACGCAAACACAAACAGAAACAGAAACAGAAAAGACAGAAACAGAAAGACAAACCTACCTGGCGAGTAACAACGTCGACCACGACGAAGCAGTGGAAGCAGCAAACGAAGCAAATATACATAAAAATCAAGTACCAGCTACAACAGCAACAGCAACAACAATACTAGCAACAGCAACAGCAACTGGAGCCACATCGAGTGCGGCTGCTCCTGCGGTAATAACTCGTTTCAACGGCGAAAATGTTGAGATTGTTGCCGCGGCTGCGCTTAGAGAGCAACAGCAGCAGCAACAACAACAACAACATTGCCAGCTAGAGCCGCAGCTAGCGAAGAATTTCAGCAGCTGCTCCACGTCGTCCTCCAAGCGTTGTTCAACAACACCAACACCAACAACACCAACACCAACAGCAACACCAACAACATCAACGACATCACGAAATATGTCTGAGAGCGAGTCAGGTGAGGCTGCTGCATTTGGCCACTTGCTCAGCGAAAGCTATGCAGCCAACAGCAGCAGCAGCGCCAGCGCCAGTGGCAGTGGCAGCAGCAGCTGCAGCAGCAACAACAGCGAAGCCGAAGATGAGCACAGCCCACGCAAGCTGGTGCAACGCAGCTACGATGTAGCCCTGGCCATGCAGGCAGAGTTAGGGCCGCAGGCGGAGGCAGAGGCAGAGATGGAGGCAGAGATGGAGGTACTGCCAGTGGCCATGCAAATGATGCACCACAGCACCACAGAGGGCAGCAGCAGCGACGCCAGCAGCAACAGCAGCTCCAGCTCGGAGTCCTGCGACTCGGATGACACGGGAACTGTGGCTGATCGCCGGCCCAAGCGACGGCGCTTCAACAAGGTGTTCGTGGTGAATCGACAGGCAGGCCATGCGGCACGTGCGCGACGCAGCTCGTCCACCGAGGGTGACTCATTGTCTTCGTCGGATGCGAACCTGGAAGATTCCTCGGATAACGATACGGATACCGAGCGGACTGATTGTGGCATTGTTCTCAACTATGTCAAGGCGTTGGGGGAGGAAGAGGCAGCCGAGGGGCAGCAGCACCAGCAGCAGCAGCAGCCAATTGCAGCCGGAGCAGCTGCATGTGCTGCCAATGAAGAAGAAGACGACGACGACGATGATGAAGATGATGAAAGTGAACGCCACATTGCCAACTCAAGCGATGAGCTTGCCAACTGCATTGTGGTTGTGGGCGGACGCACGGACGACGATGCCAACGCGGGCGGCGTCGTGCTGCATGGCATGCGTGCGCTGCCAGACATGGCGCCGGCATCGTGGATGCAGGAGGCAAAGCCAAAGGCAGAGCCAGAGCCAGAGGCGGAGGTGGAGGTGAAGGCTGATGAGGAGTCGCATTTAGAGCGCTGCGATGGTCTGAGCTCCGTCCTGGCCGCGTGCAATGAGTTGCATAGCATTTCCAACGACGTGAATCGCTTGCTGGCGCTGCACAAGCAGAACTCCCAGCTGGAGATTAAGCTGCAGCGACTACGGCGCGGCGTGGCCGAAATCAATGAGGATCATCTGCTGGCCGGCACTGCTGCGGCTGCCGCCCACTGGGCAGAGCAGGAGGAGAAGCCAAGCGAATGCAGCGCTGCACCCTCCGACCAGGGGAGGCCAGTTGCACGTGCTGCAGGTGCTGCGTCGGCAGAGGCAACCCTCGCCGGGCTGTGGGCTGTCCAGCATTCGCAGAAAAGCGAAAATACAAATTCTAATGACGAAAGCGAAGCAGGCAAACAAAGCACAAACCACGCTGAGGAAGGTAAACATGTAAACGAACGTAAGGCAGAGACAGAGGCAGAGGCAGAGGCAGAGGAAGACGACGAAGAAGAAGATACAGCAACAGCGACGCTTCGCTTTTCAGCGCAGCGACTGCGACAGAAGCAGAGGCAGCAGGTAAAAGCAAACAGCGATAATAAAGTGGCAGCCAAGCAAACAACAACAACAACAACAGCAACAACAACAACAACAACAAGAAGAAGAGCAGGAGCAACAACAGCGACACCAAGAACGACCATCGAAGAGCGAACAGCTGTGCAAACGCGGGCCTCAGCGGGCGCACGCGGGCAGATGCTTGACGTCGACGTCGGCGTCGCTGTGCGCAGCGAAGCGTGCAAAATAAACGACGATTTGTTGGACCCTGACTACTCGTTCGACTCTCACTCTCTCGCCATGGTGAGTAAAGCACCTGAGACACGACCGACACGACAGCAACAACAAGCGCAGCAGGTAGTTGTCGATGCGATGCAGGGAGAGGGAGTGGGAGAGGCAGAGAGAGAGACGCACCTCTCTGGCGCACTGCTCTCGCGCTCTCAGCAGCAGCTACCTGTTGCTGCTGCTTCTCTTAGAGCCGATTGCGCAGCCGAAGTGAAGTCGCGCTCGTCTTTGGCATGGGAAACGGCAGCGACAGCGACAGCGGCAGCGGCAGCGGAGTCAGTCGAAAATGAAATGTTAAACGTTGCGGTTGAAGAGCCAAACGCGCGCCTATCGTTGTACGCTAACAAAAACAACAACGATAGCAACAACAGTAATAATAATAATAATAGCAGCGGCAGCACCAACAACAACAACATCAACGTTGGCCATAATGACGGCGATTTCGCAGCACAAAAGACAACAAAAACCAACAGCAGCAACGGTGCCGTTGTTGTTGGCCAACAAAGCAGCAACAGCAGCAGCAGCAGCCCAAGCAGCAACAGCAACAGTGACGTAGTGAACGTGAATGTGAATGTGAACGTGAATGTGAATGTGAACGGGAGTGAAGCATCGTCGCGTGTGTTTGAAAGTTGTGAAAACGAATACGACAAAATATTTGGCAGTCGTCACCAAGAACTGCAAGGCAGCCCCGCACACCTTGCAACGACAAAAGCAATAAAAACTGCAGCTGCAGCAGCAACAACAACAACAACAGAAACAAAAGCAGTTGCAGCAACAACATCACCTGTTGCAGCCAAGAATTCACTTTCAGCCAAATATCGCAGTTTAGTGATGATTACAAAAGACAACGAGAGCCCGAATACAACTACAATGAACAACGATAACAGCAACAACGACAGCAACAACGACAGCAACAGCAACAACGACAGCAACAGCAACAACGACAACGATTATGAAATGTCAGCGCACGGCAGCAACAGCAACAGCTTTGGCCAGAACTTTGGCAATGAGTCACTCGGCGGCACAATGGGAATCGATTTGAGAATGGCACACGGCCATGAGTTGATTACGTTGACGCCGACGCCAACGCCGACGCCAAGCGAGCGGGAGTTGTCCCGAGATTCCTACAGCGTCGACTCGCTCAATGAGCCGCCCAATGCCAAGCACAGTCTGGACGACGGCCTGGCCGACGACGATTCTTGGGTGGAGGAGCTGAGCCAGCGCGGCGATCTCGAGGAGGATGATGATAATCTGAGCAATGCCACCACCACGCCCACAGCCACAGACTCTGAGGATGCTGAGGGCGATGGCGAGCTGGGCCGACGTGCCATGTATGTGGACCGCGAGGAGGAGCTGCGCGGCTACAATCGCTCGGCCATTGACTTCACGTTGCACACCATAGTCGAGGAGAGCTGCGAGGAGAGCGAGGTGGCCTCCATGCGTGCAGAGAACGAGCTGGACCAGGAGGAGGAGGATCTGGCAGAGCGACGTCGCCAGCGGACACTGCAGCACCATCATAGACTGAGTGCGTCCGAGCTGGAGAAGTATTTCTTCTTTGGCCTGGGCGATGGCAAAGTGATGAGCTCCATCGACACCAGGGGCGATGACACCGCCTCGGAGGTGAGCTCCGATTGCTCGGAGAGCTTGGACTCCCTGCCGCACGATGATCAGCTCTTGGATGGAGGAAACAGTGCAGCAGATCTGGCTTCCTCCCGCCTGGAGAAGTACTTTCTCTCGGGTTTCATGGGCTTCAGCGGCGGCGACAAGCAAGCCGAGAGCGACGAAAGCGGCGGCAGCGTGGGCAGCGATAGCGAAGGCCATCCCAGTCCCAGTCAGCGGCGCAAGCGTCTGGTGCGCGCCCGAGGCACCCCACGTAGTCAGAACTCCTCGCTGGACAATCTCTTGCTACCCGAGGCTGACCCACTCGATGCGACTGTAACGGCAGCGTCCACGGCTGCGGCGGCGGCTGCTGTGGAGGACACCTCTGAATCGGAGGCTGGCTACGATGATACCGTCATACATATGGCCAACACGGGCGATCGTGCCTCCGACGGCAGTTCCTCGGACACTATCAAGCGCAAGAAGCAGCTGCGTAAGCGGCACGACTCCCTCGATGAGAAGAAACTGCACGAGGTGGGAGATGCGGGCTCAGCCTTGGGAGTTTCTGGAGGTGCAGCTGCCGAGTCGCATGCGCCTAGTTTGGGTGGCGTACAGGCTCAAGCGCAGGCCAAGAAGCAGCAGCATCACAGCCGAGACAGCGGCTTCGTGGGTAGTAACGATGACTTGCTCAAGTCCACCGACATGGAGCCCTGCAAATCACCCACACCCGCTCTGGGCCAGATTAGCGAAGATCGCGAACCCCTGGCGACGACGAGTACATGCAGTCTGGCCAAGCTGGAGCTGCCTAGCACAAGCGCTGAGGCTGGAGTTGGCGAAGGCGGCCGGCGTGTTAATATGAATCCTCTCCTGCCCCTGACAGCGACTGCCAATGTCACCAGCAGTTCGAATCTGGTGCGCAAGGACAGCTTCAACAACTGGAGCTCCGACGAGGAGACCAATCTGATGATGAGCAAGATGCGCCAGTTCTTCAAGACTCTGATCGTGGCCACAGCCAATGCCCAGCAGAGCCAGAGTCAGAGCCAGAGCCAGACACACAGTGCCGGCAGCACGCCCAACTCAGTGCGTAGATTGGCCAGCAAGGTGGGCAGCAAATCTCGTCCAGCGCAGCTCGCATACTTCGAGAATGAGCTGACCCGTCTGATGAAGACCGTGCCGGGCATCAACGACGACCAGGTGCGGGAGATAGTCGAGTACCTAAGCAGCGAGGATACCTGGTCGGACTCGTATGACTCCTCGGACTATACCAGCTCAGATCTAGAGGGCTCCGAGCAAAAGGGCCACTTGAAGGCACAAATCTCTGCCAGCTGCCAGCAGATAATCAACAAGTTTGAGGTGGATGAGGAGGGTGTGCGCGGCGATGGTGGCCTGCTGGACGAGGCTCATGCTCTGAATGGCGACACTGCGTTTGTCTACCAGAAACTAGTGGCTTCCTTCAGCAAGGTGGCTGTGGCTGTGGCTGTGGGGGAAGCAGCTGAAGATAAGGCGGACACAGCGGCAGCCGTGCCGGATAAAGCGGATGAGGATCGCCTGTCCACGAGCAGCACCAGCACGGAACAGCGATCGCCGCAGCTATTCGCCAAGGTAATGCAGCACATCGGCACCCGCTTGGTGGCCCTAATGCACGAGGTGAGCAGTGGCACGGAGACGCCCACATCGACGCGACACAGTCGGCGAGTGCACGCGAAAATCTCGGCCACTACCACTGAGGATGAGGAGGACGATGTGGAGCAGCAGCAGATGCAGCTGAAGGCGCTGCCACTGAAGCAGCTCAAGCTGCGTAGTCGATCACATGACTTGCTGCTGGATGGTGCCACCAATTCGTCGCCACATGCCCCGCTCCACTCGGCGCACTTGCAGGCCAACGCGGCTGCACATCATCAGGCCACGTCGGCGGGCGGGGCTGGGCAAGACAATGTGGGGGAGGAATGCGGCGTGGCCAGCGATTATGAGCGCTTCTCGTGGCGCGGCAGTTTTGAGTCGGCATTACTGGCTAATGGCGACTCCAGAACGAGGCTCAGCCAGCTGAGCCAGCTAGACAGGGACAACTCGTCGTCTGCGTCCGCTTTGGCTGTGGCAAAGCGCAGATCGGCAGGCGACTTGTTGTTCAGCCAGCATCAGCAGAGCCTCAGCCGCGAGCAACTGGATCGAGTGCGCTCCTGTGGCAGCATCGGCGGCGGCGATGTACACCACCACCAACTGGAGTCATCGCCGGCCAAGCCGTGGCTCTCTTCGGCCTCCTCGTGTGCCGATTCCGCCAAGGACGTGCGCCGTTCCAGTGTGCCGGATGCCATCTACGAGACGGATTCCAGCGACGAGGGTGCCACCTCGGCCTCGGCCCATCGCTCCACCCTGCCGCGCAGCTTAACGGGGAGTGGTCAGGTGGCTAGCACCAACTCGCTGCCACGCCTGCCTACCAGCTCGGTTGCATCGGTCGGAGCATCCTTCACGAGCACACCCATTACCAAGTCGCAGAGTGCCCTCAACTACACAGCCGCCTCGACGGGCAGCGCCAAGAGCGCACGTTATCGCTCGCCAGGATTGGCAGCGCGTGCAGCTGCAGCCAGCAGCAACAACAACAACAGCAGTGGCAGCGGTAGCAACATCCTCGCCAACAGCAGCTCCTGCAGCGTCGGCTCAAAAAAGCTTGGCGGTGGTCTCCAACAGTTCCTCTACTCGAAACGAGACGCACGCAAGCGTCTTAATATGTCAGCGGGTGAGTTAACTTTCGCGTTATACCTTCTTTTCTAGATACCTATACACACTCACACATACTTAGGGAGGTGTCGTCCCTTAGGGGTGACAGGTCGAACATGGTTAGCATACAGACCCTTCTATCTTGGAGAGTCTTTCACTGTCCAAGTGAGGGTCTGATGCTGATCAATTAGATTAAGACACATCGTACTTTAACTATTCCTATTCATATGCAACTACTCTACAAGAGCATTAGGGTATTCACTTGTTGACTAAGGTATTGAACTACACATACTACAATATAAATAGTATTCACCTTGGGAATTCTCAAAACCTTATGGAGTACCCAGCCCCAAACAAAAGAGTAACTCTTAAAACAAACTTTTAAGTAATCGTCGATATAAAGAGTTAGAACTTTTCAATGCCTTTTTAAATGGATTCAGGTGGCTCGGCACAATGATTGTAAATATTTGCTTATCGCTAATTGCATTGACATCTCCCTATTGAGTTGCACAGTACCACGATATGTATTCGAAATCTTTGACTATTATTCTACCTTAAAGAGGCCGACACTTTGCTAACCTGATATCGCGACTCTTACGATTTGAATTCTGTGGAAAAGACAGCGATGTTTATATTCAAGAGCCCTCGAATTCAATGAAACGTCGTAACAGTTACAAACATGGGTCTCCTCTCTCTGTCTACCCCACTTAGGCCTCTTTTGTGGCAAAGCTCACACGTGTCGCCTCACTTTAGAGTCGCATATCTTGTTGGGTGACTAACCACAGTTCTCGGGCTGTCTCCAGATAGGCCCACGGCGCTTTGGCCAAAATAAACTCAATCAAGGTCAATTAACTGTATCCATATTGAGCGGCATGCTTGGTTCTAGCTTCTCGCTTGAAGCAAAAGCGATTTCGCACCGCCAGTTCCGCTTGACGGGGGCGTCTCTGGTCGTTCTTCTCGTGGCTGTTGTCGTTGTTGCCTATTTAACAGTTGGCCGAAAAAAGCTGTTTTGCAGCTTGGTCAATGAAACTCGAACTCGAACCCGAACTCATACTCATACTCATACTCATAGTCGAAACTCGTAGCCTCAAACTCATAGCCACTCACACTGTTGCTGATACTCGAACCTTGTGATGGGGGGCGCAGGCGGGTGTTGAACTCTGTTGCCATTGTGTGGCGCGTTAGGGATGGGAGCGTGAGAGTGTGGGAGCGAGATAGACAATACCTAGTTCGGCATATTTGTGCGAATGTATTGTAATCGAGTCCATAAATTGCGCTAATAACTGAACTCAACGAATATGTACGTTCACTCTATTAAGGGTGCGACAAATTCATTAGTCCAATGAATACTGTTTTAATTTACATAACGACTGCTTTCGAGTAATATGAATAATTTAAATTAAATTGAAAATCAGGACAAATGGGACTCATTCACTCAGTGGATTCAATTATTAAAAAAACACACACACAAATTGCATTTAAAGTTAAACAGAGACTTAAGCGCATATTATAAATGCAAATTGCATTAAAACTCAATTTTATTTTTCTTTTTGTTTTATGCATAAATTATGTTGCTTTGTTTGCAATTAATGAAACGGACATCCGCAAACTGTTGGCGAATGTCAGCTTACCATATATTTATATACTTGTATACGCGAGCAGAAACGTATAAATGTCATGCAAAGCTAATGGCGATCAGGTATTAAGTTAAATTGAGGATACGGAAGTGAACATTACGAGGGATTCTGTGCAATTTTAGTAGGATTCATCGCATTCTGCGTCTGTCACATTGCCATCCCAAACACAGATCTTCTGGTCCGCCTTTACAGTGTCTATTTACAGAGCTTTGTGTAACCGAATCTTTTTTGGGGGGTTCCGGTTTTGTTACCAAACCCAAAAACACAACAATTACACGCTCGGGCAGTGGTTCAGTTCAATTGATCTGAAACTGAAGCACCAGCACTACGCCGGGTACTCGATGTCTGCGTACAATATCATTTAAGCTCTTGGCGTTGATAAAGTGTTTTGCGTGTTTATTTCCTGCTCGAGTATTTGCTTTGCATAAAGCAATTAATGTTTTTGAATCCAACAGAAGGCGGCGTTGACACAAACCAGAGATACAGGAAGATTGAGTGAATGGCTTAAATGCACCACGGTGCACACTGGAGACAATGTGGCAGTTAAAAATGCTTGAACAGGATTAGCAGCAACAATCGGATTTTAATCGGGAAATTGTTATTTCTGCAGTCTGGGGTAGGCACCCTATCTCGACTTGCGAGACACCCGTTATTTGTCGGTCGGGATGTAATCAAATTAACCTTTCTGATCGACATCGTTGTGTAGTCGCATCTCTGTCACACTTACTGGGAATCGTTTCGTTAATTGCACTTTCATTGACCGAAGACGTAGACTGCTCGGGGAACTCAACAGCTCGACAGCCCGACAGCCCGACAGCCCGACAGCTGGCGACCTCCCCAAAAAGTTCAATATATTTCAATAATTGAATTAAACTTAGATTTGCGGGCATCTCGCTGCGGTTGGGTTCTCTCTCTGTCTCAGTTACGGCCCCGCGCTTAACGGCACTTGATCACGACGCGCTCCAAAAGTCTCCGCGAAAGCTCCAAATCTAAATCGAAATCGAATCCGAATCATATTCGAAAAACCCGAGCAAATCTCTCTCGACTCGTTGTTAAAACGTAACAAGTGAAAGTGTTGGGGTTTTTATTTGTGTTTTCTTTGCGGAGTTTTTTTTCTTCTTGGCTTACCTTGAGGTTGATTTTCTACGCTTCTCCAGCCCGTTTTAAGTACGGACAATAAATATTATTGAAATGATAGTCGAAAGAGGGGGAACATTGTCATGAAATCGTGACTGCATTGAGGAAAATATTCACAGCAACGAGAAATTAATAATTCAGTCGAAGTCAAAGCATTTTGTGAATTTGCTGGCACTTTTGGTTTTTGGGCGTTGTATGACCCACTTTATGTGTTTATTTTGTACTCGTAGTAGAGCCAAGCCTTCAGTGCGCGGTTTCATTTCTCAGCTTAATTGTTACCGTCTTATTCGGCTTTTTGTGACGGCTGTAGAAGAAGGAAGGGGGGTTGTTTCATACAGGGTAGACGGCATCTAATTGCAAGCTCGAAGGCTGCGGCAAGTTCAAGTCTAATTGGCGATTTCAATTGAATTAGAAGGCCCTTTGACTTGACTTCCCCGTCTCTCCCTCTTACATACACGTAGTATATATGTATGTGTCTTAGATAATGAAAACTCAATTACGTGTCAAACTTTCCCGAGCTCTTTTGGCACATAGATTGCTTATCGCCCGTGTTTGGTTATCAAACTTATAATACTGTCGACAGTTCAGCCAGCTGACAGCACAGATACAGATACCCAACGAAAGCAACAACAATAACGAGCGTCAAATTGACATGACTTGAAGAATTCTTGCAGGGCAAAACAATAAATAAACAGCAGAAAAAGAGTTCGTCAATTAATGCCAGCTTCGCTACGAATTGTGAAACCGGGCGCAGATAATGAGAAAAGTGACGCGCTTAATTGGCAAGCGAGGGCCCCGTAAGGCGCCAACAGATGCCACCGGGTACAATGCATTCGTGCGCCCACAGCATACCCAACAGAGTCAGGCAGCTGCTGCCATCCCGAGTGTGCACAGCAAAGTCATAAGGAAGGGTGCGGGGTCGGGTTTGCGAGTTGAAAGCAATCCGACAGCGGCAAAAATTCAATATGCGGCGCTTAATCGCATACGCAACAGTGGAAGCAGTTGTGCCACTGCCACGCCCACAATGCGCCACAGCAGCAGACATCGCTGGCTTCGGCTCTGTTGTTGCTGGCGCTGGCACCGCAGGCAACGCAATCGACGCCGACGCAGTTACAAAAACTATTGGCGCTCTGGCGGAAATGCCAGCAAGCCGAAATTTGCCTGGTGGCGCAGTTGGGGCTGCTGCGTAACCGGGAATGGAGGTCAGAACAGCTATCACTACAACTCCGAGGAGGAGGACGATGATATTGACGCCAAGGTGGCGGCTTATATACTGGAAATGAAGCAGCGCGAGACTGAATGCAGTAAGCAAAGTGAGCAAATCGCGGAGACAACTCTGACGGACCCTTCTCTGTCCGAGAAGGAAGAGGCGGATGTGGAGGCTGGCGTACAGTGCAACAACAGCGATAGAAACGCTAGGCAGCAGCAGCAGCAGCAGCAGAAACAGCACCAACAACAGCAGCAGCAGCAGCAGCGTGCTTGGACATGGGATGACAGTTTACGCTCGAACTCAGATCGGTTTTTAGAAACGCTTGAGGAGGAGTTGCCTGGTGCTGTGGCTGTTGCTGCTGTTGGGGAGGGACGTCTGCGATTGTCGCTGACATTGCGTCGCACGCCGTTGCATGTCACCTTCCAGGAGGAGGTGCAAGGTAGGCGCCTCCCTGCTTGTCTGCAAGTACGCCTGCCTGCATACCCGCCTTGCATGCGATCTTCACGCTGCACTATGCTTCGCTGCACCAAACCGAAGATCGGCTCGCTTCCATCGAGCGAATCATTTATTTAATCATGTCGAATGTGTACCAATCATTCACTGTGTGTGTGCGGAGTGTGTGTGCAATATACTCATTAGCTGTAATTGAGAAAAAGTCCAACTAATGTGTGAATCTATTTACTCCATTCGCAGAGGAGGCCAAGGCAGCCGCCGAGGAGCTGAGTCGTTCACCGGTAATTGGACAGCGGGGCAGCGTGGATGCCGCCTCTAGCCCAATTCAATCGCGCGCCTCCAGCGAGGCGTGGCCAGCGCAATCGGACGAGGATATCGATCGTCTGGTAGCTATGCACCAGAACCGCAGCAGCCTCAGCTCACTAGGGGTAAGTCCCTCAACTCGAATTCAAGTTTTTCTGCAGAACTCACGCTTTTCTCTCTCGCAGGTTCGATCGGAGTCCATGGCCAGCGTCTACTCGGGCGCCGGCGAAGGTCGGTATGGCACAGTGGTGGTCAAGGGCCAGGTGGAGTTTGGCATGCAGTACAATTATAAGTTGGGCGCACTGGAAATACACGTGGTGCGCTGCAAGGATTTGGCCGCTGTGGACGCCAAGCGCAATCGCAGCGATCCCTATGTGAAGGTAACCTTTACAATAAGCTTGATTTATATTAGATTGGTGTAACTTGTCTATCTTTTTAGGTTTATCTGCTGCCGGACAAGTCCAAGGCGGGCAAACGGAAGACCAAAGTTAAGAAACACACCCTCAACCCGATCTTTGATGAAACACTTCGCTTCCATACGCCCATTTCCAGCTTGGAGTCGCGAACTTTGTGGCTCACTGTGTGGCACTCAGACATGTTTGGACGCAACGACTTCCTTGGCGAAGTCAGTGTCAATCTGCAGGGTCGCCTCTTTGACAATCCACAATCGCAGTGGTATCTGCTACAAGAGCGTGTAAGTGGGCGTGATATATTCAAATAAATATAATTTATATTTAATATATTTATATTTATATTTAATTACAATTGATTTCTTTGTCGTCCCGCAGAGCGAACCGTTTGACGATGTTGCAACATACCGCGGCGACATTGTCGTGGGCCTGAAGTACATTCCGCCAGAGAATCTGAAGTCATCAATATTCTCACGTGGCTCAAGCCTCACGGGCAGTTCATCCAACCTGCGCAAGTTCGGCGGAAGTATCAAGTCGGCGGCTTCCAAGTCGGATCGCAGCGCCAAAGGTGGCCAGCTGCATGTGCTGGTCAAGGAGGCCAAACACCTGAGTCCCATCAAGACCAACGGCACTTGTGATGCATTCTGCAAAAGGTGAGTGGACCCCAAGTCACTTCACAATAAATACTCATCCGATTCAATTCCCTAGCTACCTGCTGCCAGATCGCACGCGGAGCTCGAAGCAAAAGACGCCTGTGGTAAAGCGCACATTACATCCCACTTGGAATTACACGTTTGTCTACGAGGATGTCTCGCTGGAGGATTTGTCGGAGCGCGCCCTGGAGCTCACAGTCTGGGATCACGATCGTTTGGCCAGCAATGAGTTTATCGGTGGCATACGCTTTTCACTGGGTACAGGTAAGTGCAAATAGTTTCGCCTTTGAATTAAACTAAACTGACTGTTGATTCCTCTCCCAAACCAGGTCGCAGCTATGGCCGCCAGGTAGAGTGGATGGATGCCACCGGCAAGGAACTATCGCTGTGGCAGAACATGCTGGATCGACCAAACTTTTGGGTGGAGGGCAGCTTGGTACTGCGCTCCAGTCTCGACGGAATACGAGCCACATTGCCATAGGCACAGCCAGTGTCACATGTTGCATTGTAGTAATTTATTGCCTAGCGACACCCTCACACACATACAGATATAAACCCACTTAGTACGTACATATCTGTCATATGGTATACATACCCCCTTTATAATCTATAACATTGTTGTACTGTATTAATTACGGAGTGAATGAAAAGCATTATTAACAAGTTAAGGATATAGTAAAAGAAATAAGTCTAAGATTCGATCCGATACTATCCGATTCGATATGATTTCTTTACCTGATTGTTTGCACCATACGCATTCGCAATCAAATCCTGAATCGCAAGTTAAGCCCGCAAATTTAAATCGATAAAGAAAGATTTTGAAATACTCGAATATATATGATGGTCCGCTTGGCCATATATTTCACCATTGGCATTGGCATATTAATGAAATACCGATGAACAAAAAATTGTATTGTAGTCTAAGCAGCACACTGTTCAAATACTACGATAAGCGAGAAGAGCGTTATCAAATTAATGCACTAAATTAAACAAGATATAAATTGAGATGCGGCAACCTCAAGTGTTGCTAATCTGAAATGACGTCTACAAAAAGTATGCTCTGACACCCGTATTGGGTACAAAGGCTCTTAAGGTCATTGTGTTTTTGATTCGTTTCCCCAAAAATATAAAAAGGAGCCTGCAATTCTGCATAATGTATGCATTACTTTACGATAATAAGACCTAAAGCGACATAACTTAAGTTACATAAATAGTTATACTGATATATTGTGTACTAGAAACTATCATTAATAATCGAAAAATACAAATAACAGTTTTGTAAAGACAACGTATCGTTTTGTTTTTCTTATGATTTCCCGTTACGCGTACTCTCTAACTTGTAAGGAAATGACATACTAACATACAGTAAACATTAAGCATTTGCATGCATACCTGTACTAAATATATCAAGTTCAGACTTCAAGCATATCGCAAGCACTCAGCTAGGCTTCATTATACTATGTGGGTATTAGCCACGTACTAGGTAATACTTCATAACTCAACAGCCCACCAGAACTCATGAAATAGTAGCCAACATCAATGTATATTACATACATATACATGTATACCTATTCTCCAACTCCCTCCAATTCTTGATGCTACAAATCTGTTTGTTGTGGAATTTTTATATACAAGTTACATACCAATTACTACTGCGGCGCAGCTCTTTAAGCGTTCGGAAATACACCTAAAATACAAACAAGATAAATAAATATAAATATGGTAATTTGATAAAGAAAAACGATTCTTATGAATGCTTTTGGTGTAAGTGTGTAATGTACACGCATACAAATTAATAATGTTGAATGATACCTTAAAGATTTATAGGAGATGTTTTTTGATAAAAGAAAATTGCTGAATCACTCGTTGCCTAAATACCGCTTGTCTTTTATACTCAATGTTTTCGAAACACAATCACATACATACATAACATACATATTAAACATTTGATGATGAGAATAATAAAGTTAGTTACCCATAAAGTAAAGAACGAGTTATGAGATATGTACATACATTCATTTGATTGTACGTACTGCGGTCATTGCGATTCTTTCCATACCATCGCACATGATGAAAACTCAAACAATAAGCAGCAAATATTGCAAAATTGGTATTTAGTAGCATATATTGAATGATTACACAAACCTGTAAAAACAAAAAAATACACTGGAAAGTTAAAAACAAAAATGTTTTCGGTTCTCCGCTCTGGCGGATATAATTAGAAATGATATGTATTATTGTTGACACTCTAATCACATGATACAGACGTAGTAAATATGTGTACAGATGCATATATATATATATATATATATATATATATATACTTAAGTAGTTTATTTCACATCTCTAATGTTTGATGTAGCACTTACAATGCATGCATACTAGAATATGCATACATATACACATATACATATATATATATTTTTTTACTCTTTAACCTTGGCTACTCTAGCGCTAACTCTAAATATAACTCAAACTGTAACTGTACTACTAACTGTACTACTTTATTGACATAACCTTCAAACTTGTGAATTGTGTTTTAACAATTTATATCTACACAAACACACAAATACACACACACACTTTTACTCATACTAACTCACTTACTCACTCGCATGGTGCTATAATCTCCTCGTATTTGCTCTGGGAGTACCGAGAGAAAATCATGAGAAATCTTTTTACTGTTTACCGCATTTTTTGAATTTAACTGAACTATTGTGAACTAGTGTTTATCACATGGTTTTTATAATACGATCCTACAATATACAATACATGCATATATGAGATACATATAAAGTCATTTATATACACAGATATACAATAAATTAGTAAAGAGCGAAATCGTAGAATTAAGATAATGCATTCTGTTATAAGGCGAAACCAGCCAAGGGTCAAACAGACATGGTGATATACCATACAACTAAAATAATAAAATAGTGTGATCTGAAGATGACTTCGGACCAGTTCGCTGGGGAGACCTGATATCGATGGGTCTTCAATGGGATGACACAGTCAGATATTTACGTACTTATTGTATTTGACAGCTATTACAAAAGTGCTCAAGAAAAGTGGTTCTTAAAAGTAGAGAGTTGCGTAGTTCCAGTCAAACATAGTTTACCAGTAAATAATTCGATTCGAATTTGAATTGAATTAAATGAGTGCTTAGTACACGATGAACCCAATGTGTGCGAGTGTGTTGTATGTCATAGCACACAGTATGCTGAGAAATGCGAAAAAAAAGTGTTGAAGGTTCTGTCCCAGTAAATTCTATTTGTATCTTTTATGTACTTATAAGTTGTTCGTTTTGATATCTTCTGTTTTTTCGTTTCTTATCCAAAAAAATTAATACAATTCTGACCGATTAAAAAAGAACAGGTATCTAATGAACGCATACAAATAATGAAATTTTGTAAAGGGCGTTGTTGACACTTAAAACAAAACAACATAAATCCATTAACCTGACGATAAATTTGCTGAATATATGTTACATAAAAGGGTCTACCCAACTATTTCAAATGAGAACCAGATCGCGGCATATAATCCTACAAATTTTGCATTTTTACTTAAATAAAGCTGTCCAATACTTGGTATGCTAACGAGCAGTGTAGCATCTGAAATATTTTTTTAATGCCACAAATTTGATTACTAGGGTGCGTTGCCTTATTGATACTAACCCGTACAACACTTATTTATTTAATAATATTTGTACACTCTTATAATAACTTATTAACAAATAACATTTATTTTATTTTTTTTCCTTTTTTGTCTCTCATTAGACACTCGAGTCAATTCAATCGAAAACTCAGATCCTCATTCATTGAAATCAATTTATGAGTCGAATAGTCTTGTCGTTAAATTCAACTCAATTCATTTTGAGCATAGTGGGCACGAACATAGATTTTTATAACAATGCAGCTCTCTTCTTAAACGATACAAACAAAAAGTGAAAGTTTAAGATTAATGTTCATACATACATATTTAGAGTTGCTCGCTGGTCAATCGAGCCATGGACAAATAACTTGTGTTAATTCAATAAAAATAACTTTTGTGAAACAAATGTAATAATGAGTAAATAAGACACAGTTTCCATTCTTCTCCGTAATCTAATATACCATATTGTACGAGTACTTAGCATACCTTTACTTTATTTCCGATGCAGAATTAGGATACATATTGATATATATGTGGAATTATAAACACCCTCGGTTCCTTTCTTAAACTGATGTGATGAAAAATACTTTTAAATGTTATAACGTTGATTCAAGTTAGAGTTATTTAAACACTGAATCTTCTTGGGATTCATTAAATATTTATGAAAAAGTACAGTAAAAATATATGTGAAATGATATTTTGGGTTGAGATTGAGATTTAAAATGATCAAGTTCGTTGTTGGTTTCAAAGAGATTCCAAATAGTTTGCAGACAGATAATCCAAAGATACACACACGCGCAAACTTAAATATTGTATTTATCTGCAATTATATTTTCCACAAGCTCTGCCCTCGATATACCGCCTAGACTTAAGCAGAAGCTGTGGGCCCCTTGGCAAGCCGAGTTTCAAACGGTGCAATGCAACCTCTATTTTATACCGAATACGACTTTCTACAACCATTAAAAAACTCAGAAAACGCAAGTCAAGAATAAAACGAAGAAACCAAAAAATCCCTTTGGGATATAATTGGTGATAGATATATTTGGGATTAAATGCAAAAGTTTACATTCTCAATAATGAGTACATATCTATGTACACTTTACTTAAATAGATACATACATACACATATACTATGTAAGCAATTACTACAGGATAACAGAGTTTACAAACGTACTTATACTTATATACTATATACATATACGATATACTTGACAAATACTTATATTAAAGTTTCGTTGAATACTGTGACCCAAAATCAATCAAATAAAAGCAAATTTCGCATCTGAACATGTTCGGAACTAAACAGTTTCTTGTTTCAATCCACTAATAATTAATGCGGCCAACTGATGATTTCATACATCCGATTCAGCTTCCGCTTCCGTCTCCGTTTTCCTTGTCCCATTGAGCACATTCAGCCTTATCTGCTCTGCAGGCTGTTTCTGCACATCATCGTCACGCGGTCGCCAGCAATCGAAGGAGAATATTGTGTCGTCCTTGCCGAAGGCCTCGCCATCCTCCAACGTGATGGGCAGTTGCCTGAAGGATATCAATTTAAAACGCAATCACACGTAGAAAATCTTCATTACACTCACCTATTATTCGTTTCCGGTAGCAACAGAGTGCAGAAGGCGGCTGTGAGCAGAACCACAGTTAGGATAAGTGGCGGTCCCGCCACAAATTTGCTACCCAGGTGTATTAGGTAGGGCGAGGTAAAAGATGCCGCCGCAGCTGCCAAGTGTGCCGTGGCTATGCCCCGAGAGCGCACACAGGTGGGCAGTAGTTCCGAGGAGTATTGAGAGGTGAGCGTATAGCACATCGATATTCCCAAACGAGTGGGCAAAGCGAATGCCAGCAGGAGTGTGGAATTTAACTGGGACCCCTCGTAAGAGAGCGCCATACCAAGGCCACAGGACAAAACGCCGGTGGCAAGTAATGCCAGAAAACTGGTGGCCTTACGGCCAAGTCGACTCTGCAGCAGACCCTGCAGAATGCCAGAGGGTGGCACCACCACGGCGAATAGGGAAAAGACTACAAATGGCGATAGACCTAGTCCCTCGACATTGCGCGAGATGGTATTAAAGCTTAGCGATGTCAACATGCTAAAAAGAATAAGAAAACCAACTTGAAGTGGACATTAACAGATATACAGCACTGTACTTACAAGGTGAAGATGACAATCAGCGATGTCTTGCGAAGATGTGGAGTTCGCAGCAGATCTATCAATTTTGCCTTCTGCTGCTGGTTGACCTGCTTGCGCTTGAGGCCGCAATGCTGGCGGAAGGCTTCAAAATCAGTAGGTGCTACCTGGCGGTCATTGAAATGCGCTATGTGCTTTAACCGAGCAATTGCACCCTCGACATTGTTGCGCGTTATCAGCCACTGCGCGCTCTCCTGCACCACGAAATAGAAGAGGGCAACAATCAGCTGTAGCAGTGCCGAAAAAGTTAAATAAATCCGCCAGTTGCCGGCTAAGACCGACAGCCAAGGCGCCACCAGGCCGCCCAGACAGAAGCTAAATCCGAGGGTGCCACTGATAGCCAAATTTCTTAGTTTCGGCGCCAGATACTCGAGCACTAACAGAAAGTGAGAGAGAGAGAGAGAGTCAAGGAAAGAGGGTGGTAAGGGTACCTGATAAGAGCTCACGCCACAGATACGCAATGCTTACCCAGAATAAACATAAGATAATAATTTGCGGTTGCAGCCAGGCCCGAGATGCAGCGGAACGCGCTGTACTGGGCCAGATTGGTGGCGTAGGTAGTCAGGAAGTCGCCCACAAAACCACACTGGTTGGCCAGGATGACAGCGCGCACACGTCCAATTTTATCGCCTAGTATACCAAACGCAAAGGTTCCCAACAGCGAGCCAACAAAGAACAGCGACTGTCCGATTCGCGCCTTGTAGGCATCGTCGCAAACCCAATTGAGCTACAAGCAGATTCAAGTCAATACTGATGACTGACCGACCAGTACAGCTGCACTTGCTCACCTCGGCGTTCATGCTCCGGAATCCATAGTCATATTTGTATATCCAGCGATTACAGCTTTCATTGCTCAGAGTTATATTGTACGTGCCGTCAGCCAGTTGCTCGATCGTCTCAAGCCGTTGGCAAGACGAATCTCTTCCGTAGGCCGCATAGATCGCTGCGATTTCATCGTGACTGCGATTCGCCAGCTGCTCGTGATAGCACCAATGCTGCGGCACAAATCCAATAATGTTCTGCGAATAGTAGTGCACGGTGCTCGTGAATGCGATATAACCCAGTAGCAGCAGCATTAAATACTGATAGCGACCCGCATCCCCGCACTTCTCCAGAATTCTATCAAAGTCCATGGCGAAAGAAATGTGCGCTCTCCTATTGCGCTATTGTTCGGGTTGAGATTCAATTCAGACTGAAATGGAGCAGAGCAGAAGGTAGCCCCACAATGTGTCGCTCGTGCCTCAGTCCCATTCTCAGTCTTCTCAGTCAGTCAGTCTCTATCCCAGTCAGTTTCTGATAAGATTGTTTTGGTGGTTTATCGCACTTTCGTGTAGACCGCCGTCGACTTAGTCGTCTGTCTGTCCATTACGAAATACATAAATGCTTTATTATTTAAGTGAACTCGCTTATTCGCTTTAATCTAGCTAGAGACCTGCGTCTATCTAAAGTGCCGCCCCCGACCGAACAAGCAGTAGTAATTACATTCTAAATAATAAATAATAGACATTAAATATTAATTATCCAGTTGTGAGGTGATTTTTTATTTATCTGGACAAAATATTTAGTTTCCCCAATGATGACTAGCAAATAATTATATGTGGAATGCCAAAAGAATCAAATCGCCTTGGATAGAGAAAAAAGATTTCGAGACCTTATCGCGGCTGAGTTAACAACTAGTTAAGTCTCTTCATATATAAACCTTTATTTTCTGATTATTCGTCTTCAGATTTATGGGCATAGTTATTACCAAGTGCGTGTACATGATCATTCACTGTTGGCGGAGAGAAGTGCGTGCAAATTTGATCTGCAAGTGAAATGTGTGTTAGACGGGTTAAAGATCATCTCTATTCTGTAAAAAAAGACGTTTTTGCCAACACAGGGTAGTGAATACTTTAAAATAAGGGGTTGGAGGGGCCCTCAAAGTATTATATATAAATTGTTAGTTACTTCATCTTTATTAATATATAAAACCATTAAACGAAGCTAAAATTAGTTTAAATTTACAATGGTGTACGGATATAGTTTATAGTCTTAATTAATATGGCATTAAAAACACAAACTTATTTTTAACTTCATAAGTAAAACAGATTTAAATAACAAACTTAAAATATTTGTATTTTATATATATTACAAAGATTTATGCATATAAACTAAGGCAGTTTAATCTCCAAAAAATGTTAATATATACTAATTCTAAGGTGCCTGTTGAATTTGTTGTTAACTAGTTAGTTAGATGGGAACATGGTATCCTTAAACATATATATATATATATATTAATGTACATATAGAGGTGCACTGAAGTCTAATGTTCTCGACAGGTCTTGCTCGTTGTGTTGTGGGTGCTAGAGAGTTGTCCAGGTAAGGTGCTACTACAGTCTTATTGTTTAGGTAACAAGAATTGACTAGGACATAAGTTTCTGAGTTGGTTCTGCTTCCAGCTCTGCTTCAACAACAGTCTTAGTGTTAGATTTTGACCTGAGAAATTCAAATATACGTTCTCCCTTGCCAAACTCCTCGCCCTCTGCCAGGGTGATAGGTAGCTTTCGGTCACTGGTCTCTGGCAGTAGCAGACACACATAGGCGCAAAAAAAGAATAGTGAGCAGAGGATAATGAACGGAGCGGACCTGTAGTAAGTTCCCATATGGAGTATGTAAGGTGACAAGAGGGAGAGCGCTGCGCCGGCCAGGTGAGAAAATGCCAAGCCGCGGGATCGCACGCAGGTCGGAACCAGTTCCGTTGTAAACATCATTGTGGATCCAGAGCACACCGAAATTCCGAACCGCGATGCGAGCATCAAAATTACTATAATAACTGAACTGCTTTGGTTCCACACCGATATTATAATTCCACTGGCTGAAGTAAACAATCCCGTCAGTAGCATTGCGCTCACCGAACACCCTTTGCGGCCAATAAGCTGCTGGATCCCTGCTAGCACCAAGCCAGCAGGAGGCAAGGTTAATGCCGACAGAGTTAACATTATAAAGGGCGATAAGATTTGAACATCCAGATGACGAGACACGGTATTATAACAAAGCGTTATGATCATACTGAAAAAATAAAGTTAATTAATAATACAAATGTATGTACAATTAGTATTTGCTTTCTGTCACTTACAACACTATCAGAGCTCGCATTGTGGTTTTGCGCAAATGTGGTAATTTGAAGATATCCGAAAGTTTGTTTTCTTCTTCTTTTGAATCCTGAGCCTTTTGACAATAGCTTCGGAAAGCGTCGATATCGTTATCACTCAAGCTACGTCGATTTATCTTGGCCACACGCTGCAGCCGGTATATCGCCCCATCGATATCGTTCCGAGTGACCAGCCACTGCGCACTCTCCTGTACGAGAAAGTAGAACAGAGTGACCAGGAGTAGTGGAAGAGAAGAGCATGCTAGGAACATTTTCCAGTGGCCAACATAGACGGCTAACCAAGAAGAGCAAATCATGCCGAGACAGTAGAAAACTCCCATACTGATATTTAGGCCAGTGTTTCGCAATGACGGAGAAACATATTCAAGAACTGTAATATTCATAATGTTAACTCAAATGTAGGAACAAATGTGAAAGATCTCTACTCACCAAGAATGAACATTAGATATGAATTTGTGTCGACTGCAAGTCCAGACACAAATCGGGTTATTGAAAAAGTGATCAGATTGTCTGTGAAGATGGTTGAGAAATCACCCAAAAAGCCGCACCAATTAGCCAAAATCAGTGCCTTGATCCGACCAATTTTATCCCCCAGAAATCCAAAGATAAGTGTCCCAAACATGGAACCCACAAAGAAAAACGACTGACCCACAGGCGCCTTGTATTCTGAATCGCAAACCCAGTTTAGCTGTTGGGAGTAACCTCCAATGAGATTAGATTATGAATTCATTGCAATACAAACTAGTTTTACTCACTTCAGTATTCATGCTTCGAAACCCATGGTCGTAGTCATAAATATAGCGATCACATCGCTCGTCACTCATCGTCGCATTGCCTCCATCCAAACCGATAGTCGTGAGTTTCGTGCACGAGGGTCTCTCAAATTTGCTATAAATAGCACCAATCTGCGAGAAGCTCATGTTCTCCAGTTGCTCGTGGTAGCACCAGTGATCTGGCACAAAACAGATTACATTTTGCGAGAAGTTGTGCATCGCCGTAACAAACATCAGAAAACTGTAGAGCCCCAGCAGCAGATACTGATAGCGATGGGCATTGCCGCACTTAACCAGAATCTCGTCAAAGTCCATAGCAGAGCTCGTCTGTCTGCTTCTCGCTTTCGCTTGTGGGGGTCGTGTGAAGTGCCAGACAGAGATTTGCCCGACGCGTCGTTGCGATCTACACCAGCCGTAGGTGGGCCTTGACTAAAAGTGGGGCTAATAGAGAACCGCTCGTCTGCTCTCAGCCGATGCCACGCACGTACTGCCAGCTGACGTGCGCGACAGAGACCTCTTTGCCGAATAGTTAAGAGCGAGTTTCGAAAGTGACCGCAGCAAAAAGCAGCTGATACTGAGCACTACAAAAGTTTAGGCTCTTATGTTTCCACTGTTGATAAGTGAACGCGTTGCGCTTATCAGCTCAAATAAAAGCGCGCTTTTATTGGCATTTAATAGTTTCGATTTCAGATAAGCTTTATCAGTGTTGAACCACGCTTGTCGTTACAATCGAATTTACGCGCATGCTTCCAGTAGGCAGAATTCAAAAGGAAAGAAACTGAACCACTATACACAATATTAAAAACTTGAATTTATTCCGTAAAAATTACGGGTCTAACAAAACCACATTGTTTGTAGGAAACACAATTAACTCAATACACAGCTCAAAAGTTTTTTACCATTTCGCTTAGGAACGTGGCAGCGACGATATAAAACTTGTAGACTGGAATTCTGAATAATTTTTTGTTGAAAACGTGCATGCATATATGCATATTTTATCAGTCAAGAAACAGTTATGTTCTACGACCATTAAAAATTTAAAAAATAGGTATACTTACTTATGTACAATACATATGTAGGTCGGTAGTTGTGAAAGAGCCCAACAAGTACATACTCCAATTTATTGTATTATATATTTACTTAAACTTTTCATGCCATACCCATCGCCCATAAAATATATAATTTACATTATGTAGAGAAGTACTAGATTAAATTGATATGCATCTATCGTCCAAATTACAAATCGCTTTAAAAGTAAAGACTTTCTATATATTATATATGAATTCGCTTTTGGAAATTATAAGTTTGCTAACGTCATTGATACGGGTTTCAAAAATAGGCAAAAGATATCTTTCAATCGGTAAGTAAGGTCTTTAGCCGATTAAGCCTTATCGCCCGACGTGTTTTTAACATTTTCCACCGAGTTCATCTCATCTTTAACCTTGGAAGACTTTAAAAAGTCAAAGATCCGATCTCCCTTTCCAAACTGTTCTCCCTCTGCCAGGGTGATTGGCAATTTTCGTTTACTTGTCTCCGGCAGCAACAGATTCACATAAGAGCCGACAAAAAACATTATACATAGGACAATCGATGGGGCTGCTCTATAGTATGTTCCCATGTGAACAATGTAGGGCGATAATAGGGAGAGCGCGGCGCCCGCTATATGAGCCAAAGCTAAGCCACGGGATCGCACACAAGTTGGAACGAGCTCTGTGGTAAATAACAGAACAGATCCAAAGCACACTGATATTCCAAATCTGGCAATAACATTCAATGACAGTAAAAAAACTGTACTGGGCTCCTGCCATATCGACAAAACGATTCCACTGCCAGCGGTAAACAATCCTGTGATCAGCATCGCACCAACCGCGGATGCCTTGCGCCCGATTAGCTTCTGAATGCCCGCCTGGAGGGAGCCAGCAAGTGGTAGTGTCAAGGCGAACAATGAAAATGTTATGAAAGGCGATATGCCTTGACCCTCCACATTCCGTGACATGGTGTTGAAACATACCATTGTGATCATACTAAGGAAAACAACGCCTGTAAATATTATTGTTCGATCAGATGTTTGCATTCTTCAACTCACAATACAGCCAACATTTTGATCATTATCTTGCGCAAGTGTGGCGTCTTGAACATGTCAATTATATTGACCTGATCTTCATCAGTATTTAGATTTTTCTCGCAGTGATTCCGAAAGTTTTCAATATCAGCTTTGCTCAAGCTGAGACGATTGAATTTGGCCACACGCTGCAGCCGGTCAATCGCCCCATCGAAATCGTTCCGTGTGACCAGCCACTGGGCACTCTCCTGCACAAGGAAGTAGAAGAATGTGACTAGGAGCAGCGGAAGTGAAGTGCAATACAAGAAAGTTTTCCAGTGTCCAACGAGAACAGCCAGCCATGAGGAGCAAACCATACCAAGTCCGTAAAAAACGCTCGTAGAAATGGCTAATCCAAAACTTCGTAGTGAAGGAGAAAGATATTCGAGAACTTCAACAGAAGTGACATACATATTAGCCATATATTGTGGAAACAGATGAATACTCACGCAGAATGTACATCAAATAACAGTTTGCATCCACCGCAAGGCCAGAAACAAATCGGGTAATAGAGTATGCAGTCAGATTGTCTGTGAAAATGGTTGAGAAGTCACCCAAAAAGCCACACCAATTAGCTAAAATCAATGCCTTGATTCTTCCGATTCTGTCTCCCAGAAATCCGAAAATGAGCGTTCCGAACATGGAACCCACAAAAAAGAACGACTGACCCACAGGCGCCTTGTATTCTGAATCGCAAACCCAGTTTAGCTGTTTGGAATAAGCTCCAATGAGATTAGATAATGCAATCATTGCAATACGAAGTAGATTCACTCACTTCAGTGTTCATGCTTCGAAACCCAAAGTCGTAGTCATAGATCCAGCGATCACAAAGATGGTCACTAATAATGGCATTACTCCCATTTGCATCAACAGTTGCAAGCTTCGTGCATGAGGGTCTCTCAAATTTATTGTATACATCAGCAATCTGCGAGAAACTTAAGTTCTCCAGTTGGTCGTGGTAACACCAGTGATCAGGCACAAAGCTAATCACATTTTGCGAGAAATTCTGCATAGCCGCAGCAAACATCAGAAAACTGTAAAGGCTTAGCAGCAGATACTGATAGCGATGCCCATTGCCGCACTTGGCCAGAATCTCATCGAAATCCATAATTTTGTTGGCAGTGGAAGTTTGTTCTGAATTATAAAATTTGTTCAATTAATACAAAAATATAGTGCACGGTTGAAATGGTAAGCGGATCGTCAGCTCTGAACGGGCGTCAAGCTTACACTGTTCGATCAGAAGAACATCTTCCATACTGAAAAGATTTAGGGACCAGTTCTGAACGTATCTATTATAAATGACTCTCTCTAAAAAGTCAAAATGGTTCTCTGAAATTTTCATAATTGAGAATAGTTCCGATATGTATCAATTTCAGTCTCTTTTCAGTTCTTCGGACACTTCCCTCTTTCTCTTATTTGTATAGTGTATATTACTTTCTAGCTATGTAGACAGCAAAGAGGAGTCAAATTCTCACAGTTTAGCGGCTCTGTATCATTCTCAAGACATGTTTACCGATTTTGCTGGCATTGTTTCTTCATTAATTTATAGTTTTTACACAGGCACTGACATTTTCTAAAATCGTCTGAGTGCCATTAAAAGCGATACTGTAGTATTTTCTACTATGTATGTAATACTTACAAATATTATTTATTATATTTACTCTTCTGTCATTGAGAATAATATTTAATGATTTTTCTACCCCACTATTGAAAATGATCAAAATAGCGTATTCTACCTTTGTCTAATTGCTCAGAATGAGGCGTGGCAGATTCCACATAGTAAATGTGATGAATGTATTGAAATACGTCATATAACGTTTTTACCGAGTTACGGTATTTTCCAACACATTGCAACCAAGCATCCGCGGGTTTTTGTATGCTTTTAAAACTGAATCTCATTAATATAAAGTTAAATATTGTAGTTATTATACCATTGCAGAGAGTTTGAAACGCACCATAGGAGACATTAGCATCTATAGAGAAGTCGATCTATCCATGTCTGTATGTTTGTCTAACGCAAACTAGTCTCTCTAGACCGCTTTAAAGAGCTATCTTTATAAAACATAGCACGCATGCTTAATATATCTTCACGATGCTGATCGGAACAATATATCCTTAAGCTGGCATACAGACTATCTACCAATTTATATACCCTTTGACCATTAAAAATGGTCAAAAATGGTATACTAAGTTTGTTCAAACGTATGTAACAGGCAGAAGGAGGCGTGGGAGACTCCATAAAGTATATATATTCTTGCTCAGGATCACTAGCCGAGTCGATTGAGCCATGTCCGTCTGTCTGTCCGGTTGTCCGTCTGTCCAGATGAACACACAGATCTCAGCTATTATAAACGCTAGAGACACCAAATTAGGAATGAAAGTTCCTATATACTCGGCGCGATCAAGTTTATTTCAAATATTGGCTGCCATGCCCACCGCCCCCGCAAATCACTAATTTAGATTTTCAACTCGATTTGTAAGCGTTGTAAAAAATATATATAACTTTCAACTTTAATATATGTACATATACTAAGCTGATAGTTGTGAGAGTTCCGACAAGATGGGTCACACCTTTATTGATAGCGTTGATCTGGCAGCTCATTGCACTAATGCAATTGTTCGATAACTATCGTAAAATATTTTTGGCAATCAAAAAATTGACAGGTCTCACTAGATTGCATTTTGCAACACTAAAGGAGAAAAAAGCGCGTGCATCGCCATAATGCGAAAAAAGATCTCTCTCTTCCGTCTTGACACGCAAAGCGAACAGACGTCGTCCATTTTTTCAAGTCACTTAAAACTTTTTTTAATCTGAGCCATCTGATGCCAGAAAATCAAAAGACATATAAATAAGTGCGAACACAAATTGTGAAACATACCGGCTTATCGACCGCCAACATATTTTTGGGCAACACACGCCAAAATTTACTTGATATTGTCTAGCGGAGGACGGACAAAATAATGAATGCCTAATCTGTGACAGGAAGAACGCAATACCTTTGGACAAAACAAATTATGAAATTATGAAGCCCATCACATTCTTATAAGGGTCGTTGTGCTGTAAAATAAAAAAAATAGCAAACATAACCTGCAGCAGCACCACGTGCTGAGCCTTCCTGCCGAGCGGCGTTGGCGCATATTTGGCATCGTCACCAAAGGGATATTCCACGGATTCATGGATATTCAAAACTAAATCTATATTATAATTTTCTGTGTATCTGTACAACTGGAGGCACGTGGTCAGCTGTCAACCAAAGCGTGCATTACCTCACCGTTGTGGAGTGCCACGAGGCTGTCTCGTTCACTACCATGGAGCCGAAGTCTTCATCGACATGGACGTTTCCTTTTCTCTTAATTTAATTTCCTTTAATGAGACTTTTTAATTAGGTTTAAAATATCTATTATACATATATGCTCTTAGTGTAGCATTTCCATTCGAATTTCGTAAGCTTTCATTATTTTTGTAAAATCATTTACTTTGGGTATGGTATGTATGGCGCAATTAAACTGATATATGTATGTGTATAACTAATTCTTTTTGGGGAGTTCAAACAGAAACTCCAGAATCTTCAGGCCTGTCGACAAAGGAATGCATCAAAACTGCAAGTAAGCAAATAAACAAACATTTGGAAATAGAGTGAGCTTACCTTATTATATATATATATATATATATATATGTATATATAAATCAGTCACTCGTTTCTTTACGGTCTATAAAAAGATTCAAACCCAAAACCATATATTAAAGAAAATATCTTTTTTTTGAGTATTTAAAATTTTAAAAATGGTCACAAAATTTGAATTTTTTGCTAGTTGCAAGAAATACTTTTCAATAACTCAAGTTCATTCGTAATTCGTAATTTAAAAAATATATTAAAAAGACATATAAGTGTTTCACATGAATAGAGTGTTTAGTCATTCAGTAGTTTTTTTTCGAATATGTTGATGGACAACAAAATGAATTTAAATAATTTAATAAAAAATTATGTTAAATCTTCCACTATGAATTAAAAGCCTTTCTGACTTGAGGTAATCTGAGGATGTAAACACAGCGGCTGGTTATGGGTGGACGAGTTGTCCACATGGTAGGGTGGGTAAAAAAGTAGGCCATCTGAATAGGTCCTCCACCAAAAGGGTATAGTCTTGTCTTCCGTTTGTTTATAGCCTTATTAAGCTTGATCCTTAGATAATTCTATATCTGTCTACAATTTTACTTTATGTGACGCGTCTGTCTCAATATCACAAGTCCCACCCCTTCTGTTGCTCTGGGCAAGTCGGACACAATTATAGTAGACAGAGAGTGGTATTGTGGTAGCACTAAACGCGTGGTCGTTACATAGTTATATCTACTTATCCTCGAAATTTCAATCGGATCGAACCAACACAGAAGTTATTCAAGAAAGTATGAGCATAACTCTAAGTGCTTGTGTCAGCTAACACGGGAGGCAGGCGAGCGCCATCGCCATCTGTCGAGAATACTTTAAAAGTATGTTCATATTAATATGTGTATGAATTAAACAAATTAAACTACACTCCCACTGTCGCGTGCCGCGCGGCTGTTGCTTTTCTTACTGGTTGTTATTATACCCTCGCAAAGGGTATATTAATTTGGGAGTTTACAACGCAACAGCCATGTCAGTCCATCCGTCCGTCTGTCAGTTGCAAGGCAAACTAGTCTCTCAGTTTTATAAAAATGGACACACATGCTTCCAATTGGTGCACGATGTTAATAAATTTGAACGAGCCGGATCGGACCGATATATCGTATAGCTGCCATTCAATAATATTTCATCAAAATGGACCACTGGTGAAAATGATGACGATGATTAGATAGGACCCTGCAAAGGTATAAAACCATAAGCATGCCGAAGATAGCGTTTCGTTTTGGTTTTAACGAGAGGAACAGTCGCGCGGCATGCAACAGGGGGATACCCATCGACCTATGTTCCGGTGTAGTTTAATTTATTAAATTTATACACACATACATTTGTTAATACTTTCAAATTATTCTCTACAGATGGCGCTCGCCTGCCTCCCTTGTTAACTGACTCAAAAACTTGGTGTTATGCTCTTTATTAAAAAAACTTCTGTGTTAGAAGTTTGGCGGAAAAATACATATTATAGTCAGCTAACTATATGTCAAAGTCCGGAAGTTGTATCTTTTTTACGTGGCTTACAAATCCCCCTAAAATTATAAATAATTATTAATTTGTGGTGACGTGTCATCAATTTGAAATAAACTTTATCTGCGCATAGTAATTGGAACCTTGTGTGTTCAAACAGGACAGACGGAGATGGCTCAATCGACTCGGCTAGTGATCCTGACTAAGAATGTATATACTTTGTGGGGTTTTCCACGCCTCCTTTTGCCTATTACAAAATTTGCACAAAGAAAGTTTACCCTTGCCGAATGCAGCTTCTAGTTTTTTGCCAGTAAGGTAACTTGTATAACTTATCTGTATATTGTCAGTTCGGACTTAAATTTGGAGGAGAGGTAGATATAATTATCAACTAAGTGAATGTCGAAGTCAGTTGTAACTTTTATAAATCACTTACAAATCAAAGTGAAAATTAAATTATTGATTTGCAATAACTTGATCTGCGCACAGTTAATGGGAAATAATAACAGCTAAGATCGTGTGTATGTATATACTGGACAGACGGAGAGATAGACAAATGGGCATGCCTCAATCGACTTGGCTAGTTTTTTCTCAGAAAGTCAAACATACGTTCTCCCTTTCCAAGGTTTTCTCCATCTGCCAAGGTAATGCAAAACTTCCGATTTTTTGTCTCTGGAAGCAACAGACACAAAAAGGCAGCGGAACAGAAGAGACCACATAATATTATCGACGGGGCAGCTCTGTACGTCCTGAAGTGTATTATGTATGGAGAACATAACGAGGCTGCTGATCCAACTACAAAAGCCATACTCATACCACGGGATCGAAAGCAAGTTGGAATCAGCTCTGTGGCTGGCAAAAGGCTGGCTCCCCAAGCGATCGACATTCCAAATCTTCCAAGAACACTTAATCCGACCAACGCAGTAGCACCAATGATCGGGTACAAAGCTTATCACATTTTGCGAATAGGTATGCAATGCCTCAAAAAACTTCAGGAAACTGTAGAGCACCAGAAAGAGATACTGATAGCGATGGGTATTCCCACATTTTGCTAAAATTATATCAAAATCCATAATATTAAGCACCGTGCTTAAAAGAGGATCGTCTTTCCTCAAAGACAGTCAAGCTCGTACTGACCCATTTAAATATACTATTTAAAAACGAGTTCTAAGTTCTTGAAATTTGAATAACATATTGGTTCTAATGCGGTTCTCTAATATTGCATTCATTAAAAACACTTAATAAGCATCGCATTTATGCCTCACATCATACGAAATTCGTGTTATAATACCCATAGAACCTGCCAACCATAAATGTAACAGGCAGACCCTACTAAGTGGGGTATCTTATATATTCCTTGTTAGCATTAATATTCGAACCGATATAGCCAAATCTGTATTTTTACCTGTCCGTTGGTATGAGAATTTTAGACCTAGAATTACAAAATTTTGTGAAAATGTGTTGGTTGCCAATGAATATTTAACAAATTTTTTAAGAAATAATTTTCAGGCGCGTACTGATTTCCAAGGCACCGCAAGCAATGACTTTCGGCTAATCGGGGAATCGAACTAGCTATTACGAAATTATATATTTTATATATGTACATATATGTAATTTAAACTGGGGTAAAGAAGAATTAAAAAATCAAACATTTGTTGCCAGGGGTTGAGGAAAACACAGAGAAATCCAATCAGATCAAGAAAGTAGGATATTAGAACGGTTATTTAAAAAGCAGTAAGAAAAGCAACAGTCGCGCGGCACTCGACAGTGCGCTTTGCGCTAGCCCTCCTCCCTTGTTGGCTGACACAAGCACTTGGTTTTTTGAGAATACGTAGATAATTCATTCAGCTTAGTTAGTTAAAGTCAGAAAGTTGTATATTTTATACAGCGCTTATAAATTGAGTTCAAAAATTAAATTATTGATTTGCGAGGCGGTGGGTGTGGCACCAGACATTTGAAATAAACTTGATCAGCGACTGTTACACAGAAACCTTCATGCCAAATTTGGTGTCTCTAGCTTTTATAATAGCTGAGATCTAGTCATCCGGACATCCAGACAGACAGACATGGCTCAATCGACTCGGCTAGTGATCCTGAGCAAGAATATATATGTATACTTTATGGGGTCTGCCACTCCTCCTTCTGCCTGTTACATACATTTGCATAAAGTTAGTATACCCTTTTTTGACCATTTTCAATGGTCGAAGAGTATAACGGGAACGAAAGCTACATTCGGCATGCCGTATGTTCTATACCCTTGCAGGTTTTTATATCCTCCGATCGTTCCAATACTAGCTATATATAATGGTGCAGAATCGAAAGGATTTTGCATATTCAATATTATGTCTTACTTTGATTGGAACTGACAAGTTAAGTTATTTTTAAAATCAAAACTGGTCTTCATACAAAAAGATTCATTTCGGCCGATTGTTTTTATTGCAACTATACTATGTTATAGTGGTTCGATTTTGGTGAAATTATATATACTTGTCGCCGATCATTTTTATAATTCAATTATAACGACAATTTTGTGTTTTTGCTTTCTGGCACGCGCCATGCAGACGCCTTCTCTATTCGTTTGAAGCGCGGTAGACAACCGTTATAGTTTCTACCGAACAAAGTCTGGTCGTGGGTAGGAGCACGGGGGAATGTAGATGTCTGCACGAATAGGAGAAGCGTATAGAAAAATGCATTAGTATTAGTTTATTCAGAATAGAATAGCTCTTCAAATTGTGTTGGTATTGCGTGTAGATTGAAGAACTACGCGTTTTTATGATTTTGGGTAAAGAGAGAGAGCACAGTTAATTTTCGAGTAGACATGAATCGCTCACGCGTCAGAAAACGTTGCGCTAACGATTTTAAGAGTAATGAAGAAGAAGAACGGCATTCTGATGACTCTTCAACTTGCATATTATATGAGAAAATATAATATTATGTAGAGAAAATCCGATGCAGTAAATTTTGATGCAATATCTTGACAAATAACAAGAATAGGCCGATAGTTTGTATGGCAGCTATATTACATATATGTATATCGATCCGATCTGGCTCGTTTCGACTAGTATTTAGCGTGCAGCAATAAGAAGAATGTGTATCAAGACTCATCGATATAGCTCTAAAACTGAGGGAATAGTTTGCGTTGCAACAGACAGACACACGTATAAGCGATTCATTGCCCTTGGTTATGCCGATTTAGAATATATAAACTAGTGTAAACATAGTGTACGGGATACCACATTTGGTGTCTTTTATAACAGCTAAGGCTAAGGCATGGCTCAATCGACTTGGCTAGTGATTCTGATTACAAGCATATGTATGTATATATTATACTTTAAGGGTTCTGCCTATTACAATCAGGCACACACAATGTTAGTATTTACTTTTTTTTTGTATTTTTAATAGTCGAAGGGATAAAAAATCCTTCGACAAGATGAAGGCAGCTGTTTTTCATGTATATCATAAAGTTACTTATAGCGGGAAGCTTAATCGAATAAGTTCTTAATAACTTAAACATACTTTTTACGACATCAGTTTCTGAATTGCTTCAAGCTCTGATTCAACTACAGTTTCTTTCGCGGAATTTTTCCTCAGAAAGTCAAACATGCGTTCTCCCTTTCCAAAGTTTTCTCCATCTGCCAAGGTAATGCAAAGCTTCCGATTTTTTGTCTCTGGAAGCAACAGACACAAAAAGGCAGCGGAACAGAAGAGACCACATAATATTATCGACGGGGCAGCTCTGTAGTACGTCCTCAAGTGTATTATGTATGGAGAACATAACGAGGCTGCTGATCCAACTACAAAAGCCATACTCATACCACGGGATCGAAAGCAAGTTGGAATCAGCTCTGTGGACAACAAAAGGCTGGCTCCCCAAGCGATCGACATTCCAAATCTCCCAAGAACACTTAATCCGACCAAGAGAGTGGAGCTCGTGTCCCATCTCGACATGACAATCGCAATAGATGCCGAAACCAATCCTGTGAACATTAACGAGAAGAACGCTATAGTTTTACGATTAAATCGAGTTTGAATATAGGCACGCAGTAAGCCCGCCAGAGGCAATGACAACCCAAACATTGAAAGTGTGATAAAAGGTGATACTCCTAGGCCCTCTATATTGCGGGAAACGGTGTTGAAACTAAGATATATTATCATCCTAATAGAAATAATTATTATTAGTAATAATTTAGGAAAATTTATATTAAGTTCTCACTCCATTGTAACCACTTTCATCATTGTCTTTCGAAAGTGCGGCTTCTTAAACATCTCAGTTAATTTCGGAATCTGTTCTTTTTCTTCATGCCGACTTGTCAGGCAATGATTCCGAAAAGCCTCTATATCAGATTTACTTAAGCTCCGTCTATTTATTTTCGCCACACGTTGCAACCTCTTTACAGCTCCATCAATGTCATTGCGTGTGATCAACCACTGGGCACTTTCTTGTACGAGGAAGTGAAACAGGGTAACTAGGAGAAGTGGGGTTGACGAGCAAGCTAGAAAGTACCTCCAGTTTCCAACAAGAACGGCTGTCCATGAAGAGAATATTATCCCTATTCCAAAACTCACACCAATGCAAATGCTCAGACCTACACTTCGAAACTTTGGTGAGACATATTCGACAACTGCGAAATAAAATCATATCATCTCTTTTTATTTATGTTACATATATGTTACCCTAACACTTACCAAGAATGTACATTAGATATGTGTTAGCATCTATTGCGAGTCCAGACAGAAAACGTGCGAGAGAAAAACCAGTTAGGGTGTCTACAAAAATGGTTGAAAAATCTCCTAGACACCCGCATAAGTTAGCTAAAATCATGGCCTTAACTCTTCCGATTCTATCTCCCAATGTGCCGAAGATAATCGTTCCGAATATAGAACCAGCAAACAAGAACGACTGTCCAACGGGCGCCTTATAGGCATCATCACAGACCCAGTTAAGCTACGATAAATCTCCAAACAGATAAAAAATTAAATTTATATTTATAACTTACTTCAGTGTTCATGCTCCGAAATCCGAAGTCGTAATTATAAATCCAACGATCACACTGATCGTCACTTATAGTCGCATTGCCCTCAACTAGATCGACAGTCGCTAATTTTGTACACGCGGGTCTCTCAAATTTTTTATAAATTGCATTAATCTCCGCGAAGCTAAGGTTCTCTAACTGTTTGTGGTAGCACCAATGATCGGGTACAAAGCTTATCACATTTTGCGAAAAGGTATGCAATGCCCCAAAAAACGTAAGGAAACTGTAGAGCCCTAGCAAAAGGTACTGATAGCGATGGGCATTCCCACATTTTGCTAAAATTGTATCGAAATCCATAATATTAATAAATCGGAAGCAATGAACACCGTGTCTAAATCTGACCGTCTACTCTCAAAGAATTTCAAGCTCATACTGATGAATAAACTTTATTTTGGAATATTTTAAAACGAGTTTTAAGTGGTTGAAACTTGAATTAGTATTTTTATTTGAGGGGAAGTTCTATTCTCAGTCAGCCAAATTTAAAACATATTTATGTACAATAAATAGACATGCGACCTGCCCGTTAAACGTGAAATTTGTTTGTTTTACTAAACTTTGCATAAATTATTCAAGATGGCGTCTTCAAGATGCAGGCTTACCAAAATAGGGGGTCCACGAATACAAGACTTTAGTGAACCTTTTTGAATAATTTTGATCATTCTTTAAAGGTAATAAAAATCCTCTCGTTTAATTACAGCATTTGGATAAAAAACTACGAAAACAGAATTGTGATTTTGACCAACATTATTTCACTTAAGTCTCACATAAAAATTAAAAATAATTTACTAAAATTTATAAAATTAGGTTATTACCGTAAAAAAGTGTTTTCTTTCTAAATAACTTTATACAGAAAACATGATTCCGAGATAAACACGTTCAAACTATTTCAAATCTACATATGTATTTGCAATGGAGTACTTTATGTGCGTTGACGCTCCTTTTAGAAAACTGCATGGAGTAAAATATCTTTTTGCACACATGTGCTACATACAATATATATGGCTTCAATTACTTGTAAAAAAAAAACTGAAATATTTAAAAATCTTTTGTTATTGAGTTTCTTTAATATTGTATTTAATATGTATGTGGGGGCGGGGAGCGTGGCATCCAAGATTTGAAATATACATATACTTGGGTATATCACAGTCGAGCACACTCGACTGTAGCTTTCGTTATATATTGGATTAAAAAAACAAAACATAAAATTATTTTTAATGTTACTTAAGTTCCCTCGACCTCCGATAATGATTTAATTGGTTTTAGTTTTAACTCGGCGTGCAGTTCTACTTCTGGAGAGTCCTCCTCTCGCTCCCCAGCACCGAACTGCTCACCTTCGGCTAAAAGACATTGGCATTTTCTTGATTTGGGTTTTAGGCATCAGAAGACAAACATATGCCCCAGATAAGAAGAGAAGAATCAGTATTAAGGCGGTTGCGGGCTTAAAGTACATGCCCAAATGACCAGCGCCCAGAATAGACCCAACACCATGCTCAGTCCCATATTCCGCAGTGAAGATCAGACATATTCGAGAACTATTTAAGGTAAGATAGGTTAAATAAGGCGCACCACCACAAACCCAGATCAAATACGCTCACCAAAAATATACATCAGGTACGAGTTGCCATCGCAAGCTAGGCCAGAAATTAAGCGAGTCACTGAAAAGGCCGCAACACTTTCCGTGAAAATGGTAAGTCGCCAAGACATCCACCCCAATTAGCAAAAATCAGGGCCTTAATACGTCCAATCTTATCGCCCAACAAGGCAAAGATAAGCGTTCCGCACAAGGAACCCACCAAGAAGAAGAACGACTGATCAAAACGTGCCTTGATTCTCCAGCTGCTCGTGGTAGCACCAGTGATGGGGAACAAAGCTGATCACGATCTGTGAGAAGTAGTGCATGGACGATGACTCTCGTTACATTTGGCTAAAATCTGATTGAAATCCATATTTGTATGGTTACGTGTGTGGGGGATTTAAAGGACTTTCCGTTCTACGGATTAGGAATATTTGCTCGGCTATGTTAATAATTTTAGTTTAGTAATCTGCAATGTGGTATATTGTAAAGTATATTCGAAAAAACCCGTTCCATTCGCGTTGTATTACCGCATGGAGGGTGCTCCGCGAACTGGGTGCTAGCCGTGGACTACAAGAGAGAACGCGCTTCTACAGAGCAAACGCCGATCGCCGACTGTTAGTGTGCAAGCAGTTCGTATAGATAGAGCCAAATTATGGAAATAACCGCCTATATATATACCGCCGTCGCAAATCGGTAATTTGTGATTATTAGACATCAATTGAAATCATAACTTTCTGATGATGATGCATACACTTGTTTCTCAAATTGTAATCGTTTAATTAACATAGAAGTTATACATATACATATAGTTTACATTTTATTTAATCTTTTTAAGTCATAAGTTTCTTGAGTGTGTCTTGTTCAGATTCAATTACAGTGTGCTTTGTAGAACTTTTTGTCAGAAAATCAAACATGCGCTCGCCCTTCCCAAAATTTTCGCCGTCTGCAAGGGTTATGGGAAGTTTTCGGTTTTTCGTCTCAGGTAGCATAAGACATACATAGGCACCGAAGAAGAACAGGAGACACAAGATAACAGATGGGCCTGCTGTGTAGTAAGTTCCCATATGTAAAATGTATGGAGAAAAGAAAGAAAATGCTGAACCTGCTAAATGAGCTAAAGCCAAACCTCGAGATCGAATACATGTTGGAACAAGTTCTGTAGAAAGCAATAGTACGGCTCCATAGCACATCGACATTCCGAACCTACCGATAACATTTATACTGACTACGACGGGAACACTCAAATCCTTGCATATCAACATAATAATCCCGTTGAATGCTGCAGTCGACCCTGTGAATAGAAACGAGGTGACCACTGTACTTTTGCGACCAACTCGCTGTTGGATAGCTGCTGATAATAATCCAGAAGGAGGCAGCGTCAAGGCATATAGGGAAAATGTAATAAAAGGCGATATGCCTAGACCCTCTACATGTCGTGTCATTGTGTTAAAACAAAGCGTCATAATCGAACTAAATAAAAGAATTGAAATATCAGAAAATATTCAAGAATCATTTAACTCAGGTACTCACAATACAATCAGCATTTTTATGATCGTCTTGCGCAAATGTGGAGTCTTGAACATTTCAATTGTTCCCAGATCTTCTTCTCTTTCTTCATCGCGAACTTTCTGGCAGTGATTCCGAAAAGCATCTATATCAGATAGACTCAAGTTGCGTCGATTAATTTTTGCCACACGTTGCAACCTCTTTACGGCTCCATCTATGTCGTTGCGTGTGATCAACCACTGAGCACTCTCTTGTACAAGGAAGTAAAATAGGGTGACTAGGAGAAGTGGGATTGATGAACAAGCAAGAAAATATCTCCAGTTGCCAACAAAAACGGCTATCCATGAAGAGCAAATCATGCCCAATCCAAAAAATATACTTGTACAAATACCAAGGGCGGCACTTCGAAACGATGGGGAAACATATTCAACAACTACGGATAATAAATATGTTATATTTTCCTTTATTAAATTAAAAAGACTTACCCAGAATGAACATGAGATATGTGTTAGCATCTATAGCGAGTCCAGACATAAATCGGGCAATAGAGAAAGCAGTCAGATTGTCCGTAAAGATGGTTGAGAACTCCCCGAGAAAACCACACCAGTTTGCTAAAATCATGGCTTTAACTCTTCCAATTCTATCTCCCAGCAACCCGAAAATAATCGTACCGAAAATAGAACCTACAAAAAATAGGGACAGTCCAACGGGTGTCTTATAAGCATCTTCACAGACCCAGTTAAGCTACGGAGAATTCACAAAATTAAGATAAGATATGATTGTATTATGATATGTTATGTATTCACACCTCTGTGTTCATGCTCCGAAACCCAAAGTCATAGTTATAGATCCAGTGATCGCAGCGATCGACACTGATAGTAGAATTACCTCCAGAGAGATCGATACTTGCGAGTTTCGTACAAGAAGGCTTGTCAAATTTGTTGTATATTTCTGTGATCTGTGAGAAACTTAGGTTCTCTAACTGCTCGTGGTAGCACCAGTGCTCAGGTACGAAACTGATGACATTCTGCGAGAAGTAGTGCATGGCCGAGATAAACATCAAAAAGCTGTAAAGCCCCAACAGCAGGTACTGATATCGATTACTGTTCCCACATTTTTTTAAAATTTCATCGAAATCCATAATATTATCGTTAGATTTTCTCGTGACGCTATTTGACGTTATTTGGTTCACGCGATCAAATGCTTAACATGCGTCTACTTTCATTGAGCGCTTAGCACGTACTACCATAAGAAAAGTGAGTACGAGGAGATTATGCCCGAAATTGAAGAGAGCTACACTGGGAGTTTTTTTTTTTTGCGATAAGTGGTTCTATTATCAGAATAATTAAAGGGAGCTATTAGCTGATAATTTTACTTATGGTTTAAATTAAATTTTTGTATACAAGTATGACGTTTGAGAGAACTACGCGTACGCGACTATACAGGCCTTGTATACCCTTACAAATCTTTTTAGTGCTCGTATTTTCTTTCTGTTCGGTTTTCGATGTCGTTTGTGTTAATGCTATTTTTTTGGACCTTTTATATATACATACATACAGATATCCAATCCGCTTCTATACAATCTGATCGGACAATAAATACTGAAGTTATTTTCATATTCCTAAACTGCACTGCATTAGCTAAGATATATATAGTATGTGTTCAAGCACTGGCATGAACATGTACTAGCACTGCACTGTACAGTACGACACTGTACTGCACTACACTGCTGTGCTATCGGCAAGACTATCAGGTATCAAGGATATTGTCTCATGCAGCGATCCCTTATCTGCGTTTACGACCGGCTACAATATTTTATGACCTCACGCACACACATGTTTACGATAAGTAAGAAAGGATCACAAACAATCCTATGTTTACCTAATAGCCTCTCCTAGTGCTGCGTCTTACACACGCAGCATTGATAAGTAGATATATTAATAGATACATATGTAAGAGAAATAACCACCACCGCGGTTTCTTACAACACCGCATTAGATTTTAAGAATTAGTTATGTTTAAACTCACAAAGTGTAGAGACCTACAATCTTCTACACGAACAGTTGAAATAAACTCGTACAAGTGTTTAGAAGTGTCTTTTCTTTACATTTTTTGGTCCTTCGAGCCGGATAGAACATTTTTATGTCCTCCGTGTTGAACCAGTCGTCGATCACTATGGCCATCGACCGAACATACTTGTATTCGGAGATGAATCAAGCCAAGGAAGACGAACAGCCGATGCCACTCGTGGACACTGGCAAACAAGTCCTGCACGCTAAACCAGGTGCTTCTAAAGGACTTGAAGTATATCCGGATGATATAACTCTATATGATATAGTATACTCCGAAGCTGCAGAACTAAGGCGATACATAGACACTGTAAACGCCAACCTTTACGATAGTGATTGTAAAGATTTGCGGGGCCACAAGAATACGTTGAATTTCCTGTGGTCACAAGTACAAATATCGCTGAGTGTGATAGAGGCAACTTATGGAAAATATGCCTACAGTTTCGAATTCTTTGTAACCCTGGAATGTGATGTCGAGATTCTATTGGGATTAATAGATATAATACTAAACCGGATCCAACGAACAGAAAAGGAACTGCTGAAGGACCATTGTGAAGGCAGTATCCATAAGTCGTTGGTCACTAAGTTAGCCAATACAGGCAACCAAAACCAACGAACAGAAAAGGGACTGCTGAAGGACCATTGTGAAGGCAGTATCCATAAGTCGTTGGTCACTAGGTCAGCCAATACAGGCAACCAAAACCCACGAACAGAAGAGGAACTGCTGAAGAACCATTGTGAAGGCAGTATCCCTAAGTTCTTGCAAACTAGCTCAGCCGATGCGAGCAAAATGAGCATGGAGCAAGCTGAAAAGTTCAACAATAAAAGCAATCGAGTATCTGGACTCGAAGTGCAAAATACAAGGAGCAACCGTTTCCCGCCGGCAAGCCCCCAAATGGGAGGATCGTGGTTATATGGACCACAACGTTCAGAATTGGAGATGTGTATTCATGCCACACCGACGACTCAAGGAAGGGATGCACAAGCCCAGAAGCAGATGGGCAAACTGGAAGAGAACTTCGCCCAGAAACAGATGGGCACTCTCGAGGAGGACCTCAACCAGACACAGAAGTGTAAACTCAAGACGCACCTCACCCAGTCGCTGATGCGCGTAGAAGAGTCCACTACAAAGACCTTCACTCAAGAAGCACGGCGTAAGCGGGAGCAGCAGGAATGTGAGAGTGATACCCAAACCCAGGACCCCAAATATGTCGACACTTTGGGCGTCTACGAAGTTGGCACCGCGCTAAGCAGCGTCGGGTCAAATATATGCGCTACAGAACCAGATCAGGATCGCACCAATAGTCTACAGAGTTCAGCCCATAGCACCAAAGAGACAGCTACGGTGGCCAATCTGGACTTCTTCGGCAACTCTCAGACCCTGGAGCAATTTTCCGTTCAGCAAGAGAATTTCAACATTGAGCTGGCCAATATTTATTTTGAGCAGTTCGATCTGGATATTCAGGAAGCTGAATCGACAGCTAAGATGCCGGGACAACAGCTGGAAAATCTGCTACTCGATGCAGAAACAATCGCTAAAGGCAAAAGCGGGAACGTGCAGCACAAAAGCAAGGTGCTGCAGCACAAACATAAAGTGTGGTACAACAAGAAGTCCACAAGAACTACCGAACCACAACAACTATTGCAAAGCTACAAAATTGCAATAAAACATCGCAACGATTCTATCAGCCAGCAGAATTGTTCAATACACATGTATTTCGATGCCAAGGAGAAAGTTGACGAACTGATAAAGAAACGTACTTCGTTTGATGGGGAAAAGTCGAAGGTTAGAATTCCCATAACCAAGAATCGTCAGAAGCGTCTAGCTCATCGTCGTCACAAGGAACGTCGTCAAACCCTCAGCCGCTCTAAGAAGAAATGCTTCTTTCAAATGGACGGGACTAGAACTGGAGGCAATAGTCAGAAGAGGAGCCAAACACTGGACAACAAAAATGATCTCTTCGTGTACAAGGACGAGCGTTTGTATAAATCAGCCGAAATACTGGTGGTGGGGTTTCCTGGACCTCCGCAGAATGTTCACGCACAACCGTGCCCATGGGTATGGAGTTTTCTGGCCCCCCGCAGAATGTTCAAGCACTGGCATGAACATGTACTAGCACTGCACTGTACAGTACGACACTGTACTGCACTACACTGCTGTGCTATCGGCAAGACTATCAGGTATCAAGGATATTGTCTCATGCAGCGATCCCTTATCTGCGTTTACGACCGGCTACAATATTTTATGACCTCACGCACACACATGTTTACGATAAGTAAGAAAGGATCACAAACAATCCTATGTTTACCTAATAGCCTCTCCTAGTGCTGCGTCTTACACACGCAGCATTGATAAGTAGATATATTAATAGATACATATGTAAGAGAAATAACCACCACCGCGGTTTCTTACAACACCGCATTAGATTTTAAGAATTAGTTATGTTTAAACTCACAAAGTGTAGAGACCTACAATCTCCTACACGAACAGTTGAAATAAACTCGTACAAGTGTTTAGAAGTGTCTTTTCTTTACAGTATGTATGTAATTCTATCTAGAAGTTTACAAAGCACCTTATGAAAAAATCTTTGACTCTATTAGAAACAGTACTTGTTTTATTAAAAAGTGTTATTTATAACCAAAAACCTTTATAACCTTGCAAGTTCTTGTTCCCTACGATCGTTGGTACAAAACCTATTTCAGTCCATTTGCAGGCCGGACAAACCCACATGGCTAGAAAGACTACCCTGTTGATACAGATTCAGATTCAAAAATTCTTCTGCAAGGCTATAAAATATTTAAATAATGATTATCGGAGATTAATCACTTCAAGAATATATTATATTATTTATATATTTTTGCTATATATGTAAGATTTAAGATGTATTTTAAATCATATAAGTTTTATTTCAATAGTTTTAAGAATAAGATAATTATATTTAGGTATTGGTCTTTTAGTGTTTTGATTAGGTAATTTAACAACTTAATATTTGTACTGCTGTGTGCGGCTTCAACTTTCGACTTGAATCACAACTTTTTCACTACTTTTCGACTTCGTGTCTTGACTATGACTCTCAATTATTGTGTTAGTTTTTAAAAAGGGATGTCCACTCGATCGGTACCGACAGGGTTGCACGATTACATATATATATTCATGGATACACAGACCTCAACTATCATTAAAACTAGAGACACAAAGTTTTAAATAATGGATTTTGTATACTATGCTCAGATCAAGTTTATTTCAAATGTTAAGCGCCAGGACCAACGCCCCCACAAATCAATAATTAAATTTTTCACGTCGATTTTTAAGCGAAGTATAAAAGATATAACTGTCTGGCTTTAATATATAGTAAGGTGCTTCAAAGTATATACGTTTTCTCTAAATTTCAATCCAATTAATAAACACAGAAATTTTTTAAGAAAGTATGCGCATAACATTAGCAGAAAACGAAACTACTTGACGAACACCCCAATATTTGTAACTTGTATTCTAAAATAACTGACTAATAATATACATTATTGATTATTTAGGATTATAAAAAGATTTTTGGTATCCTTAAAACACTTTCAGATATTACAAGGGAATCATGTATTATTATTATTATTATTAAATAAAACTACAGTTGAGTGTGCTCGACTGTGATTCAACCGCTACCCGTCTGACCAAAAAGATTTCTAAAATATATCTCCTTCTTCTTGGGTGGCCATTACAACCCGTCATCGGGTTACGGTAGACCTCAACATCTCGCGCCAGGAGCCTCTGCTTCTAGCGCTTCCTTCCAATTGGTTCCACCAAGCGCAGTCAGGTTCTCTCCACTTGGTCCATTCATCGGAGCCGCGGTCATCCCCTCCGTCGTCCAACATCGACTCTCATCTTGAACACGTATTTCACTTAACCGAACCAATCAGGACCTAAGACCTTGCGTAGTATTTTTCTCTCGAACACACCGTGTAGCATATATTTTATACATCTACATTTACTTCCAAACCCACATTTGCAGCAGTAACATCTCGCAACGTCCAATGATGAACTGGACACTTTCACAAAAAATGAAGCCAGATTGAAGAGGTCACACGAGAGAAGTTCTTTCCTATCTTGATGGAGCTTATAGTGCTACTCAACGTCATTGTGCACAGCTGAATCAGATTCGCAGAAATACCGAACTCAGACATGGTGGAAAATAGGCGATCTATTATCGCAGCTTAATAGTTAGGAATGAGATGGTGTGTGTCGGTGTCCGCAAATTACGGTCGATAGAACCTGGTATGAAATGGAGTTGAGACTGATTCCCCGATAGTTGGTACAAATCGTTGGATCACCCTTCTTTAGAGCAGGACAAAGGACGCTTTCCTCTAGTCATATTTTGGAAAAGAGCTAATCCATGCATCCAATTCCTGCCTCGAAACATCTCGATTTCCTCACACTCGCGACTTTCCTGCTCCCGTTTCTTCCATTTGAAAATACGCCTCTCCTCCTTCCTATGCATCCTGTAGCTTTGCAGCGTCGCTCGCGTTGCGGCAGACAGCAGCGTTCTTTTGACAGCCCGCGTTTTTCACAGTAATTGCTCGCGACACTCCTCGTCTTACCATTAGTTCGTGGTGTCGTGCACTTGACCCCAATAGTTTGTACTGTGGCGGTGAGCATGGAATAGGATATGTGTTCCCCGTATCCGTCTGCATCTTCAGGTAAGGAGGCAAATCCGAGAGGTGAATGGAATAGGCTTCCGTTGTCATTGCAGCTTCGCGACGTCCAGCTTTCGCTGTGTACTAGGCTGAACGCTTTTCGCATTGCAGAGCTGCATGCGTATAAATATTCACGAATTTAACCTCCTTTAAATAAATACTCTAGAAAAAGTGTTTCCATGTTGTCTAAAAGAATATAAATATAATGTATTAGCAGTTCTAAAAAATGAAAGAAAAAATAATATAATTATAAAAATTCAAGACCAAAAATCAATTCAATTTAATCAAGAAGTTTCGCCTAATATATTTAATGCGGGAGGAGATATATTAGCTGAACTTAATAAAAATCATCATAAAGCATAAAATTGAATAGCCCCTTATTATTTATAAATCTTCGTCTCCCTAAACGTTTATAAGAAACATTGGCTAAACAAAATGCTGCAACAAGATAATGTTCGGAGTCGATGTTCACTCCGCGAAACGTACGAACGTCCAGCACACTTGAACTGTTTATGGTAAGATACATAGGTTGAATAAGCTACACCGTCACAAACCTAGATCAAATACGCTTACCAAGAAAAAAGAAAAGGCCGCAACACTTTCCTTGAAATTGGTGGAGAAGTCGCCAAGACATCCGCACCAATTAGCCAAAATCAGGGCCTCAATACGCCCGATCGTATCGCCCAGCAAGCCGAAGATAAGCGTTCCGCATATGGAACCCACAAAGAAGAAAGACTGACCAACACGTGCCTTGTAGGCTGCATCACAGTCCCAGTTCAACTAAGTTTAACATTTGAATTAAGCTGAAACTTGAATTTATCTTTCTACCCACCTCGGTGTTCATTCTCCTATACCCGAAATCGCAATTGTAAATCCAGAGATCACAACGTTCTGTACTGACAGTCGCATTCTACCAATTCGGATCGATGGTCGCCAGCCGAGTGCACGATGGCTTATCGAACTGTTTGTAAATACCCTCGATCTGTGCGAAGCTGAGATTGTCCAGCTGCTGGTGGGAGCACCAGTAATGGGGAACAAAGCTGATCACGATCTGTGAGAAGTAGTGCATGGACACGACAGCCATAAGGAAACCGTTGAGTCACAGCAGCAGATATTGATACCGATGACTATTGTCACAATTGGCTGCGTGTGTGGGGGATTTAAAAGACTTTCCGTTCTACGGATTATCGCGCATTCACTTCACACAGATATATAGGAATATTTGCTCGGCTATGTGAATAATGTTAAATTGCCTTAATGGCACTAATCGCAGTACTCGCGAAATGTTTTAATCTGAAATGCGTTGCATTTCAAAGCATATTCCAATAAACTCGTTCCGGTTCCGTTGTAATATCGCGTGGAGAGGGCCCCGCGAACTGGTTGCTAACCGTTGACTAGAAGAGAGCACGCGCTTCTGGAGTCCGAACAAATACCGCTGATCGTAAGTTTGCAAGGCAGACCATAAAGAGAGAGCCAGATCCGCTCTCTTGGTGCCGAAGAGCACAGCATAAACGGCGTAGGCGAGAGTACGAGTATACACAAATTAGGAAATAAAACAAAAAAGGGGAGTAATCAGCGTCTCTGCCAAGTGTTTTGTGCCCTAGCTCAAAGAGTATGTCAGCTTTGTTAATAATTGTGGACGTGAATGTCATGAATGTATGGTATATGTAAACTTTCCATTCAAATTCAATCTAGAAAACACATGGGGATTTGATTGGTTTATCATGTTCAATTAAGTAATTTCTTTTGAAGGAGGAAACTATCGTTAGTATTATCGAACAAATTCACCGGCCTGTGCAATATACTTTCGCCAACCAGTTGGTCTTTTTGCGCCACTTGTCGCGTGAGTTAAATTTCAATTAATCAAAATAATTTGCAATTTTATTGAGTGAAACCAAAACAAAACAGTTGAGTTTCTTTATTTTTTTAAATTTTATTTTTGTCACTGATTTTATATTAAGTGTTCAGTTACAATTGCTATTTAAATGAATATACATATTACAATTGTCTTCTTTTTGAATAGACTTTAGTGATATTTATAGTATTTGTTGTTTTTCATTGCGTTCCTAACAGCTCTGTTATGGTTCAACTTGCGGATTCATCATATTTCTTATTTGATTGGTAAATGTAGTAAACGCATTTTGATAACATAGTATGATAAGTTCCTTGTGTAGATAATCATCGTTGCTGGCCTTATTATATCCATCTCGGTATACACCTAATTAACTGTACACACACACAAGCACATGTGTACGCCAGTGTTGCCAGCAGCTTGGCTGTGAAAAAGGCCAGATGGGCTTAAAAAAGAGGACAGAAGAGACCAAAAATAAAAAGTAGTACAAACCCAGTAAGAAAAGCAACAGTCGCGCGGCACGCGACAGTGGGATACCCTTCGACCTACGTTCCTATGTATGTACACATATGCATATGCACATGATTTAAAATTATTCTCGATAGATGGCGCTCGCGCTTCGCGCTCCCTTGTTTGTAGACAAAAGCACTTAGTTTTATGCTCATTCTCTCTTGAATAACTTTTGTGTTTATTGTCCGATCGGATTGCAATTTAGAGAATAAGTGGATATAACTATCAGCTTAGTAAATGTTAAAGTCAGAAAGTTTTATCTTTAATACAACTCTTACAAATTGAGTTCAAAAATTAAATTATTGATTTGCGGGGGCGGTGGGCGTGGCACGCAACATTTGAAATAAACTTCATCTGCGCCTGGTACGCAAAAACCTTCATGCCAAATTTGGTGTCTCTAGCTCTTATAATAGCTGAGATCTGTGTGTTCATCTGGTCATCCATACATCCGGACATCCGGACAGACAGACAGACATGGCTCAATCGACTCGGCTAGTGATCCTGAGCAAGAATATATATACTTTATGGGGTCTGCCACGCCTCCTTCTGCCTGTTACATACATTTGCACAAAGTTAGTATACCCTTTTTTGACCCTTTAATCGCGCGCGCGATTTTATTTTTTCAAAAATTTTTTGCCTGCAGCGCGCTGTTTTTCTAAACACTTTGAATTTTCTTGCTTGCTCAGTTTTCATTTCAAATGAATCGGTTTGTTGGACATTGTACCGTCAAAAAATGTTGCAGGCAGACTGGCGCCGTACACAAAAACGCAACAACAAAATACATGCAAATTTAATTATTTTCAAAATTCAATTAAAAAAAAACTAGAAGAGTCCGAGACTTCTGTCATTCACCTAAATTCATCATAAATATATCCCTACCTGTAAAAAAAATCGCTGCTGAGGGCACATATTTAATAATTATCAAATTTTCTTTTTATTTTTTGGTTTGTCCTTTATCTATCCTTTATTAAATTATTATTTATTAAAAAATCATCCATATTGGTATTAATCACTAAGCAATGAACATATAGAGTACTCAAACAGCGAAAAGTACTTGCCCAGTGGTCTTCGGATTATTATGACACCCCGGTCGAAGCGTTTCACAAGAGAGCGATCGGCTCTCTTTGGTGAGCAATCCAGAAACAGCGAACAGCGGCATCAACTCAGTCGCACAACGACAGCGAAACGATGAGCATGGACATATTTCTTTGCGCTAGCCATCGTTTCGATGTATGTGTGCTATGTATGCACAAGCTCGCATATGAATGTATGCGTTGCTTGTGAAGTTTGTCAACAGCGAAATGCTTCAGCCAGCTCACTGGCAGCCTGAAGTCAATTTTGTGTTTCGGCGTCGAGATATAATCGATATGATCATTTATTAAAAATGCAACCCTGTTGTAATGGTGTATAAGCGATTTAAAAGCATATCGCGTTACTTTTCGTGAACATTTTGTGGTGTAAAAATGGCAAAAGAAATTTATAAGCAAAAGTTTCGAGATGCATGACTAAAACAGCCGGATCTTCAACAGTGGATTTGCCGCGCTGGGAAAGATCCCGATGAGGCATATTGCAAATACTGCAAATGCAGTATGAATTAGAGTTGGGCAGACCGTGTTTTCTTCGTGTCACATCGTGACACGACGGGCGCACGCGTGTGCGTATGCAAAATTAAGATTGGGCGTGCGTGTTCGTGTTTCGAAATTCGGCACGAAATAACACGAACACATATAGCACGTTACGTATACCGGGTTACTGTAACACTGCAATAACAAGTGCAGTGACTTCCCTAGCAACTGTCACTGCTACCACAACAACAACCTCGTCAGCGGCCCAACTAAGTATTGCTGTGCCAACTGTAAATAAGTCAGTAACACCGACCATTGGCAACAACAATAATGCACGCAAAGAAGAACCAAAACAAAAGCAGAAGACGATTTCGGCTGTGCAGACTGGCATGGATCGCTACATCCAAATCAAGAGGAAACTCAGCCCGCAAAACAATAAGGCGGGTAATCAACCCAAAATCAATCGAGCCAACAACGGCAATGCAGTAAACAATTCAAACCGATATGCTATCTTGGCTGATTCTGCGACTGAACAACCCAACGAAACAACGGTAGGGGAACCAAAAACGACCAGGCCTCCACCTATATTCATACGAGAACAGAGTACAAACGCACTTGTAAATAAACTCGTTGCATTGGTTGGTGACAGGAAATTCCACATTATCCCGCTCAAAAAAGGAAATATTCATGAAACAAAACTACAGATTCAAACAGAAGCAGACCACCGTATAGTAACTAAATACCTAAATGAAGCTGGTAAAAACTACTACACCTACCAATTTAAAAGTTGAAAAGGGCTACAGGTAGTACTTAAGGGCATTGAAGCAACAGTGACACCTGCCGAAATAATTGAGGCTCTGAAGGTCAAAAACTTTTCTGCAAAAACAGCTATTAATATTTTAAACAAAGACAAAGTTCCGCAGCCACTATTTAAAATAGAACTCGAACCAGAGGTCCTGGCACTAAAGAAAAACGAAGTGCATCCAATATACAATCTACAGTACTTGCTCCATCGGAGGATCACCGTGGAGGAGCCGCACAAACGTATCAATCCAGTTCAATGTACTAATTGCCAAGAATACGGCCACACCAAGGCATACTGCACCCTTAAGTCCGTATGTGTTGTCTGTAGCGGACCTCATACTACCACTAACTGCCCCAAAAATAAGGAAGATAAATCTGTGAAGAAATGCAGTAACTGCGGAGAAAAACATACTGCAAACTACAGAGGCTGTGTGGTTTACAAACAATTGAAGTCCCGCCTGAACAAACGTATTGCCACAGCACCTACATACAACAAAGTCAATTTTTACTCTCCGCAACCAATGTTTCAACCACCTTTAACTGTCCCAAGCACTACTCCTAGAATTTCTTTCGCTAGCGCCTTAAAATCCGGACTAGAAGTCCCCGCCCCACCGACAAGAACTGCGCATTCCGAACATACATTGATAAATATCCAACAGACTCAACAAAGTGGCATCGAAGCTATGATGCTATCCCTACAGCAAAGCATGAAAGACTTCATGACGCTCATGCAAAATACTTTGCAGGAGCTCATGAACAACCAAAATATCCTGATACATCTTGTATCTTCAAAATTGCCACAATGGCTTCCCTACGGATATCTCTGTGGAACGCAAATGGCGTTTCACGGCATACACAAGAACTCACACAGCTCATTAACGAAAAAAACATCGACGTAATGCTACTATCAGAAACGCACCTCACAAATAAATGCAATTTTCATATACCAGGATACTTGTTCTATGGTACAAATCATCCAGATGGTAAAGCTCATGGAGGCACTGGAATATTCATCAGAAATCGCATTAAACACAACCACTTAAACAATTTTGACAAAAACCACTTACAATCTACGTCCATAGCCTTACTACTCAACAATGGTTCAATGACTCTAGCCGCAGTCTACTGCCCACTACGCTTTCCAATCTCTGAGGATCAATTCATGGAGTTCTTTAACACTCTAGGTGACAGATTCATCGCAGCGGGTGACTATAACGCCAAGCACACCCATTGGGGATCTCGACTTGTGACGCCAAAGGGTAAGCAGTTGTACAATGCGCTTACGAAGCCAAAAAAGACCTGATTGATTTTGCAATTACTAACCAAGTCCCCCGCAACATGGTCTCCGCCGAAGCACTAGCAGATTTATCATTAGATCACTCACCTGTTCTTCTAAATATGCTAAATCGCCCCCATATAGTCGACCCACCCTACAGACTCACAAAAATATAAAAAGTTTGTCTGTTCACACATAGAACTACCGCCGGCATTATCTACTAAGGAGGATATAGACAAGTCAACGGACACTCTTGAAAATATTCTAGTTTCGGCTGCAAAGGCAATTTGGCTTCAGAGAAAAACATGGAACCATCGAACAGGTCAATCGAATCACGTCAGAAATTCGTACTGCTTTTGAACATCGAGAATATTGCACAGCCATTTTTCTAGACGTCGCGCAGGCATTTGACAGAGTGTGGCTGGATGGACTTTTGTTTAAAATAATCAAGCTGTTGCCCCAAAGCACACATAAGCTACTGAGGTCGTACCTATACAACAGAGTGTTTGCAATAAGATGCAATACAAGCACCTCACGTGATTGCGCAATCGAAGCTGGAGTGCCACAAGGCAGTGTTCTGGGTCCAATCCTATACACCCTGTATATGACGGATTTCCCCACAGACTACAATCTAACAGCCTCTACATTCGCTGATGATACCGCGATACTCAGTCGCTCCAAATGCCCAACAAAAGCCACGGCACTCCTATCCCGACACTTAACATCTGTAGAACGATGGCTTGCCGATTGGACAATTTCAATAAATGTACAAAAATGTAAGCAGGTTACCTTTACCTTAAACAAACAAACATGCCCACCACTGGTCCTCAATAACATATGCATTCCACAAGCCGACAAGGTAACATATCTGGGTGTTCATCTGGACAGGCGGCTGACTTGGCGCAAACATATAGAAGCCAAGACGATACATCTTAAACTTAAAGCAAGGAGCCTCCACTGGCTCATAAATGCTCGCTCTCCACTTAGTCTGGGGTTCAAAGATCTTCTATACAACTCCGTCTTAAAACCTATCTGGACTTATGGCTCCGAGCTGTGGGGCAACGCATCCAGAAGTAACATAGATATTATTCAGCGAGCACAGTCAAGAATTCTGAGAACTATCACTGGAGCGCCGTGGTACCTTCGGAACGAAGACATACACAGAGACCTAAAAATCAAATTAGTAATCGATAACTGAGAAGAAAATGAAATACCAAGAAAAGCTGACCACCCATTCAAATCCCCTCGCAAGAAAACTAATCCGAGTATGCAGTCAAAGTCGGCTGCGCCGCAACTACCTCCCAGCCCAGCAATAAAATTATTAGGGCATTAATCAGAAACACTATCACTAAGTGAAAGTTAACTAAGCTAGATTAAGATTTGAATACTTATTGTTAGTCTCTTAAGGCAAAGGGAAGATTCAATAAATAATAGAAAGCAAAAAAAAAAAAAAATATATAGCACGTATTTTTACTTTTGCAAAAAATGTTATATGTTTATGTTACTTGTCGTGACTTCAATCGATGTTTAAAAAAATTCTAATAAATACCAACACGAAAGACGCTGTTTGATCTGCGATCGATAAGCCGATTTTAAGTTATTTTCCAAGATATATCATTAATTAATGAATAAAAAATTAAAAAAGAAAATACGTTTAATATTTCGTGTTGGGTCATGATGGGAAAATTTTTGAGCGTGCGTTTTCGTGCGTGTTAAAATATTTCATTTTCGTGCTGGGTTGTGAAAACTGACAGTCCATGCCCATCTATTGTATGAATTGATAACATCCGTGCGCATATTACTACAAAAAAAACTTATGCAGTATACGTTGCCTTTTTAGCAAACAAACAAACTTAATTTCACGCCTACAGTAGCCAAAGAATTATGTTGTCAGAAAGCTGCACTGCCAATGTTTGTTGCTCAGCACGCTGCCACAAATATATATATATTAAATTTGCATAAAATTTAAAGTTTGTCTTGTTTTTGAGCTATTTCTATAATTAATTTCTATATACCGCGATACTCAGTCGCTCCAAATGCCCAACAAAAGCCACGGCACTCCTATCCCGACACTTAACATCTGTAGAACGATGGCTTGCCGATTGGACAATTTCAATAAATGTACAAAAATGTAAGCAGGTTACCTTTACCTTAAACAAACAAACATGCCCACCACTGGTCCTTAATAACATATGCATTCCACAAGCCGACAAGGTAACATATCTGGGTGTTCATCTGGACAGGCGGCTGACTTGGCGCAAACATATAGAAGCCAAGACGATACATCTTAAACTTAAAACAAGGAGCCTCCACTGGCTCATAAATGCTCACTCTCCACTTAGTCTGGGGTTCAAAGATCTTCTATACAACTCCGTCTTAAAACCTATCTGGACTTATGGCTCCGAGCTGAGGGGCAACGCATCCAGAAGTAACATAGATATTATTCAGCGAGCACAGTCAAGAATTCTGAGAACTATCACTGGAGCGCCGTGGTACCTTCGGAACGAAGACATACACAGAGACCTAAAAATCAAATTAGTAATCGATAACTGAGAAGAAAATGAAATACCAAGAAAAGCTGACCACCCATTCAAATCCCCTCGCAAGAAAACTAATCCGAGTATGCAGTCAAAGCCGGCTGCGCCGCAACTACCTCCCAGCCCAGCAATAAAATTATTAGGGCATTAATCAGAAACACTATCACTAAGTGAAAGTTAACTAAGCTAGATTAAGATTTGAATACTTATTGTTAGTCTCTTAAGGCAAAGGGAAGATTCAATAAATAATAGAAAGCAAAAAAAAAAAAATATATAGCATGTATTTTTACTTTTGCAAAAAATGTTATATGTTTATGTTACTTGTCGTGACTTCAATCGATGTTTAAAAAAATTCTAATAAATACCAACACGAAAGACGCTGTTTGATCTGCGATCGATAAGCCGATTTTAAGTTATTTTCAAAGATATATCATTAATTAATGAATAAAAATAAAAAAAGAAAATACGTTTAATATTTCGTGTTGGGTCATGATGGGAAAATTTTTGAGCGTGCGTTTTCGTGCGTGTTAAAATATTTCATTTTCGTGTCGTGCTTGTGAAAACTGACAGTCCATGCCCATCTCTTGTATGAATCCCAAAATTGATAACATCCGTGCGCATATTACTACAAAAAAAACTTATGCAGTATACGTTGCCTTTTTAGCAAACAAACAAACTTAATTTCACGCCTACAGTAGCCAAAGAATTATGTTGTCAGAAAGCTGCACTGCCAATGTTTGTTGCTCAGCACGCTGCCACAAATATATATATATTAAATTTGCATAAAATTTAAAGTTTGTCTTGTTTTTGAGCTATTTCTATAATTTTTTGACACTTGAGCACCGAAAAAATATTAAATTAACGTAAAAATGCTTGAAGAATAGTCTGTCCTTTTTATACCTTTCGACCATTGAAAATGGTCAAAAAAGGGTATACTAACTTTGTGCAAATGTATGTAACAGGCAGAAGGAGGCGTGGCAGACCCCATAAAGTATATATATTCTTGCTCAGGATCACTAGCCAAGTCGATTGAGCCATGTCTGTCTGTCTGTCCGGATGTCCGGATGTATGGATGACCAGATGAACACACAGATCTCAGCTATTATAAGAGCTAGAGACACCAAATTTGGCATGAAGGTTTCTGTGTACCAGGCGCAGTTGAAGTTTATTTCAAATATTGGGTGCCACACCCACCGCCCCCGCAAATCAATAATTTAATTTTTGAGCTCAATTTGTAAGCGTTGTATTAAAGATAAAACTTTCTGACTAACTTATACTAAGCTGATATCTATATCTACCTATTCTCTAAATTGCAATCCGATCGGACTATAAACACAAAAGTTATTCAAGAAAGTATGAGCATAAAACCAAGTGCTTGTGTCTACTAACAAGGGAGGCAGGCGAGCGCGAGCGCCATCTATCGAGAATAATTTCAAATCATGTGCATATGCATATGTATGTGTACATACATAGGAACGTAAGTCGAAGGGTATCCCACTGTCGCGTTCCGCGCGACTGTTGCTTTTCTTACTGATTTCCGGTTGACGCTGTTGAAAACGGGACAGATCTATGCGCTATGTGCTGCTTGCTTTGGGCAGCTTGTACTGAAAGACGAACGTTAGCCGCCCCTTCGTTTGTTAACCGAAGTCTCAACTCTCGATGCTTCGGACTCTGGGGCGGTAAAACCGCAAAAGCAACACGAACCACTTCTATCGCTGTTTAAGGCCTCTATATCACTAAGCAATGAACACATAGAGACCTCAAACAGCAGTTGAAGTTGCTGCCGGCTGGTTTTTCAAACCTGCTGCCCCAGAGAAGAAGAAGAACAGAACATTGAGAATAAAGACTTCGGCTGAACGGCCGACCGGGGCAGCGGGCTGTTCGGCTGGGGCAGCGGGCTGTTCGGCTCTCAGTACAAACAGTGCATAGCATCAAAACTGCTTCAGTCGCACAACGACAGCGGAACGATGAGCACGGGCGTACTTCTTTGCGCTGTGCGATCGTTTCCATGTGTGCGTGCATGTATGCACAAGCTCGCATATGAACGTATGCGTTGCTTGTGAAGTTTGTCAACAGCGAAATGCTTCGCCAGCGCACTGGCAGCCTGAAGTCAATTTTGTGTTTCGGCGTCGAGCACCAAGAGACTGAAGCACAGTGGGCAAGAATGGTTATCTTGGGGCGAAAATTTTATAACATTCGAAAACATGTGGCTTGCTTTAATGAGGATAATTTTATTTTGTAGATATATATTTATTTATTATTCAGAATTTATTTATTCAGAATTTTTCAGTTTTGATTCATAAATTTGTCAAAATAAGTAAAAATATAAACAAAAAAATAAAAATAAAGTTGTTGCACAACTATTTTTCATATTATAAATTTGATATAAAAATATAATATAATTATGAATATTTAATCTTTGTACTCAATAAATTATGAATACACATGTTTTCAGATGTTAAAAGTTTTTACCGCCAAATAGCCATTTTGGCTCACTGTAATTCGGTTTCTTAGCTCTCGATGACAAAGACAAAAACAAACACACAGTTGATTTCACGCTGGCCAGGCCCGTAGCTAAAAGTGCGCAGGGTGTGCGGTACAGAAGGGCTCTCAACAGTCAGGGGCTCACGGTTACCAAACATAAAAATGTTATTAATGGGGATATATTTGTACAATTTAATTGCTTTGGTAAACACATATATATTTATTAATAAATTTAATTCAAGTAGGAGTCCCTGATAAGTATTGCACAGGGGCCCGTAAAACCCTCACTACGGCCCTGTGCCTCAGTCTCTTGGTGCTCGACGCCGAAACACAAAATTGACTTCAGGCTGCCAGTGCGCTGGCGAAGCATTTCGCTGTTGACAAACTTCACAAGCAACGCATACGTTCATATGCGAGCTTGTGCATACATGCACGCACACATGGAAACGATCGCACAGCGCAAAGAAGTACGCCCGTGCTCATCGTTCCGCTGTCGTTGTGCGACTGAAGCAGTTTTGATGCTATGCACTGTTTGTACTGAGAGCCGAACAGCCCGCTGCCCCAGCCGAACAGCCCGCTGCCCCGGTCGGCCGTTCAGCCGAAGTCTTTATTCTCAATGTTCTGTTCTTCTTCTTCTCTGGGGCAGCAGGTTCGAAAAACCAGCCGGCAGCAACTTCAACTGCTGTTTGAGGTCTCTATGTGTTCATTGCTTAGTGTCTATATGTTCATTGCTTAGTGGTTAAATAAAGTTGCAAAGAAGCTTTCGCCTCGCCTTCAGTACAGTCGCTCTCAACCTGTCACTGACAAAAAAGCACAGTTGCTCTCAAAGTGTTGGTACGCGCATGTCTGAGCTTTTCTTGATTTGATTCAAATGTAAATATTTACATAAAACAACTAAAGGTGAAAACATCAAATATTTAATAAATAAAAGTTAGCCCTTATTTTAAAGTATTGCAAATAATAAATTAACTAAATAGAAAACTAAAATGAAAGCACAATTTATGAATATAAAAACTTTAACCAAAAAAAATGCTTGCATAATATAATCGAAAATATCCTTTAAAAAATTTCACAAAATATTAAATTCAAATTAAACTCAAATTATCCGCTGAGGGCAGCGAGGCGACTGCACTTGCCTTATCTGTGAAATGCAAAAGGCCTATTTATAGCAAGTATTTATAGCAGTCCCATCAATCCCGCAGACAGTGCCTGCTGCTGCAACAGTTGTTTCACACAATTTGGCGCCAAAAATAGCTACAAACGTAAACAAAAGGCGTCGAAAGCTTTTGCGCTTTTCAGCTCAAAGCGCGTGTGAGTGAAATTCACTCGGGAAAATGTGGGTCAGTCGCGTTGAGCGGAAAACAAGGCTGGTGACGCTAACGACGCCGTGTGGCAGGCTTCAGGCTTGCCTGGCATTCAGTTGTGCGCGAGACGCGTGCGATGAGCCAACGCGTTTTTCATCCTTGCGTCGTTGTTTTCCCCTGCACGCCTCCGTCAAGCAAATTCGGCGCGCTTTTCCGCTGTATGGAAATTCTGGTTGAATCAATAGACCAAACGTGAAAAGTGTCATCAACAATGGTGCAGTTCGAGTAGCTGGTATTATAACAAGCCCAGCTTTTCGAAGACTAAAGACACAAGCAGAGCAACAACAACGGCAGCTGAATATAGAGCATCAGCTGGACTGCAAAACTGTAAGTGAAATTTGCAGGTAAGCATTAAAAATGCAGCAGCCCTAAGTGAAGGCTCCGACGCGCCTTTGGTTATCGCTTTAGTTTCCGTTCATTACTATGGCCAGCATAATGGCTCCTTCTCTGTGTATGTATGAGTGTGTTTCTGTTTGTGTGTGTGAGTGCGCCAGTGTGTGCCAGTGGAAATTGTGAAAATTGCACATACGCAACGTTGTCAGCGGCGCTTTGAAGTGTCGCAACAACCGAAGAACACAAAGCACAAAAAGAGATGTTGCCCGACAGCAAAAGCTGACACGCGACAGCCTCACACAAAAGACAGACTGACAGACAGTCAGACTGAGTCGGACACGCCGGCAGTGGGACAGACATAACTGACAAGCCTGTTGAAGAATACAAGCTTTTTGTAGCGGCTGCCGTTTGCACTTGACGCCAAGGATAATTAAAGTGAAACCACATTTGAAGGGCTGCGGTAGTACTCGCAGGGGGCGTGGCAGCCAGCTGTATGTGCGTGTATGTGTGGCAGTTATTGTTATTACTGTTCGCGGTTGATCACGTACCTTGTTTTCCCTGCCGCTCTTCCCCACCTCCGTCCAGGTATGACAAATGTTCTCCGCTTGCGAGAGTCAACTGCGGCGCAAATCTCATTCGACATAAAACATTTTCTCACTGAGTTTTCACTTGAATTTTCATACAAATACACTGTAGTGTCAGGGGCTGAAAAAACTCACATTATGCCGAGTTTGTCATAAATTTTCACTTTCAACAGTGCAAGAACTCTTTGCGTCTGAAAGGACATCGAGATAAAGTTTTCTGCTGTGTAATGTCGCATAATTATTGATTACTTTTTTATGGCTTTTCTTTTTGTGTTTCTTGTATAGAACGAGTAAAAGTACTTTATGAACAACATATTTGCAAAGATTTCTTATGAATAAAAACCAAATTTATATTAGTATTTTCATTAGCCTTTTATTTTCGTAGGACAAACAGTCTCTGCTATTCGAAGTTTAGTTGAAGTCTGAAGTATTTTTTAATAGATTTCATTAAAAATTTTTTAATAGATTTCATTAATTTATTTTCGTAGGACAAACAGTCTCTGCTATTCGAAGTTTAGTTGAAGTCTGAAGTATTTTTTAATAGATTTCATTAAAAATTGCCTAACTAAAATAAAGAAAAAAAAATATTGTAATAATAAATGTTATTTGAAATGTTTATTAAAAGAAGGTGACTGTAAGTCGTTCAATTTACAATACTGTACGCCTAATTGTTTCCCTTTACTCGCTGCCAATGATTTCCGTGCGTGTCCCCTTAATGTTTCCTGTTTTATTCATACCCTGTATTCGTTTACAATGAGTGCAAGTTGGTACGATATATTCGCTTTGTATTTCTTTGCCTGTCAGACGTGTTAAACAGTTTATACCTTTATCTGCTATGTTTTAAATCTAGAATATATACTCTCAAGTCAGTACAGCGTATCTCAAAGTCGTGCATACTTTTGGCCATAGTTTTTTGTGGCTTTCGAAACAATTGTTTTTTTACTGAAACTTTCCCTGCCCTGCGCTCCTTAGTGTGTGGAAATTATATTGGAATGCCACAGCAGAAGTTGTGTATAATTCATAAAGAAACATTCCGATTGTGTTTTTGTTTTTGTTGTTGTTATTATGTTCGGTTATTGTTATTGCTTTTGTTGTTGTTCTGCTGCTCTGTTGCTTTGTTTAGGCCTTCGTTGAGCAGGCGACTGATTGAGGCGATAATAATGTCTATTAATAGTAGACCACTTCATAGTATAGCCAGTAACTCCTCGCCCACTTCTAACTGTGCTAGAAGGTAACTATGGGATATACATGAAGGTGTGTGTGTGTGTGCGTATTAACATATGTGCCTAAGCCAGCAAATTCGTTGGCTAATTTAATGGTCTGCCGGGGTCGGGCAACTTAAGTGTCTGGCTCAGGTTTCATTTCGAGTCGCTGCTTACTTGATATGTATCCCTGCGGCCATTTTGCGGAAACATCATGGCGCACATATGCGACTTCCGCTCTGTAGAGCGAGTGAAAGAAGGCAACTTCAACAGGGCTTATAGAGCAACGCTTTAATGGGCGACTGCCTCCGAGAATTTAACCAGAACTGGAGCCCGTTGTGAGGCTCGTCTATTCGGCAGCCCATAAAGAAATTTGTTTAAATATTGAATGTGCTGAGCAGTAGTGAGTGTGTGTATGTGTGTGAGCTCATGCGACACGTGCTACGTAGCTGGAGAAATAATGAAGTGTTCTGCCATGTGGCAAGTTGTGTGCCGAAGGGGGAAACAAATATAAGGTCAAAATGTATAACTTCTCTTGAGTTATAAAACATTTATGGGATTTCTTTTTTTTAATTCCCAGATGTTTGAAGTGGGGCCTCAACAAACTGTAATTGAAATATACCAAGAAAGCAACAGGAGAATTTAACGTCTTTCCAGCCAATCAGCTGAGGAAATCTGAGTGTTTTTTCCAGCTAATGCAGTTAATTAACTCAATTTAGCGCCATTTGTGGCCTGTCAATGCAATCAAAGCGCAACTGTCGAGTTTCAAAGTTGCCACACCCCTGACCCAGCGCCAACCTTCCCCTTGCACCCCCTTTCTTCCATTGCTTGTACCCTAGAATTGCTGGCAATTTGTTACATTGATTCGCTTCACTGAACATCACATAAATCAAAGGCAACGTGACGTCATTTATGCAAGAACAAACAAAGTCTAAGATTGGAAAATAACTTAGGAGCATGAGGAACATTTAACCCGGCTGTGAGATACCTAACACGTAACTCGGTCATTCTTCCTAGGATTGGTATTGAATATAAAGGATCATTGAATAATAATAATTCCCCAAGTATCCCATTTATCTCCTACAGCAGGTATATTTTCCAAGATCTGTGTGTGTATTTCGATTCTTTGTTTGAGTTTCCTTTCTACACTCCAAGCGCAATGTAGAGCCAATAAACCCCTTAATACTTTACAGGGTGTGACAAGCTGCCCGAAGGACAGTTTCGATTCAACTTATTTACTTGTCCGCCGCACCAAGTATAAAGCTGAAAGCTTCGTCAACCTTATGACCTCAATTGGTGTTGCAAGTGCTTGCGGCACAATTGACGTCGTGTCAGTGTTTAAAAGCGTATTTACTTCTTATGGAATGTGACGACAATCGATGGACAAACATCAAAGATAAATGCGTGCGTGCACGATTTAGGCAGGCAGTTCAAAGTTGAAAAGCCTCGACGCAAACACTCATTACGCATACGCCACGTATGCGCCCAGTGAGAGCTAAAAACTAAATCAAGACAAGGCAAATCAAATATTAATACAGCAATTAAGGCTCAAGGCATGCTAGGGATGTGCGCGTGAGTGTCTTGCAAAATTAAACAGGAATTTGTGGAGAGTTGGAAGTTTTCTAATTAGCTGCAAAATTGGGTTAGTAAATATTTAAATTTGCCATGAAACATATGAGAAATTCTTAACGAAATACTCACGTTCCATCTCTAATTGCCCGTCTGCAATAATTTGAGGACCTGCAGCCCTAAGGCATTTCCTTTGTTGGTACACGACGAATGTCTGGCAAATTTCAAATTCCCCAGGAGCGGAATTTCGTGCAGCATTTGGCTGGCATCGCCTACAGCAGCAGCATCGAGTGTCCTTCAACAACTTGCGCTTCCTGCTGCATACCTGCCTTGCAACCTATCCCCACCAACCCCTCTGCCCTGCACCGCATGCAAACAATGGTGCAGCGAAGTGTAGCTCTTGTGTATTTCAGTGTGTTTGAGTGTGTTTGTGCGTGTGCATGCGAGGGTGTTGAAGGCCACATTAAGCTGACCCAGCTGCAGTTTGTGTTTGCGTTTGATTTGCCCTTTTTTGTGGCCTTTTGTTTACCTTTCAATCTGCTGGCGGCATTAAAAATGCATTTGCCGCGATTATTATTACTCATCCGCCATGTGTTGCGTACACATTTGTTATTTATGAAAACTACAGGCAAAGCACTGTGCTCTGCAGCGCTGTGCCTGATCCTGTAGACTTAACTTGCGGTTCGTTGGCGCCAATACCATGCGGATTATTACCAACCAGTAAGAAAAGCAACAGTCGCGCGGCACGCGACAGTGGGATACCCTTCGACGAACGTTCCTATGTATGTACACATATGCATATGCACATGATTTGAAATTATTCTCGATAGATGGCGCTCGCGCTTCGCGCTCCCTTGTTAGTAGACAGAAGCACTTAGTTTTATGCTCATTCTCTCTTGAATAACTTTTGTGTTTATAGTCCGATCGGATTGCAATTTAGAGAATAAGTAGATATAACTATCAGCTTAGTAAATGTTAAAGTCAGAAAGTTGTATCTTTAATACAACGCTTACAAATTGAGTTCAAAACTTAATTTATTGATTTGCGGGGGCTACACAGAAACCTTCATGTCAAATTTAGTGTCTCTAGCTCTTATAATAGCTGAGATCTGTGTGTTCATCTGGTCATCCGGACATCCGGACACCCGGACACGCGGACATCCGGACACCCCGACATCCGGACATCCAGACAGACAGACATGGCTCAATCGACTCGGCTAGTGATCCTGAGCAAGAATATATATACTTTGTGGGGTCTCCCATGCCTCCTTCTGCCTGTTACATACATTTGCACAAAGTTAGTATACCCTTTTTTGACCATTTTCAATGGTCGAAGGGTATAAAAACTACCTGAAAATGCGATCAAATGCGGCGACTTGCGCACATAACCCAACAGGGCTTTAACTAATGCCAACAATTAACAATTAACAGTTGACCCGGGAGCTGTTTGTCGTAATTAGCCTGCGTTAAAACTGTGCAACAAGATTGAGCTTTGTGCTAGAAGACTATTGTGTAAGATTTAATTTATAAGATAAGCATAACTCAGTTTTTAAATGAGCCTGAGTGGTAAGTTTTGTGCACATTTATTTAGGTATACATTTATTTATATTATTTACGCTTTAAAACTGAGCCTTAGAGGTTAAGCTTCTTATATATTTATTTATATATACATTTACTGATATTTCTTACACTTTCTTAACTGTTATAAATCCCTTAACTTGCATTCAAGCGACTTAAATGTAGTAGCTGTAAAGCCCTTTAAATCTTTCTCATGTTGACAAATTCCATAAACAGTTCCCTCAGTGAAACCCCTCAATATTTCCATAGTTATATATCGTAACTGTAAATATACTATGTACTCCTGTTTTATCTCTTCATACCGAAAACCCACAGCTTGCTTTAATGCCTAAACACAAACGCATTCCATATGCGAAAGCTCAACACAAGTAGGAACCGCAACTAAGCTCGGCTTATCAAAATCGTATTTCACACCAACAAGATCCATGTTGCGCAGTGTTCAGTTCCCCAGTCCCAGTCCCAGTCCCAGGCACAGGCCTAGTCGATAAGGCGCCCTTGGTGGCGCCAACGAATCTACAGCGCGTTGCGCCCCATTGCCAGCTGGCTGCTGCGTAAAGCTTTCGCTCATGCGGCACAGAGCTTTCACTCAATGTACGAAATCTTTTAGCGGCTGCCTCTCAGAATTTCCGTTCAGTTTTCAAAACGTCGTCAACGACGCAAAGTCGTCAATCGCGTCGCGCAAACAGCAAAATATCAAGAAAAGAAGAAGAATCACAAATTTTGAAAAAGAAAAAAAACACACACAGACAAAGTTAAGTTGTGTTAAGTTTATAAAGTATTCTTGTTGCTCTTCTACTCTATCGGGTGCGTATTAAAGTGTTGTTATTTCACTCGTTGTTGTTGTTGCTGTCGATGTTTGGTGCGTAATCGCAATCCGGTTCTGAAAACATATTCAACAAATGTTCAATTCAGTTTTGTTTACTTTGAGCGTGCGAGTGAAATAGAACTTGATAAAAAATACTTACATACATATATACAAATCTTGTTCCATATTGGCCAAATTTCTATATACTTAAGAATTCAAGAGACTCGCCGACATAGCTATAAGAGTGTGTGTGTGTGTCTGTGTATGAATTTCAAATGAAAGACATTTGCTACGTGCCCATTTATAAATACGTTTATAGATATGCATATCGAAGATAACTCGCATATATCATAAACTATTGCAATGAGCAAGTGCTGTGGATTCGAGATAATTGAAATTCGTCAGAATAAAATCTATATCGAACGTGATGAATGCCCCTATAGATATGTATTTCTACATAAATCACATTCGAATATTTTAAATTATGATTCAATTATGGTTTGTAGTTTTTAAAAATATCACCCCCATGCTTAGCTCAATGTTAATCTAAATCAGAAACACATTTCAGACCCATTATACACATCACTCTTCTATATTTCTATTTCATTTATTTGTTTATTACACTTTTCATTTTTAGCACACACACGAAAGCGGCGCAAACAAATTGAAACAACAAACAAAGGGAAAGAGCACAATAACACAACAATATCAGAAAGATGAGGTGATGCAATTGTTAAATATTCTATTTCATTTCGATTCTTTTTGCATGTAATTCCATTTTATTTATTTACACTATTACAACTAAGATGAGAACACTATGAAAAAACCACAACAACAACACCAACAACAATATCAATCAAGCGACTACGTCATGCCTTAAAAACACTCTGCGAACGGCAGCCACAGTCAGAATTATAGTGAGAAAAAGAGAGAGAGGGAGAGAAGGAGAGGAAAAGAGAAAAAACAAGAAATAAAAACAATTTCGTATGCGAGAAGTCGTTAAGTGAGTTCAAGTTCTTGGCAATGGGATGCCAATTGAAGGTAGACCGCATGAAAGTAATGTCAGAGCTGCCCTCTCTTTCTTTCTCTCTCTCTCTCTCTCTCTCTCTCTATCGCGCTTTCACTCTCTCTTGTTTGTTTATGTTACCGTGGAATGTTGATGGTTTGCAACAGGTGTCTGGAGACCTAGTTAAATTCCCACATTTCCAATTATTCACGACCCGCAGAGCTCAGCCCCACGAAATTGGCTCCGTTTAGTCAGAGAAGCTTTTGGCGACGACGACGACAACGACGCCCAGCGACCGTCAAAGTTCGCCTCAATCCCTATGACCTCAGACCTCCCTACCTCATCACTGCCCCCTGCCAACCCCAGGCCACTTAAGTCGACTCATTATTATAACGTTAAAACAGAAGCTTCCCAAATTTATGCTGAAACAATTGAAAAGTTAAGACAATGCCAAAAGTTGCGAGTACTTTGCAAATTTGTCGACAAAAAAATCCTCTAAAATTTCAAAAAATAACTCACTCAAAGCACAAGTGAGTGGGCGGGGGCGTGGTAGCTGTAGGAGAAAACCAAAGGCTAACTGAAGCATAAACGAAAATAATAATTTGAAAGAAAAGTCAACAAAATCCGACGATGGCAGGTCAAATAAGTCCATGTAAATTTACCCCAGAGCTTTTTAATTATAAATGAGCTTGAAACGAGCAATTTTCCATAGATGAATAAAATATACACTAAGCTGGCTTTGAAAGGGGTTTGCTTTTAAGTTATTTATTCGTTAGTCAGTTTTATGTTATTGATTTATTGATATTTGAATTAACACTGATGATTGTCGCAAAGAACATTTAATAGTTAATATACCCTGTCATTGCCTGGCTGCAGGGAGCTCAACAAGTGTTAGTTGCTATTGCCGCTTCAAAGTCCTATGGAACTATGTCAATTGCATTGGCCCACGCTACGTATGAGTAATGCGCACAGCTTGTATACGGGTATACGTTGAAAAATACACAAATACTTTTGTAGCTGGCTTGAGCTGGCGCGTTATCTCGTGCACATGCTACATGCATACTTCGACTCAATAAAAGAGCGTCTATAAAAGTATTTAATTTCGCTTACGATAAGCATTCACCCCTTTTCTGTCAGTGTATTAAAGATGGGAGTAGGTAAACACGAAAAGGCTAGATTGTCCTATATAGTATCAGATTATGCCGGATTCGCTTCACACCGCGCACTGTATACAATTATACGGCATCCCCTTTCAAAAGCAGCCGCGTGACATCATCGAGAGCACCCTCAGACTCTTTGCTCTAACGTGAATCAGACATATATGCAAACATATATATGTATATGAATACTATCGTACATAGCTGAATAATCGACAATGGCAAATATTATTAAGATTTCTCCTCGTGTTTCTTATTCGCGCAGCGATAACAACTCATCTGAGTCGAGTGTGCCCCTGGCGGAGTGGGTGGAGCCACCAAATACAACTGAGGAGGAGCCAATAGTGCCACTAGCTCCACTCCCGAACATGAGTGATGTGCCACCCACAACAAGTGCCCCGCCCACGGCAACAACCCCAGGCACATCGGCGGCACCAACAGCCGTTGCTAATGGCGCAACAGCGACACCAGCGACCACAGCAACAGGAACTGTTGCCAAGGCGCGTACAAGCGAGGACAACAACATCTTCTCTGTGCTGTACTCGGTGGGCAAGAAGGTGGCCATCGTTGGCTCCATCTACCTGGTCGGCTACATGGGTTGGTCTGTGGCATGGCTAATTGCACCAGTTATTCTGTCTGTTGCCCGCGATCAGATGGCCAAGACATCGGAGAAGAAGCGCGACATTGCCAAGTCATCAGCGCTGGCCAACGAGAAGGATGTAATTCTTGCACGCATCGATGAGCTGCCCGCTTGGGTCTACTTTCCCGATGTGGAACGCGCCGAGTGGTTGAATAAGGTAAGGAAGGGGAAATACAACAACGAACTTCAAGCATCTTTCACTGTCTCCCACTCTCTCTCTCTCTGACTGTTCCAACAGATCCTCAAGCAAGTCTGGCCCAACGCAAATCATTTTGCCCGCACCCTCGTCAAGGAAACCATCGAGCCGAATGTGGCGCTGGCCTTGTCGCAGTACAAGATGAACGGCTTCCGCTTTGATCGTATCATCTTGGGCACGATTCCACCGCGCATTGGTGGCGTGAAGATCTACGACAAGAACGTCGATCGTAACGAGATCATAATGGATCTGGATCTGTTCTACGCCAGCGACTGTGACATTAACTTCTATTTGGGTGGCATGAAGGGTGGCATTAAGGATTTCCAGATCCACGGCTGGGTGCGTGTGGTAATGAAGCCACTGATACGTTCAATGCCACTGGTGGGCGGACTGCAAATCTTCTTCCTCAACAATCCGAACATCGATTTCAATCTGGTGGGCGTAATCGACTTTATGGACATGCCTGGACTGTCGGATCTGCTGCGTCGCATCATTGTCGAGCAGATTGGCAACGTGATGGTGTTGCCCAACAAGTTGCCCATTTCTCTAAGCGAGGAGGTCTCTGCTGTGGCACTCAAAATGCCCGAACCTGAGGTGAGTTGCTGCTGTGGTGAGTTGCTGTTCGCTTGCACTGACTGATTGCCATGGATTCTCTTTGCCCACAGGGCCTGCTGCGCATACACGTTGTGGAAGCCAAGAATCTGATGAAGAAGGACATCAGCGTGCTGGGTAAGGGCAAGTCGGATCCTTATGCCATCATCAATGTGGGAGCACAGGAGTTCCGCACACAGATAATCGACAACAATGTTAATCCCAAGTGGGATTACTGGTGCGAGGTATGTCTCGTCGCTATCAAGCCGTTGACACAGCTTAGCTTTTTGTAGTCTATTGTTGCCGTTGCCATTCGATTGCTGCATGCAAATGCAAACACACACACACACACACCTTTACACTAAACGTATTTTGCCGTATTTATGTTTATGCCGTAGCGTTTGTTTTCGTTTTCGTTTTATTTTCTTTTTCGATCTTTCTTCCGACTTCATTTTAATTTCCATGCATATTTCTTGACATTATGTACTCGTATTTTGTTTGTGCGTCGCGGGTTGCCGCCTCTAGGCGCCAGTTTTTATTGAAATGGGTCAATGGGTCGACATACAATTGAAGGACTCTGATGATTCCAAGAAGGACGAACCTCTGGGCAGGTAAGCTATGCCGTATATACAAACACATAAAGATATATTGAGGGTTTTGCCACACGATGAATTTGCTAAGTTCCCCGCCAAAGTCCCCTACTCCTCCGCCGATGTGAGTAATACTCGTTAAGTCTGTGTTGGTTTCTCGTTGCGATGCTCGTTGCGCATGCTTGATCTAACTCCTTGTGCTTCCTTCTTGCCTTCTTTCATTCTCTCTTTCTCTCTCTCTCTCTCTCTCTCTCTCTCTTTCTGTGTATTTGTATATTTCTCTCTCTTACATTTACGACACACACTTGTTCTTCTAGGCGGGTATTTTTACCACCATCAACCACTTGGTTGGTTTTTCTTTGTGGGACTATGACCAAAGTATGCCTGGCGTACAGGCCGATGATCTATTGGGCAGGTTGTATTGCGGCATGTGACTGCATTGTTTCTAAGGCTCTGTTCTGTTTACCTGCTGCTTTTTCAGTTCTTGTTATGTTCAACTCTTTGACATAGTCTAAAGTCATGCCTTCTAATATACTGACTACTGACTAACAGATAAAATACCTCGTACAAAATAACTACTAACAGACGATCCTAACTGAAATTGTTGTAGAATATTATTCAAGTATCTTCAACTACTTTCCCTATTTTTTTTCAATTTCCTACTGAAATATAAGGATACATTTTTTACAGCTTTATTTATGTTCCTCTCCGGATAGTTACAGCTTCAATTTCACTAAGCTATTTTAGACTTAAATTGCTAATCGTTCACTAGAAAAACTGTGACCCGCATCAACGAGTCACAGTTCATATAGTAGTTCTTTCGAACCTCACATTCAGTAATGACTTACATACGCTTCGATTTCACTTGCTCTTAATCAAAAACTGACCGCTATATATGCAACAGCAGTAACTTACTACCTTATATACTTGTAAACTAACGATATAACTAACTTTTGCATGCTCCACACACACTCACACCTCACACACAGTTGGAGCACCCAGTACCGAACACTGCATGCTACGTAGAGTAGTTAGTGTAGATCGATTGACTTTTAGAATGAAGGTTTGAACGATACTGTATACTGTAAAAACGTAACCTTCACACAACCCGTAGAGTTGGCAAGCCTGTCACAAAACTAACAGTATTAATACAATGTCTTCCATATTACCATTTGGTTGTTGCCTGAACGGATAAGGCTGTGGTTGAGGTCTCGCAACGTGCCATACTGGTGCTTAGGCTCTTTGATTGGGATCGCACAAGTGATGACGAGTCGCTCGGCAGGTTAGGCAATCCCAACATCAGATATCACACGAATTTCCGAAACTTAAACAGAAATTCAAAACAATATAACACTCTTTCATTTGGAACCTGACGACCTCAAGTATTCAATACTCGAATCTTCCCCCCAAAATAAAATCTTGTTTTACAGTTTTTGGCCTCTTACCCGCTTAATACACTAAACAAGAGTTTTGTTTGAGCGCACCCTCCGTATCGAATCGTATTTTTAATGTATTTATTTCCGCAATCTGCAGAGCATCTATTGATATATCCAGTGTAATCAAGAAGGGAGTACTGGATACTGTGAGTAATAGCTAGAGATCTAAGATCCAATTTCAAAATTTAATGGGTTTTTTTGTTTCATTCCTAGTGGCTTACCCTGGAGGATGCCAAGCACGGCGATCTCCACGTTCGCCTGCAGTGGTACAAACTGACCGCTGATCCCAATGATCTGCAGCACATTCTACTGGAAACCCAACTGCTGCGCGTGACCACCATGAGCTCCGCTGTGCTCAGCGTCTTCATAGACTCTGCCAGGCATCTGAAGGTGAAGTCATTACCTACTATACTTATCGATCTTCATGCTTTTCTATTTATGACTTTTCAATGTATTACAGCAAGCACGTTCTAACTCCAAGCCCGATCCCTACCTGGTCTGCAGCGTCAACAAGCAGAAAAAGCAGACTGCCATGATACTACGCGATGATTCTCCAGTCTGGGAGCAGGGATTCACTTTCTTGGTCACCAATCCAGATAACGAGTGCTTGAACATCAAGATCTACGACCAGAAGACGGGCAACGACATTGGCCAATACACTTACACACTCAGCACTCTCCTCAGGCAATTCAACATGGAGACAATTCAGCAGCCCTTCCAGCTGCAAAAATCTGGACCCGAATCAAAGCTGTACATGTCGCTATCGTTGCGCATTCTGAAGGCTGGTGAAATTGACAAGGAATCGGATACACTAGAGCAGATTGCAGCTCTGACGCGCAGCAGTTCCGTAAAGACGCCCGAGCCAAGTGTTTTGGCACCTCTGATAACCAAGGTGGGTGCCATTACAAGAAGGTCAAACTTTCTTAAGACTGAATTCTATTTAATATTTATCGAATCCCTATAGGATGCCCAGAATATCACTAAACGCCTGTCGGCCGAGTCACCAATTGGCGAGGAGGAGACTACGACAGTGGTCGCTGCAATTCCGACATCAGCATCTCTTGAGAAGCCAATTAGTGAGGTGGTTAGTCAGGTGCTGACACATCGCGTTCCCGAAACAGCCACCACGGCTGGCGAGCACGGACTGGGCCGCATTCAGCTGACCATAACGTACTCGGCACAGCGCCAGAAGCTCGATGTTACTATACACAAGATCATGAATATTCCGCTGAGGGATCCCAGCAATATTCCCGATCCGTATGTCAAGCTGTACTTGTTGCCTGGCCGTAGCAAGGAGTCGAAGCGCAAGACCAGCATCATCAAGGACAACTGCAATCCGGTCTACGATGCATCCTTCGAGTATCTCATCTCGATTGCCGAACTGAGGCACACAGAGCTCGAGGTGACGGTCTGCACACAGAAAGGTTTTCTATCTAGCGGCAGTCCCATTATTGGCATGGTAAGTACGGGGAAGAGCTAAAACAACCCCTGAGGGCGGGTACAGGTAGAACCAACCCATTCCGTTTATAATTCCCAACTTGTTATTCGGATGTTATGCAGTATAAATGCGACCTTTGTTTGTATAGTATTCGTTCTTGCTTCGGCAGAACATATACTAAAATTGGAACGATACAGAGAAGATTAGCATGGCCCCTGCGCAAGGATGACACGCAAAATCGTGAAGCGTTCCACATTTTTTTGCTACCTGAAATTGTATGGGAAACATATCTTTTATTACAGCTGAAAATACCCTTGGACGACAGCGAAATCACTGCGCCAGCTGGCCTCAAGTCCTGGTTTGATCTGCAGCCCGAACTGAAGCACGAGTAAAGTTCTGGCAAACGCAAACTCTGTGAATCTCAAACTGCATAATGAACTGAACACACACAACACACTTAACACTTTTTTACAAACTGCACTTAATTTTTTTGTATTCGTTATGTGTATAAACTGTATTTATAATTCCCTTGAGAATCTATGGTTGACCCTTGGACACCTGAACTCTATTAGTCGTGCCTTTTAACCTTAATAAAGCGAACAAATTGTGTTTTCAACTGTGTATATTGATGAAAGTGTTTTAATTATTACATATTCCTTATCATTCCAATTATCAAGATTATTTGAAATAGTTAGGTATATTTGATTTGATATACAATACTACGGAAACAATTTTATTCGTAATTTACATGATTTTAATTTTTACCTTTAAATAATTTTCTTTTATTACGAAGTTTAGTTCAGCGGCGTAGTATTGCTTTTCTAAAACACTTTGAATGAAGTAATCCGATCACTTAATCAGCCCCATTTAATTATGTTGGAAAATATGGTTTTGAGATAAACGAGTTAAAAGTTCTTCATCAGATCGAAATATCCTTTAGCACACATATTGTATAAATTTATAGTTATCCTTTTGTGCAAAACTAAATATTTTTCGACGAAAAATAAGAGAACCCTAAATAGCTTTCTTAATTATGATGAGACCAAGTAAACCCAAGCAGGAATAAATGGAAGCTGAAGCAGTTTCATAGCATTCAGCCTGTTCGAAACCAATTGCGAGCACGCGCAAGCTAATATTCATGAAGTCGCAACTTACATGCAGCCTAATACCGGCTAAAAAGCTGATTGCTATGAGTGAAGTACTTGCTATAAAATGTTTCCAGAATTGTGGAGAAAAAAAGCTAGATTGTGTATATGCAAGAACGAGTTAAAAAAATGCCGATTGTTTTTCCGCTAACAAAATTTGTTAGCTATAAACTGCTTGAACTCTTTCATTTCAATCCTACGACACGAGCAACAAACCATTTTCAAGAAAAAACCAAGCGGTTGAAAAAACCAGCTATATCGCTATATCTTCTAGTTTTGCCGCACATTCGAGTTAAGAAAAGAAAAAACTGTTGTTATTCCAAATGGAGAAATGCTTATTTTCGCAAACATAATTTTGTTACCCAAGATACGATCCCATTTGTACATTAGAAATGCAGTACACTGCTTGGTTTGCTTGCTTTCACCGCAATACCTGTCAAGCCAAGATCCCATTTGTACCCCGGATGTGTCTCTAATCACACGCCTTTTATTCATTGCAACGGACTGGATTTGAGCTCGCCCTGTCCTCGCAATTCACCTAACAATTGAAAATTGATAATAAAAACGTCAAGTAGTTTCCGCCAGATGATAAAGCGAGTCCTAACAGTAATAAATCTATGACGCAGGCAATATTTTATTGATTTAACGCCAACTTTACTGATTTAAAATAGCTAAATGGGCAGTACTGTAGGTGGATTTTCATTTAGCTATTGTATCAACCATAAAAAAGCTAAACTTTCCGTTGATTTTATGGGGAAACAGCTGAGATGGTAGAACTGTTGCTATAAAGACAAGAAAATCTGTGCAAATTAAAACAGCTCGAATTGTATTGTATATGTTTGTATATTTAAATTTAATTGGAGTTTGAATTGTTGTCATTTAATTTAATTAGCTAACTTTAAACACTTAAGTAAACGCGCGTGCTTTATTTATTTTCATACATTTTTAAGTTTTGTATCTCTTCTTTCGCTTTCGGTTTGTATAATCGTTAATGTGTATAATGGTTTCTTTTGTTTTTTCTTGTTTTGTTTTTCGTTTTAATATTAATATTAATTACTCGTAATTCGAATTAAAATCACTCAAAAAATGTGCTGCTCTTTTGATTTCTTGATCGCTTCACGAATTCGCTTACGTGCTAGAATAAACGACGACATCCAGTTCACGACATTTATAGCTAATAATTGTAATAAAAGTCTAAGAAGGAGCAGAATCTGTAGGAGTAGTAGATCAACAAATACAACGGCGACAAAGAGATCAAAATGCTTTTCTTCGGATTTGGATTTGGTCAGCGATCGACGTCACAACTCGTAAGTAATATTGTTCATATGATCGCGTGTCTTGCGCGCCTTGAACGGTGCTGCAAAGTGCTCATAGTCGTACGCTGTGTCCGCATTGTAGGATGAACATCGACGCAGTCGATGGTGCTGCACAAAGGAGCTGCTATACGGCGCCCCATTGCCATGTCCGGCGCCAAAACAGCGCATCGCCGCACACAGCAGGGTGCACCAGCGCCACGATGAGAACGACGCATATAAATAACGAGCACTTCCGCCGCCGCCGCTCTTGTTGTTGTTATTGCTCGCCTTGTTGGACAACAAGTGCTGGCGACTGTGATGCAAGTAGGGATTGTAGTTAGATCGAAAACTGCTGTCGCTGCTGTGTCCACTGTCATCGCTGCTACTGTCACTGCGACGCAAACCCAAGCGAAAGAGATTCCCATTGTTGTGCGCCGCATTGGCGAAATCTTCGAAATCCAAATGCGAATCATAATCAAAGTTACGATCAATCGATACGGCGGGTGTTATGATCATAAATTGACTATATTTACGGCTATGGCCCTGTTGATTCTGATTCTTGTTCTTAATCTGACTTTGACTTTGATTTTGATTCTGGTTCTGGCCCTGACGCTGGTTGTTGCCGCCGCCACCGCCACCGCCGCTGCTGCTGCCGCCGCTTCCACCTGCACCGCTCCGTTGATTGGCAATCGAGTTGAGTAGCGTTTGATTCGTGTCCGCCGAGGAGTAACTATTGCTGTTCGATATGGGCGACATATCGTTATTGTTGTTATTGTTGCTGTTATTGTTGTTGTTACTATAGCTATGGTTGTTGTTGTTGTGCGTAAAGACGCCCGCCGGTGTTGGCTGTGTGGTTGTCACCAGCGGCGTCGATTGCTGCGGCTGATAAGGCTGATACTGCAACTGCAACTGCGGCATCTGCTGTTGTCGCTGTTGCAGCTGTGGCTGCTGCTGCAACGGTTGTTGTTGTTGTTGTTGCTGCTGCTGCTGTTGTTGTTGTTGGTTCGTCTTGGCGTGTCTATGCCGACGCTTGGCAACTGGAGCTGTGGCCGTGACTGTGGCTGGAACTGGAGCTGGAGCTGAAACTGTAGCTATAGCTATAGCTGGAGCTGAGGTCTGTTGTGATTGCGGTGCTGGCGATGTTGTTGTGGGCGTCGAGCCAACCGAGGGCATCCATCATCTTGTTTCCTCGGCCCCGCTATTGCTGTCATCGGGCTTGACGATTTGGTAGGTTATCAAGTACTCTGGATAAGACTATCGAAACAATCGAGAAACATTTGAACATTTAAATAAAGTAAAAACTCAACTTAACTATAAATTCATTCTCACCTGTTCACCCCGATAGACAACGTATTCAGCAAAGTGCAGGCCGCCAGCCGATGGACGTCCGATGACCGAATGATGTCCAGGCGGGGCATGAGCCATTTTCATGGCGCTATACTGCAAGAAGGATTTGCCCAGTGCAACGCGACAGAGGAGCAATTGTCTGTGAATAAATGAAAACAATTAGATTATGCTCAAAAATTCGTTTGCGCTGGGCACTTACCTGGGACACACGTAGCAGGACTTGTCCTTGTGCGAGGGGCAACCAATGCCGCCGCCAATACCATATACATATTGATTACTCTTGGAGCTATGCTCCGCAAAGTAGATGCCCGCCCCGAACATACCCCCAATGTATGCGTGACGCTCGTCAAATCCGCGCTGTACGATCGCATTGATGAACGGACTGCCGTGGAAGAGCATGCGCTCATTCGACTGCAAGAAGTTCTCTTCGGCAATCTCCTGACGTCGGTGCGCGTAGCGTTCCCACAATTTACGATTCTGAACCTTTTGCACCTGCAAAATAGGAGGGTTATTAATATATATATAGCACAGTTTGGTATACACCATGGATACTTTACCCTCACGACATTATAGCGTGTGAAGTAACCACCAGCCTGGCCATTGTCACGATGTTCACGTATTGTGGCCTGCATTTCCTCTTCCACGGCAACGAACTCCTTGTCATCCGGCAGCAGATCGACCAGCAGCGTGCACAGATTCACATTGTTGCCAATGCCTGATAAGCAAGCAGGATTAACAATAGTTCTCAATTAGATGATAGCAACTTACCTGTCGTAGCACGCAGCTGAGCAATGCCCTTGAGTATCTTGTGTCGGAAGCCATAGGCGGACACGCCCACCTGCTTGAGATCATCGTGACCCATCTCGGCCAGTATGTCGAGAGTGATCTGCTCACGCTCGAAGAGCTCGATCAAATGATGCAATTGCTGGCTGCTCAAGAAACCGGAAACATTTGTAATTGACTCCGGATCGGGAAGCAGTTCCTCGCTTCCACTGTTCTCTGCCCCATGCGCCTCTGCACCCTGAGCAGGACTGATCCGAGTGGTGCAACTGCTATTAAGAGGTAAAGGCACCGGAACACTAAGCGTCATGGAAGCACCCGACGGCAACAGCACCGTCTCTGTGGTAGGTGACAAAAGTGCAGCCGACGCCGCGGCCGCTGCTGTTGCACTCGTTCCAGGTGCAACTGCAGCTGCAGCTGCTCCTGCAGAGCAACAAGCAGCATCTGGTGCTGGGGAAGTGCTGGCTAGCGATTGCGTGGACGCTCTCAGCGCTTGCTGACTTAGCGATGTTGTCATTGCATCCTGTAGCAGGCACTTCACATCATCTGCCGTGGCCAGCTCTATGGGTGTCTGTCCCTCCTGGTTCTTCATATACGCATCAGCACCATGGGCCAACAACAGAGAACAGAGCTGCGTGCGTCCCTTCTGGGCAGCCTCATGCAATGGAGTAAAGCCCCATTTGTCCGTGGCGTTGACCACTGTCTTGTGCTTGATCAGCAGCGCTGCAATGTCCAGATGCCCGTAGGAGCTCGCATTGTGCAGGGGAATCAGACCACCTTTGTCCTGTGCATTAACATCGGCGCCGTGCTCCAACAGATATTCGGCACACTCAAAGTTATTATAGCCCGCGGCCAGATGCAGTGGTGTCGAGTTGCGTCCATTGAGATCGCGACAGTTGATCGTTTCTGGCGTCACAAGACGTTGCACACGTGCCAAGTTGCCTTTCTTGGCGGCATCCAATAGCGCTGAGGGACCACGCAGCAACTCGGCAACATCATGATCAGAATCCTTAACCAGATCCGCTGGTGTTGCGCCATCTCGATTCTTTTTCATGGGATCGGCACCGTGCTTCAGCAGCAGCTTGCAGATATCGTATTTTCCCTTGGCCGCCGCCTCGTGCAGCGGCGTGAACTTCCACAGATCGGATACATTGACGTTGGCGCCGTGCTTGACAAGCAGTTCAGTTACCTCGTAGTGACCATACGAGCAGGCATTGTGCAGCGGTACAAGTCCGCCCTTGTCGGCGGCATAGACCTCTGCTCCATGTTCCAGTAGGAATTGCACGACAGGCACACGGTTAAAGCCAGCGGCGAAGTGCAGTGGTGTCGAGTGTCGGCCATCCAAGTCTCGACAATTCACTGTATGTGGATTGTTGAGTACAATCCGACGCACTGCATCCAAATCACCAGCCTTGGCGGCCTCCAGCAGATTTGACTCACTATCTGGCGGATTCTTGAGAAGCTTTAGCACATTCTCGGAGGCCAGTTGAGCGGCTGTTAGGCCTTCTAGTGAGACAATGTTGCTGTCTACAGCGTAGGAGAGCAACAGTCTCACTGCCTGCTCATCGCGTGCGCAACGATGCAACGGTGTCTGCCCCAGACTGTCCAGTGCATTCACTTTGGCGCCCTGCTTGAGTAGCGCTTCCATTGCATCGTAGTGCAACAGTTCAGCGGCCAAATGCAACGGGGTCATAAAGGCCTTGTTCTTCTCATTAAGCAGGGCTCCCTTGCGTGTCAAGAGCTCGACCAGCTGCTTCCGTTTGGCATCCTGGCAGACCACGGCCAAGTGCAGAGGAGTGTCACCCGTATAGGGATGCACAAAGTTCACGATTTCGGCACACACGAGTTTCTTGACGCGCGACAAGTCGCACTTTCTACAGGCATCCAAAAGGCAGTGTCCCTTGTACTCAACTGAAATGGATAAATATTTAATAAATACATTAAATAAAATGGACAATCGACTTACAGGCAATACGTTCGCGCAGCTCCCGCGTGGGTGCTGCGTCGATGGCCGATTTATTGTGGCAGTTAAGGAGCGTGGGATCAGCACCGCGGCTCAGCAGGAGACTGCATACCTCTACGCGGCTCTTGGAGGCAGCCTCGTGCAGCGGTGTAAAGGCCCACAGATCATTGGCATTGACATTGGCACCAGCCTGAATCAATAGTTTGGTTACATCGAAATGGCCATAGGAGCAGGCATTGTGCAGCGGCACCAGGCCGCCCTTATCCTTGGCATGCACATCGGCTCCATTCGCGAGTAGTATTTCGACGATGCCAATGCGATTGTAGCCAGCAGCCAAGTGCAGCGGAGTGGATCGTCGTCCATCGCTGGCATGACAATTGACATTCAGAGGCGTAAGCAGAGCCAGCAGCCTATCCTCGGCGCCAGAGCGTGCTGCCTCGAGCAACTCGTCTTTGCGATACTCTCCTGTGAGTACGGGACGAGTTGCATCGTCGGCCAGCTCCAGTGGCGTCTTCTGTTCCGAATTGCGTATGGTATGATTGGCGCCATGTTGTAGCAGCGCCAGACAAACATCCACCTTGCCCTTGCTGGCCGCCTCATGCAGCGGTGTGTAATTCCAATTGTCGGTGGTATTGGGACTGGCTCCGGCCTTTAGCAGCAGACGCACCACCTCCGCATGTCCAAACGAACAGCAGTTGTGCAGCGGATGCAGTCCGCCCTCGTCACAGGCCTGTATGGAAGCCCCACTGTTCAGCAGATACTCGACCACCTCGCGCCGTCCATAGCCTGTGGCAGGGAGAATGAGAGACGGAATAAGTGACAGTGTTGGACTCAATGCTAATAATGAGACATGGCAGCCCTAAAAGTGGCCCACATGGTTAACTAGTTATGTTCTGTTTCTGTTCTGTTCTGGGACTTGAAAGACCTTCAACATGCACACCTTGGGGGCTAACACAAATTTCCGCATAACATTTCATTGGCTCTACCAAACTGTCGACCTTGTTGCTATCATAAATCTTAGTCTAGGCTATATTGTTTTCCACAAAGGCAAACACAACGCGGGCAGATAAAAACAAAGAGAACAGTCAACACACCCCCACAGACATTCCTTGAATTATCTAATAACACTTCCTACTTTGATCTAATTAACATCTTCAGAGACGAACAGTAACGAACAAATAAAAGTAAACGAATAACAGCTTAGATAAGAAGTTATTCAATCGGTGAAACTGTAGAGAACTACAAATAAAACTTTCTTCGAATAAATGGTATACATTGAGGGAATTCACTGTATAGAAATCTAATAAATATAACAATTTTTAATTTGCAATTGCAACCAAAGAACTTAAAACATACCATACATATAGAACAGTCTATATGAATGAAGATATACTAGTATATAAGGCGTATTTCTTATCTTTAATTGATAAATGTAACTGTACAACTAACAACGTTTATAACTGTTTACATAAATGAAGAGATAATATTATATTGAGGGTATTCACATCACTTGGGAGAACAATCTACGAATTATTATTAAATTTAATTAATTTCATTTAATTAAATTAGCGTTAAGCAAATAATTAACAAAATTAGATAATTAACATAAAATAAATAAATAATAAATCGTTGAATTTGTTGTGGAATCTTTCTTCAGTTCTTTGCGAAATCAATGCAAAATACATTTTCAATTGCCGTTCACTTTTATTTTGGTTAAACAATTACGAAAGTTACGTGAAAATTAATAGAATGGAAAACTCTATTAACTACTCTGGTTTGGCAATTGAATGTGCATTGCTTTTATTGCTCCTGCTGCGAAGTGTTGCTTGTTGTCTTGTTGTTGGTAATTGTGCCAGAAATACACATACAATATACGATACTTAACAATTACAATAATGAAGTTGCTCCTTGAGCGAACACATTAAAGCGAGCACTCGGTTAATGTGGCTAATAATAGTAATACAACGAAGGTTAATTAGTTTTTAAAGTCTCTAAAGTTAACAATCAAAACTGTGTCAGCAACGTAGAAGGTCTGTCCAAGAGGGAATAGAGTCATACTACGTGACAGCGTGGTTTATCAAGTTTCTTATCGTCAATACAATGAAATTCGAGTGAGAAAGCTGTGCAAATAAACGCGAACAGATAACAGATAATAACGGGTAGGGGCACTAGTCGAATTGGATAAACAAATGAAATTCCTATGGGGCCAGAAAGAGGGGAGGGCGTAACACTCGATGCATGTGTTCGCAGGTATTTGCTGGAACGTGTTGTTATTCGCAACAGGTGCCGAAGAAGGGGGAGATGCTTGCTGCGAACAAGGCGAAAAGAAAACTCTCTGTCCAGCATGGGCAGAGCTCTTCGAGATCTCACTTTTTTTGTTGTTGTTTCCCCTCAGAACGTGACAAAAGACATGACAAAATGGATGTCAAACCAGTTTAGAAAGACCGTCGACAGTCACCAGTAAACAGTAAAAAGTGCATGAATCATAGACGACAAAAAACCAGACAAACTTAGCTTTAACTGAAATTGATATGCAAAGGGCGTGAAGACCTCCTTCCTCTCTTTCCACACATCCCCTTTTTCCACCAAGCAAGAGGTAGTTTTTTTTTTTAATTAGATAAGGAGTTGGGGCGGCGGCGTCGGCGGCGGTTGGGCGTGACATCGAAGCGAAGCAACAGAGCAAAAAGTGAAATTCGTTATTTCGGCGGGCTTGTCGTAAAGTCTGTACAAACAAGGCCAGAAATCTGCTTTAAATATAAATAAACGATGCAAATATCTATGTATGTATGTATATATAGAAGCAGAAAGACGTCAGCAGCAGGATGCAGCATGCACGCCTCCTGCAGCTACACCTCCTCCTCCTGCTGCTGCCTGTGCTCTCTTTGATGCTGACCAGGCTGAAATTTTCAAAATAGAAAACACGCTGCAAATGCAACATATAGCCGAGGTCGTGGGTCGTGGGTCGCGCGGGCTTTACGAGCTACACAAAACTGGGTCAACTCTCGACGAATGTCCGACCGAGTGGCGAGCGAGCGAGTGAGCGACCGAGACTCCTCCTTTTTCTAACCAGGCAAAAATGACGCTCGTCACACACCCAGCGATAAGTAGATCAAGGCCAGAACATGCATACGATTCTGCCTATGTCTGTGTACAAGTCTCTGTCTGTGCGTGTGTGTGTGTGTGTGTGAATGTGCGTGCAATGGGGGGTGGGGGCTGCAAGTGAGTCCTTCAACCTTTGCTTGATATACATATACAAGAACACATGCATAAATATGTATGGATTCTATTGGATTCGAAAGTGTTACACTTACCCGCTGCAAAATGCAATGGTGTCGATTTGCGTCCCGCTGTGTCGCGCGCATTAACCGTTTGTGGCGTTATCAGCTTCTTCACTTTGGCTATTTCACCTGTTTTACAGGCCTCGAACAGCTCACGCAACGGATCGTTGGCCATGACCGTATCGAGATTAACATTTAGTATTGCTCGACTGCGACTGGCCATTCTGCTAGTTGCTGCTACTGCCTCTGTTGTTGTTGTTGCTTTTGATGCTGCTGATGTTGCTGCTGGCTCCCCCTTTCCGTCTTCGTGCTGCTCCACTTCTTAGCTTTTGTTTTGTTTACACGCACGCACATAGACACACATACACTCGCACACTGGCTCGCAGCTGGCGCCGCGCCCCGAAATCTGCGTTTTTTATGTATTTTCGTATCTGCAGCGAAACTAATTTTGTTGTTCCTAGCTCGAGTTCATGATGTTTATGCAGCTGTGAAATATTTGCTGGCCATTTTCGCTGCTGCTCCACACTAACTCTCACGAACGCACACGAATGCACACATATAGACAGACGATGTAGAAACACTTGGCCGAAAGTAGCAACAATTCCTGCTGGTGTTGCCGATGTAATTTATTTCGATTTTTAATTGTTAAAAGCACAACGGGAATGCACTAAAATCAATAGAAACGTTCGAAAAGTTTTCTTCGAGGGCTAGTGCTGCTGCTGCTGCTACACCACTTGCAGTTGTTTTGTTCAGCTCGCGAATAGGATTGTTGATACTCTATCGATACACGAGTTATATCGATCAAATATGTTCGATAGACGAGACACGTTATTCACACGATGTGTACACACTTTTTCTAAATTCATCGCAAAACTAAACTATCGATTATTATTTGTGTATTTATGCCATTGCATTTTGAGTGTGGTTAACATAATACAAATTTAAATGACATATCAATATGATAACAATGTTTAATTATCCTAATTTTCCTATTAAAAAAATATTATTTAAATTTGCAATTAAATTGCGCTCAACAGTTACTGTAGTATCGACATATTAACAAACGACATCCCTGGATTTTGTATCAGTTGCAACCCTACAATGGGTATCGAGTACAAGTGCATGCCAACAACAATGCGCGCATTGTGCATTTGTTTTTCGCCTTAAAATCCATTAATAATATAAATAGTGTGTGTAAACGAGGTCAAAATGCTTAAGAAGTAGACGTACAAGTGTATAGCAATGAGTACGACGTGGAGGTAGACAGTATAGATAAGCGAAACCAAACAAAAAGTGAATCAGAACGGTCACGCACACTTGCTCGAAAGAGACACAGATTCACATACATCGCACACGTACATACACCTGCAACCCGCGGCACCCGCGCTCTCTGAAACCAGTAATAAGTGCAAGTGAAGCAGCAGCAACGGCACGGCCAGAAACAAACAAACAGCAGCAGCAGCATTTGGGCAAACTGCAACAAAGCAGAAAGAAAGGGAACAAAACGCGACAAGCGATAGCCACGAGAACAACAAAAAGCAACAACAGAAGCAGCAGCCAGCAAAAGTGGAAGTGCAGCTCCACCCCCAATTTGGTGTTGCAGCAGCAGCAGCAACAACAGCAGTGGCAATAGTCTAACCATGTCGCAGCTCTAACAACGGCAACAACAAACAGAGCACGCTTCGCTGCCCTCGCGACAGAAATTTCAGGCTTTGAAATAATTAGCCTCCAATTTAGTAGTAATTTTCTAGCAGCAACAGCGGCAGCTTCAGCGGTCGCAGCAACACGAAAATCGAAATTCGAATCGAAAAAAAACAACACCAATAACTAATTAATTCGTTCTCGTTGTCAAAAAATGGAATTGAAAGTTTGGGTCGAGGGCATACAACGAATTGTGTGCGGCGTAACGGTGAATACAACCTGCCAGGTGCGTAGAAAATATTGATTTTATTTGACTTCATCCAAAAAAAAGTAACCGAACATGCATGATTTGTTCCTTACAGGATGTTGTGTTTGCCTTGGCTCATGCAACGGGCAAAGTGGGTCGATTCACGCTAATCGAACGTTGGCGTAATAATGAGCGCCACTTGGCCCCCAATGAGAATCCGATGAAGCTGCTGCTTAAGTGGGGCGAGTATGCAAATGATGTGCAATTTATATTGCAGCGGTCCGAGAACAAACAACAGCAGGTAACTCCGACGTCACAGAACCAGCATCAGCAGCCACAACAACAACAGCAGCACCAGACGCTGCCGAACAACAACAACAATAATAATTATGCTGCCATGACAACAAAAAAACCGCTGGACCTCAGCAATAGCAATAACAACAACAGCAGTAATGAAAAGAAATTGCCGCCGCCGACACTGCAAAAACAAAAGTCCAGCGTTGAGTTAAGCTATCGCTCAAAGGAGCTGAAGAAAAGTTTCGGGTGCGTAAAGAAAAACAAAAACTATTGTATTATAGTCGGCTATAATAATACATATATAAAATATATGTAATATGTGTATGATTCTGTGCATATATATGACATTATCATCGTCACATAACATCGCAATTTGTGTTACATACTCTTTTTAGCTTTTTAATAGTCGATATGATTAATAATTGTTTGTAATTTGTACTATTTACAGCGGATACGATGCCAAACAGTTTGATAACATTGGCATAGTCAAAGGTATACCACAGCAACAGCAACAGCAGCAACAACATCAGTTAGTGCAGCAGCAGCAACATCAGCTAGTGCAGCACCAGCATCAACTGCTGCAGTCGTCTGGCAAAGCGGCAATCCAAGCCCCATTGCAGCCCAAGCATGAGAAATCGCTATCGAACCCATTGGACATGGGTAGCGGCAGCTTGGCTGGTAGTTGCAATGCGCCCGCTTTAAATGATTATAGCGATTTCTACAACAACAACAATAACAACAGCAGCAGCATTAACAACAGCAACAGCATCAACAATAGCAATCAGCACATTTACAGTCAGCTGAGCAAATCGAGCAGCGAACTGCGTCACGCAAGCCCAAATGAATTGTACAATAACAATAACAACAACAGCAACAATAACAGTAATAGCAGCAGCGAGCATTTATGCGACATCTATGCCAACAGCAACATTAGTAACAGTAATCTTAACAACAACAACAACCCCTCTCCCGAGCTGTACAAGCAGACACCAACGATTTCATCAAATGGAGCATTGGTGCCGCCGCCTTATCGCGATCCACCTCCTCCACGGAACAGTCCCATGTGCCAGACACAACGCTTGCCACCGAGCAGCAATGCTGAGACCATATCGAATGCATCCTCCTCAACTAATCCGTTTCTCAGCGACTTCGAGCAGCACAATATGAACATTAACAACAACATCAACAACAACAATAGCGGCAACAACAGCAGCGGTAATCAGTGCATGGACGAGGGCGAAAGCATGTTCCAGGCGACACAATACAATGATCTACTGCAGCTAATCAAGTTTCAACGAGAGAAAATCACAACGCAACAATTAGAGCTGCAGAAGGTAAAGTGCAACTACGGATGAAAGAATATTTCAATTTTTAAGTGTTGCCTTTTTCAGTTCGATTCGGAAATCGTATATCTGGAGAGCAGGGAACGCGATCATGCTCATGAATTGGAAGCGATTTCACGCGAAATTTCCAAGGCGGATCAAATCTTTCGACAGGGCAGTGAACAGCTCCAAACCCTTCAATATGTGGAGGAGGAGAACGAATTGGTCAAACAGCAGGAGAAGACATTGAAGTCGGAAATTGCCCTGCTGCGCTCTAAGTTGGCGAACTGTGAGACGGAGTTGCTGCAGTGCAAGAACAAAATGCGATTGCTAATGGATGACATTGAACTGGAACAGCAGCAGCAAAACAACAGGTAAACTATTGGTCTCAATTAATAGATTGCAATAACAACAATTTATTCTACAAACAGACAAATTGTGGAACGCGATTTCCTAATGGAAATGGAACGCATTCAAAGCGACATCGATCAGGCAATGCACAATACAGACGCCTCTAACAAGACGGCCGATAATCTGAAGAAGGAGCTGCTTATGATCGAGCATGCCATTGCGGACAAGAAGCGACAGGTGGAGCAGCTGGTCAACGAAATGAAGGAGGTTAATCTGCAAAGCTTAACCGTAACCACCACAGAGGAGATCAAACATTTGCTGGAGGGACCCAACAAACAGGGCAGCAGTCGCCGCATCATCGGTTCACCACGTCAGCTCGAGACAGCCGTACCCACCAGTAAGAATCCGCATGGCGTTTGGGTCTAAACACAAAAGCAACGAAGTATTTTTCTAAAAATTCATTCAACAAACTTGGGGAACAATGACGAGGAAATGAATTACATATCTTGCATGCGTAGAGCAGCAAAAAACATATGAAATTGAATCGGATCGAAGGGATTGATGCCACTATATGTACTTAATATTGGAATATTTCAACACACACACATACAAATTTACAAGGACACGAATGCATATTTATTCTTCCAAAATACCTAAAGGATCTCTCAAGCAATGTTAATTGTTACAAATTTACACACACACATCAACACACCTAGACACAATCCACATTTATTAGAAAACTAGTGCATAAAATTTTGAATTTGACAGTGTTCCCAAAACTAGTAGAATTTTTATTATATCTTAAAAAAAAGACAAAACACAAAGCGTTGTCACACATTGCCACATTTTGTTTTTAGCCTCTTACGTATTACTAATGTTGTGTGCTTATCTATCATGAGTTTTATCATATAATGTGCATAATTATTAGGACATTTTAGTTTGTTGCTAGTCTATTATATGTTTTCAATCATCATTCACAATGCGCCATTAGTTGTTTAACTAAGGAAACATAAATTGTTGCAATAATTAACAAGAAGTAAACAAAACTATAAACTGTAAACGCCTTTTATACATATAAGTTATGCTGTTAGTGATTTTCCCCACTCCACATTATAATGATAATAATAATATTAAAATATTTTTCGATAATTAGAGCTTTTATAAATGTACTCTAGCTACATTACTTAGCACTTAGCGCAGCTTTAGCAAACAAATTAGCAATGCTTTGTTGAAAATGTTCCACATTGAAAGTGTTTAGAAAACACAAAAGAATAGAACGAATCGATAACGATTGCAAAAGTGTTAAACAACAATTAGTTCTTATGCATATTTTGTAGCCCTTATTGCAGAATGCAGCAAACCGAAATGAAAGAAAGAATCGCTTATGTATTACACATTACACTTTAGCAATATATTCCAATAATAGAGCATAGCAAACAGCAATAGACATACAATATGTTTTACAATACTACATTATATATACATTTACAATAATCAATTGACTAAAACGAAAAAAATTTTAGAACAAATTCTAATTGCATCTATTAGCTAATAAATAATACATTTTTTTATGTTTTTTCTCTGAAACTAAAAATGGTTTATAATATGATGGAAAGGATTTTAACAATAACAATTTATTACTCTGCCTGCCAAGTTTTCTCCGATGAGAGCCGAACTTGTTACCACAAACAACGAACGATTGCGTCGGGACGGTCAAGCATGGCCGAAGGGCACACGAAGAGTGAACTTCGCTGCGGGCGTCAAACACAAAATCAGCAACAATTGCTCATGGCACATTCAGTTGGCCGCTGTGAGCGGACTTGTTAAGTCCTGTTCTTTTCTGTTCTGTTTTGTCTTGTCTTGTTGTGTTGTGTTGTGTCTTGTTTTGTCAGTCGTCAACACTTTGTGATTTGCACTAGTCCCGCGCGCGTTTTGTGCGCGTTTTAAAACGTTCGTTCAAATTGCATTGCCTACTTTTAGGGGTATTGTAAATATTTGACGCACAATTGAATTGTGTCGCCGGAGATGTCGGCTGTGTTTTCTTGACCTTCTTCTTGTTCGTCTTAATCGCGTTGCCACAATCTGTAAATGTGCGTTGTGTGGTGTGAATGCGTAAGGCAGTAGCAACAAAGGACCCCAAAATGAATAGGTCCAACAACACAAAAAATATTACGTTTTTACGACAATTTGCACACCAAGCGTACTCTGGCATTGTGATGATTGAGATAATGAGCCACCGTTTTGGCATACATTTCTAGAAATCCTTATGCTGGTGACACCCTCTGCTGGAAATTATGATATAGGTGCATACACCCCTTGGGTGGTGCTTGATAAGGACAAAACAATTTCGATTTGTAGTTGCGCCAATTAAATGAATTTAATCAAGCATGCGAGACGCACAAAAGTGCTTGAATGGTTCAAGCTAATTTTCGTGATTTATTAATGTAAATTTTAAGTGGACGCCCCCCTTTAACTAATATCTATTCAAATTTCATATAGAGAGGCCAAACAAACAGCATAAAAGAGAAATCAGTTCAATGAAGTGTTAAGGTTGCGTACAAATTTAATAAATCAGCGCTTTGCACTTGCTTTTGAGTCTGTGTATAGTGGGCGTGGTCAAGCCTCCTCACAGGGGAGAACAGAACTGTCCAAATAATGAACTCCGCCCCGAGGCAAGTGCTGCATCAATGGCAGGCGAGTAATTAAAACGAAGATAAATAAAGAACCCACCGATAGGGAGAATAGGGAATAAGATAAATTAAATAAAATGGTCTATGGACGCAGCATTGCCATGGGCGTCTGCCTTATGGCCATGGTAGTTCTGTATTCCGGTCTGATCTTCTATTTAAGCTTGGGTAAGTTTTCTGACAAACTATTATTAGAATATTATTAATATTATTATTAAATTATAAGTGTGGAAATATAAAACAATTCCCTTGAAGAATGCCAAAAATTACTAAAATAAAATCATATTTTAAGAAGCAAACGCTCATAAATTGCTGCGCTTAAAAAGTATTCGAAAGTAATTTGTTCTATAAAAGCGTGATCATAAAATAAAATCCACAAACTTTGCCTCGAGAACAAAACAGTTTGGCTGCTATTGCTTGGTTTTTTCTCGATGTACTTTCCTGTTTTATGAGCGTCTCATTTTCATCGTTCTTGTGCTTGCAAACATCTTTACATCCATCTATTGTATACTATATAGATATATTGGTTTTCTGAGCCCATGGCCAATTTGCCTATCGATTTGCGACTGAGACGACTAAGAGGAATCCCAGCGAATGTTTGATGAATGCCATTTGCGGCTTAACGTGGCGTATGATGAATTTGTATGCAATTTACCATAATTGAGAACGACTTGAAGACAACCCGTAATCTATCTCCCTCTCTTGATAAATAGTTATTGAAAGCAATATTAAAAATGTTGTAAATTGTACAAAGGATTCTGAGGCAGGGTCAAGGCTGCACTGTAGCTGTAACTACATAATGAACCATTTCGCACTTGTCAGACTACTTTCCCGGCAGACGAATCGTAAATATGACAAAGTGCTAAAGAAATGACCAGTTTTTTTATGCCCGCAAAACTATGAGACAGAAAACTTGACAATGCTCCTTACAAATGCTAATTAATACCCTGTTTTTCGTAGCACTTGAATTGGTAATAGAGATGCATAAATAAGTCTCTTAAGCACAATGGCGATTCGAACGATTCATTCGTCCAAAAAAGCAATCAAAACTTTTCGGTACACATTAAATTTAATTGATTTGCTCTCTGCGATGTTTCTGGACTCGGCTGAACTTGCGAGCACAGGACAACAGAGTTTTGAGTTCCGTTTTCGGACTTGGATTACTCACGATTCTCTTCTTCCTCGTCTTCTTCGTCCACGTGACGTATGTGCAATAATGGGAAAACTTTATCATTTTTAGCAAATAAAACTCAACACTTTATCGCTCGCATATTCAGGTCAGCTTAGCTTGTTTTTCTTCTCCTCTCTGTTATTAATTATTTTCATCTTCACACGAACACACACCCACATTCACGTGTCTTTAAAGGACCCTGCCCCACGGGCAGCTTTGCTTGCAACAATGGCGTCCAGTGCGTGCCGCAGCGTCAAATGTGCGACAAGAATCGCGACTGTTCCGATGGCAGCGACGAGCATCCAGTGGAGTGTGGCAATCTCTATGGCAGCAAGGAGCTGGCCGATAAAATCGTGCGTAATGCGATTGAGCGCAAGAAGCAACAGCAACAGCAGCGCCTTATGCTGGCAGCCAGCTCGAACAACTCCAACTCCGGGGATTTGTCGCCTCCGCCTGCGGCCAGTGGCAGTCCAGCAATGCCCATACCCTGCGGTACGTTGTATTGATAGAATTGAAGTGTACGTGATTTAAGTTGTTCATGCCCAGGGCATGCCGACATCTGGCAAGGAAACTAGAAATTGTGTAGATAAGAATTTCCCTGAAGCTGATTTTGATTGTTTACCAAGCCGGAGTAGCAATAAAATGGAGTTTAAGAACTACACAGATTCCCACATAAATATTCTTGAAAAATAAAATATCTTTACTCCTCGCCAGCTATCAACACATATCCCCGCGGCCAATGCCAGTGCGGAGGCGGCACCATGCTTTATTGCGGCAAGAACGCCAAGCTACGCCGTATGCCGCGCATTAGTGCCGAGGTAAAAAATCTCTTTATCATTCGCAACAATCTAACGCTGCGCGAGAATCTCTTTGCAAATCTGACGCGACTGCAGAAACTGTAAGTGAAACCGCAGAGCCTCAAGCAAGTCTGAGAGCAACTTCTTCCATTTTTGCAGCACGCTCAAGTTCAACAACATATCACGCGTGCCGGCGGGCAGCTTCAATGGGTTGCCGCACCTAGAACGCCTCGAAGTCAGCTATAACAATTTCAGCCAATTGCCGCACGGATTCTTTAAGGAACTTCGCGGTCTGCAGTGGCTGTTTCTGGTACGGAATCAATTGCGCCACTTTCCCATGGACCACTTGGCCCAGATGCATCAGCTGGACTGGCTGATACTTAGCCACAATCGCCTCACGCTACGCAACGAACAGCTGTCTAAGGGGCCGGAGCTACGGGAAATGTAAGTAAAGTTTTTTTTTTGCACATTGCACGGAATTGGACTGGACTGGGCTGGGCGGAGAATGTTGCTGCTATTTGTTAGATTAAAAAAATACGTAGCCCTTCCCCTTGCCACGCCCCCTCGTTGACCATTCCCATACTCGTTCAATTGATGTATTCAAGCGTGTAATGCTTTACAGTGTCTGTGTCTATCCCTGCATTGTCACGGCGTCTGAGTCGCTTCGGATTTGGGTTGGAGTTTGGGATTGGGTGAGAATGGCGAGGATGGCGAGGATGGCGAGGACGACTATCAAGTGCAGTTGGGCATGTGTAGTGAGCTGGGGCGACAGCAGTTATCCTCATTATGATGTGCCATGGATGGCATAATAACCGTTAGGAGCCAGTAGCAGCGTTTAAAACGTTTACGAAGTTGCCAAAAAAAAACAAAAACAAAAAGTTCAACATTAATAAAGAGATTCGGGACAAAGCTCATGCAATGACACGCTAAACTCTGATAAAAAGCTGTCAACGGGATTATGCAAATTTTTAATAATGTGGTGAAATCAATTTTTGAAGTCCCCAAAACATATTTCATTATCTATTTTAAATGGTTTTTTGAAAAGCTTTGTATCAAAGGCCAAGCAAACATTTCATACATTACTCACTGGCCCAATAAGGCTTATAAAGATAGTATGTTTATATATGTGTTCACAAATATAAATTAGGGACAGCTTAGGGAACTGTTGACCGTATTGTAATGTATTAATCCTAATCTAAGACCCTAATTAAAAAGTTAAGGATACATGCTTGGAATATCTTTTTTCTTATTTCAAGTTGAAATTTCCTCTCTTCATTTATTTTATTTAACATTTGAATAATTTCACTACTTTACCAGTATGTTTTTTTATACAATTTGCCTTTATATATTTTATTTATTTATTTTGTGCATTTATTTTATTTATTTTCAAGCGAACAGCAAGTTTTTGTTTACTTAGCCAAGCGTATTGCAAGTTCGCCTTTGCGGTAACTGACTCTTGACTCTCTCTCTCTCTCTCTCTCTCTCTCTCTCTTACTTTCGCTGTCTCTGTTAATTCCCGTTGGTTGCTGCACTTTATTTTACAGCTATTTGGATAACAATAGAATCGAATACATTGGCGAGAAAACTTTTGCGCAATTGGATAATTTAGAGCTGCTGTAAGTAAAAGTGGATGCTACCCCTACAAACCCTACCCTACACGCCCCCACACTCATGCTCCTCCCCTACAACTTTCTTTCTGTTTCTGTTGTGTGGTATTCTTTATTTTTTCTGTTGTCGATTTTAAATGCTGGCATCGTCGGGAGGCAAAAAGTGTCGAAAAGTCTATTGAAATATGTTGTACTTAGGTTTTATGGTGCGTATGCGTAATTTTTACCCTTGACTGCATTTCGCTTGCGTTCCCAGCAGCGCTATCATTTGAGATTTATATGGGTTAGATTTGTATTCCCGCAGCAGCAGCCAAAAGGAGCCACATAGTCAGCAAGAAAACAGCTAAACGGGTGAATAGAAAAACCAAGACTTGGCAAGAACTTCAAACAAATTGCGCATACGCACAGTAGACAGTGTACCATATCAAGTGAGGCAGTATTGAAATAGACACCTCGAGACGCTCAAATTTATACGGCAATAAGCATAAACAGTGACTTTCGATTGTTAACACACACGAACAACATATGCTAAGTAAATATTGAACCGTAAATCGAGTGATGGCTAAAGACATTTCTAGGTATACTCGGGCGTGTGTGTGCGTGTGTGTGCGCATATATGAGCACACATATATTTGTAGCTGTTTGACAATTTGAAAACATTTATCAGTGGCTGCCCTCGTCGCCCCCGAGGCACATAATCATTAATTTATGCATCAATAGCTGACAATATAAGTCAATGGGTCGTCTGGGGCCGCCACCCGGCGCGTTGGTAAGTGAAAATAAATCAGCATCCCAAATTGCCGCACGTAAATAAATGTCTTAGGCACCCCTCGAACCTGTTTAGCACCCACGCTGCGTATACTCAATATTTGATGCGATTCAAAAATAACAACAAATTAGTGTCGTAGTCTCGGCTGAATGTGAATAAGCATTCTTGGCTTGTTTTACATGATTTAAATTAATAGAACAAGTTTCGAAAAATGCCAAATTGTTTACTATTTATTTGTTTTCATATTTTACATTTAGTTTAATTTTCCAATTTCCAATTATACCTACAAAAATGATTAACAATTTTTCATTATTCTTCAGCGATCTGCAGCACAACCTCATCACGCACATACACAAGCGCGCCTTTGCTAATCTGACGGCCATTTTGGATATGTAAGTATACTGTGAATAACGTTAAACATGAAACTGACGCTAATCATGAATTATGGCTCCACACTAATTAGCATAAGAACAGTCAAGTTATATTGTCCACACAGCGATGGTTAATGAACCCGTTGAGCAACAAAGAGACCAAGCACACTAAAGCGAACTTCCTCATAAAGAACGAGAGTTTAAAAGTTTTCCCTTGTTGAAAAGCTAAACAAGAAGTCCATAAAATGCATATGATGAGAATTTATTAGTTTCTTCATCGAGTATTTATTATCTATTTAGTAGACAAAGATCCCACATAGTAGTGCTTTTATAACAATAGCTATGAGCTTTAATATAACATATATTGGCGTCTTTATAGTTTTCACTTTCCTCTTTTATAGCCCGCTAGCACGCCTACTAATTTGCTCACTTAATATTGAGCATATAAAATGAACAGGAATAATAATATTTGTTCTATCTGTTAGAGAGTGTGTTGTTGTTGTTGTGGCTCATAAAACTGAGAATCATGATGAAAGATCTGTCCATTCATTTTTACGTCAAGACTCAAAAAATCTTTTAATAATACTGTCCGGAAATCTCTCCTCCTTTTTATACCCTTCGACCATTGAAAATGGTCAAAAAAGGGTATACTAACGTTGTGCAAATGTATGTAACAGGCAGAAGGAGGCACCATAAAGTATATATATTCACAAGCCGAGTCGATTGAGCCATGTCTGTCTGTGTTTTTTTTTTCATTTTAATGTTAGGAGTATTTGGCAGCCCTGGTATCAAGAGAGATGAAAGAGTACGAACTCTTTAGTTGTACTTTAAAATATAGATTTCCTCGAGAGTTACTCTAAACGTTTCATAATGTTTTATGTGCCTATCGCCTCGCAATCCTAAGATTACTGTGGTTCAATCTCTTTAGCTTCGAGTCCCTGCATAAATATGTATATCAATATCACATTTAATAAATGTCGTCGCCGGCTTGGTTCATCTACCAAGTCTGGCAACTTTCTGTGGTGTTAATAAATTCACAAACACATACACACCCACACTTTCCCCCTCGCTTCACACACTTGACCAAAATTGACATACATGATATTTAAGAAAATGTATTTGATGCATTTGTATCTCTTTTGGGACGCGCGCTGTCTGCGCTTTGACTTTCTGCCAATCTGGGGGAGGGAGGGGAATCGATGCCTTCAGCAAATAAACAAACAGTATTATGGGCAAATAAAAATGCAAATAAATTTGTATTTTATGCGAAAACAATTTCGCCAAAGCATCGCCCGATGGACATCATCACCCGTCGCTGGCTTTGGCTCTAGCTTGGCCATCGTACATAATGAAGGAGTTTATTGAAATTGGCGCTGCCCCTCTGGGTCGCATTGCTCATTGTGTTGTCCCTAAAGTCTGCAAGTAAAATCCTTTGAAATCGCTAACCTGATGATGTTGCTCATATTATGCGCTCTCATGTGTGTGTGTGTGTGCATATGTGTGTGTGTGTGTGCATGCAAATAATGCGCCTGCAAGCGTGCTGTGAATTTTTGAGCAGTCCGAGTTCATAAAACAAATGTGACTTTTATGGGACTACGTTTTGTAGCTCTCTTCCAGTTACGCATCTTAATATCAGTCACATGCGTGTATGTGTTCGTTTTCCTTATCATGCAGCTCACATTTCTGCTGAGTTGTTGTTTACTTTGTCCAGCCGCCGTGTTCCTTCCCCGGTGGGAATTACTTTTCTACTTTTGTCCGTTGCCATAAAAAATCGCTGCACTAATTTGATTTCTCATCGCTGCTTGCCGACTTGATTTAGCATTGTTTTTGTCCTGTATATATGTAAAATATACAGGGTGCTCCGGGCTCCAGGCCCTGCGTCAGCAATGACGTTAATTGCGGCCAATGAGCGTAATCCCCGACTGGCGCTTATGAGTCCATTGCTCGCGAAAGGATTCATCGCGGAACGTGCCATTTCTACCGATTTCCTAATACCAATGAATTACTTTTGTGCAAAGTACTCAGCAGTAGTTGTCTGACTCGTTGGGGTAGCTGGCAAAAATTGTAAAATAAATAATACAAGTTAATAAATAATCTATACTGGAACAATGATACATGAACTTATGAGCAATTTAAAACTGTTCCATTTTAATTGTAAGTAAAAAGTAAATGCTTAAAATAGATAAGAGGAAGATAAGATAATGTGATTTATATGCGTTATAAAAGACTTTGAAAGATGAGTTTAAAGACAGTTAAAAAGGGCAGCAAAAAAAATGTTATGATTTACATTTTAACACAATATAATGGGAAGGACACGCTATACATACAATGTAACTCAAATGTTAATTTTGAAACAATTAAAGAAATAAGCAAATAATTTATAAAAAGGATTTTAATTTTATTAGTCGGATGATTCTATAATGAAAGTGAATAGAATTGTCCTAAAAGTAGATATACATTTAACATTGAACTAGTCTAATTTCATGTCTGTCGAATGTTATACTCTTTTGCAGTGCACTATGGGAATAAATTCAATTTTTTTGGTATTTTTACAATTTATAAATTGTTTCAAATTTAAAATAATATATATATTTTTGTTTAACCACATTTCAAACTACTTAAAAAATATTTTTGCTGATTTTTACCGCCTTCAACAAAAGTTCAATTATGGATTAAAGTTGACTAAATTGTTCTACAAATAAAATGCAAGAGGACCGCAACTCGATCGAAAGAATGTCAATAATTTATTGTTTATATATTTTTATATTTATCTATATAAAGCGGACGTGGATAAAAACAAAACCGAAATTCAGTCTCTATCTTTAAAATTGGAGTTAATGCCGAAAAAAAACGAAAAAAACTTTTTGCCCACTGTGCAGTGTTATGAAGTGTTATGTTAACGTATGAAGACTTCAAACATTTTCCAAATTATTGACTTTATAATTATTTGTATCTTATAATTCAATTCTGTACGACAAAGACTAAGCCACATCAACTGCAGCCTTCGGTCAGGTTTCCTAAATTCTTCTGTAACTCAATTCCAATTGAAAGGGCATTCGATGAGTCGTTGTTCAGTTGGTGCTGTAAACGCATCTATTTGACATGTTGTTAAGTGCCCATTGACCGTGCCGTTTGCTTCATAACTTGTGTTCACCACTGCGTTTCATTCTCTATGTGTGTATGTGTGTGTTTGTTTTTTCAGTACGTGAGCGCGTGCCGTCTGCACTGACGCATTACATTGGCAACTTTCGTGCAATGGCAGCCACAGAGCGAGTTGAGAGAGCTAAAGGACACGTGTGACTGTCTGTGTCTGGTAGTGTTTGTGTGTGTGTGTGTGCTGTCGCATTACTAGGCTATTTATTTTGGTACTTATTTATGAATGTGTTTTTTTTTTTATTAATTAGAGTGTTCATAGGATAAAAAATCTTGACAGACACCGTCCTAGTGACGGTAGTGTGGGACCCGCACCCACTAAAAAACCTCTAAAGAACACTCCCCCTACGGCTCGTTTGTGATACCCCTTGCGGAACCACTCCTGAAGTATAAATCTTCGCAAGGGGCCGAGCATAGCCCTGTGGTGGCTCTACCTGGTTGTTGGGTGCTGCGAGGAAGAGTTACGCAGTCTTTCTAGCCTACGCTGCTCTACCATAATGCACACACACATACTCCTAATACATTCCCAGTTTTCTGGGGTCTCTATCATAAGCCCTACAACATTCTCTGGACTTATATCTACTCCTAAGCGTCTGTTGACGATTTCCCGTTGGCCTGCATAATAAGGGCAGTGGAAGAAAATATGTTCCACAGTCTCATCGTCTTCATTACAAAGGTAGCATACAACTTCAGGATCATGACCATACTTGTTCAGGTAGCGCCTGAAACAGCCATGTCCTGTAAGAAACTGGGTCATATAGTAGTCCACTTGTCCGTGGCTTCTTCTGATCCAAGTTTCTATATTCGGCACCAGTCGGTGCGTCCACCTCCCCCTGCTTGTTGCATCCCACCTTTGCTGCCAATCCCTAATTGGCTCACCTTCATCGTAGGTAATAGGGATTTGGCTGTGCCTCTTATTATATTGCGCTTGGTAGTCCTGCGCAGTCAAGTCAGCCGGCATTATACCAGCTAGGACTTGGATGGCATCACCGGATACAGTCCGGAAAGCAATTTATGAATGTGTGTATATGTGTGTGTGTGTGTGTGTGTGTGTGTTAGGGTCTGCAACTTGTTGCCCTGCTTTGCAAAATATGTTAATTGTTGTCTGAAATTATCGTAGGCCCAACAGCTGCCCAACTGCCCTCTGCTGCCCGAGTGCCATTTATACAGTTATTAAGTGGAGTATTTATGCCCTGGACGAACCGCACAAAGCCTGCTTTGGTTTCGATTTACATAAAAACAATCCCAAACGAGCCTCATTCCTAGGCGGGACTAGACTTTGGGACATATCAAAAAACAATTTATGCTTTAAGTAAAACATTTACTTTATGGATACTCCGCCCTCCTTCCAATGGCGCCTCTCCCAAGTGCAATGCAACTTTATAGCTGCCAAGCAATTACCAACTAGAGTGGGAGAGTGGGGGCGTGGCATATTGTCTTTGTGCGGCAAGCCATAAAACCAAACTGTCTTCAGTTGGCGCTGGCATTGATTGACCAGACAAGTGCAACGAATGTAGCTAACAACAACAACAACAATAACAACATCATCAACATCAGCTGCTGCACTTCACATCGTGCTGGGTCCGGTGAGGAAGGAGGAAGACGCAGTCAGTGTCAGCTAAAGACGTAGCTGCTGCCACTGTTGCTACTGCCATAGCTGCTGCTTCCCCACAGACCAGACGTCTGCACGCTGTCATGAATGATGCGCTTTTCCTGTGACTGACCAACTTACAATCCCTTCCCCCTTCCACTCTCAGACACTCTCCCAGTAGCTGAAACTCATTGTGCTGATGCGCACTTCGTGATTTATATTATGCTCACAGCTATTAAATAAGAATCTACATTATTATGTCTTCTCTTGAGCAGCGTGTGTGGGCGCTTTTATTGTGGAAAACTTTTTAAAGACCTCCTTCACATTTCAAAACACACAGACACACACATACAAACACATATTCATAGTAACATTGCCTTGAGTCGCTTTTATCTGCCGCGTATGTAGCCTCATTATTAGGCACCATTCGGCTTACACGGCGCATACGCAATCTTAGACTCACACAAACCTTTCTATTATGTATACATATGTACCATACATGCATTCTGTTTTACAGCCGCCTCATTGGCAATCCCATTAAGGAATTATCTGGCGAAATATTTCTGTATAACAAACGCCTGGATGCGCTGTAAGTACAAAGCACAAAGGTAGCACCAGAAATGGGGCAAGGCTAAGCTTGATTTAATGTACCGCAAAATGGAAGATGTAGTTCCATTTAAAAGCCTTCTCGACTAGAAAGACTTGCCCTGTTCAAACTTTAACGTGTGTGCTTACAAAAATATACAATAATTCCCCTTCAGCTCCCTGGCGCACATGCCGCTGCCCATCGACCGAAACCTTTTGGATGCTCTCAACGTGTCGTTCCTCAATCTTACCGGCATCCCCTATGAACGTATCGACTTTGATGCGATCAATAATATGCGAAGCCTACAGTACATTGTCTTCGATCGTTTCTTCTTCTGTTCGATGACACCCAAAGTGCTGATGTGTGCACCGAAAACAGATGGCGTCAGTTCGTTTGAGAACCTGCTGAGCAAGCCCTCGTTGCGTTACTCCACATGGTGCATGGCTATACTATCCATAGTGGGCAACTTGATGGTGCTCTGGGGTCGTTTCATCTACCGCGACGAGAACGTGGCTGTCACAATGGTCATCAGGAATCTGGCGTTAGCCGATATGTTGATGGGCTTCTATCTGGCCATCATCGGGGTGCAGGACTATCGCTATAGACATGAGTACCATAAGTAAGTTGTATAATGCAGATTGGCAAATATGATAATACCTCCCCCATTCTGTAGAGTGGCCCACGAGTGGACCAATTCGTGGCAGTGCATAGTGACGGGCACATTGGCAGTCAGTTCCTCGGAAGTGTCTATGCTGATACTGGCCTTCATGTCCCTGGAACGTTTTCTACTCATTGCTGATCCTTTTCGTGGCCACCGCAGCATCAGTCTGCGTGTCATCTACTTCTCCTTGCTTTGCATTTGGCTGACGGGAGTGGGATTGGCGGTATCTCCGGTATTAATCTGGAATTCAAGCACTAAATATTATGGCAAGAGCTCGGGTACCTGTTTGCCACTGCATATACGCGAGGCCTTCTCCCTGGGCTGGCAGTACTCAGCGATAGTGTTTCTGGGCATCAATTTGATGCTGCTGGTCATGATTGCGCTGCTCTATACAGCTCTGCTCATCTCAATTTGGCGTACGCGTAGTGCCACGCCCCTCTCACTGCTGGACTGCGAGTTTGCGATACGTTTCTTCTTCATTGTTCTAACCGATGTGTTGTGCTGGGCACCCATCATAGCCATGAAGATCTGGGTATTCTATCAATACAGCATCTCGGACGATGTCTATGCCTGGCTGGTGGTCTTCATTCTTCCCCTCAACTCCGCTGTTAATCCACTACTGTACACCTTTACCACTCCCAAGTATCGCAATCAAATATTGCTGCGTGGCTGGAAGAAGATAACGTCGAGAAAACGTACAGAGACGGGCCATGGCAATGGAGCCACAACCACAACGGGCACTGCAACTGGCTCCTCACAAAACCCAGATGACTCCACCACAATGATAGGAAACAAGGCTCTGCCACTGGCATTATCGCTTGGCCATTAGGAGAAAACTTCTCGGTGCCAAAAAAACAGAACAAGGGACTACTATCCCTTTATCTACAATATAATACCAATGTATACTCTATCCATATGAATGCATGTATATTATGTGGAACTATATGTTTGTACAATGTATGTCTATGTATGTGCATCCAAGTCATTGTTAACCGAACAAAACATGCGTGAAATACATTAAATGTGATATTTGTACAATATGCGTAAATTTATTTAACAGATATTTGCCGCCATCAGTAAAATAATTCATTTATATTAACAATCATTGATTTCTAGAATGCATCGAGAGCATACTCTATTAGGGCTTCTTTGGAAAAACTAGTGATGGTTTCCATCGTGAGATCTTAACGATCGTTACCGTTTACATTCGCTTTTACAGAAAAATTTTTTTAATACCAGCATTATTAAATTAATAATTAATAATAATAATCATCATTCAATAGTTAATTTCAGAAGCAATAAATACGTATATTGGAATCAGATAGTGCTATAAATAAATATATTCCGCAACTCATCACAATTTGTTTTTTAAAAAAGCTAAATGGACAACACTGTTTCATATTCTGCTTGAGAACATAAAAATCGTTTATTATCGCTTACCTCCACTTGCACTCGATAACGATAACTATTTAGAAAAATATTTTAGGGTAACACTGGTACCGACTTATGTTGTGACATTCCATCGGAAATTTAAATCCCTAACAAGCCAACCAATAACTGAAATGGAAATTTTGCTAAGTACAACTCCAAAAACAGATTTAGTGCATCCAGAAGATGCACAGTACATTTGGCTGCCGTTTGCCGTTGTAGTGGGAGTTTTTGTACTCGCTGGCTTGGTAAATTGACTTTTACTTTCTTATCTGTATTGATATTTGTTCAACTGCATTTCTCCTTATTTACATACGCATGCATCTGAAAAACTACCTTAGGTTTATGTAATGTCACGAATCCGCGGACCACTTCATTGTTTTAACTTTAAGCGTAGAAATGCCACGCGTAATGGCTACACCAGTGTCGACGAGTGCGATTCAGATGTCTCGATGGCAGGCGCAGGTGATTTGGAGGAGAGAAGTTCAATAACATATCTACTCGATGCACGCCTGCACATAGAATCAGTGAGTGCAAGGAATTATACAGATATCGTAAAATATTTTAAATTGATTTAATATCACAGCAGAGTCCAGCAAACCGGAGCCGAAGAGAAATTACAGGACCCGACATCCCCTTGCTTACTTAATATGAGTTTCACAAAGAGGAAAGACAAAACTACAACATTAGAATAAATAGCATTTTATATATCTACATACATTTTCATTTTATTGTCTACGTTATTTGCTTTGTTCAAATTGAAACTTCTTTCGGACTTTTGTACAATTATAGAAATTAGGCGCTCCAGTAAGGTGTTACGAATCTGCGTTAGTTCCGGACAACAGACGTGTTGTTAAATCATAGAACCCAAAAAAGAAAGCACCACCAAGTGTTATCCAGAGTACACGCGGCACAAATCCAGCAAAGAGACTGAGGGCGTAGATAAAATAAATGATGAATCTATAAAAAAATACATGAATAACTATTTTGTTTACCCGCCGATTCCGCGTTCGATGTAAATGCCATGTAGAATGCTGAGAACATTGCGACGGCGAGTCAGGCTGTCCGCTAGCATAATGCGTGTTTTGACCACATCCAGAGGAGTAGTCAGTCCAGCAGATATTCCTCCTGCGACGGCACCGCACAGTGCAACCGATATCGACGTGGACTCGTAGCCTGTGACCGGCGTCCACTGCAGCTTAAAGTATTCCCACAGTGGAAACTGTATAAGACTAAAGGGTATTTCTCGCATAATTGTTGAGCCAAATCCTCGGTAGATACCCCGCCTTAGGCCCTCGGTGCGATAGGCGCGCAACAGTATTTGCAGTGCGGTCTGGTGCTGTTTGTTGCCCAGCAGTGTCTGAGAACGCTGTTTGGCAATCTCCACAGGCACACGAATGAGGCAGGCGAGCTAAAATTGCCATCGATTAATTTTATAAATATTAATTTATAATTTAAATTTCATTTACCACTTCAGCTGCAGACGCCGCTGCCATGTGTACGTAGGGTGAATCTTTGGTGTTGCTGGCCGAGCTTAGCAGCTGCTTGCCACATTCGTAGGCACAGAAGAATAACGCAGCCGTGGGTGCACTTCCGGCAGCAGCCGGCGCCAGGCCCTTGTATATACCACGGAAACCGCCGGCGCGCCAGAAACCCAATTCGCTTTGTAATCGTGTCTTTATGGTATCGATGGGAAACAATGCAATGTCTACAACAATTCCAGCCACACCACCTGCCTGTAAAGTGTGAATATAAACAATAACAATTGATGGAATCGCATTTCATATTTTTACTTACGAAAAGCGCATGTAGAAAATTCAATTGTGCAACGTGCTCAGGCATATCAATATGCATGGGGATCGCCGCGGCAGGCGCAAGTTCTGCTGCCATTTCCTTTAATTTCTTGGATATTAATTTCGTGCTATTATGACCACATGCCAGTTGGTTTTATTTAAAAACAAACTAATGCCAACGCGGTTGTTAACGTAACCGAACAGACGACGTACATACAAACGCATGTACAAGGTTGAAGGCGATACCGAGTCTTGCATACCCTTGTTCAACTACATGTGAGTAAATGAGGTAACGATTCCATTATATTTACCCAAACACGAATGGTTAAAGTAGTTTCATTGTAATTTACAGTCTTTTTCACATTTTAACAGAACATAAATATTTTTAATGTATTTAATTTCGAATTTGGAATTAATTATATACACATTAAATGAAGGGAACATTTGTGACATCACGGCCGATTTGGACAGTGCAACCCATTCGATAGTTTGCCAACTGCATATATCGATAATGAAATTGGATTCGATTCGCGAACATATGATTTTGCGTTCGGCCGTGCAGCAGCATAAAAATAGTTGAAAGGTTTTACACGCCAGCAACATAACAAAAGGCAAATAAGTCCAAAATCGCAACATGGCCATCCGCTTAACACAGAGATTGCTGCAGACACAGACGCCGTTCCTGACACGCGTAAGTTGCAGTCGTGGGTATTGGCCAGTTTCTTGATTGCCCAAGTAAACGGGTGGTAGTAGAAATTACATAATGTCTTGCTCGCGGCAGACTGCGGAAGTTATCCGGATAATATATTTGATGTCTACTTTTTAGGGTTATCCGCTGCTCGTGACCAAAGAGAAGACCGAGGATGTGGCACACACCAAATCGGCTCTACAAAAGAAACTAACGGTACTCTTTTGAGGTTATATACTTTTACATATAGATGCTTGAATATCTTTACCCGATATGGTTGCAGGGCACGGATATACCCTCTGCTCAATATGGTGGTCGCCATGGTGTCACCATGCTGCCCGGCGGTGGCATTGGTCCAGAACTGATGGGTTATGTCCGTGAGATCTTTCGCTACTGCGGTGCTCCCATTGACTTCGAGGTAATCGACATTGATCCATCCACCGAGGGCAATGACGATTTAGAGTACGCGATCACCTCCATTAAGCGTAACGGTGTCGCACTCAAGGGCAACATTGAGACAAAATCGCAAAGTCTTACCGAAATGTCCCGCAATGTGGCCATCCGTAATGAGCTGGATCTCTATGTGAATGTGGTGCACTGCAAATCGTATCCCGGGATTCCTGCCCGCCACAAGGATATCGATATTGTGCTTATCCGCCAGAACACAGATGGTGAGTATGCCATGTTGGAGCACGAATCTGTGCGTGGCGTCGTCGAGAGCATGAAGGTGGTAACCGTAGAGAATGCCGAGCGTGTGGCACGTTATGCCTTTGAGTACGCGCGCCAAAACAACCGCAAACGTGTGACTACCATCCACAAGGCCAACATCATGAAGCTGTCCGACGGTCTGTTCCTCGAGGTGGCCAATCGCGTTCACAGGGAGTACCCAGAACTGCAGCACAATAACATGATTATCGACAACACCTGCATGCAGGCCGTATCGAATCCCCATCAGTTCGATGTCATGAACATGACCAACTTGTATGGCACCATCGTATCAAATGTGATTTGTGGACTGATCGGCGGTGCAGGTCTGATCTCTGGACGCAACTACGGCGATCACGTAAGTCAAGAGTAGTAGGCTTGAATTTCGAATTAATTTTCGTTATATCTGATTCCATTCTCTTTCTTAGTATGCTGTCTTTGAACCTGGCACCCGTAACACGGGCACTGCCATCGCAGGCAAGAATATCGCCAATCCTGTTGCCATGATTAATGCTAGCATTGATATGTTGAATCATCTAGGACACACCGAGCACGCCAAGGTTATCTATGACGCCACCTACCAAACGATTGTGAATGATGCCATACGCACACCAGGTAATTATACAAAATCCTTTGTAGAATCCGCATTGTTAGTCTTTATCTCTTTTACCCCACAGATTTGGGAGGTAACCACAGCAGTACCGACGTGGTTGAGAATATACTCAAGGTCTTGAGTACCAAGCGTGTGAATTGGTAAAATAATTAACCTGTATTTCAGTTATCCTACATGTTCTGAGAGCGTTGCAATTGCGTGGTCTCTCTATTTTATTTAGTGCTGTATTTAGTCTTATAGAGAATATGTGTTATTTTTTCGCTTGTCCTACCAATCTTTTTCTTCACTGTTAAAGCTGTTACCCTTGCTACGCCCCATCTGTATTATCTATTATTTCATGCTCTTTTGTATTATTTTTATTTTGTTCTCCACTTCAACTTGAACAGAACTGTAAGTGTGTTATACGTAACTTAGCTAAGCGAAACTTGTTGAATAACCACAACTGTTTCTAACAGATATCACAAGAAAACAACCTCACACAGATAACACCAGTAACTAACACTAACAAAGAAACGTAATATTGTTTTGGTTTAAGCTAAATTTGTTGTATGTATCGTAAGTAGTATTCCCGTAGTGCTCAAACACCCCGCACACACACACATCAAGTATACACCCACACACGTACGTAGTAGCTGCGCCGACAACCATTCGTTACCTCTTGAATGTATAACAAACGATTTATATGTACAAATCTAACCGACATATTTACATCTATTTTTCTACTCCCCGAATCCATGCTTAACCTCGTCCCACAGGCCACATGGGAACTATTTCAACCAAAGTTAGGCAAGCAAAAGATAAAAGCCTTACTAAAACCAAAAAAAATAAATGATAGAAAATGCAACAACTCATGAAAAAGAAACCAAAATTTATATTAACCCACAACTAAGCCAATCAGAGTCAACTGTTATACAGCCTTTGTTTATCCCACGCGTTCTAATGTGATGTCAAAATACAATTAAAAGCAATCAAATTAATTCGATATATACATAAAAATGGTCAAAATTTGCGCTGCTTTACCAAAAACAATTACTCCCCGCCCTGCCCCGGCTATATGTTATGTGTTGTGTGCACCTCCGATGTCCCAAATGTAATACGACAGGTAAAATTAATTTTAATTGACTTTGAATTTTGAATGAAAAATATTTTGTCGATTTTATACTAATTAATTTTTGTATAATCTATTTCACAGATCCTCTCGCGTCAGCGCTCTTCAAAATTCTGAGCCTTTGATCCTTTTTTGACACTTTATTTTTTAACCCATTACGTATTTGTTAACCCTAAGCAGAACAGTCGATAGCAAAAGCAAACAGTCTCTACTATTCAAGAATTTCAAGTTCGTTTTGTAGCCAAAATGAAAGCTACCCTAATAATCCATCATTTACTTAAGTGCATACAAAATTGTAAATTAATTTTCAATGAACGATTATAATATTTTAAATCAAGTAAATTCAAACAAAATGTATTATTCTGTTCGAATATTTATTAATAAACTAGAAAACAAAGAGAATCCCATTACTCTGAGCAGTCTTGGAAACTACAATATTATGATTGCTCAAGTACCCTGCAATAGTCGGATACATATATTCGATATTGATGAATAAAGACATTAAACAATTTGGAAAACTGCAATCAACACTGAAGAAGTTTGACTGTATTTTAATTTTATCTTCCAAAATATAATACGAATCTGAATAATAAAAACTCCATCACTGATTCTTTGGGTTCACCGATTTAAATTGACATTCATGAACTGTGTTCAATAAGAATTAATAATTACAAACGATTATATAAGATTTCCAATTAATTGATGAAGCTTAAGCTGTTTCAATTGCGGAACTATTTTACTTTCAGTTAGAGTACGGAGTGAAATAGAGTGGGGAAACTTCAATCTGAAGTACTCCGGCGTTCGATTGACTACAATGAACAGCTCAAGATGTATCACGTAGAACATTTTGGATTTATAAAACTTAGTTAAGATTTGCTCAAAGATATTATATAACTAATAATCTTAAAAGCTTGATTATTGTACAACATAGCATACAAAAGTTTCCTGCATTGTGCCCCATGATCAGTTTTCTGTTTAGATATGGAATCCGCGTTAGAAACGATATCAAATGTTGGATTTTCCAAAATTCCAATTGTATGGATTTTAAAGAAAGTATACTTTTCACTGAATTTAAAGAAACACACTTCCACGAATTACGGTCAGGTCATTTGTTTACTAGGGGTAAGTTTTTTTATTTCAGCTTAAAAAAACGGTGACAGAGAAATCAAGAGACCTTCCACAGCTAGCAGCATCTTAGAAGCGCAACTTCTGGAAGAACCACTTGTTCTTGCCCTCCTTGTACACCGACTCGAACTTCACGCGGGTCTGGAAACGATGGGTCTTGCGCTTGACGGGGTCCTTCAGGTCCTTGGGCGACAGCTTCTCGAAGCTGATGTCGTGGGCCGTGTAACGGGTCGGCATCAGATGGTTGTAGTTCAAGCTCTTCAGGAAAGGCTTGACCTTGGACTTCTTCTTCAGCTTGTTCTTGCCCATCTTCTTGGTTACCTTGCGTGGGTACCTGTCGATGCCCGCAACGAGTGCGTGACCGAAGGGCTTCTCGGGGGTGCCATCGTCGGAGGTCTTGACGATGATAGCCTTGCGGCCAGCGTAACGTCCACTAAGGACGATTACGATCTTGCCCTGTTTCATAATTTTCCTCATTTTGGCGGCTGTAGTGTTTCCATCGGTGTTGTTGTTGTGGTGGTGTGCGTGTTTGTGTGTGATGACAGCAACGTTGAGAACATGTAAAATAAACAATTAGGAAATACAGAGAGTTAACACAAATGTTTTAAACAGTATATTGGTTTTATTTCAACAATCACTTTAACAAATAACGCTCAAATTAATCGCACATTCAATTATTAAAACTATTCCTTGATTTCTATTTTGTTTTGTTTGGTCATTTTGACAATTAGTTTTTGACACTAATTTAAGTGATTGCTTTGCAATATTTATATTCAGACATAGTTCATATTTTTGTTATTTAATTTACACCCAAAATAATTGGCGTTGTTTTGTTAATTCACTAAATTATTACGATTTTATATTGGAAACAAATTGTTCGCGAACTTACAGGTCTGTTCGTTGACCGGAAAAGAAAGAAAAGGATGACAGCTAAAGTGGCAGATTGGCGCACGTTCGGGGCTGCCACTATGTTTTTAAGTACACATTTCAATGATCTGGTAACTTTATTCATTTATTGCGTTCACTATACTCAACAGTTGAGTAGAAGTTGTAGCACAATTTGAGCACTAAGCATCGATGCTTAGTGAATTGAGAAATAATTTACAAATAAAAAGGCATAGCGTCATAAGTTCGTCGCCATAAGTTTGCCCAGTACTTTTGCCAGCGAAATTATGTCGTTTTTTTCTGGCGAACTTCGTCGTTCTGAAACTACTCTCGGCGATCTTATGACGCTTAAAACGACATTAGTGAGCCAAGATGAAAACGACATTATTCCGCGGTTGTATAAGATCGCGCGAACTTCTGTCGTCTAGAAGCGATTTATCTCCGCCAGAAAAAAACGACATAATTCCCCCCGTTTTACACTCATGGTCAGAGTAATATGATAGGTATGAAAAAAGGCCGTTCTCGAATAATCAATGTTAATTTGAGTAAAGGTTCAATAGGTGTCCCGTCTTCGATTTTGTTTACATTTTTTACTGATAGGGCTATATTTTTCATGATTTTAGGTGAAAGAATTATTTGAAAAAATCGGTGACGCAGGCAGCTAATTAATCTTTACCAAAATATTTTATTTTATCATACAATTTGTTACGGACTGCTGTTTGTCAGTAGGGCCACGCCAGATAGCTCAGCAGCACTTGGGGAGGGGTTTTTCCTAAAGCCCTGCAGTCCGCACCAAAATATCGATAGTCATCGGTATTTACACAAAAGATGCATCACTGACAAAAGGTAAACAAACCAATATGCACATAAAATACATATTTTAATACATTTCAATTCATTTACAGGCACAAACTACTCTACGAGGGACAAAAGACAACAACAACAGCCATTGGTGACAGCCAAGTCACCGCGCACCCACCCAACTATGTGATGCTCCTGCTCTGGAGTTTCGGAGCATCGCCCAAATCGTCAAGCCCGTTCCTGGCCAGGCAGGGAAATTATATGCCTGCAGGAGAAGACGGGCCTGCGGCAGCTGAGATGGACGTGCTGCTACAGATGTGGCTGCTGCTGCTGCAGATCTTGCCGGCGCTCGTGTTCGTCCTGCACAGGAGGTGCACTAAGGCTCTGGCGGACCGGTAAAAAAATACGGCTGCTGGCGTGGTCATATATGTATATTTATATATATATTTTATTAAATAAAAATAATAACTTTAAATAACGAAACTACCACACGCACTTATTATTATGCAGAATTTATCTGCGCCGACCGCTCGCTCAAATGCTACTGAGCAGTCGGCCGGCCTTAAGAGTAGTGCTGCGAAAACATCGGACGACTATCGATGTTATCGATGCTGTGTTGCCTTCGATGTACATCGATGTTTATATTTCGATGTTTTCGATAGTGTCCAACACTTATCACGTTACGTTAATTTGTTCTTTCAAGAGCGAATCTATGCATAAGCAAAAAGGCCGATTAGGTTCCGTTACTTTTAGCTTCAAACATTCACGCTGCAGGCGCAATTCTGGTTTCAACATGGACAAATTTTTAGCAAGTGCACAAAAAGCCAGTAAGTTAGTTTGCGAATTCTACGTACATACGTACTTTTTCATGTCTAGCTTTCGAAAGTATTGTATTGGAAGAGGGCGATCAATCTCCATGCAGCTCAAGTAAAAATTTAAAATTTGGGAGATCCAAAGTGTGGGAATTCTTCAAAAAGATGTCGGTGAGAGAAGCCAAATGCATTATATGTGGAAACATTTATAAGACAAGTGGCAATACTACAAACTTGTCAGATCATTTAAAACGAGTTGACCCAAACACAAAACTTGTGGATGTTTCTAAGCAGATTGATAGGATTGACGTATTTCTTACACCTTCCAAATACGACAACACTTCCATTCGAAAACAGGCTTTAGACAAGCACGTGGCTAACTTTATTGTATCCGACCTTCGGCCATTTTCGGTTGTAGAAAACAAAGGATGTGTTTTATTTTCTTTTTAAGCTTTGCGGCTTATCAGTTAACAAATATAATTCGATGTATCGATATTATCGAGGTTTTTAGGCAAAACCATCGAAATCATCGAGGTACGCAAACATCGAGGTTTTCCCAACACTACTTAAGAGAGATGCTGGCGGTCATATGCCTGGGCATTCGGGCATCTGCCGACGGTTCAAACGGCGCTTGACAAAACGGGAACCTTGGGTCAACGACCGATCTGGCTGTTAACAGACCCAAGGCCTTGATTAGTAGAGGTGGGGAAACATCGATGCCAATATCGATGTCATCGATGTTTTCCAAGCATCGGTAACATCGATGTCAATTTTGCTTACATCGATGATACCAAAATTCGTGGTAAAACGTAAAACGTGGAAATTGTAAGTATCCAAATTAACTTAGGGGAAAGCAAATTCAAACGGAAAATGCGACCCTTTGCAATACTGGAAGGAAGGATCAAGTGCATATATACTATTTTCGATTATGTTCATGTTTTTTTGGATGAGTACTGGAGACAGAGTGCTGAAAACTCTCGTATACAAAATTTTATGTGTGCCGGCTTCGTCTTGTGAGTCTGAGCGGGTATTCAGCTAGGCGGGCCAGTTGATCTCTGACAGGCGAACAAGACTTTCTTCAAAAGTGATAGACCAATTACTGTTCCTAAACAAAAACAATGATCTCAATGAAGTTTAGGTATTGTTTTGTCTATAAAAAAGTTTTTTTCCAAAACATCGATGTTTCATCGATAATTAACTCTAAAAACATCGAAAACATCGATGTCCGCAGACATCGATGTTTTCCCACCTCTATTGCTTAGGCTCGCACTGCTTGCTCCGTTAGCAGATGTTGCTCATACCAAGGCAGCTGTGTTCATCGATATATGTCTATCGACACTCGAAATGGACACAGCCGATTCGCAGAATGCAACAAATTTAACTAAAAATAATGAGAATTATTCACAAATTATAAGACAATAAAAACAAAAAACAAGAATTGGTTATCAACATAATTATATATATATCAATTGCAGCAGATGCAGAATTCTAACGATTATAATATTATTATGTGATATTAAGGTATGGTGAAATACGCGCGATTTTTTTCAAAAATTTTTTGCCTGTAGCGGTTTATATCTCACCTCTTTGAATTTATTTGTTTGGGAGATTCTAATTGCTTGACCATCAACAATGGCGCTTATCTACCAAACAAGGACGACATATCTCCGCGCGGAATTATGTCCTTTGTACCGATATACGGGCAGATGCCATTGTTTTGCTCTGGCAGCACTTGGGGAAAGCATAATCAAATAAAAAATGCGACACTTTGAAATACTGGAATGTAAGATAAAGTGCATATATACAATATATTCGATTATGTTAATGTTTTTTAGATGAGTACTGAAGACAGAGTGCTTAAAACTCTCGTATGCAAAACTTTATGTGTGCCGGCTTCGTCTTGTGAGTCTAAGCGGGTATTCAGAAAGGCGGGCCAGCTCCGACAGGTAAACGAGACTTTCTTTGAAAGTGGTAGAGCAATTACCGTTCCTAAACGAAAACAATGATCCCAATAAAGTTTAGGTATTGTTTTGTCTAAAAATAATTAAAAGTTATTTTCCCGAAGAAACATCGATGTTTTACTCTAAAAACATCGAAAACATCGATGACCACAGACATCGATATTATCCCACCTCTAGGTGATGTGGATGCGATGCGGCTTAGAGGTGGGGAAACATCGATGCCAACATCCATGTCATCGATGTTTTACTCTAAAAAGATCGATGCCCGCAGATATGTGTTCTTTGCTTAGTGATGGTACATTGCATCAATGTTAACTGCTTATCGACTGGCCGCCACAAGCAGTTAATCAAGTAATCGAAACAAACTACAAGCACACTGATTTAAAAAAACGAATTTATTTATGATCAAAAATTCCATTTTTTTTTTTTCGTGTATTACAAATCACATATATATGTAATAGATTCTTGCTGTATGTACTGTTTTTGGTCGACATCTCATTGCCCCGTTAACACATTTACAAAAACTTGATACAACCGTTTTTATCAATTTTAAATGGGGTATAAAAACATTAAAAATCCATTAAATTGCTTTTAGTTTTTAGTAAACCGTTAACATGAACGCAAGTCTCTCATTTGCATTGAGTACGACTTGTATGTTTGGCTTTGTGCTGATCTCTCATGGTGCTAAGGTATTGATCGAATATATTGTACATAACATACATATTTTTGAAAAAAGTAATTTGATATTGTTGCAGCTAAGAAATAGAGTTGAATTTACCAAGGTAGAATGTGTAACTCAGTTACCCGAGGTCCTCCAGGTCAACTGTAGCATCAATCGCACACTCAATAATGTCTCAGCTTTATTTGTGGATTTTAAACTCTCCCAAGATGTTTATAGTTCAAATGGGATATTCAGTTTGTTTTTTAAACATGGCAACAATTCCATTAAATATGATACAAAAAATATTGACTACTGTACAGTCTTGGCAAATATTCACGATCAATACTTGTTTCAAATGATTACTTCTGTAATCCGGAAAATCTCGAATATTCCGTTGAGTTGTCCATTTAAAAAGGTAAACTATGATCATAAATATGTTTGAACTACTAATTACTTTGATATTTCTACAGAATAAGATATACTACATACGAGGTTTTACAGCCGATACAAAGATAATTCCAAGTTATTTTCCTGAAATGTCTTTTCACTCTGAAATGACAATCAATTGGAATGGAAAATTGGCTGTGTGTTTTAAAACTTTTGGCCAGTTAAGGGGAAAGAGGTAAAATTAAACAACAATAAACAAAAACATAATTTTATCTACATAACTTTCATTTACAGCAACAAAGGTTAATGACAATTTAGACTTTACAGATTAATATTGACATTAATGAAAACTCTTTCCGCTTCATTGACACAAAAATAAAGTATTTATAAACGATAATTTAAAATGGAAATATAACATCGTTTAATTTTTTTCCACCATATATAGCACAATTTAATAAATTTGGGTCTTCGTTTTTTTTCTTATGTGTATGGGGTGGAGAGGGTGACTCAATTAGGCCTAGAATCGTTAGAATCATTGCGTGTTTAATCCAAATATTCAGTTGAAGGTGTTGAACTAATTAAAACTTGTTCTTTTGCAACAACTGTGTCATTCTCTGGCTTAAGGGATTTGTAAGCTTCACTAAAATTTTGTAAAGCCTGGACACAATCCAAACACATCAATGATTTTGTGCATTTATTAACCTTGGGGTTTGCTCGAATCTTTCGAATTTTAGCTTTCATTGATTTCGTTTTCAATTTTATAGATTTACTTGGTTTAGGGATAGCACTCATTCGGGGACGTCCGCGTGTCTGAAATACATAATTGTAACCTCTTAATAGATATACCATAAACAAGATGCAGATTAATAATGTTCCTACCATTATTTGCTTAGCTTGTGTCTTTGATTTTTTCTTCTTAGGTTGGGGTTTTGGTACTATGTTAATATGGTCTGCATTTAAGTTCATTGTATGCTCCAAAGCATAGTCCATGGAACCAGTGCAAGCCAGTATGCCCATTTTAGTCAGATTGGACAAAGACTCTCGAATAATGCTGTCCGACTGAGGGGCGTCATTGCAATGTCTCATCTGCATTTTCACCTGTTTAGTTATATCGTTCATGGAGACAAAACCCGCCTTTGTAGGTTGTAAAGTAAAAAGCGCCCTAAAGACGTGTTGATTCACTTTGTGTGGCACCACAAGTTGATCCATGTCGTTGATGAAAGTGCTTTGGGAAAATTTTCCTGTGAACAATGTGAGATGAAAGAAATAAGACTACTTGGATTTACAAGCTAAAACGAAGAAATTTTCGATTTTATTTGTAACAATTTTGCGAACATAAGTTAGGTGTTCAAGTTTCTGTATCGCTTATAGGATGTGTGTTCTAACATATATCGTTAAATCGTTTAATATATGGTAAACATATAATATATATTGATTTCTCTGAACTTTGATTTCTTCTATTTTACATTCTGTAAGAAGTTTTTTAATTTTTTTCCTTAGTTTTTATTTTTTGGCTTACTAAAATCTTCCATAAAAGTTTTTGCAGGTATATATGCAGGTAATTTGTAAACTGAAATTTGTATAATAATAATTTTTCATCAAGTAACTTGAGTTGCGGCGAGTCCAGTAGCCTTGTTGCTGGAATGAGGCTTCAAACTCGAACCGACTAAACCATAAATACAACTTTTATTATATAATAGTTAGTATGGTATGTGAGTGTCTGTTTGTGTGTTTATAAGTATTTATTTATATATATATAGTTGTATAGATAAATTGCCGACCTCCGATCGGGTTGTGGTCAGCGGAGTACTCTGTACTCCAGGTGGCTCTGCAACCAAAACGGGGTAGTCTGAATGCGTCTCCAAAGTGTGCTTGTTCGGAGCGACAAAACATTTCCAGAGCTGGTTTAACACAGACGGTACACAGTTATCGATAAACAACAGATATTTATCATCAACACCAATTCTTAATGTTATTTAAAAAGGGTCTTTTATGCTTCTTTCCTGATGTGTTGTTGTTGTTGTTTTCTTTATGTTGTTGTTGATGATGATGATGTTGTTGTTGTTGTTGTTGTTGTTGCTTTAGGCAGATCATGTGTGAAATGGGAATTTTGCTTTCAATGTGCTTCTTTTCTACTGACTTCTCCTTTGATTCAATTCATCTTGGCTATGATATCCATCGCATTATCTATTCGCTCTTCTGGTGAGTGATCAACGCATCGTCAATTTCCTCCTTCAGTTGATCCTTATCGCCCCAGCCCCAGGTGGCGTGAGTGCCATCACCGGTGCGCTTCACACGCTTCTTAATGATGTCAGGGGACACACTCTTCAGATCGTAAGCCCAGCCAATTTTGGCGAAGAAGTCAATGAAGGCTGTGGTCATGTTTAGCGAGTACTTGCCGAACTCAGCGGTCTTGTAATCCCAGGGGAACACATGGTGATAGTTATGCCATCCCTCGCCGAAAGCGAGCAATGCAACAGAAATGTTCTCCGAAGGATTGATGAACCTGAATATGCAGAGAACAAGTTGTAGACCCAGTTCCAAATAATCTCTCTCAGCTCTCAACTCACTTGTCATAGGGACGACCGCCAAACTTGTGGGCTGCGCTGTTCACCAACCAAGTGACGTTCAGAATGAAGCACCAACGGAACATGGTGGCCACAAACCAAGCGTTAACCAGAGTCTCGTTCCAGAAGTACATGGGAGCCAGAGTCGGCAGAATGAAGCAGGCCAGAGGCATCAGAATCATATAGTGTCTAGAAGAGAAGAACACAATAGTAAGTATTGCAAATTATATAGATTGATGAATATCATCGATCACGTACTTCTTTTGGAACATCAACACACGATCGGCACGCAGATCGGAAAGATCAACACCCTTTCCTTTGGCCTTCACCTCAGGATGCTTCTTGCACAGCAGCCAGCCAATGTGCGAGAAGAAGAAGCCACGAGTGGCATTGTGTGGATCAGCATCGGTTTCCGAGTACTTGTGATGCACACGATGATCGCGTGCCCAATGGAAGGCGGCATCCTGGAAGGCGACAGTATTGAAGATGACCAAGATCACACGCAGCGGCCACTTGGCCTTGTACGAGCGATGGGCCCACAGACGATGTGCGCCAGCCGTGATACCCAGTCCAGAGACAGCATACAGAGCAAAAGCTGTAAAATGCAAAAGAAAACAAATAAAATAATTTGAAAATAACAAATATATATATTATGTTTCCTAAAGATGTTCACGCGTTTTACAAACTAAACAATTTTTAATCGGAAGGCTCTTCGTTTTCTGGCTCTATTTGATATAAGCAGCCTTGCGGCTTAATCAGCATATCTTGGACATTGCGGATGGCGTAGTGAGTGCCATCAGTTTTGGTCGTGAGTACGCCCAGAATTGTTAGATTGCGTAGAGATGCCCGAATGGAGTCGTCTAGATGCGGCACTGGGTTCAGATTGCGCATGCTGTACCTGACTTGATGTTGTATATCCCCAATGGCTACATACTGATCATCTTCAGTATCATCGGCCAGGTAGCTAATGGCCTTCAGCACGTGTCGATTGACCTTGCGAGGTACCCGGAAATTATCCATATCTATCTATGATTTGTTTTTACTCAAATTGAACTTTTGTATCTATTTTCATATGTCAGTTTTGCCGAGATTTATGTTAATAAATTGGCTACTGAGATTCGTTTTTGAGAACTAGAGAGGATCAACGTTTCAACATATCATCCGATAATGTATATGCATAGACTTGTCTTTATGAATACATATACATATGTATATGTAAAGGCCCAGACCTCAGACCAGACTATGCCGATTGCGCGATATGACTTTGTTCAATGTTATCAGTGCCAAATTAGAAGTAAACAGCGCTGATAACCTTGCGATTGATATTCGCGGCACACGACAACGAGATGACAACAACATGGCCGCGCGTGATCTGAGGTTGCCATGTGGCTGCCGTCCCCCTCTATCTCGCTCTCTCTTCTCTTTCTTCGGTGGAACTTACCCAGCACGATAGTCTGCCATTTAGCCGATGTGAAGATTAGCCAGGCACCGTAGAGGGCGGCCAAGTGCAGATAACCGAAGAGAATTATGTTGCGCCAAACCAATTTTAGTTTGCGCCTGTCGGCCTTCTTCATAGAGACAATATCCTTAACCAATCCACCATCGATGGTCTCGGCATCGCACTCGAAGAGCACGCCCGTCGAGTCCTGCTGCAACTTGGTGGGATTCTGCTCCGACTCGGCGGCTGCTGTGGCAGCGGCGGAGAGTAGCGAGTCGGTAATCGACTGGCCTCCAGCGGTTGCGTTGGGCGGCATATTGTTGTTGTAGCTGAAAAGAGACAGAGAACATTAAATTTAAATTAGCCACAGTCAGACTGACAGACAGACAGCCGCAATTAGCGGGCCAAATTAGCCAAGCTGAACTTGACACGCTTTGGGTGCAAGACGACAGCGTAAGCGCACTATACTTAAAGACATTGTCGTACTTAGCTAGGTTTTTTATGTCTTTGTTTCTCTAACTAGACATTTAATTATTAAAGTGCTTTGTTGTCGTTAGTCAATTCGTGTTAATTGCCTGGCTAACGTCGCAATCAATAAACTCTCATGCATGTCCTTGTCGAAGGGTATCTCTGCCTGCTGCAGTCGCTTTTTTGCGTTGTTCAAATTGCCTTGCCGGCTTCCCAACAACAACAATAACAACAACGATAACAATTCATATGTCTATTTCACACCACACACATGCAAATAAGCAAAGGCTTTCGCTTCTATGTGTGTGCTCACACAGATATGGGTCACTGGGCGGCCTACACGAAGGCCAACCTACTCAGCGTTTGTGTGTGTGTTTGTGAGTTCTCGGTCATGGAAAATTCCGCGACGTGTATTTGCCACACACACACACACAAGTACGCAGGGAACAGCAAGAAACCACTAAACAATTTAAGCTAAAAGCTAATTTCATTTAAGCAAATTGATTTTCCAAAAAAAAGCAACAATTAATAAATAAATGCATTGTTGTCACAATTTATCTATGCACACAAAGTACAGTGCATATGTACCTCTACACCTGCACATACAACCATACAACGGCATCTTCATCTTTACCTTTACAATTACTCTGCGAACAAAGCTTGTTTCACACGGCGCAAGTGAGACGGACAACCTGCCAATCGGAGGTTAAGTTTTAAACTGTTGAGCACAAAATTCGCACAACAGCAACTCAGTCGCCAGCCGGCAGTTAAGAAGAAGAGCTTTCGCTCTCTCTATTTCTATCTCTCTCTCTCTCTCTCTCTTGCTGTTTTGCAAGCTCCAATGCGAGAGATAAATGTTTTTAGTGGCTCGCTGCCATTTATGGCAAATCACGAATGATACAAAAATATTTAATGTTACTCAGGGTCAGGGTTTTATTTTCTATCGATAGCCGGCAGGCAATTAATCAGGTGCAATAATCGAATCAACGATAGCTGGAGGGTCAATCGGGCAGTTCTTAAGGCTGATGAAATCCATTGCAACACGTCAGCTCTGAATGGCAACAACGGAAAAGGAGAAATGTATGTATGTAAACGTGTGTGTGTATGTATGTATAGAAACGTAAGTGTGTATGTATGTATGCGTTTGCATGTGTGTACTAACTACCCTGCCGGCGGCACGTATCTATACAAATGTATACAACAAAAAAAAAAAAACAAAACATTGAAACGTGAACCACGTGAATTAGCGTGCACAGAAAGTCGTACGATTCCTGTGCCAGACGCCACAAACGAAAGCAATACGGAGATGACGCAGAAAACTAACAAGAACAAAAAAATCAGTTAGCTTTCGACACACACATATTCGTATGTATGTATGTATGCTGATGTATGAATGTTTGCAATTCAGACGAATATTTACAAGAACAACAACAGACCAGCAGATCGCCGACCAAAAGCTTTTCTAATATAGCGCCATCTCAGGCCACGCCAACAACTGACTGCCTGTTCTCGCAGAAGGCGAGAGAGAGAGAATGCCTAACCAGAGCGCGGGAGCAACACAAGCCTGAAGAGTTTTATTCAAAACCGGCAATTTCTGCCTATACCGGCGAAATATATAAATACATAAGTATGTTTGTATGTATGTATGTATATGTAACTTTTGCCAAGTTTCCATGAAATTCACTGACTGATAAAAGCCTTATGCTTTGATTTGATATTGAACTTGAAATGCGTTGACGCAGTCTGCGCAGTGAGTGGGAGTGAGTAGTATATACAAACAATATACACGTTTAGTTATTCCTCTCTCTCTCTGTGTGTGTGTGTGTAAATAGAGAGCAGTCTTTCTCACCACCATTACCGGCATCACGTTGCAACTGCGTGGCATCAATTTGATTCATCTCGGTTAATTTCCTATTAATGTGTCTAATCTGACAATTGTGCTTAACAATTTGCACATCCAATTCGTTTATTAGCCCCCTTATTTACCATATTTAATTGCACATGCACATTGGACATACATATGTACATAACTGTACATACATTAGTACACCTGCTGCACTTTGTATGGCGTGTAAGTCAAAGTACATGTCGTTTTGTTGTTATACTTAATAGACTTGTTAAACCCATTCTACTAAACTTGGTCTAAGTTTGGATCTGGAGTTCATTAACCGCAATACATATTGATGTCGTAGCATAAAAAAACTAGAAGTAGTCAGCAAAATACCTATACACATGTGCATGAAGTAAATTAGCACTTTTTCGCAGTTCTTCGATAAACATATCTATTTAATATGCATTTTATTTGTTTGTATATCGTATACGATGTAAGCAGCAATAAGAATTAATATATGCCCATGAAATTCATTTATTATTCAGTTTCATACTTCAGGTTTTAGTATATCTCAACTCAAGAGACCTTTGAACACCACCTGAAGCGATATTTGAAATACTAGCTAGGGGTACCTGTGGTATCTTTCAATGTCTTAGACCTTCACCAAAAAGATGTTATGACCGTTAAACCGCACAGCCTTCGGAAAAGTTAAAGTGGAGCTTTTTAAAGCTATTCAAGATCTACTATGTCTTGTACACAGATCTTTCGTGTTCAGATCGTTTGTCTGCAACTTAAGGTGGTTTTTTTGACTTTTTTTTTGGGTTGCACAACTGACTAAAGAGAACAATGAAAAGTTGCAAACATACTGTACACACAAATACATATACAACTGCTGTTTATATATGTATGTTATATGTATTGGTATTCTGGGTCTCTTAGCTATGGACAGTTGTGATGGGTTAGCTCACGTTTTACGTAAACACTTGCAAATCCTGTCTCATTATGGTGACAACAACAACAACAATGATAACTCCTCCGTGTAATAAACTGACCACTAACCTGTTTTCTTCACCAAGTTAACTTTGTTTTTCGCGCTTTTTTTTGCAGAGACGCAAAATGAAAACTGTATTTTTCAGCAATTCGCACTATGTAGGTGTGTGTGGTCAGCTTAGCGAGGTGTGTCAACGTCAACACGTCCACACGCTTTACGTGTTCAACTCAAACTGAGAGCAGCTATGCGAGCGAGGTGAAAATTTAAACTTTTTCATCAGGTCGAACAGTTCTCTGCTCCGCCCCCTCCCCACCCATTCCTTCTCGCTCACTCTCTCCCTCTCCTTTGCTGATAAGAAGCTTTGCACACATGTGTGTATATTTATAAGTATGTGTGTGTGTGTGTGTGCGTTCGTTCATTCGATTATTGCTGTTTAGAAGATAATGACCAATGGGCATGCACGTACACCTGGCAAATGCGTTTCCCGCAGAAATGTGCATATATTACTGGGCAAATTTATGACAAACTGTTGCTGAATTGGAAAAATTGTTGTTTTACAAATTTCCCATGGAAAATTAGGTAAACAAATTAAGTAATTGATAGTTCAATTGCATCTTTGTAATTCACATATTCATTGCTACTTATGGCGCTGCAAGCTTTAAACAAGACTAATCTAATCTTTAAAGATATGGGCTTAGAGTTCTTGGAATTATTTATGAAATTATCGATAGTCAACGCGATTAACCTTTTAGGCTTTATACTGTGGATCGGAACAAGTTACTCAGCACAACGAGCGGCGGGGCTACAAAAGTTAAACACTTTTTGATCGAAACTATTATATATGTACATAGGTTATGTACATACATACATATGTATACGTACCAAAGCACATTCTTGTAAATACCCTTTCCAGTAGGAGAATGTCAAGCTTTCACGCATTAGTTTTCCACAGATTAGATTAACGAGCTGCAGAGTCTAGACATGATATCAAACATTGCGTAGGTAACTATTTACTTTAAAGTGCTTCCAAAACTATAAAGAACCATTAATCTACGCCGTTTGAAATAATTCATAAAATGGTCAGATATGTGCATATTTATGATTTCAATATGTCAATAAAGAAATTGTTAGGAGTACCACTTCAATTATAGGGTATAAAACTCTAGACATATGGCAACTTTTATGGTTTGTTGTTATTATGCTAACAATAACTCGACTTTGGTTGGTTAGATAAGTCTAACAATAGTCTAAGATTGTCAGATTGTCATAAAACAGAAACACGTTCTTCGCCAAATTATAATATAATCGGTAAATTTGTCTTCTTCTATGCTAAATGCCTTTTTATATGCACATGTGTGTGTGTGCGTGGCAAGCGCGTAACTGCGTGTAGATCGTATACGATATAAACAGCTGTGCGGGCAACTGGTATAAGAGTGTCAACAAGATAAATCAGCTGTTCGTGCAGCTGCACTCGGTGTAATGTATATGGTACAAGTATGCATGTGGGAGTGTGTGTGTAATCACATTTTGTATAACGCAACTGGCAGCATTTTTATTGTATGAATAATTGCGCATTGGATTCGAAGCTTCGTGGAAAATTCTAAAGCATTTGAACTGAATGAACCAAACCATGATGCTCATTGTAGATTACACCCGATTCGCGCAAATTAATCTTATTGTCAACACCGGCACGGCTCTTCTTTTGATTGGCCCGTTTTTATATTTTATATGTTTCATAAATACTGACAGGTGTATAGGTAAAGTGTATTACATTTTAACGGGAACGCGTGATTCTCACAACATGCAGGGGCTGAAGAAAGTGGAAATTGTAACCTTGCGTCATTGCATGCCAGCACTAAGCAATGAACATATAGAGTACTCAAACAGCGGAATCTACTCATCTAACGCAATGCGAACGGAGGGACCCCAGAACGCGAAGTGTTTCACGAGTGAGCGATGGGCTCTCTTCGTTAGAAACGCACATCGGCAGCAAGTCAGTCGCACAACGACAGCGGAACGATGAGCATGGGTGTGATTCTTTGCGCTGGGCGATCGTTTCATTGTGTGCGTATATGCATGCACAAGCTAGCATATGAATGTATGCGTTGCTTGTGAAGTTTGACAACAGGCAATTGCTTCGGCCAGCGCGCTGGCAGCCTGAAGTCAATTTTCTGTTTCGGCGTCGAGAGCCAAGAGACTGAGGCACAGTGGGCACAAACGGTTAATTTGCGGCGAAACTTTTATAGCTTCGATGACTTATGGCATAATTTTATTAAGTAAATACATATTGATGTATTCCGAATTTTTTAGTTTTGGCTCATAAATTTTGTCAAAATTAGTATAGTCATAAACAATAAAAATTGTAGGTGTTGCACAACTTTTTTTCGATATTATAAATTTGATAAACAAATTATAATAGAAATATGAATATTTAATCTATCTACTCAATAAATTATAAATGCACATAATTTCAGATGTTAAAAGTTATTGGCGGCAATATTTCGCCGCAAATTAACCGTTTGTGCCCACTGTGCCTCAGTCTCTTGGCTCTCGACGCCGAAACAGAAAATTGACTTCAGGCTGCCAGCGCGCTGGCCGAAGCAATTGCCTGTTGTCAAACTTCACAAGCAACGCATACATTCATATGCTAGCTTGTGCATGCATATACGCACACAATGAAACGATCGCACAGCGCAAAGAATCACACCCATGCTCATCGTTCCGCTGTCGTTGTGCGACTGACTTGCTGCCGATGTGCGTTTCTAACGAAGAGAGCCCATCGCTCACTCGTGAAACACTTCGTGTTCTGGGGTCCCTCCGTTCGCATTGCGTTAGATGAGTAGATTCCGCTGTTTGAGTACTCTATATGTTCGATGCTTAGTGATGCCAGTGATGGCGACGACTTAATTCAGGACTCAAAGTGATTTGAGGCGCGCGTCAGTCATTTGTGAAAACAACACTCGCAATCTTTTAATCTTGAAAAAAAAACCTTTTTTCCATTCCTCTTTTTAATGTTTTTTTGCAATTATAGTATGTTCTTTAATCAATGTACCAAATGCCGAGCGCGTGCAGCTGTGGCTGCGACTAATAAAAAGTTACAAGCAATAGATGTTTCACCGAGCGGCATTGCACAATGCCATAAAAAAAGAAAAACTTAAGCAATTTGCTTACTTACTTCTTAAATAAATAAAATTTAGCTCCAAATTCTTCAAGCTGTTTTCTAGTTCGTTGTATTTGTTTTTAGGGGTGGGCAATTAATTGTCAGCAAGATATCGAGTATCCAACTCGATATATAAATACTCGTGTAATGCAATGTATCGATATAAATATGTAAACAAAACACAACTGAAAAATACCATTAGTAGAGGTATGCAAAGTGTTTTTACTCAAAACAGCTGTACAGTTTTAAAATTAAAATCTACGTCTTTTAAAATTCACACATATAGGTCGTTTATATTTTCTATATTGCAAAGTTGATTGATATTAGTTATCAAACGCAGAGAAAAAATATTCGACAATTAGCGCTGGGAGTTCACGACTTAATTCAGGACTCAATATTAATCGATACGATTGCCTTGCTAGAATTCCCATCCTTCTGTGCATTAATCGAATGACAAAGAACTGTTATTGGGACCAATCTGTGATATCAAATAAAGATGACGGAAAGAACTGAGGAGAACGAAAATCAAAAGGAGCAGCAAAGAACGAAAAAGTTCAAGTATATTCACAATTCGCCAGTTCTGCGCACTGCACTCCACGGCATGTCGGAAATGATCAACACGCGACTCTCGAGCGAGGAACTGGATATTTGCTTGGAGCTGATCGAGGCAGGAGTGCATCCCAAGGCCCTTGCCGAGGTCGTCTTGCATGTCCTGGATGCCAAGCAGAAACACGTGATAGGGCACAGATCGCCATATGAATAACCATCATCTATGTGCTGACTGTCAATACAGTCGAACACATGCGATAAGACTTATCAGCCGAACGGAACCTGCAGACCTACGGTGTCTAGACAATGCTTCCGTCATGAACCGCGCAGTTACTGTCCAAATCGCTGTTGGCGGTATAAATGTAAGGTATCCTATATGTACAATTATATTTTTATTATCACAACCGTTGCCCGTTATATTTTTGATTATTGGACGAATTATTGTATATATTTCATTGAGTACACCAAATTGTCTTATCGCTTATTGCTATTGATTAAGTTACTTAAGTTACGCTAGTCATGCTTTTTATTCTGCCTTCTGGTTGACGAAGAGCACATCTTTGGCATCCTCGGGCGTGAGATCTTTATCGCCCCAGCCCCACAGCTCGTGAGATCCATCGCCAGTACGACGCACTCGCCTCTCGACGGTGTCGGGAGCCACCGACTTAAGATCATATGCCCAACCGATCTTGGCGAAAAAGTCGATGAAGGCTGTGGTCAGATTCAGCGAGTAGTTACCCCACTCGGCAGTCTTGTAATCCCAGGGGAAAACATGGTGATAGTTGTGCCAGCCCTCGCCGAGGGTGAACAAGGAGACATACGGACTCTGGGACGGGTTGATGTTCCTGAGCAAAAGAAATGATGGTTAATAGATGCAACCAGACGTCTGCTAAGGACTTCTTACTTGTCATAAGGACGTCCACCGAACTTGTGGGCCGCACTATTCACCAGCCATGTCATGTTCAGCTGGAAGCACCAACGGAACATGGTGGACACAAACCAGGAGCACAACAGAGTCTCGTTCCAGCAGTAGTAAGGGATGAGCGTAGGCAGAATGAAGCAGCCCAGCGGCATCAGTATATGGTAGTACCTGGAAAGGTAGAGCAACCTTGAACAAGGGTTCCTAGCAAAGATTATTGTGTACTGCACTTACTTCAACTGGAACATAAGCACGCGATCGGCACGCAGATCGGTCAAGTCCAAGCCCTTTCCCTTGGCCACCACGTCGGGATGCTTCTTGCACAAGAGCCAGCCAACATGCGAGAAGAAGAACCCACGAGTGGCATTGTGTGGATCAGCGTCGGTTTCCGAGTACTTGTGATGCACACGATGATCGCGTGCCCAATGGAAGGCGGCATCCTGGAAGGCGACCGTGTTGAACACAACCAATATTACACGCAACGGCCACTTGGCCTTGTAGGCACGATGCGCCCACAGACGATGAGCGCCGCCAGTGATGCCAATCATACCCATCGTATAGAGAACAAGTGCTGCAAATAAAAAGGGAATCAGTTATGGAAAGGGTTATCTATATATACGTACAGAAAGCAATTGTTGCCCACTTGGCCTGAGCCAATAACAAATATGCGCCATAGACCGCAGCCAGATGCAAGTAGCCGAAGAGGATTATGTTGCGCCAAACTAATTTCAATTTGCGTTTCTCGGCCTTCTTGAACTGAGTAATGTCAGCAGCCAAGGCTCCATCGTTGGTATCTGCATCGCCTTCAAAAAGCACTCCGGTTTGATTATTTGTCCCCTTTTCCTGCAGTTGATCCAGGCCGGGACACGTTTCGGAGGGTCTGCTGACGGCGTTTGGTGGCATTTGTGTAATCTGTAATGCAATTGGATGTTTAATAAAGAAGGATAAAGATTTTGCTTTAAAATATATTAAAAGAAGGAAGACTTCTTCTAGGATATAGGATACTGTATAAGGAAAAACTATCGGATATTCTGCCGAAAAAATGTTCCCAAATGTTGTCGTGTAATGAATTTATTAACACATCTATTAACAATTGAACAACTATTTACCCTAAGGTTCGCTTCAATTCTATGCAAACGATGCCTACGACTGTCCCTATTTATATATGATATGTATCTAGCGACTACTATCTAATCGATTTGAAATTTTCCCAACACTATCGAGGGGTTTTGCCAAATTCAGTTAAGTATTCTCATCCGATACGCATTAGGCCTTTATTTAGTTTGTTCTCCTTGCTTCATTCTGTGTTTTTTGGTCTTAGAGCTGAGGCCGTGCTGGGAGCGGTCAAGCGAGAGAGAGAGTCCAACGTGCACACAGCTTATGCATAATTTGCTCACACTGCACACTGCACCCTTGTAACATAGTGTTACAGTGGGTACATAAAGTGATACATTTATGCGCATACTACAAGTAGGCCGTTCCTGACCTTTGAAAGTATTCGACTTTTTGGTCTACGTGATATTTTGTGCAATTTGCCTGTCTTTATATTACTCAACTCACGTAGTACTCTTAAAGATTAAACCGCAATTGTATTTATGATTTAAGAGAATATTTTTGGACTCAAAAACAAGCTTTATCATCGCCGATATATATTTTGGAACTGTCCAAGGGGCTTTTCTGTCTGATAGCACACTTAATGGGTGGGATCAAGTTCGTACGGGCTTTTCCAAGACCGTTATCATTTCATATGATACTATGTATTGAATATTATTTGTAGAAAGCGCACTTCATTCACAAAAACCTAAGCGTACTTTGTACCTAGTTTTATTACTTTACTCGATTCCACTCGAAGGAAACGCGTTCTATTGTCACCAGAGAGAGAGCCACTTACCAATTACTTTTGAACAAGTGTAAAATTTCCAAAATAAAATTAATAATAAAATTCAATGATGTCTGGTAGACATCCGTCGCCAACGAACTCTGGTCCACAACTGTTTCGCTGTTTGAAAATCAAGAAACGTTCTTTTCAAACATTCACCTGGTGATAGTGTGATGTCTCGCGGAAAAAGTGAAACGTTCCGAGTGCTCTAAAGATTTGACATTCGTAAGGTGAATCAATCGCGTTTTATACCAAATTCGAATGCACGCGGCTGTTATCAATACGTGCTCTTAATTTTGCATGTTTACTGATCCTGAGCCTATTAAAAACTAATCTTTATAAATCACTTTGTGGTTGACTCTTCACTTTATTGATAAAATCATTGTACACCAACAGCCAGCTGTTTGACGCGTGTCATACCCTGTTAAGGGGCAGAAGAAGAAGAAATCTTGGGAGACATTTGCAATTAACAAATGGAGTTCTAAACTGAATTATAAAATTAAAAAACTAATTGTTGTGTCTTTCTATTTCAACTCAATGAACCCTTCGTGAATTTCACTTTCAACTCAATCAACTCTTTGGCAATGCTTTACAGGGTGTACAAATGCAATAATTAAGTATGTAAGAGCGAAACGAAAAACTTGAACTGATTAGTTCCAAATTCAGAGTATGTACTTCGACTCAAGAGCGATCAATAATTTGCAATAAGGATCATAAATCATAATTGATATCGCATTTCTCTTTGCCTTTCCATGTTCGTAACCAACTCAACAAACCTTTCTCCTATTATTTACAGGGTATAAAAGAAGGTATAATTAAGTATGTTTAGATTATAGAGAGTATACTTCCTGTGGGAGCGAAAATACAATCAGAAAACTTCTTAATGGACTGATTAATTCCCGATTTAGAGTGTGTATGTACTCAGGCTCAATGGGGATCAAAGTGTCAGACATGTATTGGACCTTGGTTGGGAATAAGATGCATCTCTCGTCTGATGTTGTTAGTCACACTCATTACAATTGATGGATGCACGATTACAAATTAATCATTTAGTTAGTTACGCTGATATAACAAGGTGATAACATTATAAAGAAAGCGCCCTCTACATTTCGGCGACTGCAAAGCGGCATCTAGTGTTGAATGCCTTATAAGAGTCTTGCTACAGTTTTGTTAATGTTTGTTGTATTTACGTTTTTTAAATAAGTTAACAAATCCCATTTAAACTCAGTTCCGAACTGAATGTCAGGATGATCCTATCTATAAATTAGTGTTTGTCGGCCTTCGAATTTACTCCTTCTTCTTGGGATCTGTGGTCGGGTCCTTCTGCGGTTCACTACGCTCCTTGTCTGGGCTAGGCTCTGCACTTGACGTCTCACTTGGCTTCGGTTCTTCGGCTTTATCTTTCTTTGGTGCCTTCTGTGACTCGGCCTCCTTCTGCTTTTCGGCCTCGATAACAGCTGCTTCGGCTTCCTGTTTGGTTTTCTCCTTTTGCGCTGCTGCCTCTGCCACATCCTCATCATCCCAATCGGCCATCGAGCGATCACGCTTCAGCCACGAGTGGGTCGTGTCTGACTTGAAGGCTGCAAAGGAAGGGAGTCTCTTGGGATTAGAGCCGCACTGAATGGACTGCACTATACTCACTGTCATTGAACCACTTGATGCCGTTCTGCATGTCCTCGATAATCTCGCGCGATGTGTACATCACCTCGTTCTGCACAGCTTGATGGAAGGTGGACGTTTCAAAAGCCCCCGAGTAGACAGAGTTGCGATCGTGATTGAGTGCACGCTGCGGGAACTTTGCCAAGCATCTGGCCAGTTCCAGTGCATTGCCCAGCCCTGTGCCGGTGGGCACAACGCGATTAACTAGACCAATATCATGTGCCTCTTGCGAGCCCACTGGGCGTCCCGTGAGTATAAGATCCAGTGCCCGCGAGAGGCCAATCATGGCAGGAAGTCGCACAGTGCCGGCATCAAGCATGGGTACACCAAAGCGGCGATTAAAGAAGCCCAGCACAGCTGACTCCTCCATGACGCGCAGATCGCACATGAGTGCCAGCTCCAAGCCGTTGGCTATGCAGTAACCGTTAATGCCGCAGACCACGGGCTTTTTGATCTGACGGCGAGTGGGGCCAACGGACCCCTCCGGGCGCATAAGTATATCGACGCTGATCTCTGCCTTCTTATCGTTGCTCATCTCCAAAATGTCGAAGCCGGCGCAGAATGATCCTCCTACACCATACAGCACAGCAACGGGGGAGGTGTCGTCTGCCTCAAAGCTGGAGAAGGCTTCACAGAGCTGCGATGCGGTGTTCGAGTCGATGGCATTGCGCTGTTGAGGCCTGTTGATGCCGATTAACGTAATGTTGTTGTCCTTTTCCACAAGAATGTTTGGTGGTGGCTGCGGAGCTGCATCCGGGGTGGCACCAGCATCTGCAAGCAATGCAAATCTTAGATAAAGTTCAAACAAACATTATGTCACGCTACAATTTTTTACCTTTATGCTGCGCCTTGGAGATGGACAACGTGCGGCTGGCTGAAAGCCGAATTTTACTGCTAATTTGTTGGCCAAGCTGCCTTCCAACTTTACGTAACATGTTCGCTGGGGTTTCTAATGACTTTTCTTTTTAATTTAGTTCAGACTCAACTGCGATTTTGTAGTTAATGGAAATGTGCAAATCTATTATGAATTTGCAAAACAATTTACGAATATCGTAAAAAGGGTTGCAATGCAGCACGCCGCATATCGATGCCAAATTATCGATGTATGTGAAGAGATGTGATGTGCGTATGCAGAGATTCTCTGTTATACTCATTATGGCACTGTTAAACTCAATTGGTGCTGTTAGATTTGTTTTGGCGCGCTTTTGCTGGCAAAGCTTTCATGCTTTGCATCGTGTCCCAATTTCGCTCAGTTTGGAGCGGCGTCGAGCAGCGAGCGGTAGTATAGCAGCAGCAGCGGCAGTTGAAGAGCACCAAGTTTAGAATTTAGAATTTTCTGTGTTCACAATTGTGTGTGTACATCGCATATAGAACAGCATCATCATGTATCACCTGAAGAGTCTGGCCCGCCAGGGTGCCATGCGTCAGCAGGAACTGACTGCGCTGGCCAAAGCTTTGCCCACTGCCGTGCTGCAGACGCGCAACTACCAAATTCCCGATCGTCTAAAGGATGTGCCAACTGCCAAGGATCCCCGTTTCTTTGACATGGTCGAGTACTTCTTCCATCGCGGTTGTCAAATCTCTGAGGATCGCCTCATCGAGGAGATGAAGGGCAAGACTTCGCTGGACGAGAAGAAGAAGAAGGTGAAGGGTATTCTGATGCTTATGCAACCCTGCGACCACATCATCGAGATTGCATTCCCACTGCGTCGCGATGCTGGCAACTACGAGATGATTACCGGCTACCGTGCCCAGCACAGCACACACAGGATTCCCACCAAAGGAGGTACATAATAATAACATCCCTTTATCTACCCCCTCGCACACACCCACTCTCTATCAGCTTCTGTTTTGGGCTATTTTCTTAATTTCATCTTGTTCTTTTGTCCGGTTTTTGGGACAACTGTTGGTAAAATCGATTTTTCTATTCATTCTCAGATTTTCTTTGGCTTTCCTTAGAAATTATGTAACTGCGCAGCCGACGAGCACAATTTGAGACACAGTTCTTCCTGCCCCGCCCCAGCCCCTTGTTTTGCGCATACTCCACGCATTGTTTACGTTGTCTCTGCCCACTGTACCCCGGCCCCGCCTCTGTCTTTATGTTTACCGTTTTTTTCTCAATTACATAAGGTGCCGTTACACGTGCTACCATTTGATTTCCAAGCCCTTCAAGTGTTTCCACACACACACAGCTGATTTGATTGCAGCCCTCCTCCCACTTTCCCTGCCCCTCCTCCTGCTCTAATCCGCTGCCAATTCGCCGCACTCATTTTGTGACATATTCACAATTATTTTTTGTGCTTCTCTTTTTTACTTATCGCATTGGCGAATTTTGAAGCGAATTCGCTTTGCTTGTTCTATTTTTAATAATACTTTATTTGCCTTTGCCTTTTTTTGCGTTTGCTTTTGTTTGTTTTGTTTTCTCGTTCGAACAAGAACGCGGCACCCATACACAGGCGCACAGTGTGACAAATGTGTTGGTAAATGTGCCTGCAAACAGCGGTAGTTGTCAAGTCCCACCCCTCATTATTTGCCTACACGGCGTGTTAATGAGACATGCTTAATATATTCTTGATCACGTTCTACAAGTTGATCTAGCCTAGCGGGTGTATTGATTAGCTTTTAAACTGTTTAGGTTTTGAATTATATGCAAGATCATAATATTTAGCAGATAAAATGCTTTTCATTACATACATATGCATAATAATAGTGAAAGATCAAATCAATATAATATGTATATTGTTTTAACTAGAAAAACCTTCAAAAATTTGCTAAGAATCAACTTTTATAATATTTTATAATTTTTGTATTCTTTTTTTTTTTGTAAATGATATCCATTTGGTATAGTTAGTTGAATTCGTACAATATTCGTTCTAGATTACAATATTATTGTTCTAAAAATTATATGACAGTTAAGTTATATACAGATCTATGAAAATTACTTCCAAACAACAAACCTTCTAGTACACTGAATTGAAATATTACAAAACTTGTTCCACATTTTCACAGTTAGTTTAAATATTACAATAATTGTTTCATATTTTCCACAAATTGTAAATATTCGTTTCTTAACTTTCGAAAGTAAATTTCCATAAATTCGCTTGTCATAGCAACTTTAAACTCCCTTATTTATCTAACGTCAAGTGTGATTTTTGCGGACAGTTCGAACAGATTGCGCCATAGTTCTTATCTGACCTTGGCTGGGCCAAAAATAAAAGTACAGAAAAACAAAATAATACGCCATCAACGACTCGGACGGACTAAAAGGAATGGCTGCTTTATATGTATTCTCGTACACATGTAGAATGATGTTGTTTTTGCCCATTGTTATTGACTGAATGTTGGTTTGATAGTGGTGTGTGCCCCCGAAGCATAAACAGGCGAATCATTCTTTATGATTTTATTGCTGATTTCCGAATGGGAACGTCTTTGGAGCAGGGCCCCTGAAAGTACTTACTACAAATAGCACAACGTGTTGTTGCTAACCAAGCTTGTTAATTAAACAATTAAATATTGTGATGTTTTGTAGGTGCTAAGTTAACTTTAGTTATTTGTTGAATGGATCGATATCTCTAGCCCAGCCTTTTTAGTTAGTGACTATTTTAATTCACAAATAGCCGGATAAACAAACATGAAGAAACATGTGTGTGTGAGTGTGTGTTTGTATATATTTTGCATTCGACTGTAGACAACCACAATTTCGCTCGCTCTAATTAATGTTAATTGTTGTTTATTGACACAAATGACTTCATGGACTCCAGAGACAGGGTTTCAAATTCGGTTAAATATACATGGTATATATTTTGCAGCTTATTTTCACAAATTATTTGACGTTGGTTGGTCCTCTGGGAGACAACAACACACAATAACCGGTTTTGTTGCTGTGCATCAATTTTCAGTCTGCCTGCGAATGAATGCATCTGTATTGGTATCTGTATCTTGTTGTGTATTTGTTGTTGTCTGTCAATCTGAGTACATTTTTGTTGTGCACGTGATGCTCACGTTGTGCCAAAGAATTCGTCACATGTTTCACACTCGCAACACACTGTGCCAAAGCGAATTGTTTTGCGCTGCTGTAGCAATTTTCTTTAGCTTTCTAAGTCGTTGAACTGCTGTCGAAACAATTGTGAATACAATTGTGAATAGAATTGGGTATGCACTTGTAAATACTATTGTCTGCCTTATACAGAGAAGCTGCTGTTAATTAATCCATGACAATTTCAATTTCGAAACCAACTTGAACCAAAATTGAGCCCTAATCCGGCTGATAACGCTGTGCTGGTCCCTTATCAGGCTTATGTCACCAATTCTACATGATGTTTTCTACACTTGTTTACACATGCATTTGTATATAGTCTGGAATATGTATATATATACATATTTACCCGGGGGCTCGTGTAAATCGCCAAGTTGCATTTTGTATGCAAATAAATTGTGTCAACACTCGAAGCTGATGTGGAGAAATGCTTTGTTTGCACTTGTCGCTTTCTTGCTCAAGTGGCAACCACTTCAAATACGCCCCTGACAGTGCCCCTACATATGTATGTGTAGATATGTATAGCTATATCATAAATGCTCCCAGCTACAGTAGGAATCATTAGCATCGCATTCAAAATGGCAGTTAAGCAATTCATGCGTCATTTCCTGCGCTCTCTCTCTCTCTCTCTCGTGTGTGTGTGTGTAACACTTAAGATGCCGTCAGCCCACGCTAAAATGTTCTTTATCATATGGCTAAAAAACACAAGTCAGCTGACGCTAGCCCAGGGGGGCCGAACCGGTTTCGTTCTACGTTCGCCAAATTGCTGTTGCCAATGGCGCAGGCCGTCGTCACACTCATTTCTAGCGAGTGCTCGTGTGAATTGCCATAGACGTGGCACCACACACGCCCCATGCTCGATCGAGCCCCCAAAAAAACACGGCACTAAACTTATCGCAACGATTGTATAAGCACACAGAGAGAAAGAAAGAGAGAGAGTGAGAGGGAGGAAGAGACATACGCATACCTTCATCCTATACTATAGTTACACACTCTACTACAACTACGCCTAGCTGTAAGGCAGAAATAGATTTCGAATGTGAAAAACAAAAAGTCACGCGTTTTCAAAAATTAGAATTGTAAAAAAACAAGTCGGGTACGTCTGCAGCCGATAAAGCCGGTTGTTAGCAACAGCATGGAAAGAACCTTCATATTATTCTACAAATCTAAACAATTATGACGCGATTCGAGACCCAAAAAAAAGAAGAGAACGAAACGAAATGAACGAAATGAAAAGAAGCGAATGCACTGAGGCGAAATTCGCGTTTTGCGCTGTTGTTATGCGCACCCGAAACATATAGTAAATACATACCTATGTATATATGTAGTATATAGACCCCTGTGGATACTTATACATAAATATGAAGCTATGTATGTGTTTTTGTATAGTGGAAGAAAGAGCAGAAGTAAAGAAGCGAAAAGACGAAACAGAGGCAATATGCGGGCATTATTTCTGGCTGATTTCTTGTTTGTTTATGCTCAAGGCTGGCAATTCCGTTAAGTGTAGATCATGTTGTTTAAGAACTGAGCTTTAAAGCTGTGTGAGCTTTAAGCTGTTTAAAGTAAGGCTTAAGAAGACACAGTTGTCAATAAAGGTTGTTAGTTATACTTCTTTTAAAAGATTTGCTGCAGATATTATTTAAATTTGTATTTGGTCAAAAGATCTGACGGTATTTTATCATGAATCTTTCTCAGTTTCATTTCCTATCATAGTTCAACATAGTTTACTTTATAAAGACATTCCTGCTGAGTTCTTAATTTCGTTTCTATTTCGAGTACAGCTTCGGGGGGTCATAAAATTTCATAGTTTTCTGCACCGAAGTGATTCGCAACCTTGAATGATAAGAGACGATTTAAGTGTGTTTGATAAGCCGCTTTTATAATCTTTTTTTGGAAGCACACGCTGAAATAATCGCGAATATTTCGTGAACCAAACTAGACACTTGGCAACCGCAATCAATTAGTAAAAGAAACATTTGATGATCGCTTTTTGGGGGCCTGTCTGAGGGTTATAGATAGAAGGTAACCTGCTGCGATCATAACAAATACCTGATGAAAGCAGAAAAGAAGCAGAACTAATGAGTTTGGAATTGCCTGCACTTTGTGCCTCATTTGGTTGTTTGAACTTTTATTGCATTCGATTGCATTGTAAATGCTAAGTAAACCTTTTTTGGGGTGCCGTGATAAGGTAGGAAAGTTGCCTATATCTTATCGTAGCGTAGCGACTTTTATCGTAGATTAATAAAGATAAACGTGGCAAACAAAACATAAAGATAAGGCAGCCAAGAAACTTGCACAATATGCTGAGGTGTTTTTTGTCTTTCGACTGAGAGAGTTACGTCAAGGGGGGATTACAAGAAGCACTTCCGATTAGTTGGCCCACTTTGATGGTGGATGTCTAGAGATCAACTTTTGCTTTCACAATGCGAGCACTTTCGTGTACTTTTCCAGCTATTTTTAGCCGTTTTTCAATTGGATTTAGTCCAAGAATAAAGCAGAAAAAGCGAAACTAGCAAAATGAGATAAGAGAATCAGGTGCAGAACTGAGGAGGTGGGAGGGAGGAGTAGCCAGACGAAAGAAGGGTGGAATGTACTGGTTGTTTCAAGGTTTTCTATGCTGCTGTTCTGGCTGCTGTTGCGCACACCTGTCGTATACGTAATGCGCTCGTTCGCTGATTATGCAATTGGTTTACTGCAGGTATTCGTTTCTCGTTGGACGTGTCTCGTGATGAAGTCAAAGCTCTGTCGGCGCTGATGACCTTCAAGTGCGCCTGCGTCGATGTGCCATTCGGTGGTGCCAAGGCTGGTCTGAAGATCAACCCCAAGGAGTACTCCGAGCATGAGCTGGAGAAGATCACACGTCGTTTCACCCTTGAGTTGGCCAAGAAGGGTTTCATTGGCCCCGGCGTGGATGTGCCCGCCCCCGACATGGGCACTGGCGAGCGTGAGATGTCCTGGATTGCCGACACCTATGCCAAGACTATCGGTCATCTGGATATCAATGCACATGCCTGTGTCACCGGCAAACCCATCAACCAGGGCGGTATTCACGGTCGTGTCTCGGCCACCGGTCGCGGTGTCTTCCACGGCCTGGAGAACTTCATCAACGAGGCCAACTACATGAGCATGATCGGTGAGTGGGAGTGAGACGGAGTTATCCATGATTTCTTGTACCTAATTGTGACTTCTTTCTGCTGCAGGCACCACTCCCGGCTGGGGCGGCAAGACCTTCATCGTGCAGGGCTTCGGTAATGTGGGTCTGCACACCACCCGCTATCTGACCCGCGCTGGTGCCACCTGCATCGGTGTCATTGAGCACGACGGCACTCTGTACAACCCAGAGGGCATTGACCCCAAGCTGCTGGAGGACTACAAGAACGAGCACGGCACCATTGTCGGCTACCCCAATGCCAAGCCCTACGAGGGAGAGAACCTCATGTTCGAGCAGTGCGACATCTTCATTCCCGCAGCCGTCGAGAAGGTGATCAACAGCGAGAATGCCAGCAGAATCCAGGCCAAGGTGGGTCACGGAAGCATCTGTAGACTATAAAACTAACTATCGATATTTCTCGATATTTATTGCCAGATCATCGCCGAGGCCGCCAACGGACCCACCACACCTGCCGCTGACAAAATACTCATTGATCGCAACATTTTGGTCATCCCCGATCTGTACATCAATGCTGGTGGTGTCACCGTCTCGTTCTTCGAGTGGCTGAAGAACCTCAACCATGTCTCGTACGGTCGTCTGACCTTCAAGTACGAGCGCGAGTCCAACTATCATCTGCTCGGTAAGTCGATCCAGATCAGAACTCGATAGATCTAAGATTATTGCTCTAATACCATACTACGTACACATATCGCTGGCTTGTACAGTTAAGATCATTAAATATCATTAACTAGGGGTATATGGTTTCAAAATTATATATATAGTACTATGATTCTTATTGATAATATACTCCGGTTGCAAAACCCTTACAGAAAAGCGGCTGCTTTGAAGCATTTGCTCTTCCAGTTTGGTTTTCGAAACGAACATTATTTTCTATATTCTTGTTTTTTTTTGGTCTTAATCTTGATTCGATTCATTTGAAGTGCTTCTCTATACTCGTATCTGTACCATATCGTATCGTATCGACTACAACAACTCAATGCGTACTTTAATTATAATGTCATCTTAGTAATTCGTTGTTTATTCTATTTCTTCTTTTTTTCCGTTTCTCTATCACCAATGTAGACTCAGTCCAACAGTCAATTGAAAGAATTATTAACGACGGTACATTATTATTAATTCTTCTTTTCTATTGTCCCCTTCCCCCTTCCAGCATAGCCATAAACTATAACTGTTATCTATCATAATGTACACCATATCCAAAATTCAAATCACCTGCATTGGTTCTATTCTTGTTTCCTCCATTATTTGAAAAGTATTTTGTGTAAATTTTTATTATTTCTTATTAGCATAATTATTTGTATTTGTAGTTTGAGCTTTTCCTTTATGTTTATCCTTAGTTTAATCTCAAGTTCTTAAGCATTCCCATTTAACTGAAATCGAAGCTGAGATACCGACCCAATCCGCCCTCATCCCATCATCCTTCCCCACTTTGTGCTCTAATTGTGCTTCCATAGATCATCTAATCTAATCTCTGTATGTAGTTTATGTTGGCTTTACTTGTGTATTGACTGCAGTTACTTTTCCCGGCATGTGGCATAATTAATTAATCGCTTTGTATGTATCTCTCTCTCCCCTGTCTCTCTCTCTCTATCTCTACTTCACCCATGCCCGCGCACAGAATCCGTGCAGGAATCGCTGGAGCGCCGTTTCGGACGTGTCGGCGGTCGCATTCCCGTCACACCCTCCGAGTCGTTCCAGAAGCGCATCTCTGGTGCCTCCGAGAAGGACATCGTCCACTCCGGCCTGGACTACACCATGGAGCGTTCGGCTCGTGCAATCATGAAGACAGCCATGAAATACAACCTGGGTCTGGATCTGAGAACCGCTGCCTATGTCAACTCCATTGAGAAGATCTTCACCACATACCGTGACGCCGGTTTGGCCTTCTAAGCAGCATCAACCACTTAATTAGTTTATTAATCGATCGAACTCAAGACACACTATCCGCGCCTGCACCTTCCCCATATGCAAGCTGAAGAAGTCGGCGAAAAAGAAGAGAAGTCACAAAAAGCAAAATAATACTAATTTATATCTAGAGCAACAGCAACAACGGCTTAACAGATTGCAAAACGTTTTAACTGAAGATGAAGAAGAAGATTTTATGTTCCCGTTTTTTAAACAATTTCCTGTGGTTTTCCTTTTTGTATTAAGACGAACAAGATGAAGCGAGCTTGAATTGCTTTTACAATGATTGATTGTTGATTTTCTATAAGTTTTAAGTTTAAAGAAAAATGAGCGTAAAAGTGAAGCAATTGCATTTTTTCAATTATGTATCGTATCGTACGAGACGCTCCGTTGCCGCAACTTTTAAAGTAATCAAATATACACATAAATTAAACTAAACAAGATGCAAGTGCATTTTTATTATTATTATTATTATTATTAATATGTTAATGTTGTTAATAATGTCTGCTAGGTTAACTGTCGTTCGATCGTCGTTGGCCACTTAAATGATCACAATACAATATTGATGGTGCTCAGCTCTTTCACTGAGCTGCCTGTAAATTACGTATACGGATTGTACATTGTATAATTGATTGGAATGTATGTATATATAGTTATACAAAAATATCGATTACCAAGTCTACACATAATACTATAAGTACACTTTCTTCAAACACAATTCACGACAATACCAGGTATTAAGTGGAAGATTATGGATGGGGTTGGTCATCGTATAAATTTCAATATCAAAAAAACTGTCATCTTAACTAATTAAAATACATATTTCTGTGCGTATTAACTTGGTGCTTGCTCTTGCTCCTTGTGCCGCCAATCTTCTTCACTCTATTTCAATTCCTGCTCTATTAGATGGCCAATGATTTAGGGAAGAGCTTCTGTTTCACATAGTCATCGATCATTTCGGTTAGTAGTTCACGTGTCAGTTGCGGCTGTTGCAGCACATAGCCAAAGTCTTTTAGTTTCGTATTGTCCAGATTGAGATGCTTGTGATGCAGCTGCTCCTCATCCAAGTATGGTGTCAGTGGTGTATTGTCAATGCCATTGCGATGACAAATCTCTGCCCAGGGTGCCATGTGCTTGTCGTTGATTTCGCCAACAGTGTCGCTGGGATAGAGCTTAAAAGAAAAAGACACCCGAGGAGTTTATAAGTCTGTGACTCATCAGTTATAGGTGTTGAAATACCTTAGTTAAATTGGACATAACAATTCCAAAATATTCCACATTGATTTCAAATATATCCACCAGCAAATTGCTTATGCTGCCCTGTGTGGACGCTGAGTCATCCACAATGTTGTAGACTTGCGAAGCCGTTTTAGGGCTCTGGGCTAGTTGCCAAATGCCGGCACACACATCGCTCACATGCACTGTATTGAGACGCATGGCATCGTTCCATAGCAGTTTCATTGTCTCGCCGAGATATTTGTAAATGGCAGCGATTATAATGCGCGGCACTGTGGGTAATTTCGAGATGCATTACAATACAAAATAAGAAGGCATAATCAGTAAGCTGATATTGCCGGCGACTGACAACTCACTCAAATAACGCTTATCGCCAATGCCGTAAACAACGGGCAGACGGACTACCGTATAGCTGAGATTTTGAATGTGCGCCAGCTCCTTCTCCACTTTCAGCTTCTGCTTGGCCACACCCGTCCAGGGCTCCAGTTTGCAGTCCTCCTTGAGCGGTGTCTTCTCGCTGCTGTTCACACAGCCCGAGCTGAGTTCCACATACCGCTTGACCTGTTGATCGGCAGCCTCGTTAGCACAGTTGACGCTCAGCTTGTAGATGCCTTCCTTGTAGACGGCATCATCTTGATTGGCACGCGTCTCAGCAGCGCAGTTGATGACCACATCCCAGCCATGGTTTGTCGTTGGGTGTGGTGCAAACGCCGCCTTGCATGAGGCTGTGAAACACACAAAGGACCCGAAAAGGAGAAAACCTGTTTTAGTCGCCGCCTGCAAACACTGGCATGCACATGTATTTGTGCGCGTCGAGTGGGCTGTATATATGTTGTTTCTTTACATACCGGCATTAATTAAATTCGCGCTTGAAAACTCCACTTTATCACTGGCAAAGGCCTCGGTTTGCTTGGCGTTCAGCCAAGCCATTTGGGGCGGCGTCTTATCAACAACGCGTATTTCCTGTGTCAGCTCATTGTCAAGCAAGTAAGTCACCAAGTTGCGTCCAATGAATCCGCAGCCTACAGACAGATACAGGCGAGATAAAAACCTTACTTATCGCTGTGAAATTATTAATGCAGTTGCACTCACCGCCCAAAATTAATACAGTTGGTTTCTCAGACATATTGCAATAACGACGCGCCCACTCGACTACTACAAATGACTAGACGCTTGGTTGTTTATTGTTTGAAAACCGTAAGCCTTTAATTCCTCGGAATGCACAGCCGCAAGCGAACAACAACAAATGCCAAAATGCACTGAATCACTGTACGTGAACGAACTACTGAAATCGATTACTTTCACTTTATTTATCGATGATTGCATTTCGAGATGACACTGTTAACCAATTGTTGCTACCAATGTTAATCAACAGGTAGAAAATATCTTAATAATTTGAACAATCAGTAAAACATCCATTGATTTATGTACAAATATAAAACGATACATTTTATTGCAATATAATTTATATAATCAATCTATAAATCTAATGAATATTGCGAATAAACGGATTTAAGGCATTAACTTGACCACAAGTTATGTTTCGGCGGTCTGAATCCACGGACTATTATATCCGTTTGCCACCAGCCACTTATGTGGTTTTGCTCCTCAAGGCACATTTCCTCCTCATCTTTATTTACCGGCTCCGTGTCGGAAAATGATCCATCCTGGTGTATGACCAGATTCTTACAGCAAGATAATTCTGTTTTCTCATTCTCGTTTATATGCAACAGATGCAAGTGTACATTTTTACAACTGCGAGGTAACTGTGCCATCACACCTTTAGGATATAGCTTCAACGACTCCCGCTGTGGCTCTTGCTCATGCGTCAGCAGTTCCAGTTCTAGGAACACATTCGTGGCCTTTAGGTCTGTTGACCAGAGTGCGTAGAGCTCCTCGCAAGTGAGCAGACGAAGGAGTGTCTGGTTCATGGGTCCTTCAGGCATAGAGTGTGTATCGCATTGATGTTTTGATATGGACGTATGTGGTATATGTATTGTGTATGACTCCGTGGGCATAAACGTATTGCTGCCGAAGAGAAATCGCAAACTTTTCACGGCCTCACTCTTTTTGAATGCAGTTCGAATGAGCTGAAAAAAACACAATCCTTGATCAAGGAAAATACTTCAAAATGATTTCTGATATTACCTCTCGCATATTACTGATGGCCTCCTTGGTCTCTTTTGCCAGAGAACGCTGCTTCTGTATCTGATAGTCTTGAAAGGATTCCTTAGAGTTCGTTGTTTCATTTTCATCCCATTTCTCCACATAATATTTGTATGTTTTGTAAACGAATGGAATCTGACTGCGATGGAATAATAGAAAATCGAGAATGCCATTTACAATTTCAGCGGCCATTCCCGCAGTCAACACAGTCACGTCCTGCAATTGAAGCTCGACATTTTTAGGAGTTTGTTCCATTTTAACGCATTAAACAATTTCGCGGGTAAATTTTATAAAACAACAAACAAGAGTTGTTTCGCTTGGAGATGAGCGCACGCATGTACAGTTCAGTTCATAGTTAGTTATATGGAACTGGTATTCTCGATAAATATGGATTGCATTTTCATGCTATCGATAACAGTTTAAATAAATTCAATAAAAATGTTATCTCAGTCAATCATATATTTATTTGTATATCTAAACAGAAAAATGCAGTTATACAATGTAAAATTTTATTATTAACTAATTAGATTCAAGGTGTATTTATTGCATACGTTTCATACTCTTGGTGTTAATACTAATGGAAAACAATTTGCTGGTAACGCTAGGCTACAAGGAGTTATCTTTATCGTTGAAATATCAGGAGTGTTTATATCAAAACGCAATAAAATATTAGATAGCAAAATAAAACCAAAACCACGAACCAAATTCTGTCCAATGCAAGTCCGTTTCCCAATACTAAATGGGAGAAAGTGTGGAAGATTTTTTCTAAGTTGAAACTTAATTGGTTGGGTAGGTTCGATTTCACTTTTCGAATTCTTTTCATTTTCGAAGTCTACACCTGAGTCAGATCCTTCAGAGTTTTTCATATCCTTCCTATAGATTTGGGATGACTCTTTTACACTACTTCTATATATTCTCTCTAAAAACCGATCTGGATAAAATTGATCAGGATTATCCCAATTTTTCGAGCTCATGTTCAGGACATAGTTATTGATGAACACAATAGTACCGCTAGTTACGCCGAATCCAGCAATAACGGTATCTTCCGTAGCAACATGGGGTACAATGGGAGAAGATGAATATCGCAGAACTTCAAATATCGTTGCCATCGTATACGGCAATTCGGCCATATCCATTAGAGTAATGCTTCGACGTCCGTTACTCGTTATTGTGTCAACTTCACTCTGAATTTTTGCACCGATAGTTGGATCCTTAGCAATATAGGCAAGGGCTAACATTACTAAGTTTCCAACAGCTGAATGACCACCAACAAAGTCTTCCAACATGAATATAATCGTATTTCGCGATAAATTTTTGTTCTTCATCAAACTTTTAAGTAAAGCATCCGTAAAGTCCGTGTCAGGCTCATCTAAATCAACATTGAACTCTCGTTGATTGATAACACGGTCCAAAATAAATTTTCGAATTATTACAGACCAGTCTGAAATTCGTTTCATGTGTTGCGTGTAAAAAGGCAATAGCCATGGTAGAAAATCAAGTGGATGACCTTGGTTGACTTCCCAAAAAATTTCGTCGAAAAACTTCACGAACTGTTGAAACTCCAGATCATCATAATCGAACCGCGTCGAACACATGTACTCGAAAAACATATTCGCACAGGCGGCATTTACAGCTGCCTTTATATTGAAGGCTTGGCCAGGCACAAATTCCTTTTTTATTTTTTCCAGTAAATGGTCGATTTCCTGGCAACCGACAGACGACATTTTTGTAAAATACGATGATGATTCACGTGGGGAACAGTGTCTTCGAGCAAGATTTCGTCGTTTTTGTTGCAACTGTGACCAATTACATAGTGCTAGTGAGTTATTTCGATCACCTCCAAAGAGCTTGTCATAACGTAGAAAATCTGGTCGTCCTCCGAAAAATTTTCCATTCTTGTTCAGAACCTCTCGTATCAGTTCCAAGTTATTGACAACAAGGCACCGGGTGTGTCCCAGAGTAAGGGTATAGATATCACCATATTGAAGCGCCAATACGGAAAATCCTTTGAACGGATTCACAAACCGCCCGAGTATATCCAAGTTTCCAATTATTGGCCAGGGATGTGGTCCAGGTGCCTGCGATACAGTGCAAACATCTACTTCACCATTTGATAGCGTCTTATGAAATATCACTTTTCGTTTGCATTTGACAATTATTCGAATGTAGGATGAAACGGTCAAGACTAACAAAATTGCAAAGATCCATTCACATATCATTTTGAATATCGTTCAAATAAATAATTAAACATGAAAGTTAAGAGTAAATTTTCATTTCTTCTAAGACAGGTTCACAAGTGCAGCCGATAAACGTTCCTTTCCTCGGTTTCGTAGGTATCTGAAAACATAACAGAGCTGCATTACAGGTACTTAAAACTGCAGGTGCAGAAATCTACAAACCTGATATGTCCAAGTCGACATTTGTCACATCTTCGATGACTGTTACATTATCCCATTGAGTTATTATATTAATTGGTTTTTACACTCTTTTCTAAGTATTCAGTAATGGTATTTTATATTTTAATGTATGATTTTTAACATTTTGTTACCAAAAGGATATCGATCATTTGTTTATCTTAAAAGAATGATGCTATGTAATGTTACAACTGGTGTCATGTTAACGACTGAACATGTTGTCCAAAATATTTCTTGCTTAAATTATACAATTCGTTAGTTTCGTTTATCTTTTTATTTTTATATACCACTACCAAGAACAATTTTTTATAAATTAATAATTATAATAATGTTTTAATCGCATTAATTGTTTAAGTTTTTTAGTTAACGCGCCTCTTATCGATACATATAAATAATCAATGTGTACACACTGGCAACAGAGCCGCAGCCAACTTCACGTTGGTTATGACTAGTAGAAATCTGTTTGTGTTGCCGACAAAATAAATTCATTTCGCTTTGAAAATATAGTAAATCCGCAAAATGGTAAGCTACACATAGTATTCACGATTGGGTTCTAGTAAGTAATTTTGTGGTTATGCATTGCAGGGACAAAATCAATCGGCACAGGGAGGCACTGGGGATAAGAAGGATGACAAAGACAAAAAGAAGAAATATGAGCCACCAATTCCCACTCGCGTTGGCAAAAAGAAGCGCCGCGCAAAGGGTCCAGATGCAGCAATGAAACTGCCACAAGTGACCCCGCATACGCGCTGTCGGCTTAAGCTCCTGAAACTGGAGCGTATCAAGGATTACTTGATGATGGAGGATGAGTTCATACGCAATCAAGAGCGTTTGAAGCCTCAGGATGAGAAAAATGAAGAAGAACGTTCCAAGGTAGATGACTTGCGCGGTACACCAATGTCTGTGGGTAACCTGGAGGAGATTATTGATGACAATCATGCCATTGTATCGACTTCAGTAGGCTCCGAGCACTACGTGAGCATTCTATCCTTTGTCGATAAGGATCAACTTGAGCCTGGTTGCTCCGTGCTCCTGAATCACAAGGTGCATGCTGTTGTTGGTGTTCTCAGCGACGATACCGATCCCATGGTCACCGTAATGAAGCTGGAGAAGGCCCCACAAGAAACCTATGCAGACATTGGTGGCTTGGATACCCAAATTCAGGAAATTAAAGAGTCTGTCGAGCTTCCGCTAACGCATCCCGAATACTACGAGGAAATGGGTATTAAACCACCAAAGGGAGTTATTCTCTACGGTCCTCCTGGTACAGGTAAAACCCTGCTTGCCAAGGCTGTTGCCAATCAGACCTCAGCAACATTCTTACGTGTCGTCGGCTCAGAACTTATCCAAAAGTACTTGGGCGATGGTCCCAAGTTAGTGCGAGAACTATTCCGCGTCGCTGAAGAACATGCACCGTCCATTGTTTTCATTGATGAAATTGATGCAGTGGGAACAAAGCGTTACGACTCCAACTCTGGCGGAGAGCGTGAAATTCAGCGTACAATGTTGGAGTTGCTCAATCAGCTGGACGGTTTCGACTCTCGAGGCGATGTTAAAGTAATTATGGCAACGAATCGTATTGAAACACTCGATCCTGCGCTAATTCGTCCGGGACGTATTGACCGTAAAATCGAGTTTCCACTGCCCGATGAGAAAACTAAGCGACGCATTTTTACCATTCACACCTCTCGCATGACCCTGGCCGAGGACGTGAATCTGAGTGAGCTGATCATGGCCAAGGACGATTTATCCGGCGCTGATATCAAAGCTATTTGTACTGAAGCAGGTCTGATGGCGCTGCGTGAGCGTCGTATGAAGGTCACCAATGAGGATTTCAAGAAATCGAAGGAGAGTGTTTTGTACCGAAAGAAGGAAGGAACGCCCGAGGGATTGTATTTATAAGCCAATCTATTTTCAACTTATCATATAATTCCTAATCACAAATACACATTAAACCCCAAGTTAATACTAAACTTAGTCTTCTCTCGACTTGAATAAATCTGTAGTTCCTGGAAGGGTTTCAGAACAGCGTTGCAATAAATCATCTATATAGGTCTTTTGTTTATCCGATACAACAGAAAGGGGTTCAGTTTGATGTTCCAAATACTTAAAGTGACTTTTATCTGTGGCTTTCTCTAGCTTCATTTGCTTGTAAAGAACGCGTTCCTTTTCTAAGGCATCATCAGTCCCTGCTGTTGGAAGGGTATCAAAAAAGGTTGATAACTTTGCCAACTCCAATCCAGTTCTTAGCCCATCAACATAACCCTGATCAAAGCTAGTTTGGAAGACCTTATCGCGTCCATCAGCAATACCGTCGGCATAGTTAATCTGTTAGAGAAATAGAATATGTACTCTTCTGATACAAATGACAGCTGATTTGTTGCACAGTGACTAGCCGAATGACTCCACACTTAACATTTTACTCCTCAGTTAACAGACGGCGTGCAAGCAGGCACATCAGGAACTTAGTTGTGTTTTGGTGGCACGCTTAAGCTTACCTTTTCTAATTTCTTTTGAATTCGTTCATAATTTGCTGTATTAACAACTTTAAAATCAGTTTCATCATCGGAGCTGTGATCTTCAGACATAATTCTGCCGTGAAAACAGTAAGTCTGTTTCAAAAATTCCACTTGTAGAATTTGAGACTACTAAAAACACAAGCATTCACATGTTCACGTCTCTACCTACTTTACAGCGCCGTAACATAACGGCTCCTCTGTTTAGTGCTGCTCCACATATCGATATATATTTCCAATTAGAAGAAAGCAATGGCAGCCGAGGTTGCTCAACTGTTGCTGGCCATAATACAGGGGATTCCTGGTGGAGCGACTAACGATGATCTTACAAAAGCATTATCGGATATGCCTGCGGCAACACGGGTTGAGGGTCTTAATATGTTATTACAACAGGGCGGCATAGAAATTCTGAAGAAAGGAGAGAAACTTATTTATCGTGCCAAAGATCCTCAAAAGAAAAGTGCATTGCCCAATGATGCCGATAATGAAGAGAAAATTGTATATAGCATTGTCGAAGAGGGCGGTAACAAAGGCATTTGGATTCGAGATATACGCATGAAATCGAATTTAAACATGACCCAGTTAAATAAAATCCTAAAGAACTTGGAAACTAAGAAACTTATTAAAGCCGTCAAATCCGTGAATGTAAGTTTAGCATTGTTACTTTTTAAAATCTATATAAAATCTATGTGATATAATGTACTTCTATTTATTATAAATAGGCTAGCAAAAAGAAAGTGTATATGCTGTACAACTTAGAGGCTGATCGATCTGTCACTGGCGGCGCTTGGTACCAGGATCAGGACTTCGAAGTAGAGTTTGTGGATGTGCTTAATCAACAGTGTCTCCGTTTTCTTCAAATGAAACGGGAGGGAGCCGAGAAAAAGCGAGATGGACCACTCGCCTTTAAACAAATGTCCTGCTGCACTGTGAAAGATGTGCACAAGTTCATTTCGGATTTGGGTATAAGCAAAGTTAATCTAGATGAGGATGATTTGGAAACTATACTAAAAACAGTTGTATATGATGGAAACGCAGAACGTGTACTTACGTCTGATGGCACTTTTGTCTATCGTGCGGTTAATTTACCCTTGCCCGCACCTGGTTTGGTTCAAATGCCTTGCGGCATTTGTCCTGTTATAAAGAATTGTTCCAATTGTGGCGATGTAACTGCCATAAGTTGTCAGTACATGAAGGATTGGCTGGACTAAATAAATTATAACAAACTAATAAAATCTTAAAAGGGTGTTTTATTATCTTAATCAAAATCTTGAATTCAAATTGATTTTGTCCTATCAAACGTTTTATCGCGTTTATTAGCGTAATTGTGAACGATATATCGATTAATCGTGCAACCGATAACAGAATGCTTGTTGTGGAAACAGCACAAAGACGTGGCTGTCAATTCTATGGTTGTCCAGACGAAAATTCCAACAAGAGCCGAAAACAAAATTAAAACCAAATTGAGTAAAGCTTAATACATTTAATATGCGATACACATTCGAGCCCCGTTGGAGAATATACGATTAATAAGCCCAAGTACAAAACGAAGCAATTAAACGACAGACAGAGATAGCAACAGAAATTCAGCAATCACAATGGGTCTGTGCAAATGTCCAAAAAGACTGGTGACAAACCAATTTTGCTACGAGCATCGCGTCAATGTCTGCGAGCACTGCATGGTCCAAAGCCATCCCAAGGTACGCGTAGTACTCTCAGCTGCACTCCCTCAACTAATTCAACACCCTTTCTTCCATAGTGCATAGTGCAATCGTATCTACAATGGCTACGGGATAGCGACTATATATCCAACTGCACCCTGTGCGGAACGACACTCGAGCAGGGGGAATGTGTTCGTCTGGTATGCTACCGTAAGTAGGAGACTTTAATTTAGTCAGAAACCCAATCTAATCATAATCAACCATTCCTAGATGTGTTTCACTGGGACTGCTTGAATGCACGTCAAGCCGGCTTGCCTGCCAACACAGCACCAAGTGGCCACCAATGCCCTCAGTGTAGTGTGGAGATATTCCCTACCTCCAATTTGTTGTCCCCTGTAGCAGATGCGCTCAAAAACTATTTGGCGCAAGTGAACTGGGGAAGAAATGGACTGGGTCTTGCTCTGGTAAGATTATAAAGGACTTATAACCAGAGAAGTATATATAAAAGTAAATCTTTTCTAGCTTTCGGAGGAACAGAACAACACCCTGAAGGCAAAAGCAACTGCCGACCAGACGAATGTTACCAATATAACCAAAGTGCATCATCATTCCGTTGGCGAACGCGAACGTTTGAAGGCAAACGGAAGCGCCGACGTCTCCAGTCCACATTCCGTGCTGTTAATGGACGCATTTAATCCGCCCAGCTCAGGCGATATGCATGGTTTGTTCTTGTACCTATGATGGATTTCGCTTTCTTGGTTATCTAATGGCACTTTTCCATTTCCCAACAGCGACAAGCAGCAGACGTCCTTTGCTGCCACGTCAGTCGCCCATTGGTGGCACCGATAGAGATGAAAATAAATACCAGCGCCGTACACCGGCTGAACTGTTCTCGCGATGGACTCGTCGCTTCTACGCACCATCGTCGCGTCCACCTTGGCGACGTACCTGGTTTCTGGTACTCAGCGGCATCGTGGCTTTCATTATGTTTGTCTATTTGATGGCATTGCTGGGACGTGGCAGTGGCAATGATAGTTTGGACAGCAGCTGGAACAATCCGAATCCCAATCCGAATCACTATGAATAGGTATAACCGGATATGGGTGTTTGTGTGTGTGTGAATGATGTCAACATATGTTTATCTGGAAGTTCACTTCCTTCCGTTAAAATCAAAACGTACATCAGTTATTTATATATGTAAACCGATCCCTTGCTAACGAAATTTAACACAAAAATCCACTAAAGCAATTTCTATTCAATATGAGGCTTAAGTTTTTGAACTCCACTAGTTTTGATGGGTGTATCCGGCTTCTTGCGTTTGGGTGCATCAAGTACCTCATCATATTCGTGTAACTTTTTGGCCAAGAAGTACATCTCCGCAAGCGCTATGATAAGAGCTACAATGACGCCCAGCAGAATACGAAATCCGAAGGGCAGGCCACCAACCATCAGATTAACACCAAAGAATCCGAAGGTGAAGCCAGCGGCCACTGAGAAGATGAACTGAGCCACAGCAATGATCTGCTTATTGATGCTCTTAACTGTAAGAAGGAAAGAGAATCATTCAGTTGCGAATTCTATATTGAGTTAACCCAGCACTCACGTTGATAGGCCACCGTATCCTCAGGGTGATGCTTAAGGGTCGCATCGACATTTTTGGTCATCTTGTGATACTCTCGATTCTGTTGCTCTTCGCGTAAGCGCTGGCAGCGGGCCTCCAGCACTGGATTGCGGGGCGTATACTCATTTTCTGGTAATACCAGCTCACAGGTTTCCAACAGTTCATAGAGAAATAAATTAGTAAGATTCTTATTACGTAGTGTAGACAAAGTGTTTTGGAACCAATGCAAATCGTCCAGATATAGAAAGTATCCGTCGGCTGGCTTTGTCTGGGGCTCCTCCTTCTCCTCATTTTTCTCCTCTTCTGCTAAAGGCAACTCGGTGACATTTGCAGTCAGTTTTTCTAGCAAGGCAGTGTCGATATGGGGTCGCTTCGGAGTGTCCTTACTTTGTTTTAAGACTTTTGCATTTGGCGGCAGTTTGTAGCCATTCTTTTTGATTATATTGGCCACATTGGCAGGTAAATCTTCCAAATGCTGTCTTTGTTCATCTAGAAACTCCAAGATTTTCTTAGATGGGCGCAGCCGTATGCGGGTATCCACAATTGTTGATTTCAGCATGACGATGTTGTTTCTATTTGGTAATGTTGAGTTTCAGCTGCAAATCAGAGTAGAGTTCCGCTATTTCCTCCTCCTTTTCCTCGAAAGAATTCTCAATGCGTTTATAGTCGTGTTCCAGATTGTTCAGGAACTCGGCTTTACGTTGCTCACGTGCCTTTCGCGCTTCTTGTAGAATTGTACTGGGCTGCACATAAAAAATTATATTTACTATTGTCTAGTTGGATTCAATTTAAGATTGAAAACTCACAGGACGTTCAGATTTGGCTTTCTCCAGCAGTGCTTCGACGCTACTCAGTAAGCTATTGACTTCTGACGCGAGTTGAGAAAGATTTTGATTACCTAATGCAATGCACCGGTCGGATAAATCGTATTTTAATGAGCCCACAGTTTCGGTGACCTGAAAAAGTGTCTCGACTTCGCTGTCGTTGCGTTTTACTTCAAAATTGTCGAGAAACGATTCGATTTCTCCGTTGACAAATACTCGATGGTCTAAAATGCGATGCGGCACTTTATACAACTCTGTAATTTATGAAATTGTTAAGATATATTTCAGAAAAGGAAAGTTGTTCTATTAAACGCACCACGTCCAACCTGGCTTATCATTATTTTTTTACCCCCACAATACACCTCTTTTTGCTGCTGTCACATGAGTAGGTCCACCGATTGCAAAACAGTCAATCGATATATGCAATTTTCGATAAGCTCTGTTAATAACATTGTTATAATTAATTTAATTTTTGTGTCATATTTATGTTGAATTGTTTATCTACAAAAAAGATTGCATTTAATTACTGTATTATGTGTAATCTTAATATATCAAATGTGTTATTTTTAATTGAATGGCAGCACCGCTAAAAGTCGCATAAAACTATCGTAAACGTATTAATCACCGCAGTTCTTATCGATACAAGAATTGCAACCCATCTGCAGCTCCGAATGCGACGTGCGAGAGTCATCTTCTAGTTTAATTGAATTTATTTGTTGCAATAATATTTATTAGATTTTCCGACCATGAGCGAAGAATTTAAATTGCCAAAAAGGTCACGCAAGCGTACCCGTGATGTGAAGCGCAAGGCTCGCCCTGAACTGGATGGGGATAACGCGTGGGTTGCGATGCGTTATTATGAGAAATTCGAGCCATTTTGGGATTTTGTAGATAACCTGGAACGCATCGAGGACGCAACGGTAACATGTGATGAATTCATAGAGCGCTTTGAGCGTCCCTACCTACCCGTAATCATAACTGGATGTTCTGATGGCTGGCTGGCCCAAGAGAAGTGGACGACATCCCGGCTGGCGAAGAAGTATCGTAACCAGAAGTTCAAGTGCGGTGAGGATAATGAAGGCTACAGCGTCAAGATGAAAATGAAATACTATGTCGAGTATATGCAGGGGACACGCGACGACAGTCCGCTCTATATATTCGACAGTAGCTTTGGCGAGCATCATCGCAGGTGCAAGCTGCTGGAGGATTATGCGGTGCCCAAGTATTTCTGCGATGATCTCTTCAAGTACTGCGGTGAGGAGCGTCGTCCGCCATATCGCTGGTTTGTGATGGGTCCAGCCCGCTCTGGAACCGGCATTCATATAGATCCATTGGGAACCAGTGCCTGGAATACGCTAATACGAGGCCACAAGCGGTGGTGTTTGTTTCCCACGCATACACCCAAGGATCTACTCAAGGTGACCAGCGCCATGGGTGGCAAGCAGCGGGACGAGGCCATCACGTGGTTTAGCACCATATATCCGCGTACCCAACTGCCCTCGTGGCCGCAGGAATTCAAACCCATCGAGGTGCTGCAATGTGCCGGCGAAACGGTCTTTGTACCGGGAGGCTGGTGGCACGTTGTGCTCAATCTGGATGACACTATTGCAATAACGCAAAACTTTTGCAGCTTTACAAACTTTCCATGTGTCTGGCATAAGACTGTACGGGGTCGTCCCAAATTGTCCCGTAAATGGCTGCGTGTGCTGCGTGAACAGCGTCCCGAACTGGCCCAGATAGCCGATAGTATTAATATAAACGAAAGCACAGGATTTGCCTCAGATAGTTCGAGTAACTCCTCATCATCCTCGTCGTCCAGCAGTTCCTCATCATCGGAGAGCGAAACCGATGCCGACTCCAATACGGATAGCGGCCAGGAGAGTCTCACTGCAAAGAAAAAGAAGAAACGGCGCATGGGCGGCGGCAGCGGCGAAGGCAGCAGCTCTATGGGATCATCCTCAAGACCTTGATGTCGGCACAAAGCCAAGCGAAACAGCCTGCTCCTGCGGCTGTTTCAACGCCAACTGTTGTTCTGCCGTCGAACGCCGCGCACAGCCTGCCACAGTTAGCAATGGCCAACGAATGTATCCCTAATCCTCCTGATCCTTTCGCCTGTTTAGTAATATTTTTTTACATAGACAAGTAAATGTTGCTGTAAAAAATAAATAATAATTGTAATTAACTGCGCGTGCTGGCTAAGCCAACTCCAGACGCGCCTAATGTTAGCCCAAGATACAGTTGATTTGACCTTATACTATTTGATTCGATTGGCTTTTGCCGTATATATGATAATGTTGATTAGCCAACGACTTGAAAGCATCCGAAATAAACTCAATATATTTGTAAATTCGCACTGCGTTTGCCTTAGTTAACTAGGGGGAGAAATTTTGATCGTTTCTCTTATGATTTCTAACGTAGACCGCAATTATTAAATATAACGTTGGGTTCCTTTATAAAAATGTATTCTCTTTTTATTTTGAATTCTTGTTTGTATAAAACAAGTTTTTTTTAAATTGAATGCTAAACAAATTAAATATCGGACAAAATCAATTTTTAAATAATAAAATTTAATTACGGAACATCAGCAAGCACATGTCCTTAAAAAATCACCATTAATTTGCTACAATTTGTTATTTTCATATGTGTGTATAATTATTTAGAAAATTGTCCCGCGTACTTTATTTAATTCAACTCCCGTATAGTGTCTATTTGTATTGTTTATTGTTTTTGACTTGTCGCACGTGTCTGTATTGAAATTGGAGAAGAGTCTTTGCACTTTGTAGTTTTTTGTAAAAAATATTTTATTTTTATTTAATTTAGTTCCTTCTGTTTTTTATTTATTATTTATTGTTTATAATTGTGTATAAATTAGAAATTGCGCTCGCAGCATCATTTTGCTTACTGTCGGTTCGGTTTTTGTTGTTTATGTTATGTTTCTTCCTTTTTCTGTTTTTATTTTGTTTGTTGTTGTCTATTCTCAATTTTGTAGCCAAGTTCTTCTGTATGTTGTGTTGTGTTCTGGATTTCTGGTTGCTTTTACTTCATCTTTATCATCAGCATCATCATCATCATTATCATCATATCATGATCTCCTTTTGTTATTGTTAATCATTTCTTAATCAATATACTGCGCTAACCAACGGAAACCCTCGCCGTAACCCTGTCGCTTCAGTACTGAGCACATGAACAATTCTAGTGGGCGACCAGGCAAATCGGAGCGTGCCACTTTGCCCTGTAAAATAAGATGGATTGAAATAAATAATTATTATTTTAGTTCTATATATTAATAATGAGTTACGTATTGTTTACCTTTCCGGTCGTTAACTGATACAGTCCAAACACATTTCTCAGCTCATCTTCGCTGGCTGCGCCGGGCTTATCGATTTTGTTGCCCAATATGAGCACGGGGCAGTTGGAGAGCGCCTCATCTGTGAGCAGCGAATCCAGCTCGTTTTTGCTCTCCTGGAAGCGACCGCGATCCCAGGCGTCTATCAAGAACACGATGGCATCTACAGCTGGGAAGTAATCCTTCCAGACACGACGGGCTGTACACCAAATAAAGAGGAGGAAAGATAATCAATGTATTTCGATTTCAAATTGGAAATTAACTCATTTACATGGGGGCCTAATCAAGCGCAAACAAACCGACCGCCCGTCCCTGCCCGTATTGCTATCAGGCATGACTTTGATATCATGACGACGACTACACCAATACATAGCGCCTCACTTAAATCAAAATCGAGCGTAACGCTGACAGTGCCACTTGCTCTGCTAGGTCTACTTATACTACTCTCTAGGTCTCTAATACATGCGCATAATATACGTGAGTTTTGTCGCGCTGCTTGCTTATCAATGCGAGCGTAGATACACACACACACACATAGACACAGACATTCTCGCCAGCCAGTTTACGAATAATATATGTATATATTTTACCTTCATACACAAATTTGCTTATGCCGTAAAAACCTCAGGTTTGTCTTATACAATTTGTCAAGATGCCTTGTTGTTGTTGATCAGTCTCTGCTATCTAGACACTGTATTACATATGTATGAACATGTATGTATGTGTACGTGCACAGTAGTTATCACTAAACATACAACTATAATATGCCAACTCTAGATTGAAACTAAACTAAAGTAATATGACAGATTTACGTAAACTGAGGTAGTACATAATATACTTCGATTCTTGCTGTATCTTATAGCATATATGTATATTGAATGGACACATATAGTGAATACTATATGAATACTATGCTTTAGTCTTGTATTGAATGGATCCCTGAGAATTGTTACAACGCGTTTGCCTTGTCTAGTATGGGTGACGACCCCCAGTACTATATGAAAATACATACTACATTCAACGATTGTTGTCGTGTTTTTTGTGCTCTCTATGTCTGTGTGCATTGTGTTATATTTAGATGAGCGCTACGCTCAACATGCGCAATATTTATGAGTTTAATAAGAGAGCACTTAATGATGCCTAGAAGATGTCCGAATCTGTTTGAAACAGTTTCCCATTTTCCTTACCTTGAGTGTGTCCACCCAAATCGAATGTAGTGAAACGCATATTGCCGATGGACAGCTCCTCGGATGCTATAAATGATAATACACACCAAGATTAGCACTAGCTTGAGTTCAGCAAGTGGATCATCACTTACTTGGATGCAGTGTGGGCACGTGCTGCGCAAGCTTATCATCTTTGAGCATATGCAATAATGTGGTTTTACCAGCATTATCCAAGCCAAGGAACAATAGTTTGCCGGACTTTTTCCATAGACCTGTGCGATAAAGAAATGGAAATATTGTTAAATTGTTATGAAATGTAAAGGAGAAACTGATGGCGTGGTCTTCGAGCGTGGGTCAAACTGCGTCTCAGCTGAAACGTCATTAATTATTAACCAGCGACGGAACAAGTTGAGAAAGAGATTTCATTTTCTTTTCTTTTCTGCTTTTGTTGTCTGCCGTCGTTGCCGTTGCTGTTGTTGTTGCTGACGCTGCTTTGTTGGCAAACGCTCAAGAAATTCGCCGTCATGTAGCAATGTCAAATTCCATTCTGGGCAAACTTACCTAAGTATCCCAGAACACCCGTGAACCAGTCCCAAATGAACATCTTGGCTTGTTGTGTGGTTGTTTTTGCTTGCGGGAGTGAGTTTCAGTAGTAGAGGTTGAGAGTGTGTGGGGGAAGTGCGGTGCAATACTGTACAGAGAGAGTGGGAGAGAGAGAGAGAGATAGACAATACGGAAATTAGAATGCGTGACAAGTTCAATGTCCAGTTGCAGTTGCAGCAGACTTCGCTGTTATTGTTAATAAATTTTTAGGTTCCGTAACCTAATTGCGACTGTGATTGAGCACTGGCAACGCGAGGCCAATCACAATTTGAATCTCTGGCCAGACCAGACGCGAACCGAATCTGTTTTTGCAGCCTTGACATAAATAATTGGAACAGTTGTTTAGAGTAACTAACGTCTAAGCGATAATAATTAGGTTAAAAACCTGTTTCAGTTCTTTGTCAAGCTCTCTAGGCAACACTTTCTTTCTATGCGTGTGTGTGTGTGTGTCTGTGTGAGTGACAGCGACATCGACTTTGTTAGTGTGCTAACGTCTATGTGTGCGCCCGCTGAACTATGTACGTGGTACACGCATAAAAACTTTGTAATTTCCTTCAAAAATTCGTCGAGTTTCGTAATATCGCACTTTGTAGCAAGGCACTCTATATGACCGACAATCACACTAGGGTCGCCGCACCCTTAGCTCTCATGTCGTACACCACTTATTGGACTGGGCATTTAATACATATAAAAACAGCAGACATGACAATCTGATTTTGCACTACGTGGACACACATTTCTGGTTGGGGCCCTTTTCAGAGTCGAGCGATTGCACGTTGTCAAAGCTGCCGCGTCGCATTACTGCAGCTGTTACAATTAAGCGCGCTTTTATATATACACTATGCGTGCGCATTAAATGCATTTTTGGTTTATTATATTGCGAGTATTACTTTTTCCTGCGTGTGCACGTTCGTTTCTCAATAATTAAAAAATATTGGAAACAACTCTGTCTTGCTTGCAAACACAGAGCTGTCTGGTTAGCGAACGTTGAACTTGTTCAATGACGATTCGTGAACATGAATAGTTCACAAGTTCAATTCTTATCTAGCTACGTTTTGATATAAAATCATAAAACCAACCAACACAAAGGAACAGATTAATTTATCATCACATTTATGGTTATTTGAGGACATTAATCTATCCATATCAACAATGCTTATAAAGTGAGTTTTAATAAATTGGAATCAATTCCACTAACTCATTACCTAGGGCTACAGAGCAAACGTACATATTTTGTTTCAGCTGTTGGTTTTGACTGTCTCAAAAATTAAGCTGGGCGCCAATTTTTTGAAATTTAAAAATGAGCTTTAAAAATTTGTTTAAACAATTAAAACAACAACTAAAGATATGGTAAACAATACAATACACAGTGTAGTCTTTTTGGTTGACACATTTTAAAATATTATATCGATATTTGATAGTCTGCTTATCGAAAATTATTTAATCGAACATGTGTTAGCTTATGAAGTTGGCTGCGCCACAAAAATGAAACCAGTTGACCTAGTGCATTGTGTTATACAGCACTGTTAAAACAAGCGCCAAAAGCGATAATTCAAATTCAATTTTTTTAACTAATAGTAAAATTAAAACAGTTTAATGTTTTTCGATAGGAGTTATAAGTTGTTAGATTATGTAGATAAATACTGAACTTGATTGCTTTAGATTAGTAATTTATTTCTAATAATCAAGTAATAACGATATTATTTAATATTGCAATATTTGTATGAATATTTTCAATGCTTTAAGAGATTTTTATGTTAAATTTCATTCTTCAATCGTTTTAATCCACCTTCCTCATCTGCTGCAGAACGATGTCCTCCACCTGGACACCGTCGGGCGTGTCGAGCGCATAGAAAACCGCCTTGGTCACATCGTCTGCCTGCAATTTGGGCAATTCATGCACGGCCTGTGAGTAAACACTGAGGAAATCGGTGTCCACCATGCCAGGACAGATGCTCTGTGCGGGTGGAAATAAAGAAAGATGCGAGTCACATTTGTTTGTCGTTCCACGTCCCCTCCCCTGACTGGGGGAGTGTGGGGTGCAATGTGTGCACTGCATTTAACTTACCGTTAATTTAATATTTAATTTGAGAAAATGTATTTCCTGGCGCACTGTCTGGCAAAGTGCTGTAATTGCATGCTTCGTGGCCGGATAAACGCTGAATAAGGGCACCGGCACTTCCGGTATGCGATGTCCGAGCACGCTAAAGGAGGAAGAGAGAGAGACAGAAGGTGAGGTGGAAAATAAAGTCAACGTTGCCACGCAATATACGAGGGTCGTTTGATAAGTCCGTGACTTTTTGTATTTGCCGCGCACCTGCTCTAAATACAACACTGCTCCTGTCAGCAGTTATCGATTAACAGCTGACTGTAAAATTTTGAGAAAGCTGCGTTTCTTAGTTTGCGTTTTATAGGCATTGAAAGCAGACGATCTCGTGAATTTTAACGAAAATGGAAAAAAGTGAATTTCGTGTGCTAATTAAGCATTATTTTTTGCGTAAAAAATCCATCACCGAAACCAAGGAAAGACTTGATAAATATTATGGGGACTCTGCACCATCAATTTCAATGGTTAAGAAATGGTTTACTGAGTTCCGTTGTGGTCGTACCAGTACAAGTGATGCCGAACGTTCAGGTCGCCCAAAAGAGGTCGTCATGCCAGAAATCGTCGACAAAATCCATGGAATGATATTGGATGATCGGAGAATGAAAGTGCGTGAGGTAGCTGAGGCTGTAGGCATCTCAACTGAACGGGTACATCACATTTTACATGAATATTTGGACATGAAAAAGCTTTCCGCGCGATGGGTGCCGCGATTGCTCACACACGACCATAAGCGCAACCGTGTGACCATTTCAAAGGAGTGTTTGGCGATGTTCAACCGCAATCCAAACGAATTTTTGCGCCGTTTCGTTACCGTAGACGAAACATGGATCCACCACACCACACCAGAGACCAAAGAACAATCAAGACAGTGGGTTTCTCCGGGTGAACGTGCACCAAAGAAGGCCAAGGTGGGTCTGTCGGCCAACAAGGTCATGGCCACAGTTTTTTGGGATGCACAAGGTATCATTCACATCGATTACCTTGAAAAGGGTAAAACGATCACCGGCGAATATTATTCAGAGCTTTTGGACAGATTCGATATTGATTTGAAGCAGAAACGACCGCATTTGGCGAAAAAAAAGTGCTGTTCCATCAGGACAATGCACGGGTGCACACGTGTGTAGTCAGCATGGCAAAATTTCATAAATTGGGCTACGAACTGCTACCCCATCCAGCATATTCTCCAGATTTAGCCCCCTGTGACTATTTTTTGTTTCCAAACATGAAGAAATGGCTCGGCGGTAAGAGATTCGGGTCAAATGAAGAGGTCATCACAGAAACAAACGACTATTTTGAGGGCCTTGAGAAAACCTATTATTTGGAAGGAATAAAAAAATTGGAAAAACGCTGGACTAAATGTATAGAGCTAAAAGGAGATTATGTTGAGAAATAAAACGCTTCTTTGACGAAAAAAATATATTTTATTCAAAAAGTCACGGACTTATCAAACGACCCTCGTAATCACTTGAAACAACGACAACAGTTACGCGCTGGAATCACTCAAAAAAATGATGGCCCGCAGGTGGCGTCGCTTTATGCGTGTGAAAATGGCGGCAGGCCTCGGTCTGGTCCCGTCAGACTGGCCCCATCCTGAGCCTGCCTGCATGTCGCTGTGCATTTTGTGCAAACATTGCGTAAACTTCTTTTAATTTCACAGTGTCTGAGGCTGGCCAGGGTAGGGCAGGGCAGGGCATTAAGTGCAAACAGTGACTGCAGTGCTTCAATTGCTGATGCAGTCTGAGAGATCTTTCCATGTTACCTGCCTGCCTGCCTCGTTCTTGCAGTTTTAATTAATTAAGTCTTAATATTATTGCATTGACATAAGGCGAAATGCATATTGACCGACAGCCCCAAAGGGAGACGCCTTTAAGCCCACCCCCAACAGCAACACCTTCCCCACTCTTTGAGAGGACGAAGGCAGCTCATTAGCAACGCATCAGGGCAACGAGCCGCGTCGCCTCCTTTTGGCGCATCACATCAATTTTCTCATTAATTAACGTTCGGAAAACTCGCAGCTTTCTTTTTCTTTTGTTGGCCACGCGCGCATTTGCTCAATTGTATTTGATTACAGTTGGCGTTCAATATGCGTGTGCCTCTTTGGTCATTAAACTGCCGTGTGGACGGACAGCAATTTCAACAATTTAAATTCATACGCAAACAAAGGCTACGGTCATGGGAACCTGCTGGGTGCTAGGGATGGGAGAAGCGGTGGATCAGCCAGTAAGTAGAAATAATTATAATTGCAGAGAGTGCGAAACGCAGTGGGACAGCGCTTACGTATTTATACACTTGGGATAAGGTGTGCGAGTTGAGAGTGCTCGAACTGGAACGATTGTTTGTTCCTTATACACTGCATATTTTGTGTAAAATATAGAAGTGCTACGACTTTATATTTGTGATAAAATCAGCACACTTCACAGGTTCTTCTCTCACAGAAGAATTTCGTGTTATTCAGTTTGTAAATAGTAACATTTGTATTACAACATTTGGTTTGCAAAGCGATCTTTTACTTTTTTCCTTTAAATTGTAAATTCATTTCATTTAATTGGCGTTATGTTTAGCTGAGCCCTGCATCCATGCAGCATACCAGCCTTGCAGTATACTAACCTTTTAGCACACTGGCCTTTTAGCGCCCTCTACTGCCTACGCTTCATGACTCTCTTGATCATTATTAAATATATTGAATTTCCAACCAAGTATAAGTATATAACATTTTATTATATATAATATTTATATATATATATATATTTATATATATATATATAAATATATATATATATATATATATATATATATATATATAAATATTATATATAATAATAATATATATATAATATATAAAATAATATATACATTTATATATATATATTTATTGCGTATGCGCAATTTTTTAATTTGCCCTTAAGCGCGTGCAACGTTAATTAATCAGGCATTCAATGCCAACGATATGCAGCACTCTGTGTGTGACCATATAGGCGTGTGAGTGTGTGTGTGTTTGAAGGTGTGTGTGTCAAGTAAATTTCATTAAAATGAAATCAATGCAATTTTAAATTAAAGCCAAAACACGAATCAAACGATGCGGCTTAATGCGCAGCATTTTGATTTTAAATGCGTTGCGCATTGAAATTCATGAAATAAAAATCAGCAGACAGCGACAAAAAACAAACAAGCACATGTACGCACACCCACGCATACACTTGCACACCAGTGGGCATTTGTATGCAGGCTGCTTAATGCAAAATACTTAATTATGTTGAATAATTGAGTTGATGTTGGCGCTCGAGCTGCTGTTTGCGCAAACATTTCGACCATTTCCATGCAAATGCAAAGCTTTTAATGCACAGAATGACCACAAAGCAGCAGCACCAGCAGCAGTAACAACAACTGGGGGAGAACATTAAGAGTCGCATATCGGCATTTAAATAGCAATAAATGTTTGCGCATTGTTAGCTGCACGGCTTTTAATTTAATTTAAATCATGCACAATCGGTAGGCCTCCACCCACGTGTAACTGATAAAAAATGCACACGTTATCCAACACTGAAGCATGCCCAACAGAGTTGTATTTGCATGCACCTGCACACAAACAGGCAGGCGCACACAACTTAACAATAGTGATGCAGAGCATCATTTTGGCAAATGTTTTGCCACTCAGAGCGACTTTGGTTCAACTTGTAAAACAAACAAATGCATACATATGTAAATCACCTGTGCGTTTGCCAGTGCGTGTGTGTGTGTGTGTGTGTGTGTCTACAACCAACAAGTGCAACTTGTGTCCCATTTTGCTATTTTAGCTGTACAAACATGATTTACAAAATGATAACAAACTCGTCCGTCTCCATCTGTTCACAGCGATAATTGTGCTAATGCTTCTGCTGCTGCTGTTGCTGCTTCGCTCACTCGACCGATGCGAGAGTAAATTTGCTTGCGTTCTATTGGTCTATTGGCATTGCAAGAGAGTGCTGCAGGGACTGCTTAATTATCGATAACTAGATCACAATGAGCAAACCAATTGAGAGCTGCACTGTTTGCATGTGTACAGTTTAGGGTAATCTAATTGGGGTATTGTAGGAAGATTTGAATTCACTAGTGAAAGTTGACAATATTCTGAGAGAATTCATAAATTGTGGTGTAAATATAAAGTTAGACATTGATATTAGACATTATATTTGGGATATTCTAATTAGGAATTAAGGGAAGTCCGTAATTGTGTCGCAAATGTGATAAAATGTTCTATTCTTACCTGTTGATCACAATAATGTGACAGCGCACTTTGGTCTGCGACATATGCCTTAGTGTTTCCCGCAAAGAGCTCGCAGTGGCCACCACATTCAGATCGAAAAGTTCCCTAATGTCCTTGGTGGGGGATTCTGGGTGTAAGATTTGGAAACTAAAAAAATCCAGTCATAATCAGGCCCTCCTCACTCTACTTACGACTTAAGAAGCTAGCTTTCAGTATGCCAGCATTGCAGACCAGTACATGAATACAATGGAAACGCTCGATTATCCAGCTGAAGGTGCTGACCAGTTGGTCATCGTCGCTCAGATCGCATTGTCGAGCAACGATTTTTCCCTCTCCAGTGATTTGAGCACTTAGAGCCTTATCAACGGAATAGCGACAATATAAACTCGCTTTGAATTGAAATTTGATGACCTACCTCAATCAGTTCCACACGCCTCGCCAGTCCCACCACAATCATGCCCGCGTTGGCCAAGCTAAGCGCTGTGCTTGCTCCAATGCCCACCGAGGCGCCTGTGATGACGGCTACCTTGTTGCGCCAGTAAAAATTTGACATGTTTCGCAGAGAACTCAACAGAGAACAGACCGAACAGATGTGGGTGCTGGGAGTAACTGATGTGGCCGCAGGTTGCACGCTGAGTGATTAGTGATCTGTTCAGAACTGCTGCATCGGCACTGATGTCGGAGCTCAACTGGCTTGGGTCGTGCCTCTAGATTGCATTTAATTGTTGGCAATTTATTTCCATCCATTATTGTACTGTACTGCACTCTGAAGAAACTAAGATGCAAATCCCTCCCTTTTCCCCATTGCAGTGACAGTCCCTTGTCAGACTCGCTTTTGTTGCGAGTCGAGCGGCTTTTCTTGATACCCTGTACGTGGAATGTGACTGATGGGGATAGGGTAGTATCAAGTAATCTTTCAACATTTATCTCTGTTCAGTAACTCGAGAATAATTTCATTATATGAAATAGATTTTAAAGTTTTTTTTTGAAAATTTAACATATCATAATAATTGTAACCAATTATCTATTCTTGTTTTTTAAAATTATAAACAATAAATTAAACTTTACCTCATTTATGGCCTTAATTTCAATTATATTTTCGTTTATAGAGCACTTTCTAGTCAAGCAAACAAATTTATTTTTTTGAAAATTTTTGCAGTTTTTATTTTGTGCTCAGAAATTTAATACGAAATGCAATTCTCGTTTCGTTTTTGCGGCTTTGGTTTGTTTTGTCACTAATCTCCTGGGGTCGACATTTGCGGCTTTTGCAGTTGGCAGCGGCTTGGAAAAGTGCTTTATTGCCATGTGACAGTGGGCACTCGTTGAAACGAACAGGAACGTCTGCAGTGCAAGTCAGAGTTCATATGAGAATTCTCTCTGTACTGTTTGGAGTAATTATTTTACTCGAGCAGAGTTTCTCTTCGATTCGCGATAGTGTCATCATCAGCTCAGAAACGTCTCGAAATGGTTCCACTCAAGCGTTAAGCCTTATCATATTTTTGTTATTACCCAACAGACTCAGCTTCGACTCGGTTTCAGCTGTCTGCCATTCCTATGGCCTCCTCTCGGCATACTACATACATACATAACTCTAAGCTCCGGGCCAAGCAGGGCCCACAGAACTCTTGCCACGGCCGACTGGGCGCACAAGAGCTCAGAGCGAAATTATTGTTGTTGTCAAGCAAATCAAAAGTAAAATTTATCAACTTGCACAAAATGTTGCACGCATTTTATACGGAGAAAGAGAGGCGCACTATGAGATGCCCTATTTATTGAAGAAGAGTCTGCAGTAGGAGACGGAATTATTCTGCATTTTTTAATTTTTATTTGCAGTATTAATTAATTGCAGTATTAAATTGTTGTTGAGATATTCCCCTTTCAGTTATAGGTTCATTCATAAGGAATTCTTTATAATGATAGAATACTTTGTTTTATCCTTATGTCATCTCATACACTTTTAAAATATTCAACTAAGTCTTCACTTTCTACTCTTTCTTCTCACTCTATAAAACATTTATTCTTAACTATTTAATGCTTCTCCTAACAACTAATAGAAATTCTTCTAATTCTTCTTCTTCTGGTTGGTTTTTGCTGGATCTTACCCCATTATTATTATTATGAATGAATGAATGGATATGCATGAAATGTTTCAATTTTGAAAATAAATTAACAATAAATGTTAACGATGATAAAAGTTTTTAAATATTTCTTCTTTTATGAACAAATACAGAATAATAAAGTTAAGTTTTATATAAGTATCATATAAGTTTAATATTAGCAGTATTATACTATTAATGAGATATTCCGCGTACAGTTCTAGGTTCTAAAAACATAAATAAATATAAATATTTTATGTTAGGCGACTCTCGCAAATACCCTATGAAAAACAAACAACCAACTGCTGTTGGCAATTGTAGAATGCAAAATGCAGAACTCAAAAATGCATCTAAAAATGCACTCGACTTGGTTTGTCACAGCTTGAATGGGCTACAACATTGCGTGGCATAGCAGGGCGGAACGAGGCGTGCTGGGGGAGTGTCTAGGGGTTGCAGGGGAAATTGCAGTAGAGAGGTGCGGGTGCAGCGTTGCAGATGACAGCAATAAAATGCAGGTGCTGCATCTGACTGCAATGACAGCTGAGACAAGTGGTCTATCTCTATCTCTCTTCCACTTTCTCCCCCACTTCCGCCTGTGTGCAACACTGGGCTGGTACAGTTCACTCGACTGTTAACTAACAGCAAAAACAATTTGGTCAGCTCATAAAAGAAACTTTGATTAGGTTTACGTTGACGCCGACAGCGACAACGACAATAAAGTTTCGCCTTTGGGCCATTTAATTGGTCGTTGTTGTGGGGAATACGACCATCAACATGGGGCATCGTCTCTTGTCTCTCTCTCTCTCTTGTTTCTTGGCCAAACCGAAACCATTTAAGCTCCACAAAAAGCTCAATTGCAAATAGTTTGCATGTGTGTGTGTGTCTCGATCGAAATTGATAGAAAATTGGCAGGCAAAGTGTTTTTAGTTTTCGCAACAATTTATTTGCTTTTCTCTGTGGTGTTTCGAGTTTTATTTCCTCTCTCTACCTCCCTCATGCCCTCTCCTTTTTTTGGTGCTGATGGTAAAACCAACGAACGCGCATCGCTGCGAAATTTATTGTTGCATACTTTTCGGCTCAGCGCGTTGGTATGCGAGAAAAAAATCACCCATCCGCCACATGCTGTTGTTGTTGTTGCGCTTGTTTATTTTTCGGTTAAACTCAAATATGCATTTTTCATGGGCTCGATGCGCTTTTTTGCCGCACAGTCCCACAACACCCGTGATGCCGACCCCGCAACCCAGCGCTCTGTCTCTCTCTCTCTCTGTTGGCCTGCCGCCCCATTTACTGTCTGCCTTTTAATTGTAATAACATTTGTTGGGCGCACAGGATTTAAATTGCATTTATGTTTGCCAATTGGCCTGAGCTGTTGCTGCTTGGCTTTCCATATTACGCATACGTCATGTTACCCACTCCCAGCCTCCCCCGGTGCATCACAATGGGATTTTCGCTTTCGAAATCTAATAAAAGAGCGCGAGTGTGTGCGCGAGCAGAGGCTCAGTTTGCCTGTCGCAAATGAATTAAAACAATGGAAACAACAACAGCAGAGAAACTGCAATAAACTCTTCTTTTAAGCAAGCAGTTTAATTGAATTGCGAGAGAAAGATAGAGAATAAGAGAGAGGGAGTAGCGGAGAATTATAGATAAAGAGAAAAAGACGCAAACTGAGTGGGAGACAGACTAACATAGAGATGGGGGAAGTGTCTTTTCTTATTGTGTATTGATTGTGGAGTTTATAAATTTTATATGTGTGCAAATTCTTTAAGAATTGACTATATCTTAAGTCGTCAAACATATGGTACTTATATCAAGTTTCTAATATATAAAAGCAAAAATATTTGAAAGATTTAAATGTTGAACAAAATGCAGAAAATGTATAAACGAAATGTATTAGCAATGTTAAAGATGATTCAATGTTTTAAACTCTCTAATTGCCAATATAAATAACATTACAAGTTTATTATATAAAATATATTTATTGATTATTATAGATAATGAGCTCATATATGTATATATGTAAACAATGATGGTGATGACAGCATGAAAGTTAGTACAGATGGCAATGCTGCAGGTAATCATCAATAGTATCAGGGTTGCAGTTGACAAAAAATAATCGAGCAATCGAGAAAAGCAGGTTGAGACTCGAGATATTAAAAAGAAGTTATTGAAAATGCGGAATGCGATCATTCAAGTTGGACTGTCGTCGGAAGTAGAAGTTGTATTGCGCGAATCAATCGGAGCTTGTTAATGTCATACTGAACGTTATCAAGTTGTACGTGTTGTATTTTCTTAAATAACTTCCAACTTTATTCATTATCAATAAACAATTACCTAATATTTAAAAAATGTTACATTACAATTAAAAATATGTTTATCAATTGATGATAAATAAATAATAAGAATGTTTTTACAATTATAAAAGAAAACTTGAAGATATTTTACTTAACAGACAAGAACTTTAGCAAATAAACAACACATAAATTATCTGGCTTACATTTAAAGCTAATTAAGTAAGATGCAGAGAGTAAATTCAACTAACTATGCCAACTTAAAATGCTTCTTGTAACTCAGTTGTATAATGTGATTACTGTTCAATAAACACAATTTGCATTCGAATATGAAAATAACATTTCCCAATGGCAGCTGCACAATTATCTAATCAATCATAGTAAACACATAGTAAATTGAAAAACTTTCAGCATGCATTATGCAATGTCGTATTACCAATATACACACACACACACACACACACACATAGGTATACTCGAAAACTAGCTTAATAGCTATTAATCAAATGTGCTGAAAATTGAATTAAGTGTCACGCCCACATTGACACCTGGCACGTGGAAAAGAGACAGGCATGACAGACATGAGGGAGGAGGAGAGTCAAGAGCCGAAAACTATGCCAGAAATTTTAATGTTAAATGCCTGTTCGTGTTAGTGGTTGTTGTTGTTGTTGCTGTTGATGTTGTTGCTGTTGTTGTTGTTGGCGCTGTTATGCAGAGACAACTTTTGATTAAATTAAAATTTATTTTAATTAAACAAGCGTCGCAAATGTCTCATTTACGCTTCAACGATGTGACAGACGACAAGCAGGGCGTGGCCAGGAACGGAGGCACAGGCAAAGGCGTGACAAGTTGAGGAGTGCGTGTGTGCGAGTTTGTGTGTGTGTGTGTGTGTTGGGAACAACAACAAAGTTGCTTTATTGTTTGCATGTTTTGTGGTCTGCCGACAATGCTCGCCATGCAAGAATGTTGGACGGTATTTTTTGTCTGTTGTACAACGTGTTGAGCAGCAGCAGAGGCAACAACAGCGAGATCTACTGCAATTACATGTATTCAAGGCGCACACATGCCCGAAAGTATGCTAAGCATTTTGCGTCAAGCAAAGACAAAAACTATCTGTGGCAATATCATCAAGCGCTGCGCACATAAGTCCCACCTAAGTGCAGCCAATTAGCCCACATTCTGGGCAAGTCTACGATTGCCAACTGCCACACGCCACATGCCACCTACCAACTGCTGCCTTCCCCCCACACCTGCCTGTTCCCTGCCCCTCCCTCCTGCCACCTGCCTTGCCATAACGTGTTACAGTTTACGTTCTAATTGCACTTGTTATTGTTATTGTCCAGCCGGAGTGGAAGCGGGGATTTCCATGCCAGTTGTTTGCCAGCTGTTTATTAGCCTCTCCCCCTCCTCTTGCCTGTTCAGCTTGCCGGCTATTTGTTGTTATTTTAGCCCGAAACTGGCAACAGCATCGCCTGCACCTGCTGCAGCCCACATAAGGCACGCGTTCTTATTGCTCCGCGTGTCTTGGCAATTAGAACTTGAGAATTGCAGCTCGGCAGCAACGATGAGTTGGCATTAAAATGCGCCAAGTGCCGGGCATTTGTGTCTGCATTAAGAGGGGGGAGTGGTAGGGAGGAACCTGTGGAGAGGGCAAAGAATGTTTAGTTTCAGGCAAGCTGCAGATGTGCCTGAAATGGGGTATAAACAACTGGAAAGGTGTCTGCACTGGAGTGTATTACAACACTTGCAATCTCTTATAAATTTATAGGGTATATCTTAGTCTATCCTAGTTCCTTCTTGTACAATTTCCAGAGCATCTTTGCGCTGCATTGCTTGGCTTCACTGTTTAAGCGCGCTCGTGCGTGTTGCCGGAGATCTTTGCCTGCACTCGCCTTGAACTCCAACTGGACTCCAGTTGGGCTTCAACTGGACTCCGACTGCAGGCATAAATCACGTGCCCTGCACAATAAACTTTTGATTTGTGAAATCAAAAGCCATTTGCCGCGCTGCAATCAGCACAAACATTGTGTGTGTACGGCGCATCCACTTGCAACATCAGCAGCAACAGCAGCAGCAGCAACAAAGAAAAAACTTTTGCTTTTTGGCATTCGTCAGATATGGATGCCAAGCAGCCAAGCCAAATCCAAATTCGACTCTTGCTCCCTCTCCCTTTCCCTCTCCATCTTCATCTGCTGCATCTTCTCCCTCTCCGGTTGCAAGTCCATGTCCAAGTCCGAGTCTGTCTAAAAGTTGTTCTCTTGTTGCAAAGTTTTTAATAGTTTGTTGGCGCTTTCGCTGATTTGCTGCAGCAAAGTTTGACTCTTTGTTGCTAATACCCTATAAAGGGAAAGTGTCTGGAGAGGGTGTACTAGGTAAAGGAATCATAATTATAGCTAAAAACTTGTGCTTGGCTAGCTGTAATTACCTTATAGCTATAAACTATATTTCTTTAAGAAATTTGAAGAGTCTTAAATGAAATTGAGAAATGCCAAAAGATTCATTCGATATTTATAGTTTATGTTTCTAAAATACAAGATGACAAATTTGACAACATTCAAGCTCTTAGAATATTATCAATATAATCAATTTGATTGAATAATTAGTTCCTTTAAAATGGAAATGAGTCTTATTATCTCTGTTAATTTGATAAAAAAATGTTGAAGAATGAATTTCATTAAGTAAATCTTACTGTATCTCTTTTTTTGCCTTTCATCTGAGATAAACAGCTTAAAGATTGAATGAAACTGCAATTGTGCCATGCGTAAGTACAAAATGATCTTTGTTAAATCGTATATTTTTAACAATAGTTTATATTATCTTAGTTATACCTTACTAGTTATTAAAACATAAGAAATTCGTATATTTTTCTTCATTAATTTGCTTTCTTAATTTCTATTACAATTCCTTCTATGCATATGCCCACGTCTATCAAGCTCTAGCTTTCTCTCACATATTTTGACTACACTTTAAGTAACAAACAGTGAGTCCAGAAAAGATGCAGCGCTTAATTTCAATGGCGGCGCTAATGAAGCGCCTTCAAGTCGACAGAAGCCAGAACCGGAGCCAGAGTCGCATGCAGCTCATTCTTATGCATGTGTTAGCAGCTTCATTTATTATCTGCCTGTCTCTCTCCCTCTCTCCCTTCCTCTCTTACTCTTCCCCAGTCGTCCCCAGTGCTGTCTATCTGTAGTTTTTGGGGGCGCACGTGTCCACAATAATTTGGCTTTAGCCGCACTGCGTTGCGCCCGAAAGTATGCTAAAAGAAGCGAAAAGAAATGAAGAGAATTTAGGTAAAAGCGGTAAAAGAGGAGGGAGGGAGGGAAGACAGTGGAGCAGAAAGTGTGTCAGCCGGCAGCGCTTAGCATACACACGCAGCCGGGCCGTGCCACCTAAAATTGTCACATTTCGTAGGCTGCAGAGCCATAAAAAAAGAGGAACGAAAGAAGAAGAAAAAGGAAAAGGAAGCAAACGAGAGAAAGCAAAATGGAGAAAATAATCAACTAAACTACTAAGTGCAGCGACAACTGCGACAAAGTGTGCACACCAAATGAAGAAAGTTACCATGTTGCCCCCACCTCTTTTCCTCTCTCTCTCTCTATTTACCGCTCCCAACTCGTAGAAAAGTAGTTAAACTTAAACTTTTAGCTTCTTTGCCCGACATAATTCCAGCACGGCGCGCCATCGAATGATATACGCAAGTTGCACTAATAAATTTGCACTGCAGTCGCGCATAGTGTGCGCCAACTTTTTAGCCGTAGTGTGATGTCTGCGGCACACACGCACACGCACATGCAGCAGGGGCAGCGCACTAGCTGCTTCTATCGCCTAATGCGGCGTATGCGCATTAAAGTTGCATTGCATACAAGCAGCAAACTCAAATTCCGAAATAAAAAATACTTCAAGTGTCACATTTAATTTGAAAGCAAAAGATTTAAGATTTCTTATGAATAGGATATTGGAATGGAAAATATATTAGGATATATTATATATTGCTATTATTCTTCTCAGTTTTAACCGGTAAATGCTTTGTTATCGAATTTACTCCCTGTTGAATCAATAATGAGTAAATACCGAAGGTTCTACATTGCAGGTTCTTTATTGTTCAATCGTTACTACTAGTGATACTAGTGATATATAATGATGCAAAACATTATGTATTGTATTGCTTTGATTGGCACCGATAAGTTAAGTTTTTATAAAATTAAAACTGGTCTTCATAAAAAAAACTTCATTTCGGACGATTTTTCCTATGGCAACTATATGTTATAGTAATCCAATTATTATGAAATTTAATCGGAATATTACATATATAAAAAAAAATCGATGTAGTAAATTTGGTTAGAATATCATGAGAAATAACAATAATTGGCGCTATACGATGTATCTGTTCGAACTGGCTCTTGCCGACTTATATACAGCGTGCAACTGTAAGATATATGTATGTATGTCAAGTTTCATCAAGATAGCTCTAAAATTGAGAGTTGTTGCGTTACAACATGTAGACGAACGGACAGGCAGACACACGGATTCATCTGTTGATGCTGATTCAGAATTTATATACTTTATAGAGTTGGAGATGCCTCCGAAAGTGCGTTGCACTATTAAAGTTAATTTGCTTAATTTAAATTTAAAATTACATAAAATAGATTAAATTTGCATATTTACATCCATAAAATGCTAACGCTAAATTAATCTAGAGTTATAATTATTTACAACATAATGTTTACTTTTTGACTAGCCATAGAAAATTTGAATGTTTTTTTAGAATCAATAAGGATGGAAATATATACAAGTTGGGTCTTTAGGCCTTTGAAACTGAGTATTACGAGTTGACTAGGCTTAATTTCTGAAATTTATTTCTAGATTAACTTAGACTAACTGGGGTTAAGTGTTAAGTGTTTATATTAATCTGCAATAATCTGCAAATGTGGTAAGTGCTGTCTGATGTTATATACCGACTTTCTTTATCAATGACCTTGTTGACCTGCTGCAGTTGGATTAAAGCAGCGCCGATGCTCTCTTTGTTCTTTTCTTATTTAGTTGCACTTAAGCCACAAATAGCGCTGGCATCGTATGATGCAAGTAACCAGGCCCCCTCTGTATCCCTTAGCTAACGCCAGCCCTGTCTACCCCTCCCTCTCACCCACTCGTAGAACATTCCTTTTGCTGCGTTCTTGTCTTGGCCAATTTCAAGACAGAGCAGCACGCAGCAGGAAGCCGGCAGCGCGGCACGTGCTGCCCAGATTCATCTCAGTCAGCTCCAGCCGCGCACAATTTCTCCATTTAAATGGGAAAAAATTGTGGAAAATTTGTAAGCGCGGCGTTTTGTTTGTTCCCGCTGCCGGTCACGAGCTGCCGCTGTCGCAGTCGCAGTCGCAGTCACTGCCACTGTCGCTGCCGTTGCTGATGTTGGGGCTTTGCCAGCCAGTCAAGTCAAGTAAACATGACGTGCGGTGTCTAATATTTTTTTATTTTTTAGATTTTCGTTGCTCTGGCAGTCGTTGACTCTCTCTCTCCTTCCCTCTCTCTCTCTCTCTCTCTCTCATCTCACTCTCCTGCACAATATTTTACATTTTCATGCATGACGCGTTTAATCACGTGATGCATATGATTTTCAGACGAACCCTGCGCCCTTTCCCAGTACCTGCCCATTTGCCCATTCCCCCAGTTCCCTCATCCCTGGCGCTGCACACAGTTCCATCAGCATGAATTATGCCTTGCATACTTTCAGGCGCACTCCACTCCACCTACTCTGTGCTTTGCTGTGTTTTGGTTTAGCTCTGTCTAGAGCGGGCCTCAAAACTTGGGGCTGGTCCTTAGCGCCTTTACGATATGTCGCCTTTTATGTTGCACGAGCTACATTTCCATTTTCACGTGGACCACTCGAAACTTGTGGATCGGAGCGTGTAATTCAACTGTAAGCGCACTTCACATACGGAGACTGTGTAGCAGCTCTTCTTTGCCAAGTGGAAGCTACGGGTTGAGGTTCGTATCGGGGCTCGGTTCGGGGTTTTTCGGTTTCAGTTTCAGTTTCGGTTTCTCTGTTTTCTGTTTCGGGGTGTTGGTTCCGGGCAATGTGCTTTTAATTTCCAGCCTTTTGCCCGGACGAAATTCCCATGTAATTTATGCGCTTAACTTTCACGCTCCGCCGGTTTTGTTAGTCGCCAAAGAGTAGAGAAGAGCGATGAGGGGAGGGGGCTGCTGCGAAAAAGAGTCGTAAAAATGCTCGACATTTTCACACTTTTGCGCCTTTAGCCCAAAAACTGAAAATGAAAGCGAGCAACGGGCCGAGCAGCAGCAACAACAGCAGCAACAGGAGCAACACCAACAGCAGCAACATCAACAGCAGCAACAGTGAGAACCGCAGCAACACAGCCCAAAATATATTCAAGTGAATATTTATGAGCGACAAAAGTAGCATTTGTGCTTTGCATTCTGTTTGCCCAGTTGCTGTTCTTGTTGTTGCTGCTAATGGAAAAGGGTGGCACGGGGCAGTGGGCAGTGTGGGTGTGTAAGCCAGCGCGCAACAGTCGGCCAAAAGCGACAGGCATCGTCAACAGACTCGCTTTAGCTTTGGCTTTTAGTTTTTGGCCATTTGTATACCCTGTAGGTTTATTAGAGAGTATATTTGACTGCAAAGAAAGCAGGCAGTAAGTGTAACTCAACCTAGACAGCCAAGGCTTGATGGACAACAAGAAACCTCAACCGATTTGAGCTAGTTGATTATTCTTAATATCCTCTCTTAATCTAGCTGACTCTCCTCTTTTTCTAACTTGTAAAACAAGTTAAAGCTTAACATTACACAAAGCTTAACATATAGTACAAGAATATATAATATATATATAATGAAGTTTCAGCACAGCTTACAAGGTATTGCATAGACGAGTAACTCGACTCAAACCGCGTGTTCTTCGTTGTTCTCCTCGTTGTCAGCATTTCCGACGCAGATGAGTTTATGCCGCTGGGCTATATTACTTTATTCGCCAACCGATGTGTGTGTCTCTTGTTGGTGTGTGTGTGTGTGTGCGTGTTAGGACGCTAACTCTGTGCTTGTGCGGCCAACACACACGCCCCTACGCCCATTCATGACTGTCATGAGTTTTCCGCAATTGATGGTCTAATTATGCTGCCAACGCTAAATTTCATGACTTTGCTGCCTCGAGTGTGGCTATCTCTCTCTGTCTATCTACAGGACGCATGTAATTTAATGGAAAAACATTTGCACACATACACACACTCATACACCCACTTCCACTGACTGACTGTCACACGGACTTTGGCAAAGTGTGAAGATTTCCGTTAGCGATTGCCCATTTTGCCCGGATTGACAGGCGTCAGCTTGTCCGTTTGCAGTTGTTGGTCTCTCTTCACGATGAACAGTTCTAGATAGCACACTGAGCTATAGCTGAAGTATAGGAATTATCTGTGTGACTTAATTGACAGTTTGACGGGTATTTAAGTGAAACTGTTTTGTGATCAAGATAAATGGGTTATATGAAGAGTGGTTTCCTTTCTATACAAGGAGTATTAAGTATCGTTTTAAGTATCATTTAATATCGATAGTTTTGGAACGGAAAAATGATAAAAAATTAAATGTGGGTGGTATTTTGCATTCTTTGAAATGGTAACGAATTCGAACTTAGACAGTGCATACTTCATTCTACGATGAGTTTTAGTTTAACTATCGATAGCTTTTATAGTACTAAAAACCCATAAACTATCGTCTGATTATTGTCCAACGTCTCAAGTAGATAGTACAGAATAAAGATATGTGACATATATATTGTCAGTATCTTCTTAATCAATAGATAGTGTCTGACTAGACTGTAGACTGACCATGCATTGTAATCGACTTGCCCCACGTTTAAGACAGATAATTCCAGTAAGACGACTTAAAAGGAAACATTTCCATAGTCTTATAAGCAATCAATAGTATCTGGCAATTAAAAATGTAACTACATTACAAACATACACTTAAGTTATTATTAATACACAGAAACTACTTATAAGTAGTCTTGGAGAAGTAACAACCATAGAAGCTCATTAGGTTATAGAAATTTATGTATTCTGATCCCTAATGAAATAAATAAATAAATTAATTAAATTAAAAAAAACCAGTAAGAAAAGCAACAGTCGCGCGGCACGCGACAGTGGGATACCCTTCGACCCATGATCTAGTGTAGTTAATTTGTTAAATTCATACACATACACATAGGCACATGCTTGAAAATTATTCCCGACAGATGGCGCTCGCGCTTCGCGCTCGCCCGCCTCCCTTGTTAGCTGACACAAGCACTTGGACTTATGCTCATACTTTCTTAAATAGCTTCTGTGTTTATTGTCCGATTGCATTATAATTTGGAGAATACGAAGATATTCCACTCAGCTTAGTATATGTTGAAGTCAGAAAGTTATATCTTTTATACAGCGCTTATAAATTGAGTTTAAAAATTAAATTATTGATTTGCGGGGGCGGTGGGCGTGGCACCCAACCTTTGAAATAAACTTGATCTGCGCCGAGTATATAGGAACCTTCATTCCAAATTTGGTGTCTCTAGCGCTTATAATAGCTGAGATCTGTGTGTTCATCTGGTCAGACGGACATCCGGACATCCGGACAGACAGACGGACATGGCTCAATCGACTCGGCTAGTGATCCTGAGCAAGAATATATATACTTTATGGGGTCTGCCACGCCTCCTTCTGCCTGTTACATACATTTGCACAAAGTTAGTATACCCTTTTTTGACCATTTTCAATGGTCGAAGGGTATAAAAAATAGAAAAAACCACAGTCGCGCAGCACGCGATAGTGGGATACCCTTCGACCTATGTTCCGGTGTAGTTTAATTTGTTAAATTCATACACATATACAAATGCGCATGCTTTTAAATTATTGCCGACAGATGGCGCTCGCGTTTTGCGCTCGCCCACCTCCCTTGTTAGCTGACACAAGCTTTATGCACATACTTTCTTAAATAACTTCTGTGTTTATTGACCGATCGGATTACAATTTCGAGAATACGTAGATATTTTAATCAGCTTAGTATATGTTAAAGTCTAAAGGTTGTATCTTGTATACAGCGCTTATAAATTGAGTTAAAAAATTACATTATTTATTTGCGGGGGCGGTGGTCGTGGCACCTAACATTTGAAATAAACTTGATCAGCTTATAGAACATAGGAGTCTTCCTGCCAAATTTGGTAACTCTAGCTTTTATAATAGCTGAGATCTGTGCGTTCACACAGACAGACAGACAGACAGACGGACAGACAGACAGACAGACGGACATGGCTCAATCAACTCGGCTAGTGATCCTGAGCAAGAATATATATACTTTATGGGGTCTGCCACGCCTCCTTCTGCCTGTTACATACATTTGCACAAAGTTAGTATACCCTTTTTCGACCATTTTCAATGGTCGAAGGGTATACAAACTCTTGTATACGTTAAACTATGGATAGTATGTTGAAGTTATTGCTTAGTTACTCCACTTGGTACGTTATAATGTTTATCTTTTAATTAACTTCATGTTATTCATTAGTCTGCTATCAAAAATATATGTGCGAACTATCGATTGTCGCCAAATCACACATTTCCCTATCGATATCTGTCATCGTTTCTATATATTCAATTTAACTACCTATTCAATTCAATAAAATCCATTAAAATGTTCAAATTCAACACTCAAAATGAAGACATAAGCAAACAGAAGTTTTACAGTAATAATTACAATCATATGAATAGATCGTTTGGCAATCGAATACGCTATAAAGAGCGCCCCTTTAATCAGGTTTCTTGCAGCAAAAAAATATGCAAATGCGACTGTTCGCACTTAATAATTATTATTTGCATATTTATGAGGACAAACACACACAGGCACAGATAAACAAATAATTATCTACAATAATTCTATAAGGGGTTTATTTATACAAATTTATACGACGCGACAAAGAGAGAGAGAGGAAAAAGAGAGATTAACAAAATATATAAATAAATGCGAAAAAACAAAAAATATTCCAATTAATTGAACGAAATCAACAAGTTTTTTAGGTGTAGTCAGGTTTGGTAAGGGTTTCGTTTAGTTCGTTACTTGCTAGCAAAGCGATAGGTTGTTGTTCAATAATATAATATGTCTTTCCATTGGCAAACATTACTGGTCGCTCTGTTGACAGTGCTCGCCTCCGTTCAGCGCGGCGAGGGGCAACTGTTCAAACAGCCCTCGCTGAAGTAGGTCGTCCAAATAGGCCCTGTGCGAAAGCAGGTCAATTCAAGGTGCGCTGACATTTACCTGTGTGCATTATATACTTGCAGTCAGTTCTACTCCAGCTATGTGCAAAGTGTAGGCGGAGTGGCCGCGCTGCCGGGAGAGGCGAGGGCCGAGACGAAGGCGGCGATGATGCTGGCTGCCACTCAGTTGCCAAATCATGTGACTCTTATTAAGCCGCTGCAGTTGCAAGAAGTCACGACAGGCGAATCCTTGGCGCCATTGTTGCAGCAACTGTTGAGGCAAACTGTGCCAAATTGGCAGCAACCGCGAGAACCAACACAGCAACAGCAACAACAGCAGCAACAACGACAGCAACAGCAGCAGCACCAGCAACAGCAGCAACACTTTTTTGTTTATGGAAACTCGCAGCCCGTGCGGCTGACAAGTCAACAACCTCAAATATTGCCCGGGTTCAATGTGCAGCAGCAACAGCAGCAGCCTCAGCAGCAGCCACCACCACAATCGACATCGATGCCAATTCAGCTACAACAACAATATCTGCAATATTTACAGGCAGCGCCAAAAATCGTTGCGGCGCCACCGCCGTCTGCAACAGCAATGGCAAATCCAACAGCAACAGCATTCCCCACAGCAACATCCCCATTTGCGGCTGCCAGCGATCGCTTGAGGTAAGCAACAACAAGAAATCAGAGCGGAAACTAGCATAATCGTTGTATTTCGACTTCCATTTTTATTGATTGCACTCGACAATGCATTTTAATTAGCTCCGACCAAGCGAACCAGACCGCGTTTGAGTTGTGCCAGCAGCGTTGTTGCGACCCGGAGGAGGTGGAGACGAAGACGACCACGCCCTGTCCGTGCTGTGATTCGAGGCCGTTGCTAAGTGCGAAGGCGCTTAAGGCGGCAGTTGGTTAGTTGTTTTCTATTGAAAAACACTAAGAAAGAAAAAACGTTGACAGCTCAATAAATATTGTAGTTAAAGTGAAAAAAGTGTTGCATACTTTGGGGCGGCTGATTAATTGAAGCGGGGCTGGCAACTTTTTTGCAATTTGTGTGTGTCTTATCTGTCATCGAGCAACGGGCACACTCGACACTCACCTCGACTTGCTTTGACTCGCCTCAAAATGGGGCTGCCACGCCCCACACAGTGTTGTTGTCCAAACTTGCAGGCGACATATGGAACCTAAATACAATCTCTAAAAATATATAAAACATGCCACAAAAACCGCAGCACTTCATGTTGAGTGCGACGTCGCAAATTGTTTGTGTGTTTGTATTTGTGTGTGTGTGTGTGGTGCGCTGTGTCGGTCTGTCAGCATGAGAATAATAAATAAAAAATCCGCAAAAACTATGCAATGTCTGCCTTCCTCACTTGCTCCCTTCCCCCCCCTGCATTGTCTCTCTCTACCTCCCTCTCCTTGTGCAAGTGTGTGTGTGAAAAATGGAAAGTGCTATAGTGTTTTCCATTGTTTTGTGTCAACGCTAAGCACAATTGTCCAACAACAACAACAATAGCACATCTAGAAACAAAAACTGAGACAATGACGCAAACGATAACGATGACGATGACATAAGAAGGGTGGTCTTTTGGGCTCCCTTCTCTTTCTTCTTCCCGCTCTGCAGTGCAAAATGAAATCAGAAAATGGCGGGCACACATAAATATACTATATACAATATATGCAGTTGATCGTCAGCAACGTTGTTGCAGCTGCTTTGACTGGTAAAATGTTGGGGGTTCTTTTGTCGAAGGTGATGAATGGAACTTTGTAAGTTTTAAAGTTTCGGACGGTTTTATTTTATAATTTTAAATATTCAACTTGGGTCTTCAAACATGTCAGATCACATTGTTTTCTCCACTGCATATTTTTTAAAGGTTTACTTGATATGCCATATGAGTTATACTTGCTTAAAGACAATATTATAAGCTGGGATCCAGTTAGAGAGCGTTTCGACAGTATATAGTACTATATAGTAGTATAATTATATGTCTAATTATAATATAGATCTCAAATCATGCTCAAGCTTGCCATTAGAAGTCTTTTTAAGATCTCGAATAAAGTGTGACTTATCTCACTTTATGGCCTTGAAGATGGCTCTAGGTGGAGGAGGGCAGTAGGTTGAGGGGGCAACTTCAATTTCATGCTTGCTGCTCGAAATGGGGCATAATCAGGCGGCGTTCGCTAATTAAATTCGCAGCATTTGCCAGCCAGCAGCAGCAGCAGCAGCAGCAAGAGCAGCAGGAGCAGCAGCAGCAGCAGCTCCAGGTTCCGTTCCCAAGTACAAACACTAAAAAATGTTTTAGATGGCAACAGAGTAGCAAACAGCAGCAACTCGTCCCCCCGCCTACTCACCTCTCCCAGCAACACTTCACCCGCAAATCTTATGAAGCCACCCCAGCACTACTTCTTACTTCTCTCTTCTTTTTTACAATCCCCTTTCCTTCCCCTTCTTGACAGCAATTTCAATTGCAGATCCTGTGCCCATATACGCCCCTATGCAAATGGCAAAGCCGCCTACCCCAACCCCAGCCTCATACCGGCCTCATCCTGAGCTTGTGCTGACAGGTTTTGAACTGTCTTCGCATTGTTGCTGTTGCTGCTGTTGTTGTCGTTGTCATTGCCATCTAAATTAACCGTTTCGTTACATCAGAGTCTGCTCCGTCAGAGTCTTTGTGCGTTGCCAGGACGAGGCTGGAAGTCTCTCTCTGTCTCTCTATCTCTCTGTGTGAGGCAGTCGTGCGTGCCCCGGCGTGCTCGGCAATTGGCGCAATCAGGCAGCGACTTTAGACGCCACGCCACGCCATGCCTTGCCACGCGATGCGATGCGACAGTTGGCTTTGTCTCTGGAGCTGGTCCACACACACACACACAGACAGTCGCAGCACAAGGCACAGCCCGCCCTGATTGGCATTTACAATTAGCGCGCGGGTAAACAGCAAAATCGCATGGCCCTAAGAGGCGCTCTAATGAACGCCTTGCGCTTCCCCAAAGTTCAAGTGGCAGCAGTGCAGAAGGAGGCGGAGGAAGGGAGCAGAGATGGGGGCAAGTATCAAATTGGAATAATGTACTCGTAATTGGATATGTGATTAATGAGCCGTGCTTGCATCTTGCGTTGGCTTTGACTCATCACACACGTGCCGATTTATCGCTGTCAACAGTAGGAGGCAACCACTACACCCCCCCCCACACACACACACATAGATGCATACATACATACTTAGATAGTGTTATACATTTCAATTATTAACTTTCGCTCAATCATTGCTCAATTAACTGAGCAGAGGCCAAAGTGTAACTGGGCCATCGATTGTGATTCCAATTGCGATTGCATTTTGAATATGATTTATGCAACTGACAGCTGCAACAGCAGTCGCGACAGACAGATGGACAGACGGACAGACAGCTGGACAGACGAGCTCGATTGTTGCAACTTGTCTTGTGAAAATTTGCTGTTAATTGAGATGCTGCTGCTGTTGTTGTTGCCGCATCGCTGTCAGCGTCAGGTTGCAAGCATCGGGGCCGGGATTAAGTAAGAGACATCAAAAAAGTATATGTACGTAATTAATGACAGCCAAGTGGGCGTGGTCAACAGCTGTTCGAGCTGCCCAAGTAGCCAACGTTGCGCTAATGACCCACATTATGAGCAGCTGCTCTGTTTCTCTCTCACTCTCCTGACTGTATCTCTTGACTTCGTCTGTGTCTCCCATTCCCTCTTACTCCACCTTTCTCTCTCTTCCTCACCCTGCTGCAAGTGCAATTTTTATTGCAGTTTCGTGTAGACAAATTGTCAATAAACAAAGCCGTTAAGCGCTAAGCTACACCAACATTAACACCTTATAAATCGTCGCCATGCGGCTTCATCTGCAGCCCATAATTAATTGCGCACAGAGACATGAAATTAAGATCATATTATATCTGCGCTCTTAAACTAGGCCTGGCCATTAACTCTGTCTGTTTGTTTTGGTTTCTTTTAAAACAACTTTCGCAAACACTTTCCTGTAATTATGTCGCTACTCTGCACTTAAGTGAGTGTAAACTATAGTAGGAAACAGGTTAAAACAGGTCTCTTGCGCTACTTATCTTCGCAGCGTTTAGGCTTCACTCTTAGATACTCTACCCATAGGATAGATGGGCATTATGACTTAGCATCAACAGCAGAGTTCATTTAGAAATGTTCGTTTGTCTGTATGAAAATCTATGACCTAGAAAAATATGTTTAATTCACCGTGCAGATCACATGCACACACTCTACTGCCCCCGTAAATCGATAAAAACCGAATTCCACGCGTAATTTAGATGCAGGACAGTTTTTTTTGGTAAACACAATAACCATTAACTCCCAAATGATTTCTAAGAAATTTGTTGCGAACGTATAATAAACTTAGAAGTTATTTATAGAGGCGTTGGACTAATATACAGGGGTTCCGGGTTCGAATCTCGGGGGAGGGTATGGTTGTAAAAAATGCAGATTTGACATAAAAACAAAAATTGATAACGCTAACTATAGTTAGTTAGCCGGCGCGCCTAAAATGGGCAGAATTAATAGATAGAAAGGACACAAAGGTGTAGTAGGCTGGCAGAGAGTTACACTGATATATCGATACTTATATAACACGATGACTATGTTAAGCTTATGTGTATCGATATTTATATAACACGAGAACTATGTTAAGCCTATGTTAAACCAATGTAAAACTAACTTTAAGACTGAGAGGATTATTCTGTGTTAACGTGTCGAATAAAGAGGAAGTTCTGCAACGTCGTGTGTGAACCAATTTGCCTTCCACAAATTCAGAAGTGGTCAAACCTACAAAATGGACCAGGCTGATCTCAACAAATTTACAGTCACCCAATTAAAAAGGTGGCTTTCGGCGTTGGGTTTACCAACCCAAGGTATTAAAGCCGAATTAATGGCTCGTCTAGGGCAAATATCGCCGGAAAAACGAGACCAAGTCCCAGAGGAAGAAAATCAGCCCGGTACCGATCCTGACATTACAACAGAATCATCACAGGAAGGCATTTCCGAGAATATTCCAGATCAAATTGAACTTCTCAGAATCATCACGCAACTGAGGGCAGCGCTTGTTACGCAGCAAAACGCGTTGCAACGGGCAGAAGCGCGTGGCGCAATACAACAACAACAGTTAGAAGAGACGCGCGCCACCACACATATTCAGCAAGAAGAAGAGACATGCGTCGCCACACACATACAACAAGAGCAGACCATTGGCAACCGTTACAATTTAGGCAGCCCTGCAAGCCCAATTGAAAATTTACCGGGTGGCAACGTTGACAATGCGAACATCTCAACGATCGCTGTCGGAAACGGATTAGGTGGCAACGCTAACGGCAACCAAGAAGAGACGCCATTTATCAGGGCTGGATCAGCAGTTTCACTATCTTATGCCAGAGATGCTGCAATCGATTTCGAAGGGAATATTTGTGCACGCAACTGGGTGGATCATCTCAAAAACATAGGCCAAATTTATAATTTAAATGATGACTGCCTACGAATGTTGTTCGTTACCAAACTAAAAGGTGATGCACAGCGTTGGCTACACGCCAACCCAACTCGAATGCTAGCTTCTTTCGAAAGGCTAGGTGAGCAACTGATTTTAGCATTTGGAGAAACAACATCCAAAGCAGAGCTGCGTCGGAAGTTTGAGCAACGAAAATGGCAAGAAAACGAGCGTTTCACTATGTATTTCGAAGAAAAAAAAATGATGTCCCAATCCGTCAACATGGACATGGAGGAACTGCTCGAACATCTCATTGAGGGAATTCCATCGGCGAGCTTACGCGATCAAGCCCGCATCCAAAGATTCGCTAATCCGGAGCAAATGCAGCTAGCATTTGCCAATGTACGCCTTCCACAACAAGCCGAAGGCCACACACTAAAGAAGTCGACGTCGGAGGCGACGAAAGTCAACAACATGCGCTGCAGGGACTGCAACTCCAAGGGGCATTTCGCCAAAGACTGCCGCAAGCCAGTAAGGGCACCTGGATCTTGTTTCGCTTGTGGAGAAATGGGCCATTTTGTCGGAGAATGCCGTCTAAGAAAAAGCAACAACAGCAGCAACGTCAACAACTATGTAAGAATGTTAAAAATTTTCTTTGTCTCCACTAATTTACCCATTTCCGCAGAGTGTCTCATAGATTCGGGGAGCGCAATCTCATTCATTAAACAGTCAAAAATTCCATTTGAAGTATCATTAAAAACTGTTGACCAAGTGTATCATGGGCTAAATAAGAGCCAACTTAAAATATTTGGAAAAACTTTCTGTTTCATTTTCAAAGAAAAAATAACCAGTAAGAAAAGCAACAGTCGCGCGGCACGCGACAGTGGGATACCCTTCGACCCATGATCTAGTGTAGTTAATTTGTTAAATTCATACACATATACATAGGCACATGCTTGAAAATTATTCCCGACAGATGGCGCTCGCGCTTCGCGCTCGCCCGCCTCCCTTGTTAGCTGACACAAGCACTTGGTTTTATGCTCATACTTTCTTAAATAACTTCTGTGTTTACTGTGCGATTGGATTGTAATTTATAGAATGCGAAGATATTTCACTCAGCTTATTATATGTTGAAGTCAGAAAGTTTTATCTTTTATACAGCGCTTATAAATTGAGTTCAAAAATTAAATTATTGATTTGCGGGGGCGGTGGGCGTGGCACCCAACATTTGAAATAAACTTGATCTGCGCCGAGTATATAGGAACCTTCATTCCACATTTGGTGTCTCTAGCGTTTATAATAGCTGAGATCTGTGTGTTCATCTGGTCAGACGGACATCCGGACATCCGGACAGACAGACGGACATGGCTCAATCGACTCGGCTAGTGATCCTGAGCAAGAATATATATACTTTATGGGGTCTGCCACGCCTCCTTCTGCCTGTTACATACATTTGCACAAAGTTAGTATACCCTTTTTTGACCATTTTCAATGGTCGAAGGGTATAAAAATTCAATTTGAGATGGTTGTCGTCGCTAATGAATCAATGAGACACGATGTTGTCCTGGGACGGGATTTTATGGATCAATATGGTTTAAGCATAAATTTAGACAGCCTTGGCATTAATGAAAACATGAACAATATGATTAAAGTATCTGGGGAAAATAATCAACAACTAGCAACTGCCGTAGTAGTCAATTGCGATCCCAGCGAAACTGTTACAGAAAATAAGATTGTTAAGAAAAAACTGTTTGGAATCGCAACTGTTATGGATGATGAGACTGTTAAGGAAAAACTGTTAGAAAATGCTACTGTTACAGAAAATGAAACTTTTCGAAAAAAATCTTTAGAAAATGAAATTGTTAAGAACAATTTTTTAGAAAATGAAACTATTAAGGAAAAGCTAGCAGAATGTGAGGCAATTGATGAAAAAATGTTGTTAATTGAAGTTACTAATGAAAAAGAAGTGGAAAATAGAAATATAAATAAGCCTCAGAGCAATGAGCCAGTCATTAGTGAGAAGTCAATAAACAGGCAGATGAAAAAATTCCAATCGCATTTAGAAAACAATCAATGTTTTGGTGAGATACAGCATAATGAAAAAATAGAATTTTGTGCAGACAATTTTGAAACTGAAATGTTGAACATTAACGTGGTTGATAATCAGTTTTTAGACTACAACTGTGGGTGTGAGGTAACTTATGAAACAAAATGTAAATTTGTTAAAATGTTCGAAGAATCATATGTTAACGCGAAGAGACCAGATACCCCATTTACCAGATGCGAAATGAAAATTAGTTTAGAGAAATCCAAACCATTCAGTTGCTCGCCTAGGCGACTTTCATTTAGTGAAAAAGAGCAGCTTCAAAAACTATTAGACGAATATTTAGACAAAGGCATTATTAGAAACAGTGATTCAGAATATGCTTCTCCCATTGTGCTGGTAAAGAAAAAAACAGGAGATTTGCGTTTATGTATAGACTATAGAAAATTAAAGAAAGTTTTAATAAAGGACAATTATCCGTTGCCTTTAATAGATGACCTTCTAGACAAGTTAGTGAATAAAAGTGTGTTTTCAAAGCTTGATTTAAAAAATGGATATTTTCACGTATTCGTTGGCGATGATTCAGTTAAATACACATCGTTCGTGACCCCTTTAGGGCAATTTGAATTTTTAAGGATGCCTATGGGCATCAAGAATGCATCAGAAGTATTCCAACGTTTTGTAAACAGAATATTTGCAGATTTAATACGGGAAAATAAAGTCATTGTATATATGGATGACATCATGATAGCCAGTACAAATATGGAAGAACATTTAAGAACACTAAAAGATGTGTTTATAAGACTAGTTAACAACAAGTTAGAGCTTCGTATGGACAAATGCGAGTTTATGCAATCTAGCATAAAATATCTAGGATTTTTTATCACTAAAAAAGGAATTAGAGCAGATGAGAAGGGTATTGATGCAATTACAAACTTCCCAATTCCTGAAAAAGTACACAACGTCCAAAGTTTTTTAGGATTATGTTCATATTTTAGAAGGTTCATAAAAGATTTCTCTACGTTAGCCAAACCACTTTACGACATTTTAAGGAAAGACAAAGAATTTTCATTTGAGCAAAGAGAACTGGACTGTTTCTTGAACCTGAAGAAAAAACTGATAGAAGCACCCGTTTTAGCTATTTATAATCATAAAGATGAGGTTGAATTGCATTGCGATGCAAGTGCTTTGGGTTTTGGTGCGGTTTTAATGCAAAGGAAAGAAGACGGAAAACTCCATCCCGTATTCTATTTTTCAAAGCGAAGTACAGAGACTGAGGCAAAGTATCACAGCTTTGAGCTAGAAACTCTGGCGATTATTTACGCCCTGCGCAGATTTCGAATCTATTTACAAGGGAGACATTTCAAAATACTAACCGATTGCAATTCTTTAACGCTTACATTAAACAGAGTCGAGTTAAATCCTAGAATCGCCCGATGGGCACTTGAACTTCAAAATTATGATTACGAACTGATTCATAGATCTGGAACAAAAATGCAACACGTAGATGCTCTGAGCAGATGCAATATTTTGGTTGTAGAAACCACTAGTTTTGAAGACAATCTTTTAATTTGCCAATCAAAAGATTTAAAAATACAGAAAATTAAGGAAGAATTAGAAAAAAATCAGCACAAACTTTTTGAGATGAGAAATGGCGTTGTATACAGAAAAACAAATGACGGAAAATCACGTTTTGCACAAATACCATAATGAACTTGGTCACATTGGCAGGGATAAGATGATAGATGCTATTTCGAGGAGTTATTGGTTTAAAAACATCAAGGAAAAATGCAAAAACCACATTGAGAATTGCCTAAAATGTGTAGCTTTTTCTCCAAACTCTGGAAAATCGGAAGGTTTCTTACACAGCATTCCTAAAGGTGATAAGCCGTTTGAATTATTGCACATCGACCATTACGGACCAGTAGCGGCAGGAAGAGCGAATAAACACATATTTCTAATAGTAGATGGTTTTACGAAATTTGTTAGATTGTACACAACAAAAACAACAAGCACAAAAGAAGTTCTAAAAGCTTTATCCAATTATTTTAGGGCGTATAGCAAACCAAAATGTATAGTTTCAGATAGAGGTAGTTGTTTCACATCTCACGAATTCGAACAATTTTTAACAGAAACAAACATTAAACATCTGAAAATCGCAACAGGTTCTCCGCAAGCAAATGGACAAGTGGAACGCATAAACAGGACCATAGGGCCAATGATAGCAAAGTTAACTGAGCCTGAAAATGGTGTACACTGGGATAATGTAATCGAACAAGTAGAATATGCACTTAATAACACCGTACACCGAAGTATTAAACAGGTTCCTAGTAAAATGCTTTGTGGTGTAGTGCAGAAAGGGCAAATTATTGATGAACTTAGGGAGAAATTAGAAGAAATAAACGATACAGTTCAGGTAGAAAACGTAGAGGAAATTAGAAAAAAGGCAATAGATAATCAAAATAGAGCACAGGTTTATAACGAAACGTATTATGATAAAGCAAAGAAAAAGCCAAGGGATTATAGTAAAGGAGACTATGTAATGGTAAAAAATTTTGACAGTACTGCGGGAGTTGCTAGGAAGTTGATCCCAAAGAACAAAGGCCCGTACGTAATTGCTAAAATACTTCGTAATGACAGATTCTTGCTAAAGGATGTTGAAGGGTTTCAAGTTTCTCGAAATCCTTACAAAGGTGTGTGGAGTGCTCAAAACATAAGACCTTGGATAGGAAAACGAACAAATTCTTAAAGAATACTTAATTACTGTTATTTGATAAGTCTACCATAAGAAACGAACAAATTGTTACAACATACATGTTTAGCTCATAAGAAACCAGGATCAGGGGATCCTTATCGTCAGGATGGCCGAATTGTAGTAGGCTGGCAGAGAGTTACACTGATATATCGATACTTATATAACACGATGACTATGTTAAGCTTATGTGTATCGATATTTATATAACACGAGAACTATGTTAAGCCTATGTTAAACCAATGTAAAACTAACTTTAAGACTGAGAGGATTATTCTGTGTTAACGTGTCGAATAAAGAGGAAGTTCTGCAACGTCGTGTGTGAACCAATTTGCCTTCCACAAAGGGGATATTGGAATTTCCCCGTATGAGTTAATAATAAAAATAAAGATACAAGAAAAATATATTTATTTATTTATTTTAATAAACTCAATAGTACGTGTGTGAAGCAATGGCTTTTACATAGGTTTGAGTGCTAAACGTTTACTTGTGGTAATTTGTTGTTATTGTAATGTTTTTTTTTTATGTTAAGTTTGTTTTACAAATTGTATGTTTTATTTATATAGCCATGCCCTCCCCCGGGATTTGAACCCGGAACCCCTGTAAAGGTAACAAGAAAAATATATATTAATAAAAGAACGATGTAAAAATTAAAATTAAATTTTAAAGTTAAATTCCTAACACAATGACAGTAAAAGAGTAAAGCAGCTCAGTAACCAACTAAATCGTAACAAATCCCTTTCTTTAATATAGACAAATAATTTTGCTTATCGAGCAATCGATTATTTTGCGGCAATAAATTCAATTGTGAATTACGTTCGTAGTGGAAGTGTTGAGGTTTCTTGTTTAAACGATTCTCTGTGATTAAATCGAGCAGCAGAGGGGGGAGGGGCCAGTCAGGAGGAGTGTATACAAAGTTATGTGCACAGTTTATTGTGGTTGGGTAGCATATTAAATCTAATTCGATTTGCATTCGCAGTGAGTGGATAATAATGGACAACATTGGTTGACGCTCTCTTTGCACTGGGGTTTCTCCTAGACGAGAGAGAGAAAGAGAGAGAAAAGGAGAGACTGCATTAAACCGCAAAGCCTTCGGCTACGGGGGGCGTCGATGCGTCTGGCAAGTAGATGTAATTTTGCGGTGGAGTTTTGAGGCACGTCGCTTTGAGGCTTTCGCTTTGGCTCGAGCCGCAGCCGAAGCCGTAGCCCAAAACTGAGCAAATAGTTCGAATCTGTCGAGTACAGAAGGGACTGGAAGGGATGGAGAAAGGGAGTTGGAAAGCAGCGGCAGTTGCTCTGCAAATAATTGAAATATCGTTACGTTATCATCGCGCTGCCACGGAAAACCCGAAATAAAATTTGGAGAAAACACAAAAAAAAAAAATACAATCACATTCTTTTTGTTTGTCTTATTGCATTGTTGCTGCTGTTGTCCAGCTTATTTTGTTCTGACGTAAATTCCCAGTAAAAATATTTGTAAATTTGTTTTTCGTTTTTCTTTTCCTCCACCTCCTTTTCTCGTTTTTTACTCGCGGCTACTCAGCTTCCAAAAACATGTCTTTGATCTCGACATGCGCGTGGAGACGAGTGCGGGGACGGGGTAGGACCAAGAGGGTTTGGCAGTGCAGCAACAACAACGTCGTAAAAAACTTTTATTAAGCACAAACAACACGGCCCGAAACAATTTACATACACATACATTAGCGATACGATTTACAAAATATATTTAACAAATACGAGAATAATGTAAGTGATTGAAATAATGCAAAATAATTCTCAACATCAGATTCAGTTTCAGAATTAGCCGATTTCGATATTTTGACTTGCCTGTATGTAAATAAATTCAGCGGGTTTTCCACATCGTAAAGCTCTCTCGTTATCGTAAAAAACCCACAAAGTTATTCAGAAATATTTCACATAAATTTCGACAAACGCGACTCTGATTGACATTCGCAATCGACTTACGGGAATTTTGATCATTATTTGATAAAAACAAATGAGTTGACATTTATATGAACTTAAGAACTATTAAACTGAAGAGTTGCTCAATTTATGCCAGTCACTATACTCCTCAAACTGAGTTGGCAGGGTATCAAAAGAGTAAGGGGAATGGGAAAGATAAGATATGGTATAGACTAGATTTCTTTAATTTGGTAGATATGTTATTTATATTATTATCTAGAGATCTGCTAAGTTTCATTAAGTTATGCAAAATATTAGACAATTTATACACATTTAAAAAAAAAAATACATTAAAGAGAGCATATAATAAGAATTTCATTAATATCTAGTATATCATTAATACTTCTACAAAATTGCAATATTTTATCGATATTATCTTAATATCTTAAGTATGCATATATCTTTCATATATTTCGATATTCTGCAGGGTATTAATTAGTCCAGCACTGATGTTTTCTTCCAATTCCTTTCCAATTTCTTTGTAATTTTCTTACATTCACTTTGATAAACGATCAATCGATTAGTCAAAAGAGTAGCCACAATTTTTATGATGTTCTAATTGTGTTAATTATATATGTAGGAAAGTTTAACCGCAGCTGTACACCCCGTGCGGGGGGTGTTTTCTAAAGCCAATATTCATTAATAATCCGACAATATGAAACTGTCATATTGTTATATCTTTTGATTGATAAGTTCATTTGTAACAGCTCTGTTTGGGTAAATGGAAGTGTGTGTGTGTTTTGTGTCTGTATTTGTGTGTGTGATTCCCTGTAAAGCAAAGTTCAGTGGTACATGCTGCTGGTAATTAATATTTGATTTGACTGTAATAAGTAAGGATTAAAGTAATCGCAATAAACTCGCGAGTAGACAGCGAAACAAAGGCAACCTCCCTCTTTCCACCGCTTCCCGTTTCCCACTGTGGTGAATCATTATTAAATGTGTGCCACATAGTCCTGACCTGACTCAGATTCACAGTCACACTCACATACGTATTCACATTGGCATTCACATTCGTATTTGCACTTCTTTTGATTTGAACTTTCAACGCAATGAACTGAACTTGACATGCAACGCAACGCGACGACGACGCGTCGTGACGTGTGACTCGCCACCAGCTCCAGCCAGCTGCAGCCTCACCAGCTGAGGGTGCTCCCTGACTCGTGCCTGACCTGCACCGACATCCGCTGCGTGTGTCAGTCACTCCGGTTGTCAGTCAAAGGCAGCAACGGCAGCAGCAGCAGCAGCGGCCCGCCGGGCAAACGTTCGCGCACAGCTGGAAATTGGAGATTGGGATTGGGTTCGGAATTGGGAACCGGATTTCGTCAAGCGAACGCAACAAGATTTTGTTTGTTTTGCGCTTTTCGCTTTGTGTGAGTTCTTTTTTTTAGTATCGCTCGCCTTAAAAAGAACGCACAACGCTCAGAACGGAATTAGACGTGTTTAAGAGCTCACAGAAGCAACAACAGCAACAAGTGAATTGAAGTAAAGTGAAGGAAATCTGAAACGATTTTTAAATACCTGACAAAGTTTTCGTTGCGTGTAAACCGATAGAAATTTCCCACAAATGGCTGGCAAAACTTTTTCCCACAAGGTAAGAGAAACCTCAGGACGATGAAACAAAATCGGATACGTTTGCTAATGAAGATATGTTTATATATGTTTACCGTTACATAGGTGCTACTACTACTCATCATCAGCTGCTGCTGTTGTGGCTCCTTGGCGGCGCCACGTTACAGATCCAATTCGAATCGAAAGAATTTCGATCTGAGTGGAGCAGGCAGTGAGACACTCTTGGCCTATGCGGCGCCACCACAGCAACCCTTGAGCCTGACGGGAGGCAACTACAATCTCATCATGCCCGATTATTATGATCATCATCCCGCGGAGTCGATGCAGCTGCAGAACTTTGCCAACTTCTTTGATGCTGAGATGAGTCCGGGAGCTGATCTGGGCATGGAGGAATCTCAATTCTTGCAGAGCACGCCAGTACGTGAGCCACAGCCCATAAGTCCGCAGGAGGAACTAGTGCGACAGGAGTTGCCAGCCTTCGATGTTGCACGTGAGAAGAAGGCAGTGCAGAAACTGAAGAAGGGCAACACGAAGCCACGCGGTTCAGGCTACGCTGAATGGGATCAGTTCGATTACGATCTCTATGGCGTCGATCCCGGAGAGAACAAGAAGTACAATCACGACTTCTAAACTGAACTGAATTTGTTTTTTATTTTGTACTGTTTTGTTGTTGACAAATAAATTATTTATTTATTGAAATTGAAAGAATTGGCAAACAATTTTTGGCAATGTCGTGTGTGGAATGTGGTTCTATTGCGAGACTTTTATGGGCACATTCGCCTGGTCTTAGTTAGTGATTAGCTAATTTGTTTAATTGCGCATCTCGGCAGACAGACGCCAACATTAATTAACGATAAGGGAGACAACAGAGAAGAGAAGAATTCAAAGTATCGGAAATTCCATAGAACATTCTACTTGCCCTGGGGGCCTTGAGTGAGCTGTCACTCTGCAATTGACTCTTGGTAGGTGTCTGCGCTTCCGTGTTGCGTGTCGCGTGGGGCAGCGGAAGTTGCAACACACTTGGGGACACCTGGCGAAAGGCGCTTGGGAACTTGAGACGTTTCCGCTGGACAAGACAGGCAGACAGCTTTCCACAGCTCACTCAGCTGTTGACACCCTACACACGTGACGTCATGACTGGAAACAAGTTCGTGTTTGTATTTGGAGCTATGTCGCGGCACATCTTACTTGGTCAGATGACTCAGCTGAAGCTATGCGCCCTGTCTGGCCAGCAGCAGGTTTCTTGTTTGTTTGTTGTTGATCGCGCTATGAAATATTTACCCAATTTTGTGGGGAATTCTGTTGTGCGATTAGAAAGCATTTTTAATGTTCCCAAGATATAAAGCGGATTTGTAAGATATAAAGTGATAATGTTCCTATCACGAATACGAGCAAGGGAGATTCCCTGCGCTCAGCTTTGAGGTAATAGGCGCACAAAGAAGATGCCAAGAGGGGAAGCCAAGAAAGTTGTTTATTGCTTAAAATTGTTAGTGTAACGGATTCTTCGGTAATATTTAATATTGACAATAATTTCATTAAGAATTGGCAATATGGGATCAAATAACAACTTAATGAAAATCTGGTAGATTATAATTATATTAATAATTGTGTATTACTCTGCGAAGTCCTACTCTCATATATCATTTTACTAGAAATGTGAACATGATAAACTGATTTTCGACGTCTCCGCGAAAACAAAAGTGGAACAAACGTAATCAGTTAGTTTTTCGAAAAAGTAATATTTTGATGCTGAGCAACATTTCCATGTTGCCAACAAATAAGATGTGCAACAAATTAACAAAGGTGTTGCATACTTTCTGGCAGCAAAAATAAAACAATGTAAATAAAGAAAGAAAAGAAGGGGAAAGCTAATTTGGCAACCCTATCTTTAAAAAATAAAAAGAATATAAAGAAATATAAATAAATATTGTTTATATAATATGTTTTATATGAAAGAGAAATATATTATTAAATTCGTATTTTCTTATATCTTATACATGGTTTTTCTTCTTAAAATGTGATTGAACTCTCGAGAAGTTCCCAAATACAAATGCTATAAATTAATTTTATGGCGAACGCAAAATGTTTGTAATAATTATTGGTTTGCATTCATTAGGGCGGACAGTAAACTTTTGTTCCCAATTTGAAACGTAAGCGAACATCTTTGTATGTATATCGAAGTCGTTAAAGTGAGACCAATGACATATGTATATAATATATAATATATCAAAGCGATGTCATGTAATTAACATGATTTTTACGACTTTTACACACATTTTAATTAATTGTTTCATCTGTTTCGAGGCCATTGTGTGGGTAAATATTTTGTTGGCAGTTTATACGATGAAGCTTTGAAGGAAGTTTTTGAAGATAAATTAAAATTTGTATAAGGGTTTTTTGAGAAAAAGTATTTAAGATAAAGTTGAAATTTCGGTTGTGGATTCTAATTTAAAATACAAAAGAAATTCAATTTTTTTTTAATATTTTTAAAAACTTAACAGGTTTTATTTTACACTAGAAGGGAAACTTATAAATTCGAATTGATAACACTGAAAAGGTCACTAATTGTAGGGATACTTGGCCAGTTGTTCCTGGACGTGTTGGTTGGTGCGTCGCCCACGCGGACGCAGCTGACCCTGGTCAGTGACCTGGGCGCCGGGTGGCACATAGGCGGCGTTTTTCTTGCAACTGACAGCAGGTTGTGTGCGTGAACGTGCCGCGTGCAGCAGCTGCTGATGATCGCCATCGATCTGGCCGGGATTGAGGGTCAACTGCTGGCACTGTCCGTTGGGCTGGCAGTTAGTCACGTGGCGTTGATAGCTACGCGTATCACCTGGCACCGACTGCTTGTAGTCGTAGGTATCTAGCGTGGCACCTGGCGATTGTGCTGCATAGTCACCCACGCGCTGGTGAGTGGCACCTGCCTGGCTACTGTCCGCTGGCGGTGCTCCCGACCCATGACCCGCGTCCAGCACGTGCTGACCATTGGGCAGCGTGACAAGTGCGTAGGGCTGCGGATTGCTGAAATGAGGTTGCTCATGTGGCTGCTGCAGCTCGTGCTGTTGCTGCTGCTGCTGCTGCTGCAGTTGGAACTGATCAAACTGGGCCTGGCCTGCGGTGGCGGTTGTCAAAGCCTGTGGTTGCCTGTAGTAGCTGGCAACTGACTGCGCCGGAGCCGTAGCTGGAGCCGTAACCGGAAACGAGGTCTGTGGCTGACCGTAGTAGCTGACAGGCGGGACAACTGGCTGCTGCAACTGTTGCTGCTGTTGTAGGTATTGCTGCTGCAACTGTTGCTGCTGCTGTGGGTATTGCTGCTGTTGGTAGTTGACATTGGTGTTGACCAGCAGCGGATTCTGCAGCACCGACGTATGCAACTGTTGCGCAGGTTGCTGCACATGATGCGCCTGATGCTGTGGCAAGTGGTGGTGCTGCTGCTGTGGCACGTTGTAGGTTTGATGCGCCGCGTACACCATGGGCGCCTTGTGGGTCTGCAGCTCGTAGGTGCGACCATGTGGGCCCAAGGTCTGCACAATGAATCTCGCTGGAGGCGACACTTGGTGTGTCTGCGGCTGCTGTGGTGATGGTGGCGACAGGTGGAATGGAATCTGCGGGCGCGGATAATGATACTCTTGCGCCTGGCCGCAGCTCAGCAACAGTGCCAGCTAAATGTATGCAATGTATATACGATTAATTAATCAATAATGCGAACGCTTTGTGGTCCATTAGCGGGCAGAGTCGCAACTTACTGTGTAAACGAGCCGCAACATGACGAAAAAGTTAAGATGACAAAGAGATCGACTGAGTAAAGACTATCGTGAGCTATTTGGCTACTTTGTCGTTGTTAACGCTTTGCCAGCTGGCAGCCGATTGAGGCTGCCCACAAAGATGATGATGGGCTTGGGCCGAGCAGCGAAGAAGACTCGCTAGAGTCGCAGCCAGCGTCGCGCCGGAAACTTGTTTTGCTCGTGTTTGGTTTTTGCGTCTCAGCTCGACTTGATTTGTTGTAACACATTGAAATTTCATAATTTCTTTTTGTCTCTGTATGCAGACACATATGCATATGAATATACATATATGTGATATATGTATGCGTGTGTGTTCATTTTGTTTATGTTTTGCGAGATTTGCCACTTGAGCGTTCAACGTTGCTTGCGGCATAATTTGGCTATCGCTCACGTTTGCCTCGCTACAATTCGCGTATTTTTTCATAGGGAGCGTGCGCTTGCGTCCGATTTGCTTTAATGGCCCGCGATGAGGACCGTGAAAATGCTTTCTCCCCCTCACAGTTCCCTTCCTACTTTCCGCTTTTACACACTTCAATTTCGATTCAGCATGCATGATGCGGTACTTTGCCGCATATTGAAATTATGTTGTGACTCGCTGAGTCTCTTCACGAAAAGTAAAAGTGCGAATAAACCCGAATAAACATTCCCCCCTGCCCTCCTCCTCTCTCTTCTTCTTTCACATCTTGGTTTCTATATACAAATATTGAAATTTGCATTAATTAACTAGTTTCCCTGCAACAAGTCCAATTTAATTGCAGCCCATTTGATTAATGTCCGCATGATGAATGTCTACGTGGAGAATGCTTTTGCATCTGTGTGTGTGTGTCTGTGTATGTGTGTATGTGCGTGTGCTTGTCTGTTAATCGTCACGGCATTAAAGTGATATATAATCCCATTGCATGTGAATAATATTACCCAATCTCGTGGTTTTGATTTGTATAAATGTCTGTGGCCGCCAAAAATCCCCAACACGCATTTTCTTTACACACCCAAAGACAGAGAAAATTAAATATTCATGGAAAGTTTATCAATGAATTCCAGTTAGACGATTTCAGATTCATTTGGTTTTAATTTTTCAAATACCAGATAAATCAATTTAAATTAGTAAGGTTTACATTTACATTTGGTTGGGGTATTGTGAATCTATTGTGAAGTAGGTAACGACGATTGATGTATACATCCGTGGAGGGTCAAATAGAGTTGGGTCAAAGGGTCAAAGTTTCGTTCGTTAATCGACGACCTATTGGCTTGGCTGTCAGATATGTAAAGAGTGCAAAAAAATATATAAGTAATTAGAGGGAAAATGAGAGAATATAGCGTTTATTTCGAGGCGTTTATTTGAGTTCAAAAATTAAATTATTGATTTGCAGGAGCGGTGGGCGTGTCATCCAACATTTGAAATCAACTTGACCTGCGTCTGGTACACAGAAACCTTCATGACAAATTTGGTGTCTCTAGCTTTTATAATAGCTGAGATCTGTGTGTTTATCTGGTCATCCGGCCATTTGGACATCCGGACAGACAGACGGAAATGGCTCAATCGACTCGGCTAGTGATCCTGAGCAAGAATATATATACTTTATGGGGTCTCCCACGCCTTCTTCTGCCTGTTACATACATTGGCACAAAGTTAGTATACCCTTTTTTGACCATTTTCAATGGTGGAAGGGTATAAAAAAAATTCATAGCATAGGTTCAGACATTATTCTTCTATTTGTATTGTATTTGTATTGTATTTGTCGAAATTAAGATTCTAATACTTTGTTTTATAATAATAAATTATCGATATAAGGGGGTGCACGCAATGTTTTAAATAAAATTTGTATAAGAAACGCACAGATCTTTATGTACAATATTGTTTATCTAGCTAAGATATCTCTACGGCTTTATCACATCTCAAAAGCTTCAAGTAATTATCAAAGGCGAGCTTGAGATGAAGAAGGTAGAGTATGTTAGGATGCGATCAGCCCAAAGATATGTTTAACTTGCTGACCTGCATATTATTAACATGATCTCGTTGACTATATAACCTGTATATGTCTTACAAATTTAGCTATGCCGTAGGCTGTTTATATATATTTATACATTGCAAACTTCCTCGAAAGTGATCATAATAATTAGTTTTATGGCTTGGCTTGGCATATCTTATATGATGATGAGCAACAATAGAAAACTCGTTATCACCGGCTGTCTGTCTGCCAGTTTGTCTGCACATTTCTCTGTGTCCCTCCATCTCACTCTGCAATTGTGATTGGGGAATCGACAATTGAGGCGAGAACTATTGTTCCAGCATCAGCCTCGATTGCGCATTGTGAGCATTACGTGTTTTATTAAGCGGCACTCAAAGTGTAATTCTCCCCCCACTTCCCTTCCTTCTTCTCTCTACAACCGGTCTACGTTGCGCTGCGAACTTTCTTCTTGTTACCGCACGACGAAGACATCGCCGTGTCTTCTGGCCGAGAGAGCTACGCAATATGCAAACATCAATCAGGGAGAAGGCATGTGAAATGCACTTGAATGCCACTTGACACAGCAAACGTCGCAGTTACCGGATCTGCACGTGCACACACACACAGACACTCATACATATACATATAGAGCTGAGTGTGCGTGGGAGAACGTATGCGTCGCTCGCTTGGGCAGCCAACAAAGCGTCTTGGCAAGCGACGGCCACGACGAACACTTGACATTCACAATGAATATGCGAGGCACACTCACACACACACTCATACGCATACTCGTGCACGCACTCGCGGCAGCTTATCACGGCAGCCGGAGCAGTCGGGCTTAATAATGCAAGTGGCCAATGCTGCGTATACGCAATCTGGCTGAGGTTGAGTATGATGGCTGTGTCTGTGCGTTGTCTGCGTCGCGCATTCATGCCAAGCTGCATTCAGGGTTAAAAGCCGCGTCGGAGGCGCACCCGCGTTGCATGCAACGCCAAATGAGATAGCGCACGTGATGCAAGGTGCCCCCCATTGAAATGCAGCTGCATTCTGCATTCTGCAAAGGGCTGTGTGTGTGTGTGTGTGTGTTTAGGCAGGCGTACGGGGGTGTGCGTGTGTGTGTTGACTGGCTTCTTTTCAGGCAGTTTGCTTTTGCCATTTTGCATATGAAGCGTCACTTTAGACACCTTTTCGCTTTAGTTGCGGCGCCTAATTAGGCACACCTGGTCTCACCTCTAGTCTGTGTAACTGGTCTGGCCTGGCCTGGCCTAGCCATGTCGGTAAATTAGTCAGCTGGCAGGTGAATGACCCTAGTTTGCTCTGAGGGGAGGCGTAATCCGAAAAACTCAACTCGAAGCGCGACTCGAGAACAATGCGGCAAAAAAAGCAAGAAAATCAATTGCATAATGGCGCATGTGTTACGCTCACTAAGAACGACAACAAGAAATAAAACAAAAATAGCGCCAACAGCAGCAGCTGCATCAGCAACAGCAACAACAACAACGGCGCAAATTGCAACTCTTTGGGAAAAAAGGAAAACAACAACAAACAAGCTGAAGAGAAGAAGCAGCAGCAGAGGAGCTGCAACCCCACGAAAGAAGGCACTCGACGGGGATTTTTGTTGCTGCTGCCATATTTTTTTGTTGTCGCTGGAGACACTCACACATACACACACACATATACACACACACATTGAGTGTGCGGCGCACACATGTGTGTGAGTGCAGCTTTTGTTTGCACCCGCACAGGAAGCCATTTAAGTGCGGCTTCTTGAGAAAATTGCCGACGCGACGCTGCCAGATAAGCAAGAGGGAGAAAGAGACAGAGAGACAGAAAGAGGGAGAGGAAGGGAGAAAAGGAGGGGAAGAGAGAGAGAGAGGGAGATAAGTGTGAAGAGTAGAGATAGAGAGAGATGCAGCTTAATAAACAGAGTAAAGGGCAAAGACAGGAAGCTGCATTGGCTTAGACTGTGCCTAACGAGAGCTGCCGCTGGCTTAATTATTGACAGCGCTGCTTGCCCGCCTGGACAGCCCCAACAGCCCCAACAGCTCAGCCTAGACCAGTTCTGCCCTGCCCTGCCCAGCCCGGCTCTGCTTAGTCTGCTGTGTTGCAGGCTATCGCTTACGCTGCCTGGAAACCCGCTTGCTGCTAAGCCGCTCAATTGTCGAGCGAGTCGAGCGCCTTAATAGGCTTAGCAGAGAGTCAACTATCAAAACAAGTCTGATAAAAGCGACAGAACACACAGACACATACACACACTCCCACACACACGTATTTGCTTGCGCTCCAATTGGCTTGCAAACAGCTTTGTCAACGCGGCCCCAAAATGTGTCTGTCTCTGGCTCGACGGGGCTGCATAAAGTATGTGTGCATACACATGCCTGCATGTGTCTGTGTGTGTGTGTAAAGGGGTGCAAGTGTATGCATGTGTCCGCCTGTCTGCCAACGGCACCCATAAGTATGCTTGCTTTGTGGGCCTCGCCACGTCACGCCACGCCTCGTTCCTCGCCTTGACTGGGCGCTACCCTCCGCTGCCTTCCCCTGTCCACGCCCCTCATTGCCTTTGTTTTGTAATTTTCTTTTGATTAATTTTTTGTACTTTTATTTTCGGTCACATGCACTAAACAATGTGCATAAGCAATGCCGGCTGCATTTATACAGGGTGTTCCCTTAGGGAGGTTTCCTTTTTAATTAAAATTCAAAATGAGCTCTGTGAACTTGTATGCAAATTGTTGGCTTAGCATATATATATGTTTTATTTATATTTTTTAAATATTCTAATACTTTTAGAAGGGAATTGAAATTGTATGGACATTTTAAAATTGATTGTATACCATATATCGTACTAAATGTACTATTTATTTATTTATTTAGCGTCAAATAAGACAGTCGACATGAAATTAAAATTAATAATAAAAAGTAAAGTAAAAATTAAAATTAACATTAATTGCATGTCAAAATTGTAAAATTAAATACGAAAAATAAAAAGTATTTAATAATATTAAGTCTTAAGCCAAGGCTTGGATAAATAAATGTATTACAATTTAAAATGTAATATTATATTAAGATGAAACTTTTTTATACATTTGTGAATAAAATTAACATACATAGAAACTCTATAAATGTGTAATTCTAATGTAAAATAGAATAAAAATTAGCATTTTTATTTTTGTTATGATTGTAAATGTTATAAAAATGCTTTTAGTCTTTAATTATTTATTAATAAATTGAAAATTAATACATAAACTCTTAAAAATTAGTTTAAATATTGTCAAATTCTTATAAAATTGCAATGCAAACCTTAATTTCCTATATCAGTTTTAATCATTAATGTCATTGTTGCTGGTTCGAGTTCAAGTTCAATAATAAAATAAAGAAGATTGTTTTTTTTATTATTTTGAAAGGTTTATTGTTTATTTTTATTGTGAATATTTAAAATAGTTCTTAATAAATAAAAATTGTAAAAAATCAGTTGCGCAAATGAATAAAATTGTTGTCAAGTTTTTTGCTTTATTATTCAATATCTACTGTGATTATTCCTGTTGCCCCCCTTCGCTGAAGTGCACCCTGCAACGTCGCGTTGGCCAAGGGACTGTGCGGCAACTTGACTTGCTGTTGTCGGAAGGCGCAGTCACAGCAACTGCTGATTATTGCAACAATATCAACAGCGGCAACAACTGAAGCAGCAACAACAACTGCAGACGATTCCGCTGACGTCTGTTTGCAGTCAGTCTGTCCCTCCGTTGCATGTGTCAGCCGTCAGCGTGCGCTGTGGATGCTGTTGCTGATGATGACGATGACGATGAGATGATGATGAGGCGCAAAGTATGCTCCGGCGTAGTCGAAACTAAACTGCCTGCCTGCCTGTCTGTCTTTCTGTCTGTCTGTCTGTCTGTCTGTCTGTCGCTCTGTCTGCCTGCTCGCCTGTCCTGCTCTGTAAATACAACAAAAAGGAATTATAATAAAAAAAGAGGATCGAAACAAACAGACAAATGAGGACGGCGACGGCGACGCCGACGGTGACATGATAGCCGCCTGGAAGCCTGCTCTGCCTGCAGTCGCCGGCAACGTCGACGCTGGCTGCGGCTGCTGCTGTTGCTGTTGCTAGTGCAGACGATGTCGTCATTGCCGCTCTGCATGCGTTGCATTTTTACGTCACTTTTTACGTTTTTTTTTCTATATTTAAATACTGCTGCGGGTTGCACTGTGTATGTGTGTGTGGCACGTCAGGCGAAGCACTTCATTTGCTTCACAGCTCATTCATGTTTTGTGCCGAGCCTACGCCGCAGTCAGTCAGCCAGACGAAGCGTCGACGTCGACGCCGACAGCGACGGCGTCTGCTCTAAGCCGAGGTAAACACACTCGCCTCCTCTGCCTCGTCGAGAGTCGCTTGTCTCGCTTCGACTCATGTGGCACAGCTGCTGCCTCACCTACTTTCCGCTCTGCACTTAGACATGCTGCCGCTGCCGCTTCGAAGCTGCTGCTTCTGCTGCTGTTGCTGCTGGTGGTGGCACACGGCGCAGGCAGAGCGAAAAAAAACAACAAACCAAAAAAAGAAGCAAAGGCAAAGCAGAGGAAACCTCCCCAACTGGGGGCTCCCTTGCGGCCGTCGTCGCGACGTCGGGGCAGGCAGGCAGGAGGGAGGGAGCGTGCTCGCTGAGGGGGTATCGCTTACTACAACAAACACTTGCAACGTTTGCAATGCTTCTGCTCCGCCGCACGGTCGTTGGCCGATGAGACGTAGGCGGAGTAGGCGACGCGTCGACGTTAACGTTAACGTGAGCGTTGGCGTTAACGTAACGACGACGACGACGGTGCGTCCTGCCCCCCCCCGTGCGAGGGGAGAAGTTTGCCGAGTTCTCGCTGCGTTGTTGCTGCTGCTGGTGCTGCATGTGCTGCAGCCGGTTGCACGGCCTGGCAGTACGTTCGCGTGCTTTGCATACTTTGGTTGCATTTTTTACTGCTGCTGCTCGCTGCCGTTGCCTTCTTCGTCGTCGCCGTCGTCGTCGTCGTCGCTGCTCAGAACTCGGCGACGGGAACGTGCGATTTCAGTTTTGTGCGCGCGCTTTCGATTTGGCGAATTTCGATTTTGGCTCTTCTTGTTTCGCTTTTGGCTTTAGGCATTTTGCATTTTCAATTTTCGGTGTGTTCGGACTTCGGTTTGGCGATTTTGCATTTTCGATTCGCGGCATTTGCGCGGCGCAATCAACGCGGCGCGTTAACGCTTTACCAACCGCTGCGCCGCCAATTGTGCGCCATTTTGTGGCGCCTATCGACTTCCGCCGGTGTGTTTTGGCCATTTTCGCGCCATTTTACGTGCGTTTCGTTGAGCTCTTCTTCCTCTGAGGTAGCCCCCGCAAGGCTCCCCGCAAATTACATGGCATAATTGTGCATGTCCATGACCAGCGTTGGCTAATTGCGTGTTGCGTGTTTCGTGTTTCACGTGTTTGGCCTAACGCCTCTGCCTGTCTCCACACCAATTAACACCACTGCAACAACAACAACAAGGGGATACAACAACTAGAACTTCAATAAAGGGCTACAGCAACAACTGGAACTACAACAAGCATTGACTTGCTTCAATCAAGCAAATTAAGTGTTGATCGTTGGATAAAGCAAACCAGCTGAGATCTTGCTGATATAGGGTGACTGGATTAGCTGATTTAAAGGCAGTTGCAAACGGAATAAAGTTTACTTTGCCTACTCAGCCATAAATTTAGTGTAAGTATGCGAGTTTGAACTGAAATTGGGAGGTGATAAAGAGTAAAATAAATACATTAAAATATAAGTAACTTATATAATATATTGTATAAACCTATGTGGATATATAAAATAAATAAATATAATATAATTCATTTAGTTAAATGGCTAGAAGACCTATTTTTATGATATGAGCATTTTTACCCAACTCGATTTAGATTAACATTAAAGCTTACCTGCACGATATTTTCTGCCAAAACAGCAATGAAAACTGTCAAAGCCAACGTATATTTCACGAAGTAGCCAACAGTATTTATCGCTAACTCACTTGGTAGAAGAAGACAGTTTCATCTACTCGCTGTTAGAACCGGTTTAATTTATATGAAGTAAAATTTTTCTATATAGATTTATTTAGAATAGGTCTACTTGTTTCAATGATTCGAATAAAACACAACAAACCCTTACTGATATTGTAGCTATAGCTTCTCAGGTATAAGGCTTGCTGTATTTAATCCTAGTGTTTTCTTTGGTCCAAGTATATTTTTAAAAACGTCTTTAGCTCTTAAACTGCCTTTAAAATGCATTCAAATTGATCAGTCTGTTAATTGGGCTCGCAGTGTGCTCCAGACATATAGCTAGACAGAGTTTGAATGCAGCTCAGCGATGAATGGATGCAGACAAATGTCCAATATTCACACAGGCAAAAACCCGCCAGACTTGGCTCTCAAATGCAGCCTTACAAACTTGGCATGTGAAGGAGCCAAGACGTAGGCATATACATACACACATACATATGTAGGTATATGCTATATATACTGTATATAGAAACAGGTACATTATCAAAGCAGACAACCGCAGTAATGTCGGTCCTTGAGCTCGCATTGCAGGCGACTCTCGAGTATCGTTTTCAGTTATAATGCTCAAGTCGTCATTATGTGCAAACAAACGCGGAAAATGCAATTGCAATTAAGCAACGGCAACGGCAACAGCAGCAGCACCAACAACAGCAGCAACAGTGACAAAAACAACAACGCAAAAAGGGGGAAAAGTGAAATCGAATCCGAAAACATCGCACGCTTTGTTGGGCTGTCCTTGCATAAGAAAGATGCGCTTGTCGAGCTTCCCACTCTCCCGTCTCCCGTCTCCCTCTTCTCCATCTCCTCTCTCTCTCTCTCTCTCTCTCGCTTCCCCCAATCGACCACAAGTGCGTAACCTGACAGAGGCAACGGTACCCGGTGTCTGGTTGTGTCTCCGGCTGCGTGCCGAGTACCCAGCGCCGAGTTGTTGCCAGCGAGTCCCACCGAGTGCGGAGTGCCGAGTGCAGAGCGCGGAGTATTCCCTGTACCTTGTACCTTGTTCCCAGTTCCCTCTTGTCTGTTCCCAGATTCCAGTTCACGTTGGCAGTGCCAAGTGCAGCGTCACGTGCAGGTGCACTGACATTGACGCACACGAAGCCAGCCACAGTGGCAGATTATGGGGAAGGGGAACAATTGTGCCGCATACTGCGAGCAGGCACTGTGTCTGAGACGTCGAACTGCCTCTGCCTCTGACTGTGCGCCGGTTACGCGCCAGTTGAGTCTGCAAACGTGTTCTGCGATTCGATGTCGCCTCTGTAATTCGCTACTTTTGCATTGAATATATTAGTCACTATGTATACGTTACTATATATAATATGAATATATTCTGGATAAACAGGCTAACTGAGTCACTAAATTCTTTCCGTTGCTTCTATTCCAATTTAAGATCTGTTAGATACATGTATGCCTTCATCTCATTCATTCGAATCTTAGTATGTTTATTTGTAGAGAGTCTTTCAAAGTCGAGTCGCTTGCATATATATTCTTGATGGTAGTAACTAGGATAAAAGGGTATTAATTTGTACTTCATTTCGTACTACCAGCAACATCCAAGTTTACTGTAACTCCCATGCTTCTCTAAAAAGAAAGTGTTATATTTGTAGAGGGTATTCTTTAGTCTAGAAATAATTAAACTTTGCCTGCATGATGTGTGCTTCGTCAACAGGCCAGTTTCAGTTTTAACATCCAATTCCAGCTCTAGTTACAACTACAACTTCACCTCTACCTCCTGTGCTAGCTCCAGTTCTAGCTCCAGTTCCATCTACAGTTCCTGCTTCAGCTGCAGCTCCAACTCCAGACCCAGTTCTAGGCTCCTGCGCCGGCTCGGGCTCTTGCATTGTTTGCTCTTCTATGTGCATTTTCATCGTTATTGTTGTAGTTGTTGCCTTTTGCCGGTTGGCGGGTGCCAGCACAGTTGTTGCTGCAGTTAATTGAAAATACTAAATTTGCACTGTCTAGACGGCAAATTATATGACAATTGTTCGAGAGTATGTTTGACTTTCATATTAAAATTAATTACTTGGACTGTTTTGCATATAAAAAGAGACACACAAACATTAGAAGGGATAAACAATTCAAAGCGCGCGCTCTTAATTGATTTTTCTAAATTATAAAATTAAGTATGAAGAGAGTCTAGAGTAATAAAAACGTAAATTACCGCTATTATGAATAACCTTTCTTGGATATTGTTTACCATATGATATTGTTTTGGATCGATAAAGGTTTATAAATTTTATAACAGATGAATCGACTTAGCGATAACTGTTTATCTGTCTGTATGTTCACACAGATCAGATCTCAGTTTTTATAAAAGGTAAAGACACAAAATATGTTATGAATGGATAGAAAACTATACGTAAATAAATTAAATATTAATTAAATAATAAATAAATTAAAATACAGCTGGCTGTAATATGTTTTAGAATTAATACATTCACTAATCTTATTATCAAGTATGTCGAATTTATTGAACAAAGAACTAAAAGTTCGTTAAGATCGAAACGTCTTAAGAATATAAACTGCAAATGAAAGTTGCAATTTCTAAGCAGTACACACAATATAATCCCCTTCACTTTCTCTCCCTCTCTCTCTATCTTTTCCTCTCCCTTTCACTTCACATAAGGGGTTTATAACTCACTGATTACAATAAGCAATTGCAGAGGCCGAAAATCTCACTTAATTTGTGCAATAAACTCAATAATTGACCCTGACATGATGTCAGAGGCACAGGATTATCGGGGCATAACTCTCTCGACTTGGCTTGGCTCTATGCAGTTTTCACACATCTCGGGCCTGGAGGAGCCAATCACACTTGGCTATATAATTAATGCCATAATTGCAAATGCATTAAAGCCGAGGAGAAGCTCATAAACTTGTTGGACGACAGGAAATTGAACTAAATTTGCACAATATGCAATTATAGTCGGAAATCGTGCGAAAGCAAAACACCTTTGACAATTGCAAACCACAAACCCTCCCACACACCCACACACACTCATGGGACACACACACACGGTGTTAATTTGGCACTTAATAAACAATGAAATTGAAAATTTAAGACGCTTATCTTTTGCTTGGAAGGCATATGCAAATTTCAGTCAGACATTGAAGTCATGCAAGTAATTACACTGTCCGCCCGAATGCACGACACATTTTATGCATTTCTCGCATGCAACTGATCACAGCAAGAAGAGAGAGAGAGAGAGATAGAGAGAGAGAAAGAGAGATTTAGATTCATTAACTGTTACAAAATCAAGTCTGGCATGGAAAACATCTCCTTGGAAATTGACTTTACTGATTTTGCTTTTCGCATTTTATTACATGTTTATTATGCTAACAATGCGAGAGGAAAGTTCTGGCTAAGAATGTGTGTGCTGTGAGTGCGTGAGTGTGTGTCTGTGTCTGTAGCTCCAACAGTCGCCAGTGTACACAGTGCCGTCGCTGGCATTTTGGATAGTACGGTCTGCACTTGCAGAGGATACACACACACACACACAAATATATTTATATTTAAATACATAAGATATGTACATGTACATTCAAATTCATACAAAATCACATAGTATAAAGTCTTGCCAAAAATAATAAGCAAACATTGAGGTGGTTTTGCAGACAATGTTCAGAAGTCAAATATTTTCGAGATAATATACTAGAATTTAAAACAACTGTTTATTGAAATCAATTGAAAATATACAAGATTCTCACTGTGCACATAAAGTATTTTTATATATCTATATATATTCTTACACAGCACCACCAGGCGAGTCGATCTAGCCATGTCTGTCTGTCATTTCGTCTATCTGTTTGTCTACGTCGTCTGTCTGTCTGCCCGTCTGTCTGTCTGTCCGTCTGTCTGTCCGTCTGTCTGTCCGTCTGTCTGTCCGTCTGTCTGTCCGTCTGTCTGTCCGTCTGTCTGTCCGCCTGTCTGTCCGTCTGTCTGTCCGTCTGTCTGTCCGTCTGTCTGTCCGTCTGTCTGTCCGTCTGTCTGTCCGTCTGTCTGTCCGTCCGTCTGTCTGTCCGTCTGTCTGTCCGTCTGTCTGTCCGTCTGTCTGTCCGTCTGTCCGTCTGTCCGTCTGTCTGTCCGTCTGTCAGTCCATCTATCCGTCTGACTGTCATTCCGTCTGTCTGTCCATTTGTCTGTCCGCCTGTCTGTCCGTGTGTATGTCTGTCTGTTCGTCTGTCTGTTTGTCAGTCCTTCGGCCTATCTGTCCGTTCATCTGTCTGTCCGTTCGTCAGTCCGTCCATCTATCCGTCCCTCTGTCTGTCTGTCCGTCTGTCTGTCCGTCTGTCTGTCCGTCTGTTTGTCTGTCCGTCCGTCTGTCCGTCTGTCCGGCTGTCTGCCTATCAGTCCGTCTGTCCGTCTGACTGTCAGTCCATCTGTCCGTGCGTCCGTCTGTCTGTTGCAATGCAAACTAGTCTCTTAATTTTGGAGCTATCTATCTATAAATGATTTTTTCTTGTACTAAAGAACACCCCCAAAATTGTTTGAGTAACTTCACTAATTGGTTTAAAATGTAATATTTATATATATTATTTTATATTACACTTATATAGTTATAGATTCCATTCCTTCTTTTTGTCTGCAATCAACAAAATCGTATTTGCTCAGCCTCACGCCCAATTAGTCATAATTAAGACAAGCGTAATCAATTCGATTGATGTCGGTATGCAATGGAAATATCGATTTGAAGTCATAGGTTGCCACAGATCATTCATCCAATCCATTTCTGGGCAGCCAAGCGACAAAACGATTTACAAGTTCCACTTACCAGAAATGTGTGCTACAAAATGCTGTAGGTTTTTCGGTATTTGGTAAGCCAAACAAACACAAATCACAAATGAAATATCTGGTGAGTGTGTGTGTGTGTGTATGGTAATAAATCAAGGCAGAGACAATGTGGCTGGACAAGTCCACTTAATGACAGCTGCAGCCAGCAAGAGTGAAGAGCGAGAAGGAAACTTGCCACATAGCATATTTTCATTAGGACTTTGTCTATGTTTGTTTCTTGGGTCGAGAGTTTACTTTAAACGACTGGCCTGGCCACCTGAGCTAAGCCAGACATATGCGATGCGGAAATGACAGCATATATTTCCAGTGGAAACAGGCATCTGCATTTCATTTTTCGACAAGCAAAATATTTTTCAGGGGGGCATTATAAATACTTGGGTGACTTCCTCAGGGTCCGTTGTCTGTCTGAGATTGTCCCCCACTCACTGTCAGACGGAGTGTGTGTGTGTGTCTCGACACTGCGTTCATCTGTCATTTTAAGTGGCTTATTCATATGCAAGTGGCTTCCGGGGCTAAACATATTCAAGTGTTTTCGTGGCCCGTCTACATGACCGAGCATTATCATTAAGTGCTTATAGGCTGGCCACGCCCCCGCCTACCACCTTCCCGCATTGTGAACAATGACGGCTATTAACACAAATTGATATACCTGCTCGAAGCGTGCTCAGTCAGTGAGTTCTCTCGACGTGGCCGGAAATTCGGAGCCATATTATGCATACGCACGGTTGCACAATGAAACATCGCATTGCTTTCACTTTTGATACATTTCTCTGCCTCTCTCTCTCTCTTTGCAGCCTAAACTGCTCTGCTATGAAGGCAACGTCCAGCAGCAGCAGCAGCGCCGCCAGCAGCAGCGTCCACCTGGAGCCACTGGCGGGCAGCAGCAGCACCACCACCACCACCGCCACAAACAGACCACGTCTGCCCAAGGTCTCCTTCGCCCCGCTCGACGTAGCTGCCCCCTCGGTCGCCACGTGATACGCGAACATGCCGCACCACAATATCGTCTGCGAGTGGCTGCGCACCATCGGCCTGATGCAGTATGGCGAGAGTTTCCTCGAGAATGGCTACGATGAGCTGGAGATATGCAAGCAGATTGGCGAAATCGATCTGGATGCCATCGGCGTGGACAATCCCTCGCATCGGGGCAAGCTGCTGAAGAGCGTGCGCACGCTGCGCGAGAAGGGCGCCGCCATTGTCTACGTGCTCATCAATGATCCCAAGGCCATCAGCAACAGCAATGAGATTCTTGCCTCCGACTGCGAGTCGCCTGTGACCATGAAGGAGCTGGAGGCGGTGATGAAGCGACATCTGGAGGCCGATGGCATACGACTTACTGCGCATCCCTACTCCACACCGGTGAGTAGTAGATGTGTGTGTGGGAATAAGTGTGTGTGTTGGTCTGTGTGTGCGTGGCTTTGTGTATGTGTTTGACGCTGCCTTATCTTGGTCATTTTGTTTAGCGCTCGCAATTTGCATGTTCTCCATGGGGGACTCTTGCTGTAGTTGGCCACGCTGTGGTTCTGCTATGTTGGGCTCTAGTTGTTGATGTTATTGTTGTTGTTGTTGTTGCAGCATGCGACAGTCGCCGCCAGTTTGTAATGGGAACCGCCTGGCGAGCTGTGCGCGCTCTAATGTGAAATTAACACGATTTTAATTTAGTTAAACCGAGTGGCCAACCGCACGCCCAGAGCAGACCAGACCGGACAGCACGCAGCACCCCGTGGACTGTCTGTTCCCCTGCTGCATCTCCCGGTCCCTCACTCCCCCCAGTCACCACTCTCCTCTGCCCACTCCCTTGTAACTTTATTTTATAATATGTCGCTTTGGTTTGGAATGTTTTTGCGGGTGTTTGCCGCTTTCGGTAATTGTTGTCCGGCTGCTGCAGCGAATTGGGGCAAGCGCGGCATTGGGGGAATTGCAACAATTTAATGATGCGACACAGAGAACAGACAAATGCTCTCTGGTTGCACAGTGCACAGTGTGCAACAATCTAGAAATGCGACCACTAGACACGCACGATAAAGCTGCACGGGCAACAATGTTGCCAAAATGCAGTTGATGCAACATTTTAGCAAAAGGCGAAGCCACAGACAATGTAGGGTGTATTTGATTGTGGAATACCCTGCGGGGTATTTTTTTTTGTCAGGATTAGAAGCTTGCAAATGTAGTGTGTAGTTACATTTAAAGCTATCGATAGTTGCACTAATCGATAGTTACTTTGCCTATGCGTAGCTTACAATTTCCGTAAGCCTTTCTAGGTGCTTCATTTCGATTGGCTTTTAAACACAGACCTTACTCTTGAAACAATTAGTCATTGTGGAAATTAATCATCATAAAAAGCACAACAGACGGGCTAACTTTAAAGGCAGAGGGTGCCGGGCAGTCGGGTCTTGAGTGAATCAAGCTTGGCATCAGAGTCTGTAGACCTAATCCAAGTAAAGGCGATGACAGACAGTCTGAGCAAAATCAGCCTTCAGTATAGTATGCTGTCTTAGCCTAACTGCACATGTGTATTAATGAGATACTTCTGAAATTATAAGATACTAGTGTATGTTTGAAACATATTATATTGTACCTTTAAATTAATTTTGTACATTTTTCAAGATACTTCACTTGCGGTTCGAAACATAAACAGATCACGTGTTTATTATCTTAATCTACCGTTGCCTTTCTCAAGCCTTCTTCACGCTGATCTTGTTCAGACTGTCTGAAGTTACCCAAAATACTCGATACCCTGTTTGCTGTGATAAATGGCACTTCGAATCTGGTGCATCTTATTGCTTATTGCATGACTTCCAAGTTTATTACGCATTCGAATAGAAACAGGTACAGAACAGATAAGTTATGTTGTGAGCTGCAGGTAGACGGGGAAGGGAACAGTTAGGGGGAAAGACAAGCAGGAGAACAGACGTGAGAACATATTCAAAAAGAACAGAAGTCAATACAGCGTTCACGTTTTATGCTTGTGCTGACAATGGCTTCATATTATAAAATCTGCAGCTGCATGAAATGTGATGCAAGTGGCACAGAAAAGGGAATCAGAAGAAGGGACAATGGGAGAGGGGGAGTTGGCCAAGAAGCAGTGGCAGAAGGAGCAGTATCTCATTGCACCTGTATGCAAACGTCCTCGCAGCTTTTGCAATCGTTTCCGAGCACACAAAAAGATGTCACTGGTTCAAACAATACGAAATGCTGAGCAACTATTGCTGCCGCCTTAAAGTTGCATATTTTAGAGTGGGCGTGGCACAGTGGCTCATTGGGTCGACGCTATTGAGCACGCATCCTGCTGACACTTTACCAAACACTCGACGCATGTTTATTATGCAGGCGACAGTTCCGTTCGGCAAGCAGCCACGCCGTCTACCCCTCCCACACCCTTCCCCCTCGCCATTTGTCGACAAAGTGCTTAAGTGGCAAAGTGTGCAAAATGTGCAGTTTGATGATGCAGCACGAAGCGAAGAGCCTCTTTGCCAGTGTGTGGGAAAACTTTGACGTAGGCTGCCAGTGTCGGTGCTGCCTGTCGAGCTGCCTTGCATTCTAATTAGCAATTGTTTTTGCCGTTGCTACTTAACACAGTTTGGCCGTTCAAATGTACACAAATATTTGCACTTGTTTTCGGCAACAATTTCTGTCTCGGCATGGCCAGCATGGCGTATGCGCAATATCACGTACGGGACATAAATTGAAATGCAACTTAAATGCGGTAATAAAATTATATGAAATGGAAATGCAGCCAAGTGAGAATGCAGCTGTGTGTGCATGTGTCGATGTTGGTGTCGGGGCTGCCCCACAGGTGTCTGCGCTCGTGCGAGACTTCAAAGGAGCAGAGGCAAAGACTGTGGGGTGGGGAAAGGGGGGTTGGGGCAGCTCACAGACTAGACTTGTTAGCTTCTCTGGGTGCTTGGCTCTGTCTGGGGCATGTTGATGCGCGCAACTTCAACTAATTGCACTTTGCGCTGATGAGCCAGACATGAGTGTGTGTTGCCCCTCCCCCTTATGTGTGTGTGTATGTGTGTGCCTGGTGCCTGTTGTCGCTGACTGACTGACAGTTGCAGACAAGCTGCATTTGAGCACAAATGTTTGCCTGGTTGCGACTCTAAATGAATTTGCCTGGCAGCCACACACAGCGCAGACAGCGTGCGGCTCTCGAGGATGCACAGTTGCATCACCATCTCTATCTCCACTATCTCCATCTCCACTATCTCCATCTCCACTATCTCCATCTCCATCTGCATTCTGTGTCGCTTTGAATGTCAAGTAGAACATTTGCAAGTGGAAACTTTACGCTAATTACCGCAAGATATTAACACTTGTGTTTGACCCTGGCTAGGACGAGATAAGCACTCCTCTCTTCCCTCTTTCTCTCCCACTCTCTCCCTCTATCTCATTCATATTTATTTTCCCTCTCTGCAGGAGGGTAAGCGCGGCTACTTGGAGGGTCTCGCGGCGCACTACAGCAAACAGATCAACATGCCGTATGAGGATGTGCTGGACGCCATCGAGCAGGTGCGTCTGTCCAAGTGGAAGGAACGTCATGTGCGCATCTCAACAGGACATACCCTAACGCGTCGCCCGGCTGGCAGTGGCACAGGCGGATCTAGTAGTGCTACTGCTGCCAGCTCTGGCGGAGGTGGACTCATTGGCTCCTCGGTACTGCCCACCAGCCACAGTCAACCGCTTTATGTGCCCGGCAAGTATTTGGTAAGTAGCAAAGTGCACTTTGACTTTTTACGGCAACTCGTGTCTTTACGACACGCGCAGCTAATCAGAGAGGGGGTTGAGGTTGGGCTCTAATTCATGTCGTTCATTATGCATGTGCACCACCATCGCAGCCATCGAGTTGCCTGTCCAATCGCGAGGAGAACGAGATCTACAGCTACACGCAGAACGATTTGGCCAATCGGATGGCGCGCAATGCCATCGACTCCAAGTCGGCGCTGAATCTGAATGGGATGCAGCACAGTTATCCCGGCGCGCGCACCAATTTCTTTTACGACTTTTCGGCAACAGGTAAGGCAGATGCAGACGGTGGGGGGTGGAGAGGTGGAGGAGATGCGGCTTGCCAGCTTGTGGGCTGTTTGGTTTTTATGGCTTTTAATTCAATTAAATTGGTTTGCGCATTCCCCTTTCCCCTCAGCCCTCTTGCTTCTCGATACATCTATCTATTTATCGGACTAACTGTTTGATTGTGGCTTTTATTATCGGTTCGCCTTCTTTGCACACCTTCTCGTCTCTCGCGCTCTCTCTTCCCCCCTTTTTAGAAGGGCGCAACAAACACAAGCAGCGACGTACGGTCTTTGCCCGCTTCCTGCAGGGCCTGCGGCAGAGCGGAGACGAGCTTAACGCCACCGAGGGAATGCAATTAAAGGTGAGTTCTCCCTATGGCGCCAATTTACAGTTGAGTAACTAATGAGTTGCAGTGCTGCCAGTTGCAGATGCGCTGAAAGCAAAAGAGTTGAGAGCAGCCGGAAAAAATCTAGACAAGACTGAAATGTGGAATTAAAAGATAGCTTATTTGGAGTAGCTTAAATATTTTATATTATTTATATCATTATTTTTTTTAATTTACAAAATGTTCTTTGGTTTCACATTAGATACGCATCCGTACACAAAAATGTTGCATACTTTTAGGGTTGCTTGAAAATTAAGATTGGTTTGCAGTTTGCTCGGGAGTTTAAATAAAGATTTAAAGATGATAAAGATTTGTGGTGGCTTTCTTCGAAGAGGGTTGCAAATTATTGTAAAATATTTTACAGTTTTATTTTCGAAACAGTAAGAAAAGCAACAGTCGCGCGGCACGCGACAGTGGGATACCCTTCGACCTATGTTTCGGTGTAGTTTTATTTGTTAAATTCATACACATATGCATATGCACATGCTTTAAAAAACCCAGTAAAATCCAATCAGATCGGTGGATTAGTGTTAATTGTTGTTAAGTGTTAAGTAGTTAAGAATGGATAGTTTGACCGAATTAAGGGAGGACTCTGAATTGAAAGGTCTAAACAGTCTATTGTAATCAGCACAGAGAACTCGAAAGGGATCATGCAATCTATAACTGTTATGACAATAGTCCAAGGAAAGTGGAAAAAAATTACGATTTACTCTAAAAGGAATACAGAAATTGATTTGGTTAAGCAGAATAAGGGAATCAATGTCGTACTTGATTAGTTTAAAAAGAAACGTGACACCTAACATGATACGACGATTAGTAAGAGAAGGTAGGTTAATAAGAAGGACTCTACAAGAAAAAGGTGGTAAGTCTACACCTGGTACCCAGTTGAAACTACGCAAAGCGAAAAGTAAAAATTGCTTTTGAACAGACTCAATTCTATCTTGGTGAATCTGATATTTCGGCGACCACACGCAAGAACCATATTCAATAATTGGACGAACAAGAGAAGTGTAAAGTAATTTTGTCGTATAAGGATCTCTAAATTCTTTGGCCTATCTTTTTATGAAACCAAGTACTCGACATGGCTTATTGACAATTTAGTATACCCTTTTTTGCCCATTTTCAATGGGCGAAGGGTATAAAAATCAGATAAAGCCCTACATATTCAGATGCTGACAAAGCATTAAATATAGTTTCGTTTGCATCAAACAAACAAATATTTTGTCAGTTTTGTTTGCAAACAATTTAAGCACTTTATATTCAAATGCTTTACAGATTGTTTGAGGATACGAAAAATACTTCGTCTTATAAATGGTTCAACTAATTCTTTAAATTCACATTTTTATACCCTTCGACCATTGAAAATGGTCAAAAAAGGGTATACTAACTTTGTGCAAATGTATGTAACAGGCAGAAGGAGGCGTCGGAGACCCCATAAAGTATATATATTCTTGCTCAGGATCACAAGCCGAGTCGATTGAGCCATGTCTGTCTGTCTGTCCGTCTGTCCGTCTGTCTGTGTGAACGCACAGATCTCAGCTATTATAAAAGCTAGAGTTACCAAATTTGGCAGGAAGACTCCTGTGTACTATAAGCAGATCAAGTTTATTTCAAATGTTAGGTGCCACGCCCACCGCCCCCGCAAATCAATAATTTAATTTTTGAACTTAATTTGTAAGCGCTGTATAAAAGATACAACTTTCTGACTTAAACATATACTAAGCTCATTAAAATATCTACGTATTCTCGAAATTGCAATCCGATCGGACAATAAACACAGAAGTTATTTAAGAAAGTATGTGCATAAAACCAAGTGCTTGTATCAGCTAACAAGGGAGGCGGGCGAGCGCAAAGCGCGAGCGCCATCTGTCGGCAATAATTTAAAAGCATGCGCATTTGTATATGTGTATGAATTTAACAAATTAAACTACATCGGAACATAGGTCGAAGGGTATCCCACTGTCGCGTGCAGCGCGACTGTGGTTTTTTCTATTTTTTTGCTATGTTTCCTACTCTGTCTCTCTTACACTCTAGCTTCGGCTAACTTTCTCCTCTACTTTGAAATTAATTAACTATATCTACCATAAATTGTGGATTCTCGGGGCTTTTCAAAACTCTGCCATTAACATTATATTTCCTTAATTTTCCTCTCATTATATTTCCAAAAAATGTACTTCAAAGTGATGCCACACAGACACACACACACACATACACTAATTCCGCAAACTTTTCGAATGCTTTGTTTAATGTCGAATTTTCGCAATGGAAAACTTCTGACCTCAAGAGACGCCCTCCCTTCCCTGCCCACCGCCGTGTGCGACTTATAAAATTAAATTAATATAAAAACCGCGTAAACCTACAAATAGCAACAACAACAGCTGCATAGACAGCTAGAAGGAGAGAGAGAGAGAGAGAGAGATAGAGAGTGGAGAGAAAGAAAGCGGAAATAAGTAGAAAAAGTTATCAGTACTAAGCCGATAAAAGGCAATTACCGTTAATTGCGTTGCCCTGTGCACGACACGGTGCAGGGAATGACACAACAGGATTGGCGTGCCCGAGCAGGGTTACCCTGCAGGGGAGGAGTAGGCAGGGACATGTGCAGGATGCAAATGGCAGACGGCCATGGCTGAGTTGACTGAGGAGATATGAACTGTCGCGCAGGTGCAGGTGCTGGTGCTGCAGGTGCAAGTGGCAAAGGCAGTTCTGCCTCCATTGGCCGCACATCGTTCTGGCAAGTCGGCAACAATATCTGCTCTATCTGTGGGTCCCACTCATTCGCACCTTTGCGCGTTTGCGTTTGCGTTTACCTTTTGCGGTCGACTTCCGGCAATTCCCAACAAACGATTGTCCTTTTTTCTTGGGAGGGCCACAGGACAACAGGACAACGTCGCAGCGTCGCATTTGCTTTTATTATTTCAGGCGTGCCGAAAGTGTTTGTTGTTTTGTCCGTCTCCAGTTTTCCCAATCTCCTGGCCAAGTCTCCGTTTTGTGCTCCTGCGAGAGTTTATAACTTTTCGTGTTTTACGGCTGTTGTCCGGCTCCTCTTCCCTTCTTCCCTCATTCTGCTGCTCTGCTCAGCTTTCTTCTCTCCTTTTTTGTTGCTGTTCATTTAATATTTAAGCGCAATTTGCTGTTGCCCGGCGCAACAGTCTCCCGGTGTCCTTTGTGCCTGCCCCCGCCCCACGACCCTCCTCCTGCTCCTGGATGGTCCAGCCAGCCATCCTGTGGTCAATTTCGAAAATGACTTGGACTAAGCACTGGCGACAATTGTGGTCCGTGTTCGGGTGGCAACTGCAGCGCACTGTCAACTTCTTTTGTGTGTTGTGTCCTTTGGCACTCATTACCTTTTTGCCATGACCCGAAAGGGGGTGGAGGGGGGGAGGGAGTTTCTGGCAACAGCTGCCAGCGGCGCTGGTTAGACAGTTAGCCGGCAAAGGTCAGAGACGCGTATGTATAATTCTAAACTTGGCAACGGCTACGGTTTCGTCTCCATCTCCATCTCCGCCTCCAGTTCCATCTCCAGCTCCAGTTGGCCACGACTGGCCACGCTCTCATTATGCGGTCTGTTGCGGAAATGTTGCTTTAGGGAAATTTTGTGTTGGTCTTTCATTATATTTGGTTAGCCGGCGCTTTTCATTTGACATTTCATTTTCATTTTACGTTTTCGTTTCCTTCTATCTTTTGGAATTTTATGATTTTGCTTTGTTTCTGCGCCGCTTTGTTGTGGCTTTTGTTGTAAGGTGTCGATTTGTTGTTGACCCCAGCTCGAGCTAATGAAGTAATCGCAGACACAGTCAGGCCACACTCACTTATTCCATAAATTTCTCTCTACATATTTAACAGACCAACGAGCGACTGCGAGGATGCAGCACCATTAAGCGACCAGAGCCGCCGCAGGACTTTGAGAAGACCATTCAGAGAGTAAATATGATGACCCCTGTTGCCCCTCCACACTCTCCCACTCCATCGGCTAATGCTCATTTTAATTCCCGTTCTCTTGAAGCTAAAGACACAGAAGGCTGCACAGAAGAAACCAGCGAGTGCGCCGCTGGACATTGCGCTGCACGAGCGGAACAAGGAGGTGGCACACAGCTTGGCCAGCGAGATGCCCCTGAACAACTATACAAAGCATCCCTAGGACACGGCCTTCAGCAGCAGTGAGGCTGCTTAGCACCAGCAACAACAACACAACGATCAATGAAGCTACATATATCATATACATATATCTTTATATATCTATATAACATTATCATTAGTTGGGAATCGGGTGATAGAGACAAGTTAAGAGAGCAATCGAATTTAAACCGTGTGCTTAGTCTGTAGTGCAGTGTAATATGGTGATATCAAGCAGTGTAACTTCTAGTTTGTAGAGAGCAAAGTAATTACAATCAAAATTCATCAGACTCAATGTTAACTCAACATTTTCCATATGCAATTTACTCTCTGATAAATCAATCAAAACTTCTGCGTAGCCCGACAAACCAAACTCCAATTGCCGAAATGAACCCCGTTTTCCATGCCCATTTTCCCATTTTCCATTCGCCATTCGCATTTCCATCTGCTGCATTCAGCGAAATTCAGTTTGAATTATTTAGACACCGGAATAGCAGGCGAGGCGGCAAGTGCATTAGAAACTCGGCAAGGAATGTTGACAAAACGCGAAATTCCAACAAGCTTAACGCTGAATCAACACACGTACACACACACACAGAGGCAGAGCGGGGAAGTTGCAACAACCGCAGACGCTGGCACAGACCATGCGATGCGGATGCAGCCGGGAGAAATGTTATGCCTCGGTCTGAGTCTGGGCCTGGTATTTCCGTTTCAGCTTTGGAGTGCATCGATTTTGGTCTTTGGTTTTTGGGTGCTGCTGGGGAAAGAGACTGTAGACGGGGCAACGGAACTGTCCCAGAGGGGTGCGGAAGGGTGGCCGAGTTGCTGCCGTTGGCTTTTTTGCATTTTAATTGCATGTCGCGCAGAAAAGTATGCAACGAAGTTGACACTGGCCTGTAGTTCGCCAAACTCCTTTCTCCCCCACACCCCCTTTACCAAACCAGGACCTATTGCTGTCTCTGTCAGTCTGTGATTTGCATTTTGCAGCCGGCCAAAGGCATTCGAAATTTGCTTCTAATTTTGTTTGCCTTTGCCCCCCGAGCCAGCGACAAATGCGAGCTCGATAACTGCGCGCACTCGCTCGCGGTTGTGTTTCCAAGTTGCACAAATAACTCAGGCAACTCCCCCCCCCTCTCTTCCCCACTGCATTTATTATAAAATGTTTGCGGCGCCTTATGGAGCTGCCAAAATTGAAACATTTAGCGCATACGTGAGCTACGTACGTCGTGTTCTGTGTGTCTGCGTTTCCGCCCGCCGTCTGTGATTAGCCTGAGTACTTTGTTGGCAGCCAGAAATAAGTTGGCAATGCCACCACCGAAACACACGCATACACATATTTCTGTATAATATGCACATTTTTCAAACGATTTCAAGCGATTTTAGACGATTTCAAGCGATTTATTTCCATTTCCGGCTGCAATTCACTGCACAATGTGCTCAATTATCCAGGATTTAAGTTTGATTGCAGATCACATTTTTATTCAGTTCTTTTTTATATTTTTTTACAGTTTTGCTGGTTTTTTGCTTTATTCCGCTTTTAATTTTCGTTAACACGCAATTAAGCCAAGTCCGCCTTACCGCCCTCCCACGGGTGTCCAACTTCAATTTAATTAAATGCAATGAAAACACATTCGCAGAATCAACCAGCCATAGTGAAATAGCATAGACAGACAATGAGAGAGAGAGAGAGACAAAGAGAGAGAGAGAGAAAGAGAAGAGGGGAGACATAGAAAGATAGAGAGAGACAGAGGAAGACAAACAAACAAAATGCAAACAGTGAAAAAAGGTGAAATTAAATATAGGCAATATATAGGCAGTCATGTGTAAAATTGTGCGCCGGCTTAACGTACATACACACACAGTCACAAACACACACACACATAGACTTACACATAGACGAACATAACTGTTTAACTACATATATAGTATACTAAATATGCCCATATTCATAACTAGAACACAGCCAAACCGATGCAATAGAAGGACGAAACTGTTTTACCCTCCCGTAGATTGCATTATGATGATGATTTCTAACAGACAGATGTTTCAATTAACAGCTACCCTGTAAAGGTTTTTTTACAATACAATACATAGACATACATATAGAGTTTAAGGCAGTTTTCATAGATCGTTCCCCACTCACTGGGTATACTTTGCCTTAATCTGATCGTTGTACATCATATCTTAATTCAACATAATCGGAAATGTCGGAAAGGTGAAATAGTTTAAATAATTGGCTAAGCAGACGAGAAGCTACCCTGTAGTTGTGAGCTGTACAGATTTTTCTATGACAATTATATATTAAGTAAACTCAATCCATGAAGTATTTCCCCCATTTACAGAGTATCTGCTGCAATGCTTTGGCTTAGTTTATTAACTTTTTATCTTTAATATCGCAAAAGTTAATATATGTAATTGATTTAGTTTAAGGGAAGCTCAATCAATTAAACTTTCTACAGAGTTTTCCCTATTTACAGGGTATCTGCTGAAATGCTTTACCTTAATTTAATAATTTTACAACTTATCTTAATTCAATATTGCAAAAGTTAACATGTGCCCAAGGGAGATGAAATAGTTTGACTAATTGGCAAACTGACTAGTAGCTACCCTGTAGTTGTAAGGTGTACAGGTTTCTCTATAATAGACATACAGTAGGTTAATAATAACTCAAGGAATCCCGAACTTTAATCAGTCCCTTACCTTGTACAGGGCATCTGCTGCAGTGCATCGCCTTAGTTGCATGCAATAATTTAACAATTTTCGGTCTTATTTTAATTCAATATTAACGATATTTGTGCCCAATGAAAGGTAAATAAATGGATCTAATTGCTCAGGCAAAATGGGGTCGATTCAGTTGGGCCTGGACGGGGCGTGGCTCTTGAGTATTCTAAGCAAATTGTCTGTAGGAAAATCAATATGCATATTTATTGACATACTTACGATTAGTTCATAGTGCAAGCGAATTGCAAACGCCAAATTGATTCGCAATTAAATACGAAATAGAGATAGAAATAAGAGATGAAGGGAGACGAACAGTGACATAGGCAATCAGACGAATTCCAACGTGGCCAAGTGCACACAAAATTGGCTAGAACAAATCAAATCGCTCTGAAAGAGTCCCAAAAATCCAATTTCCAAAAAGGCTATCAAAGTGTGTTCAGCAATTTAACATAGTGGATCAATAGCATTACAGATATACATACAATAGATATTTATATATATACAGATGTATGCGCATGCATGTCGATGCATGTCTGTGCATATTTATTGGTTAGGCATAAATATTGATGAGATAAATAAATATGAAATATTTATATTTACAATTAAAAGTTCTAGTGCAAAAACGTGAAATACACACAAACACACACACGCATACACACACAGACACAGGGATACCCACACAATTACGACATATACAACAAGCATATTTCAATTTACATTTTTAAGTGTTTAAGCAAAATGCCAAAATGCATTCGAAATGCGCGGCGCAAACGAAACGAATCAAACTTTATTCCCAAAATGAATAACGAATATACATTCATGAGTGTAGGCGAATAAATACGAATGCCTTGTTTACATGTGTGTTGAGCATTGCCAATATATTTATATATTTATATAGCCACGATAGTTATAGGGTATACACACGTACATACATATACACATAGCACATACGATTTACAGTGGGCTCATTTAGCAAAAACATCTGACAAATACGCGTGTTTTATGCGCAACCCTCTTACACACGATAGACAATTTGCTCTATCAGGTGTCACTTTTTCAGCAAATTGAATCAAAATTATATTTAAAAAACGTATACGAAAAAGTGAATGAATTGAATAAAATGTTTTAAACTGTCGACAAAGGCGTTTTCCATGGTTCATAAATGTTTTTACAGATACTCTAAGTTTGTGAAACTTTGCCTTGTTTATTTTTTTCTGTATCGTTATTGTCAACTTTTTTTTATCATGTGAAGAATGTATACACATTGAAATTGAAAATAGAATAGCCATAAGAGAAGTAAGTATCTATCTATTTATCTTTGCTCATCTCCTTCACTTTTATAATGCAAAAACGATTTGTTGTTAAGGATTTTCTGATTTATTACATATTGTCAACTTCCATATCATTTACAGGATGTATTTACTTTGAAGCTTATGTACATATATATTATAATAAACAGAAGTGTTATCTGTCTCTGACCATCTTTTTCTATAGTTTACTTTTTTCTTTGATAGTTCCTAAGTATTCTTTTTTCATAATTTGTCCATGTTTGCACTTTGTTCTTACAATTTTCAACATTAAGTATAGGATTTTATCGCATTGAAGCTAAAAATATTCTACAAATGAGTGCTTTATCTCTGTTCATCTCAGTTTCTCTTCAATTTATTGCTGCAGTTGAGTTTTGTTAATACCAAAACGATTTGTTCCTTAGTATTTCTTTCTTTATAACCTCATTTAGAACAGCATCTGCTGCTCTGAGTAATTTGTGTTTTCTTTTTATTGAACCCACATCATGCATAAATTTCATCACATTCCATATCGATTGATGTGGTTTTATTTGCAATTTTCAGCAAATCAAAATTCTTATTTGCAATCTTTAAATATTCAAAGCGTAAGTAATATGTGGTAGATATGTCTGAGTGACTGTGTGGCTGTGTGTGTGTTTGTGTGTACTTTAAGCGCTCGACTTGCCAGCTGCAAGATGAATTGTGTAAATATCGAAATGCTTATAAATGCAGAAATAACCAGACCGTCTACAAATATCACCTAACCGGCAGCTCCATTAAAACTAATGAAAGCAATTTGTAAAAACTGCAGGTGAAAGGCAAAAGCGAAAAGGAAAAACAAATGGAATGCACCTGCACACAGCTGCAGGCAGAGCAGGGGAAGGGGAAGGGAAAGGGGAAGGAGGCAGCATCACGTCACGGCAGTGCACACCTGCATGGCAAACAAATATGCCGAGCTCACAGTGTCGAGATTCGAACATGTGTCATTGTAAGTTCAAGTGTAGCCAGAGCACGAGCTGACCTGGCCGGGGAAGGGATGAGTGTTGATGTTGGGGCCCCCAATTCGGATGTTGGGGCTCTCGGACTGATGATTGTGATGGGCACAAAAGCCAACACCTCATGAAAAATGCATGTGCCCTCATATGTTTTATGGCTTGTTGAATTTCGTTGCCCTGCCTTGGCTCAGTCCGGCTCTGTTCAACGCTCAAGTTGCAGGCGGCAAAGGCGCCTGTTAAATTAATCAACAACGTCGGCTCAGACGGGGGCTCCAGCTCCAGCCCCAGCTCCAGCACCAGCTCCAATGTGATTGTGACCAGAGTTGAGGTTTGTTTTCCGACAGCTGTGCAGGAGACAATGTCAGCAGAGTAAGCGGGCAGCAGCAGGAGGGGGAGGGCAGGGGTGGGTCTGCTGGTCAGGCAGGGAGATAATATATTAAATTTTCTTAAATTTTTTACCATTCCTTGTTTTTGTTTGATTTGATGCGCCCAAGCGTCGCGCATTTGTCTAACGAACTGTGAACCCGCCTAGGGTTCAGGGTTCTGGGTTCACTTGTTGTGGATGTGGTGTGGATGTGGATGAGGGAGTCGTGTGTGTGTGTGTGTGAAGGATTTCGTTTTTCATTTATACTTTTTTTTTCGTAGATTTTAATTTCCGTTTGCAGTTTGCACGTTTTTCATAATTCATGCGCTCAAGTAGCGAGATTGATGAGGGCCTTTTGGCATATAGCACAGCACATACAGCTAAGCTCTCACACACACACACCCTCAGCCGCTCACACAGGCATAATCGTGCGGAAATGCCAGGCGCACTAAGCTGGCCTGGGCCAGTCGTCTGAGTATTACTTATATACGTGCTATATGTGCCCACTACATGTGTCTATAAGTAAATCACAATGAGTGCAACAGCAGCAGCAGCAACAGTAGCAGCCACTACACCAGGGGCAGGGCAAGGGGAGGCAAGCCCACACCCACTCACCACGCCCACTCAACCCTTTCGACATTGTCGAACAGCTGCCGTGACTAGCGTTGCTGCTGCTGCTGCTGCTGCATCCCCAAAGGGCCATTGACTAATAGGATTTGAAGAGCGTAAAATTGGTTCGTTGTGAACATGAAATATGCAGTAAATCCTTCTGCCAGCATCCAGCAACAATCTCATCCCGGCAACGTTGCAACGCCTGCCACGATGCTGCGCTCCCTTCCCCCCGTTGCGATGTTTTTCTTTAATATTTTCAGCAGCGTCGCAGCTTAAATATTCTTTGCAGCGAGCTCCATATTTTGGGCCTCCCATTCTCCCATACTCCCGTTCGCCCTTTCGCATCCGGTTGAGGCTGCGCGGTCCTTGGGTCCTGACTTTTGCCATTACCGCTGCCACGAAGGCCAATGTACGCGCAGTTTGTTACAATTTCGCGGTTCGATTTCGCCAAAGTCTTTGCCGTGCTTGTCGTCCTGGCCTTCGCCCTCGCCCTCGCCCTGTTGCTGCCTGTCTTCCTGGTGGCATTGCTGTTGTAGCCCAGGCGCGATGGTGTGTTTTATTATCGCAAATAAAGCGCAATCATTGTTGTTGCACCAGCAGCAGCAGCAGAAGCAGCAGGGCGAACGTGCAACTCGGCGAGCGAGTGGATTTTCTTCATGTGGCAGCTTGTGCCATGAAATATTGCAAATAGTTTTCATTCATAACCAACCGATTGAGATGAGATGAGAGAACCGAAATTGGCAAGAGTTTTTCCTTGAGAATGCGCTGTGCAACATTTTGTTGCATACTTTCGTGTGCTGCTGAAAATTAACTGCGACTAGAACGTAATTTATGCTTGCACATTGCTTTAATTGTTGCACTTACTCGAGTGGCTGCCCCCGTCTCTCTCTCGCTCTCTCTCCTTCTCTCTCTCCTTCTCTCTCTCCTTTTCTCTCTCTTGCTCTCTCCCTATATCTCCACCTTTCTATCTGTCTCTCATTGCCTTGCAGCACATTTGTTTTCATTATTGCCGCCGCTTGGCGCCCGCATCGGCATCGTTTGGCAAATGGCATTTGGCTGGCAGCCAGACAGTGATAATTGCGCATAATATTTATGCAGTTTCCCGCGACCCACCACCATGCATGACCCACGACCCGAGAGTGCTTTAAAGTTGCTCTTCGAATGCCTTAAAATCCCTTGTAAATCTCGACGAGCCAGTGCCAAGGACTCGTCTTAAGGCTAAGCTGGCTCAAGATATTTTCTCGCTTGTCGTTCATTCAACTGCAGCTTGGCTGACTTCCGGCGTTGCCTTTTATGATAAATTGAAACAAATAGCCACCCGCACACACACACACAAACACACACGCCACACACACATACAGGGAGACGAGTGCAGCCAGGACTGGCTTATCAGAAAATTGCGCTCAGCTGTTTATGAAAGCATAACAATGTTAGCTACTGCCAGGGCCATTATAGCACCGAGCAGGAGAATGGAGAGAGGTGAGAGGACTGATGGAAGCGGGGGCGAGCTGCGAACATCAACATGATCATCAAGCCGGATGGCTGCCCTGGCCGGGCCGTCGCAGCACATAATTCACAAGTAGGATAAACAATTTACTTATCGCTGCTGCAGGCCAGCAACAGCAAAAGCAGCAGCAGCAGCGGCACTGAAAGCCTTCGCCTTCTCCATCGTCTGAGACGCTGCCACATCAGTGTGCCACATTGGCAAATAAATCATAATAAATAACTTGAAAAACGAAACACCTTGCCACACAAAAGTTGCACGTTGCGTCGTTGCCCGCCTGAGTAAACAAGTTTCTGCCACGGCAACTTCTGCTTGCCAACAGAACTTTGCGAGTCTATCGGCTTTGTGGCAAGCTTGGCTTGCAACTCTAAGGCTTCCTCCCTTTGTTGCCCGAGTTGCACGAAGCCTTTTCCACATGCAAATTCTCCAGGGTATTCCAGTTTCGAGTTGTTACCTGTCTGTCTGTGCTTACTGCCTGCTTACAGTTTAACACTTTGCCGGAGGCAGAGTGAGAAGAGCAGGCAGAGGGGAATAAGGCAAGGGAGAGGGGGGTGTCTCATTTTTGCAACTGGTGATAAAAATTGATACATAACTGGCATAAATCAAGCGACTGTGGCGCATTACGCATACGACGCGTGTGCGCGCCAAGCAATTTATTAAATTAGCCACAGCAGCAGCATCAGTTACGCCCTCACCCGGAGACACCGGGAGACACTCGCCCATGCCCTTGCTCCCACCCGCCTCCGTGTAACAGCCCCTGCCAAGAGCAACGACAATGATATCGCAGGTAATTTGTAAATATCTGACAGATGCACTGATAAACTCATTGCCGAGATTCATTCATTCATTTATTCGCTTGTTCGCTCACTCATTCATTCGCCGTCAGCTTGATTTACGAGCGTGGCTTATTACACAAACACACACACACACACGCTCTCTTTACATACACACACACGTGCTTTGGTACTTATAAAAATAACAACACTTTATTCTTAATACTTGGGGCGCACTTAATGCTACATCACAACGTTCGGGTCGAGGCGGTGCGGTGCTGGGTGGGGGCGGGGCCAAGCCGGGGCCGGGGCAAATCAATTGCCCGATTTTCACCCGGATCATCATCATCGTCACGGCATTCACGGCTCGAAAGCCGGCTGATTCAGCTTGGTTAGCTCCGACTGGGATTCGCCTCCGCCTGCCTTTGCCAGCTTGGCGCCTTGAGATGCCACCGGCGGTTTTGGCAGACTGAAGAATTTCTGTAAATTAAATTTATACAAAAATCAAATTAGGCTACGGCTGCTTTGCATAATTTAAATTATAAATTAGATGCGAATTGCGACTTACGTCGTGCCTGCCAAAGTTCTTCGCCTCCTCGATGGTGTCTGGCAGCTTCTTGTGCAGCGTTTCGGGCAGGAAAAGTGCACCGATGCCGCCCAGCAGAAACAGGGTGCCCAATATGTAGTAGGGTGCACGTATATTCACAGTCGTGCCCAGATACACCAGATACGGCGCGAGGACGCCAATCGCATTGGCCAAAATGGTGCCCAGTGCGATGCCAGTCTGGCGCATGCAGGTCGGATATATCTCGAGGCACTGCAGATTGACCGTGAAGAAAGTCAACGCATTGAGGAACTTAATAAACGTGGCCAGGTAGATCATCAGTGACTCGTAGCGCTCATCCGTGGCATACACAATGATGGGCAGGCAGGTGAAACACGAGATAAGCAACGCAACAGAGTTGGTAAAGCGTCGTCCGTATTTGTCGCCTGATGGGGAAAAGAGAAGCTGTTTCAGTTAGTTACCAATCAGTCGAAGGGGAGTCCCTGCACAACTCACCCATATGGCGGCCCACCACGTAGGCGGGTATCTCCACAATGCTCTGGTATAAAAAGTTCAAAAACGGATTTCCCGCCATCCGCGAGCTGAACAACACCAACGTGAAGTAGGAGACGGCAACTACGCACCTGTAAACGAGAGAAAACCGACGCAGTTAGAGATGCAAATTGCTTTTTCGTCTGTCGATGACGGCGATTTGAACGCACCAGCTAAAGCCCATGATGATGGTGTTCCGCGCCAGACGCCAGCCGGCAAACAGCGATGCAATGCCATAGGTGACCTCGTGATTGTCGTCCCTGTAGATTTCGGTTAGCTCTTTCTCGGTCACATCGAAGTTACGCCCATTAATTTTGGCAATCTTCTTGAACTGCACAATGGCCTCGCGGAAGCGTCGCTTGCTAATCAACCAGCGCGGCGACTCGATGACATATCTGCCGGAAATCGAAGGGAAGAGGATGATGTCAATTCAAATTCGATTTGACAGAACTGCGCTGGTTCAATTGAATTGTCTGCGTGACTTACTTGGAGAAAATTAAAACCATCGCCGTGGGCACCGACGTTAGCCACATAAAGGGTTCCCAGTTGCGTAGCCACCAGAACAACAGCGGCATCAGTGTGGTGCCCACAGACCAGCCGACACTCTGAAAGAACGCAATGCGACTGCGATCCTCCCTGGGTAGAAGTAAAGTTAGTCAGATGCTGTAACTTTTCGAGGCACGCAAGATAGTTGAGCTTACTCCCGAGAGATTTCCATTCCAATAATTTGTGGCGATTGAAAGAGACTGTTCACAGAGAGGCCCACAATGCCGGTCGTAATGAGGAACCACGTGTACGAGCTGGTGCACAAGATGGACCCCAGGCGACCAACTGAGCAGAAGACAACGCTAATGTAGTACACCAAACTGCGACCAAAGCTGGCCAAAACAAAGGAAAAATTCAATTACCAATCGCAAGACACGATAGAAACATAAGTTTTGTTTCTTTGCTTCAACTTACGAATCGCCCATTTGTCCAAATATAAATGAACCGACCACCTCCGTCACGCGGCCCACAACGAACACATTTGTTACGAACAAATCCTTTGCACAGATCCAGTTCTGTTCCGTTGGAATGGTGCTGTCGTACCACGTCGTGTCGTATGTCCAGCCACTTTGGCAAACTGCCGGCGACCATAAAAGAGTATTAGAAGTGAAAAGTTGTTGGGAATTTACGGCGAGCCAGGCAAATGCTGACCAAGCTGGACCCTATTGCCAAACTTGACTACGGCTACCTCTGCTACATCTACCTAAGTATGAAATTCTTATGCCATCAGGCAGCTACTTAACTATAGTAGAAATCTTTTTAGCCAAACATTTCCTGAACTTTACCTATTGAGCAAGCAAATCGAAACTATGAAATGCTTTCTTTACGATGTCAGTTAAAGCCTTATCTGCTTTTTATGTGTTTCTATTTGAAATCAAACATAGAAAATAATCGATTAAATGCAGGACAGTTCATTTTCAGTAAACACAATAACTATCAAGGTCCAAATGTAGTTTTTTTGCTTAATTTCTATTAAAGGTTGTATTTATTTTATTTATTTAATTAGTTTATAGTCGGACTAAGGTCAGTCGACTGTGTAAAAGTAAAGAAAAAAACAATTAATAGTTATAATTAATAATTTTAAATTAAAAGTAAAATCTTAACTGTGAGAAAAGAAAGCAAAAAGAAAGTAATTGATTGAATTGAGTTGACATTGGGATCAAAAAAATAAAAGAGCCAATCCAACATTTGTTGCAGAGGATTGGGGAAAACCCAGAAAAACCCAATCAGATCATATATATAGACAAAATATCTAATGATAACTAAAATAACTTTTAAATGATATTCTATGTGAAAATAAATTGGAAGAGTTTGAAAAGTGAGTTTTCGAAATATAAGAATTTTAGAGCTATCATGGTTCGGATATCGATCTACCAATGCCTTACCTGTCGTCTTATTTGTGCGCAGACTGACATTCCAATTGGACCAATCGGTAATTTCCGTAAAGTTCATGTCGTACATTTCACAAGTGCTGGGCGTATCCTTGCCTCGGTTATCCGGTTGTCTAGATTCCATCAATGTTTAGAAAACCAATAAGATTGTAAGTACTTTGCAACTTACTTGGGTAACGTAATATCCCGCCATTCATTGAGCGTAAAGTTTGTGCTTTTTCTGCCTGGCACTGTGCACCAATGATCAGGTATATTCAGGGCCAAGATAATGTTCATATAAATCATGGCACCAGCAAAGGCCAAACCGGCAACGAAAATATAATTGTATAATGTCTGATATCGTCCATGGTTTCCGGCCTTCTCCATAATGGCCTGAAACGGATCATTAAGTTCCGATTCATCGAGATCCATTTCATGCACCGTCGATGCAGTCGCAGATGCTTTTCTGCTGTTTTCCTTCTCCAACTTATCTTTCATTGTGTTGTTTTTTGTTAAGCTGCTTGGCTGTTGTTGATTTCTATAGATAAAAGTCAACATTTGTAGGATTAACATATATCTAGGTCTGAAGTTATCTTTATTTTATGCTAATAACAAATTATGTGAAATCCACTCTAGAGTTTGTGTGGCAAACTGTCTAGCAAACAATTTCGTGAAATCTGAGAGTATCATTGTGATACCTTGACATTGAAAGTTTACAATTCAATCCAGAGAAATTTATATATCTCAAACAATTTCTACGGCTATTGTTGAGAACCACTTGATTATGGTAGCTACATTTTGTGTCAATATTGACACTCAAAGCTAAGGAAATAACTTTATTGGTTGCGTTTTAAGAGGGCGCTAAAAGCGTTGGTGATAAGAATTTATTACTCTTGGCTCTAAATGCGCAATAAAGAATCTTTAATAGTAGAACAATAAACTAGTCTCCCACAAATATTGTTAGAGTAACTCTTTATTATAGGCTGCTTGGTAAGCCAACATTTCGATAGCACTGGAAGATCGAAATGAAACAATTAAATACAATATATTTGGGAATAAATTTAAAGCTTTATCTCTCTGCATTTCTTTAAACTTGATAAGATTTTTATAGATTTATTATATATACCCAAGTTGTTTTAACTTTTAATTGATTTTTATCAACACTTTATCAAGAGGTATTTAAGTTAGATATTCGGTTTTAAATGTTGGAGATCACTGCTGAATTTAAATATATATTATTTAAAATCATCTGTTCAAATCTATGTTAAGTTTTAAGTTCAGCAGCTATTATAACTGTTTCCAAGCAGCTCTTAATCACCTGTTAAGGTTTACCAATTATCTCGAAACATTTGTTGAATCCAGCAGCATAATTAGAGATAATTATATTATTAATTGAAAACTCTTGCCTTTACTATTTATTTGAAAGGAAGGTGGTTGCACCACTGAGTGTATCCATAAACAAATCTTTAAATGTTGTACAACTACAAAACTACTTAATGTTAACAATTAATTTTGACCACGACCTTTTGTCTACTTACGTTTTTTTTTAGTTTGTAACGTAGACTTTATTTGTTTTTACTAAAAACTACTTGACTTCTGTAATTGTTTCACAATCAATCGAAATATTGCACACACTCGCGAACAGAACTCGATCGAATCAATTAAAGTGCAGACGTACGCGTTAGAATATTTCAAATATTATATCGCTTAGTGGTTTCTATTCCACAATGGCTATAAGAAAGTGACTTAAGTTAATTATTGTAAGATTGGCTAGCTTAGCTCAGCCCAGTCTTAATGAAATTTGAAAGTATTTTCGTATTATTAGTGTTCGATTAGAATTCTCACATTGCGCATGCAAATCGAGTTGGAGGAATACGCGGAACGCGGTTAAGCAGCTCATCAACCGTCGCCAACACCCGATGGCGTTATTATAAGAGAAACCACTGTCGAATGCCGGTGTTAAATGCTCTGGCTACTCCACAGCTGCTGCTTATCACGGTGCACGGTGCATAGTCATTATAGTATTGCTGATAAGAAAGGGTCTTTAGTTTACAACAATTATACGACGTTTTCAAAAAGAGATTATTTGCCTGGAGTCGAGTATGCGTGACTTTCAGATACCTCCCACTTGCGTTTTTGGACATCATTCTACGAAATTGGAATCAGATTGTCCAAAAAATTTGGTCTTTAATAGATTAACTTTGTGATAAAAGGAAAGTAATAGTTTAGCTAATGTTGTAAATTCTGATACTCTCAATGGTTCATCGACTTCATTGGTTTTCGTTTGTATATTACTGATAAAGTTAATCGATAATTAAATTCTCGATTGGTTTGTCAAATTAGTACATTTTCACAAGCTGATTAATATTTAAACAGGGAGTACAACAGCAAATATGGACACTGAACTTGACAGAATCGAGGTTATTTATTTAGCAGGTTATGATTTGAATACCCTGTTAATGTCAAACCATAACAAGAGTGCCTCGATAACAAAACACTTTAATTTCAAATGATGAAATAAATACATTATATACCCCACAATAAAAGAAATATTCCTCAAACATGGTAAGTGGTATATGCCGGTCGCTAATTGTTAAGCAGGCATCCTCTTGGCTTGGAAAGTGTGTGTGTAACTTGTGTAATCAGATTTTATAACTGGAATTAGAAATTATTTGGCCTGAACTCTTGATAAGATAGGCTTGAACTCGTTTTCCTGGCTAAGTTTAAGGCCGCAACAGCAAAGTGCAGCGCAGATTTGGTAGCCATAAAACCGATATAATGGCTTGTGGATAGATTAGGTAAATCTCGTACTCGTTTTGAAAATTAACATTCCACTTAACATATGCTTATTGTATTACTTTTGTACTTTTATTAATGCGCAATCCGACAATCGTTTATTAGATTATGAAATTTATGATTTTTAGCGAGCTTTGTTCTCCGGCCTGTGCATGGGCTCGAGCGGCTACTGAAACTGAAACTAAACGCGAAAAATGTAGCAGAAAATGAGATAAAGTCCGCATAGCAGTGGCACTAGTAGTTTGTGTCAATGCAACAATATCAATTTTCATATTTTAATTTTCTTGTTCGTCGTCGGGAGAAAGACAAAAGCAATTTAACAATTTACTGAATCACTTAAGTGCAAATGTAGTTGCCGCTTGTACGGGCCGGGCAGAGCAGGCTGAAAATAAACAGAACAGAATGCCAACATAGATATAGATCGAGATACAAATAGAGATACAGAGATACAGTTACTAGAATACCAGTAGTATTTGAAAGCTGAGTTCAGTTACAAGTGACGAGTGCGAGATGCCAACTATGAATAAACATTTGCATGCATTATGCATCCCGCTATCTCTGCTGCGTCTCCGCGTCACGAATCATGACAAGTGGATCCCTTTCACGAATGTCGTACATTTAATCAGCATCAGCGGAGATTACGCAGATATAGAGACGCCGCTCTTCCCCATTAGCATCGGCCAGGGGCATCGGACCGAGGCGTCGCTACTCACTCAAGCTGGACCTGTGAATTGTTTACATTATCACTTTTGTTTTGCGCCGCGACACCTTATTAGATTAGATTATACCATCGTATGTGTGAGTATGTATTTGTATATATATATATATATATATCTTTATATACATATATATCTTTACTAGTCACGTGTATGTGAATCGCGCACATGAGAACTGATGCGATTGGCGACTATATTCGCTCAATGTCAGGGAAATTATTGGCTTAAGTATAAGTAAAATATTAAGTAGGCAAATGAAGCCACTTCAGGCGGTTTCTTCTGTATAATCAGACACGTAGGCATTTATGGTTTGACGAAACTGTAACTATATTTAGAACTTGATTACGAGCTTAAATGGTCATTACACTTCTTACTAAGGTTCTAAATTATGACGGAATATTTTTATAAGATGGTGAAATTGTCTTAAAAGCTCAAATGATAAAAGCAACAGGTTTATATATTGTTTTTGTATTGAGATACAGAGCTACGATGTTTGACGTCTAAAATTATGATAACATAAAGTATTCGATGATTGCTTTAAAAGCGTATCAGAACGATATTTTCGATAACCAACACAGAGTACTTCCCCCCAAAGCTGTCAAAAACAGTATGAGTATGCTTTTGTATGAGTCTCGAAGAGAAGCAGACATAATTGCCAAGACTCCCCTTGATCCTCCCAATCAGTAAAACCACAACTTATTAATTTTTAGATATGTTCATTTTTATTTAAGACTTTTACTTGATTTATGCATAAACTTTCATTAGCTTTTGTGAACTCTCTTTTGTTTTCATTTTCTCCTTTTTGTTTTGCTGAAAATTTCTTCTAAAATGTATGATGGCTTTTGTTGAGTTAAAGTTCGCTGATTGCAATTATTAATTAAATTTCATATTTTACTCTGATGCCTGAAACTGCTGTGTGTGCGTGTGTGTGTGTGTGTGTCGTCGGTTTCTTCTGTGTTTTTTAAACTTCAATATTGCTTACTTGTTTGTTTTAATTACATCATTTTACAGCGATTAATTGGCCGACATGGCCGCATGTTGTGCATTATATTCTGCTTCATTTCTTTCGATTTCTAATTATAATTTACAGTTGAAACACTTAATTGTATTTTTGATAAATAAAAATTCAAAATTCCTAGATTATAATAAGTTTATTCTCTGGTTTTAACACGTGCGCTTTCGTTTTTATCTCTTTTGTATTCGTTGACTAACTGCTAAATTTCAATCCATAAATCATTTCGTTTTGTTTTTTGCTCGATTACATATAGGTTTAATTGTATGGATATATTTATGATGTATTTCATGCTTATTAGAGAGAAGAAAAAACATTTTGGAATTCGCCTTTCGTTTGCTTTCTCATCAATGTACACTAAATCAATTGGTATTCTTTTGTTTGATATATTCATATGCATACTGCATGCATAATCAATATTTGTAATCATTCACACATACATGCACATATCTGCGTTTTGTGCCCTCGATTAAATGTATTTATTTATTTAACTAATTGTTTAACGGATTACGTGTAATTCGGGAAATTAGTAAAAACTCTCGAGTGCCGCCTGACTAATTTCATTGTCGCATTTTGATTATCGCTAAATCGCTAATAGTTTTATATATATCTACATATATTTTGTATACGTATATACTTATTTGTTATCGTTAAATCGCATAAATAAACACTTTACCCCTGCGCCGCATAGTTACTAACTATTTACAGTTTACGCACAGAGGACTCTCTACACACGATTTCAATAATATTGCTTAGCATACAATTTGCAAATTTACAATTTTGACGGATTCCCATGATGTGTGTCAGATATACTTTACGATTTCGATATTCGATCTTAAAAGAAAAACACTTGCACGATTAAGTATATTACATAGTTAAAAATTTAAGAGTAATTGGCAATTTGCTGTTTTGCTTCGTTCTTCGTTCGTGTAAATATTCAAGTTATGTTTTTTTCTTTTTTCTTTTCTATCAGTTTTTTTTAAAATTGTTATGGTAAATTGTAATTGGTCTATTGCTTGCACTCCCTGTGCTTAATATAGGAATCAACTTGATGTCGTTTATATATTTCTCTGTTTCTCTCTCTCGTCTAGAGCTCTTACTAAGTTAAAATGTGTGTGTTTGTAAGAAAAATCATCATAAAAACTGCAATTCAAGTTGGACGTCTGACAATATCACGTTGCGAAAAGGTGCACAAAGGAAAAACTACTGGAGAATGGCAAATGATAAACTCGCTTCAAGGCTAACTAAAAATAGTTAAACGATTTGATTACTCTACTACTACATACGTAAGTAAGAATTATATGTATATATAGCTCATCTCTTTCGCTCTCACTTTCTATAAATATCTGTATATATATATATATAAATGCCAACATTATCGGAGGAAGGATTGACTGACTAACTGACTGCATTGCCTCTCTCTGCCTGTCGGTCTATGGCTTACTATCTCTCTCTCTCTCTTTCTCTCGCTCTCTATACACTATACATTTGAACTGAAAGACGCGACTTGGCCCTTTTCACTATCGAATCACAGCAATTGAAATAGATACAACATACAACTAACGCAAGTGGAGTTACAGTTACAGTTAAAGTTAGAGTTACAGAGAACCTAGACTAAGATCTGTATGAAATAAATGGGTTGTTATTGATCCTTGTCGTCATGCAGCGGCGTCTGCACCGCACTGCCAGTTGTGTTCTTGCGCAAATGATTGCGCAGCATGACCAGGTTCCGATTGAGCGGCAGATTATTGGACAGGCCAGCCAGGCTGCTGCTTGCGGAGGCGCCGCCGGATGCCATTCCTGCCGTGGAGCAAGGGGCATGTGGCAGTGTGTTGCAGATGTTTCCCAATGGTGCAACTGCTGCATTCATGCTGCCAATGCCACCACCACCCACAGATGTTGTGGGCGAGGTGGCACCACCACCAGCACCCACCTGACCCACGCCCAGAAGCAGCTCGTGGGCGAGTATGGTTGGCAAATGTTAAGTGCTGCTCTTTAGCGGACCCGACGATAGCGAACTGCTGCTGACCCCCGAATCGCTCGACTTCTCACTGAGTCCGCCACGTGTGAGCGTATCGTCAGCCATAAGTCCACCGCCGCCGAGAAATGACTTCTTGCCGACCCGCGCTGGTAGCGTCGCCTTGAAGGGATTGTCCTTGCAGCGTCGCGCACTCTCCACCCGTTTCATGATTTCGCTCGAGCACTTGGACACCACATCGTCCAGACTGTTCGACTCGTCCGTGGAGTTCACAGCCTGCGTGGGTGTCTGTGAGCTGGGCAGAGGTGAACCCTCGTAGCAGCCCGAGTCGCGTGGAAAGTGACGTCTGCCAAAGGGTGATGCGCCGTGCTTCTTGTTGATGTTGTTCAGGCGTGCCTCATCGTTCTCCGAGCTGGAGCCGGCTATGTCCACATCGGAGCCTGTGTGTGCGAAATTTGTAGCAGTGTTAGTTGTGTGTTGTGCGTCTGTGTGGGTGTGTAGGTGTATGGTTGTGGAACAGGAGGAGTTCATAGTATATATGCAAATCACAAATAAGAATTGGTAAAAAGGGTTAGGTCAGACGGGGGGGCAGGGGCTGCTTTGGTACTCACATTCAATGTCATGCAACAGCTGCACAGCCGTCAGCAGCTTGGCACGATGCTCCTGGTTAAGTATGCCCAGATAATCCAGATCGGCTGGCTCCAGTTCCTTGAACAGTTCCAGATCCTCGTACCTGCAAATGGAACGATAGGTGAAACAATCCAACAAAAAATTTGTTGTAAAATTTGTTTCATCTACACCACTTACCCGTTGAGCACAAACACTGAGGTGTACTCCTTGAGGCCGATGCGCATTAGCAGATCCTCCACAGAGCTGGGACCGCTGTTGATGTTGCTGCTGCCGTTGTTGCTGATGTTGCTGCCACCTCCACTGCTGGCCAGTCTCGCTGAGCCACCGGGCGCCAATGTTTTGCTGCTTGAGCTCTTCAAGCGCTGCACCTCTGGCAACACTTCCACATTGATGAACTTGAAGTGTCCCACACGTCCATGACAACGTCCCTTCCAAATGCCCGATGCATTCATCGATAGCACATCAATGAGTTCGCCCTTCTGCAAAAGGGAGAGGCAGCGAAGGGAAGGGGGATGAGGGGATGCCTTGTGGTAACTCTCGATGTGCTTACCTTAAATTTAAGTGCCTCCTTGTCGTAGGGATTGGGCAGACTGTCGACAAGTGCTTTGGCCTTGCAGATGGTCGCCAGTGAGGTGCGATCCTCGGCCGAAATCGAGCTGTGCGGGCTGCCCGGACGCACCAGTGCCTGTGTGCCTGTGTAGGGGAAGCAGGGAAGATGGAGTCGAGTTTAAATATTTGTCTCAACAAATTTGATGGAAGTTTGCCCAGCAAATTTCCAATTAATGTGCCCACAGCCAATTAGCCAAGGGCCAAGGAATGCTGCTGGTAGTGTGGCCAAGGCACACACACACACATCCATATACACAGTCCAACAATTCGTTTGGTTAATTAAAAACTTTTCAAATATTTTTACAGACTCACACACACACGCATTGGAAGGAAGGGAGACAGACACAAAGCTTGCAAAGCCCCGAAAATATTTAAATAAGCACTTGAAGTTTTTGGCCAAAGCTTTTGGCTAATCCTTGCTTTGTGTCCTGGCCACATAAAAATAAAGTATTTTTTCTTGCACTTTTCAAACTTGATCCTGTGCTGTGGTCCCTTCTCCCTATTCCTCCCTTTCTCAACCCTTTCCCCAGGCAGCTCTTGGCTGCCTTTGCATGTTGTTTTTGATGATTTTCTTCGTTGTTGTTTTGCTGTTTTTATTTAGAACAGAATTTGTGCATATAGCTAAAACTTTTGTTCATTAAAAACTGAGCAGCAGCAACGTGGCCCTTATTTAACCACGCCCCAGACATTGCATTCAGTTGGCCTGCGTTGCAGTTGCCTCATGCCGCCTGCTGCTTGCCGCTTGCCACTTGACTGTGCGCAAGTGCATTAAAAATTCATTAAGTTTTGCTGAATTTGGAGTTATTGTGCAGCGGCAGCAGAAAACCACACCGGCAACAGCAACGCCAGCAACAACAGCAACAACTCGAACTGTTAATAGAGCAATATGCAGTGACGGCAGTCTGGGAATTTTTATAAACAAACCGCCAGCTGAGCCAAAAGGCAACGGCGAAAGCCGGCAAAGCAAAGGCAAAATCAAAACTCTAAATTGTACACACACACACACACACGTATAGAAAGATAGAGAGAGAAGGAGAGAGGCAGAGAATAAAAGAGATAGCAGCTTTGTACTTACTAGAACCGGAAGCGCTGGGCAAACTTTCAACGGAGCTGGCTGAACATGCAAACGCCTGATCGCTCATGCTGCCACGGTCGGTATTATCTTGGGAATTGCTAAAATCCCTCGATGTATCCTTTGTGGCAACAAAGTTTCGTCCATTCTCATTAAATGCGCCAATTTCCTTTGGCGAGCTACGCATTTCGCCCGACTGCAGCCAGACAACGACGAGCCCAAACCAGACCAGAACAGAACAGAACCCAGAACAGACCGTAGTGAAAGTTGTTTTCCGTGCGAGCGTCGTCGTCGTCGTTGATGTTGTGCAATAAATTGCAGGTTGAGCCAGCATGGGAAGGAGGTGTGAGGTCCCGCAGCAGCAGCATGGAATAGTCGAAAAGTTTTGTTAGTTAAATCATTAAAAAGTTTAATGCCACCACACAAATTCACACACACATACGGAAACACACACAGGACAACTGGGAGACAGACCCTCTCTGCCCGTTTTTTCATTCCTTGAGCAGCTTCCCTATTGCATTCGCTTTTCCCTGACAGCCCAAATTGAGCGGCTCACAAAACTTTAGTCATATCGCTTGCAACAGAGGCAACTGGGCCTAGAAACCGATTGCAACAGACATCAAAGTTGTCTGCACCCAAAATGATTATGAAAACCGAAAGTTAAACAATACAAATGCAATGAATATGCCCGACCAAAGATTACCCTGCATTAATACATAATTATAATGAAGTATTTTTTCACTATCTCTTCAAACTGATTAGCCCGAGAAATTCCAATCATTTTACTCTGCTGTTCTAGGTTTATTTCATATTCGTTTCAGAAAATTTCAATAATGTAGTTTGTGTTTTAAAAATTTTACTTCTCCGTTTTATGTAGTTTGCAAAATCTTCTGTGGATCAAAAAAAAAAAACATTGTAATCGTGTGTAATAGCAATGACTTTTATAGTTTGCTGCGAATTTGAGATTCATGGCAGAGTACAGGGTGTCTATTTTCGACGTCACGCAGAAATGAAAGCCAAAAGTTTTGGACTGCGCGGCTGGTGCATGAATACCCCCGATGGCACGGTCAAGGGTTACATCGAAGGCCCGCGTACCGAAATAAATCTCATGAAGGAATGGCTACGCACCACCGGCAGCCCCTCTAGCAATATTGTCAAGGCTGAATTCACCAAGGAGCGTGAAAAACGTGATTATTATTTCAAGAATTTTCACATAAAACCCGATGAGCCAAAAGATAGACAAAAAATAGATAAACAAATAAAGCTATATGAGAGAGAGAGGGAGAGAGGGAGGGAGAGAAGAGGCCCCATTGGTCATTGATAAAACGGATCCTCCCAGAAATAAAATAATTAAAAAAAAGTGTATTTACTAAAACTATAAATAGAAAAAGAAAAGAAACACAACTTTATTTGCAGACAAGTGTTTAACTATCATTTACCACATTATATAATATACATAGTACTACAGCAGAGCTTGAATTATTCAAAGAATGATGTAGCCTACACTCTGATTTGGTACATCATGCATGCGGTGTTTGCGGTGGTATAGACCACCGCATGCAGGTCTCTGTCGTACAGTGTTTGTTGTGCCACAAAGTTGACTTCTGTCAGATACTTTCATTTTTTTGGCGCTCATTCTGAGTCCAGGGGAAGGAGGTGCAGCGGAAGTTTGGCATAAAAACTCATTTAACTGGAATTTGCATTTAGAGTGCATGTTAAAAGGGGCCCCCAAAAAAGCCGTTTGAGCCTTGTGGCTTATCCTGCGCGGTAACGGGGGATTAGAGAGGCTCGTTTAGAGATTCCAATCAGCTGCATATGTAAATGGCCAGCTAATTACATTCTGCAGTCACACACACACACAAACAAGCTAAAGGGGGTGCAGGGGGAAGCATTTAATTGACTTACGTGATGCACCATGGCCTTCTGGCAAATTGTGTTCGCCTTGTGCGGCAGCCCATTCTTTTTGGCCTTGGCCACAAGACTGGGCGGCAGTCCGTGCCGCGTAGCTCCAATGTCCTCGTAATCGGATGATGGGCTCGGCGACAGCGATGGCGATTCACCGATGCCGCCGCTTAGCGTACGGTATCGAGCCGTGCAATTGTTGGTGCCAATCTGTGAGACGAAACAAAGAACAACAAAACCGAATGGCGAATTGAGAGTGCGTTTGAGGCTTGTGGTATTAGTGCCCAGTCCCAGTCCCAGTCCCAGTCCTGGTCCCTATCTCAGGGCCAGTTACAGTCACAGTTACAGTGCTAGTCCCCGTCCCCAGTCCCAGGCCCAGTCAGAGTCCCCTTCCCATTCCCAGTGTGATGCGTTAGGTCAAGTCAAGTTGAGTTTGCAAATGAAATGGCCAAACTGGCTGCAGTTAGCTCGACATCGTTTAGCCGGCTTAAGTGCCAGCGTTGTCGGCTCTGTTGCTGCTGCTCTTCCATTCCTCACAGTGCTCTGAGAGAGGAAAAACTTTACGGGGCTAAAAAGCTTTTCGAGTTTTTACGTGCATTTTGTTATTCTTCTTCTTCTTGTTGTTGTTCTTCATCTTCCCCTACTGCTCTCGTTCTACTCGAACTTTGTTTGTCACTAAGTGCACTTAATCAATTTAGACGATGCATTTGGACGCACATGAGGCGAGAGGTGGAAAGGGGAAGAGGAGGCGCCTGGACTCGGGTTTGCAACTTAAATGAGCTGCAGCATCTAATGGGTTTACTCGGGTTACTCACCGAAACGGTGCTGAGCCTGGAGGTAACGCTTTGTAAGTCCGATATGGAGCCCGCATAGTCGCCGCTCTCACGATCATGGGATCTGCAAAGAAAAATATCAAGAAAGAACACAATACGATTAAAAATAATGTTCTCTTAAGCGCTGGAGAGTTTTGGACTAATTTAACCCAAGTTTCAGAAAAGTACTTCGATTGAAGTGTGCACGCGATGTTTACGGTGAAATCTTAATAGAATATAATTGTTTCTGGGCTATTATCTTGGTGTGTTTTTATGGTTAAACTTCTTTTAGATTTTTTTACAGTACTAAAGGTCCAAGAAATGGATCAAGGCCTTAAATCGAACACGAAATTTAATTCCGATTGAAAATAACACGAGTTTTGCAAGAGCTTTGCTATCGTAGTTTCAGATATGATATTATATGTAATACTTAAGACAAACTCTTGGCACAGCTGCGCACAACTATTTAAAATATGGCACAATAAATATTTGTTCATCTTCACCTTCACGAGTGGGCCTCAATCATGGATACCCCTCCCCCCCAATTGGCAACCGTTTTGATTTCTTAAAACGAATATTGTTGCTGCAAAGTAAATGTGTACACTGTACACACTTACCCATCAACAACAATAACAACAACAGCTAGAGTTACAACAATAACAAGGGCAGCAAACAGCAATAATAACACTTGGCACAAAGGTCTTTCGGGGTTCCAAGTGGCACAAGCAAAGCCCATATAAATAAATATTTTATACCTTTCTTGCCTTTTTTCTCTTCCCTTCTTTGGCTTCTTCTTTTCCTCGGCCATTTGACTTTAACACTGTTGAGATTTTCACTTTTGGCTACCCTCACTTTTCTTCTTCTTTATTTTTATTCGTTTGTTTTCTTTTATTTGGCTAAGAAAGTTTTGTTTTGCCCCCAAGGGCGCACAGGGCGTATAAGTTATTTCAGCACGTCTTTTGTATAGTTGCCTTTACCGTTGCCGGTGCGTACGTGTGGAAAACGGCTCTCGACTTGGCAATTTGGTAGCCGACAGCCGACAACTGCCAAGTGGCAACTGCCATGTGGCAACTGACGAGCGACTATTGAGCGACTGTGACTGTGCCTGCGCCAGCCTGATTGACGAGGTCCGACGCCGTTGCCGATGCCGAAGTCTGAGCTGAAGCATTCTGAAGCCGCGTTCAAGTAGCAATAATGCCATTTCATTCTAGTGACGGCTGTCTGTGTGTATCGCTGTCGTCGTCTTCTTATTAGTTTGGCCTTCTACCATACACGCCTCCCTGATCCCTGCTCTCATCCTCCCCGCCTCCCCTCTGGCACTCATCCCTTCCATATTTTATTCTTTGCGGCATGCGTAACAATATGAAATTGATGACTTTCGCTTCGATGCGTTTCGATATGTGGCAAGCAGCATTTCAGCTTGCTGTTGTCCGGCGGACAGACAGGCGGACGGACAGACGAAGACAGACGGATAGTCAGTCATTCATTCGTGTGGCTGCAAAACGTTGATAACAGCACTAATGAAGTGAGGCTACCTTTTTCTGGCTGGTCGCCGGGTCAATCCTTTGCGCACCTTTTCACATTGACAAATAAATTCAACGAGGGTAGTGGGAAAGGGGGAGAGGAAGGGGAGAGGGTAGCCAGAGTTTAGCTCTTTGATTGCTTTGCTTTGGTTCCGTTTGGCTGGGTCAACTATTAGTGTTAGCCTGCTGTTTGCCGGGCTAAATGTTTGGCCTTTTCATGCCACACTGCACACATTTTGTGGCACATTTCGTAGTTCACTGAGCTTCCCTTTGAAGTGGGCAAAGGGTTTTTCCTGTATTTATTTTTCTATTGGGCTGTGCGCTGCTGCAATTGCCAAATATCTCCGACATCGATTTGTTTGCAACTATACACACATTTATATTCGACCCGTTGTTGTTGTTGTTGTTGTTGTTGCTGTTGTTGCTGTTGTCAGGCATCGCTTGAGCTCTTGTATTATTAATGCACGGCGCCTCTGGCTCTCTGGCCCCACTCTTCCCCTGTTCGGTAATAAACTGAACTGCAAATAATAATGGCAATCAAGAAGCCCAAAATCCAGCAGCACCAGTATCCGCCTCCCAATCCCTCCGCCCACCATTCGAACTGCCCACGAAAGTCATGAAACTCACCTGGCATGCGTTAACGGTATTATTGTCGGCGGATTTGGCGGCTGCTGCGGCACGATAAGCCCGCGTCGTGGCGGTCCGCGCTGCGGCAGTGAAATATCTCCGGCGGATCTTAATGAAATTACGCCCGTGCTCTCGCGGTTGTTCGAGAAGCGCACACGGCCACCCTGAAAGAGAGAGAGATGGCAAGGTTAGCAAGTGAAAGAGAGAGAGAGAGAGAGAATGAGGTAAGCAAAACATGCGGATTAAACCTCGAGAAGAGTTTGCAGCACCAGCAACAACAACAAATTATGAAAAATTAACCAAGTTATAAAAGTTGATGTTGAGTTCATTTTGGCAGACCGTTGTTGTTGTTGTTGCTTGTTCGGGTTTGCTGTATGGAATTTTAAATTTAGTTTATTCCCACGCAACGGAAATTGCAAAGTTGTTGTTTTAATGTTGAGGGCAACAAACACAGACACACACACACAGGCACACACTCACTTCTCAATTACAGAAAGTTTCGTATGTGATGAAACCGAGACGAAAGCTTTTTGCGGCAAACAAAATGTAGATTGCAAAGTTTCGCAACAGCGGCAGCATATTTACATTATAAAAAAATCAGCTCGCAACAATGTTGCATAGTGGAGCAAAACGGGGCCAGCGAGATAATAATAAATGCGCCTTGTCTGTCCCGCATTCATAGCATACTTATGCGCGTCCACATCCCCCACCAACGAAAATGGCCAATGATCAAAGGGACAAGCACGCAACGCGACCGAACTCGCATGCTAACGCCAGTGAAGGGTCTAAGGTCTATATAGGTAAAGATATGCTTTGAGTGTGGGTGAGCTTTATAATGATTTTGATGAGAAAGAGCGGAGAAAGAGTGTTGATAAACTCTGGAGTAGACTGAATGAGGCAGATTCGCTACATTTCTTTTTCTACACAAATAAATTGAAGTTTGTTGAAGTAAATTCAGTATCAGGCCGATGCTCTTATCTATCTTCTATCGGTAAAAAGATACTCTACTGTATTTATTTATTTTTTTTTTGCTTAAGAAATAATTTTTTATCTATTTATCAAATCATGTTTTTATTTATTTATTTGTTCATTGTATTTTGTATTGTGTCTAGTTTCTTTCATTTTTTCGCATTCCTCACTTTCTAATTTCAGCTTTTACGTCTTATGTTTACTGTTAAACATTTCTCTTGCTACTTGTACTGCAATCCACAAGGGGTATTTGGCAGTGTGGCGACCACTTCAAAGTGCACTCTTCTCTCTGATTTGCTCGGCTCTCGGGGCCCCATTAACATTCGCCAAATGCGGTCCGTTAAGTAAATATAACAGAAGCGACAACAACAGCAGCAACAACAATAACAACAGCAGCAACAACCACAATGAGAAGGGAAGCAACAATTGCGCGCTTAACATTATTATGGGCCGAGCGGGTAAAGTGCTTTGCAAACCGCAAAACTTTTTACTGAACAAAATTTGTTGCCCACTCTCGTTCGCATTGTTGTTGTGGTTGTTGTTGTTGTTGCTTTGCGTATTGCCACATCAAAGTGAAACATGGAAATTGAAAGGCCGCAAAGGATATCGAATCGTTGCTGAGCGATTTCAATTGACTAAGAAAACAAAATTCTTGAAATCGCCAAGGCAAGAGAGAGATGGAGAGGGGGAAATACAAAAAATGAAAGCCCATCACCAATGCGATGCTGCCCCCTTCCCCAGCAGCCTCGAGGGGTGCTCATCTAATGCAGAACGACAAAAGCGCAACTTCTGTGAATATCACAAAGAGGAAAATCGAAAATAAAAATTATGCAGAAAGTAGAAAAGCAAAAAAAAGAAAAGAAAAGAAAAGAAGAAAAAGTCTCAAGACGTAGACGTCGTCGCCGGGTTGAACAAGTCAACAAGAATTATGCACTTTTTGGCTGTCAATAAAAATAAAGTGACTCGAACTTCAAGTCGAGACTACAGAGAGAGAAGGAAAGAGAGAGAGGGAGAGAGAGAGAGAGGGAGAGGGAGAGGGAGAGGGAGAGGGAGAGGGAGAGAAGAAATGCCAAAGGACATACGAATCGAAGTTGGAAATCAATGCGCAGGCAAAAATATATTCAGCGTATAATTTAATAAAGCAAATAAAACGAAAAGAAGTGAAAGAGACAGAATAGAAGAGTGAGAGAGGGAGCGGCAGAGAGGGAAACAGAGAGGCAGAGCACAGGCACAAAGCGATTGCGACGCAGCGAACTTTGCGTCCGCTGAGAAATCAAAGTTGCTTCCGCAGTCAACCAAGGCCTCGGGACGGGGAGGGGCGAGGCGTGGCATGGCATGCGACTGGGGCTGTGGGGCGTGGCAGTGCGTTGCGTTGCCGTCGTTGTCAGGATTAACAGCCAAAGACGAATACGCTGCATAAATCCAAGCAAGAGGAAGTGATTGCATTGGCGGCGACATTGTTGAAGCCAAGCCAAGGAATTGCCTGCTATCTGCGAATGTCTTACGAATGTCTTGCTCACTCTGTGCCTCGCCCCTCTCCCCTTCCTCCTCCCTTTTTGCTGCTTCTACTCTTAACTACCTCTCCTGCTGTGCTTCGTCTGAAACTGGGTCTGCTGCTGATCCCTGCCAATAAGTGGGCGCAAGTGCTTGGTAAACCGCGCACATAAATCACAGACAATCAGCAGCAGCAGCTGCCTTGGCTAATACAGCCTCACATACACTCACACACACGCTCTCACACACACATATATATACATATATACAAATACACACACACATTCCCTTCCCACACTCACCTGTATTGTGGCAGCTGGTCCGCAGTTCAGTCCGGCCATAAGAAAATCATCAGGATCGCTTTCGTAGGGCGGCTCATCGTACCAATGACCTTGATGATGCAGCGCACTGACCGCATAGTGTGCTCCGCCAGGAATGCCGCCTGCTGCGCCCGCCGCCATTGCCGTTGCATTGGGTCCATGGTGCAGCGCCTCGTCGTACATATACGTATCATCTGCAAAGGGATAGACTGTGAGGCGCATTGCCAGTTGCAGTTCGGTTAGTAAGGGGTAGGCATGAGGGAGAGTAGTGGAGGGGTCATGGGCAGGAGGCAGGTGGCACTTGGAAACTTTTGCGAGTGCGCCGAAAAATGTGTGCAGCTGCAACATGATATTATTATTATTATTATATGCAACGTTGCACTCACACACACACGTGCAGGCAGAAACTTGAATTTTCCACATGCGGCACAAGGACACAAAAAGTTGCAACAACTGTTATGGCAAACGGAAACGGACATAAGATTTTATGCTCGCTTATGCATGTGACGCCCGCCAGACGGGCCACGCCCACACACACACTTATACACAGACAGAGTGCAGCACATTGTGGAGTGCACACAAGCTTCGTTGCAAGCTCACCCAAGCGGCAAAAGCCCACCGCTGCCGTCGCCCAAAAAGGACATTTTGAGCCTTTCTAATTGGGCCGCATTTTAATTGAAATATTTCAGTGACTTGGCCAAGTACAGAGTGTACTTCCAGGGAGGGGGTGGGAGAGAGAGGGGGAGAAGGAAAGGGAAGGGCAGCTCGACTTACCCGTTCGTCCCTCGCCCCGACTCATTTGCAGCAGTCCCTGCCGAATGTCCCGCAAGATCTGCAATGATAAATGAGAAAATTATTAAGAATTTAAACTTAATGCTTAAAATATAATAAGAAACAATTTATAAATTTAAATAAAATTATATGAGTTTCAAGCTCATTAATTTAAATATTTACTGATTAAATTAAATCCATCAATTTATATTTCTATAATTATAAATAAGTAACATCAACTATGTAGTATGAGAATCTTTAAGTTTACTGCTCTTAATTGACTTTAAATTAACAAATATATATTAATCAATAAAACATATATTGTTTTATTGCAGTTTAAGTTTTAAGTGGACTTAAATTTAGTTATACAAATTCTATATTTATATATTTCCCCATTCTATTTCCATATCGCAGTTGTGTCATTAAGTCTTTGCTGAATTCCTTTTGCTAAATGCATATGACATGATCTAAGACAAATGTATGTGGAACTCACTAAAGAAAAACTCATTTCACAGCAGACAGAGGGCAGTGTGCAGGAGGCACACAGGAGAAGAGGGAAAGCGAAGGAAGGGGGGCACTTAGTCTGCGCCATCAGACGTGACTGCTGTGCACAATAAAGACGCGACGACGCTTCACTTTGGCAGGCAAAGAAGGAGTTTCGTCTTATTTGTCAGTCAGTTGGTGGATTTCGTCTCAGCACTTTTTTACTGCTACTGCTGAAAGGCGTTAAAATTACGAAATTCCATTTGGAAACTTAAAACAATTTTCAGTGGGGGAAATGCTGCTTGAATGTCCTGCAACATAATAGCGCAATATGTGTTGCATACTAATCCGGGCAAGCGCATGCCAAGGCGATGTGTGAGTGACTGCCTCACTGTACATGTGTGTATGTGTCTGTGAGTGAGTGCCTAAAAAGCATGCCAGGGCCAAGCAATAGAAACTGTTGAAATAAAAATGGCAACAGAAAGAAAGAGGGAGGGAAAGAAACAAAACTTGAGCCGAAAGTAGTGCAAAAATTAGCTAAAAGCTTTTCGGGCAACAGCATTAAAAATACATTTAAATGCTTGCAACGCCAAGTAGCAAGTAGTAGCAAGAGGCAACAATTGACTCGGCCTGCCATACACACACACACACACAAGAGCTGTAAATTTATGTATGTGGCAAGCGAGAGTAGCCTGGGCTAATCACATTGCCGCAGAGCCGGGCTTAATTGACTGCCCGATAGCTGGACATGGACCCGGCCCGGCCTAAACTGGAAGGGGGTGGGGAGGGGAGAGGGAGGCTAGAAAACATGCCATGGAAACGAGTGTATCGGCAGGCAAACATTTGTTCTGCTCCGTCGCTTTTATCATAAATATTTCACTAGCATGCAGCAGGTTTTTATTTTTTTCTGTCTTTTTTTTGGGGGGAATAAATGGAAAGTAAGCAGCAGCAACAGCAGCCGCTGTCACAGTGAACAGGCATGGGTGGAAGAGTGACAGAGAGGGAGAGAGAGAGAGAGAGAGAGAGAGAGAGAGGGAGACAGCAGCCAGGGCAGGCCTAGTCGAAAGCTTGGCAATTACAATTAGACAAACAGCAAGTTGTTTGCACAAGTTAAGCAGCAACTACAACAGGAACAGCAGCAGTAGCAACAACAACTGTGACAGCAGCGGCATGTTTACGATAGAGTGTATATGTGTGTATGTGCGGGCATGTGTGCTTTTCATTTATGCACAAAAATTATTGCCGTTGCTTAGGCGGACACGTCGACGACATGCAAACAGACAAATTGTCGTGCAGCAACGCACGCGCTCTCCCTCCTTCTCTATCTCTCTTCCCCCTCTATCTCTCTTCTTTCCACTTTTTCTATTCCCCTGTCACCCTCTCCTTTCATTCGCATAGCAACTGGAAGAATTTTGCATTTCATTTTGAGCAGAAAATGAAGAGCGAGCAATGAGCTTAGCTCAAAATTGCAATATGGCCTCGTCGAGCTGATAACTGCTTTGTATAATTAACTGTGAATATTAGAAGCACAAAATACAGATACACCACACACACACACACTTTCTCTGAAACATACATAGTTTCAGCTAGAGAAAGAAATTTAAACCCGTTCATATGGAAGAATTCGTTTTGCAATTCGGAACTTGCTTGCTTAGTGCACATTTTAGACATTTGAGCTTATCTTGTGCAGCTCTTGAGCCATATATAGTATAATATCTTGCTGGACCAACGGTCATTATGCGTGTCGAGATTTGAATTTGAATTTTCAATACTAAATTAATGAACACATGAGCAGTTTGGGTATCTTTTATAAAATGAGGAGAAGGAATCATTTGAATTATTCAAGGCACTTTAAAGTGAATGAATAATTATTTGTTTCTATAAAACTGTTTTAGTTATTATTTCAGCAACATGTATTACTGCAATCATTGTAGATCTCCAAAAAACTCAGCTTATGCTCTTTAAGCTTCACTGTACAACTTACTAAAAGTCTCTACGGAGTATAGAAACCTGTTTCCAAACTCAGATGTAACTAGAAGGATGACTAAGTAAGGCTGCTTCTAATGCATACAGAGCAACTTTTGCCAGGCAACACGAGATTTGCTCAAGTTCAGCCACGCCCTTTGCATTTGCTCACGTACTCAGAGTCGTAAACAAAACACCAACTCACATGCACACACACACACACATCGACAAACACACTCTCTCGCAATTAGTACGAGAGTATTCTTCATACTCTGTCTCTGTCTCTCTCGAGGTTGAAATTGTGCAAAATAATTTTTATGACAGACAAAAAGTTTATCATTTGCCACGTTACACTTTATTGTTTCTGTGTGGCTATGTGTGTGTGTGTGTGGGTCGAGTACTTAGGTGTGAATACATGTGCGAGTGCAAGTTCACGCCCGACAGAGTCTGTTTTGCATGTTCTTCCAACTCTGCGTGGAAAAAATATATTATTTTAATAGGATTTCAGATTGGCCAAAGGTCTCTCGAGGGGTTGAAGTAAAGTTCCTAAACATGCCTGGAAATTACCAACTCGACAAACAGCAGCACGAACTGACTATACATATATATATTGTATCTCGCTTGGCATCTTTAGTTATTTGCCTGCATGATTTATTTGCTGCAATTGAGGTTAGGTTTGTCTGCCTAGGGAATTACAGCCACTGCAGGCATTACGTATGTTTAATTTGTTAAGCTCTTGCACAATTTGTTTATGCAAAATGCTGTTTATTTAATAGTTTGTACTCACCTCTTCGTGTTCCCGTTGAAACTTTTCCTTTTTGCGCATTGCTTCTTGTACTTTTAACTGCAAAAGAAGGAGAGACAGAGGGAGGGAGAATGTTGAGTAAATGTTATTGAATTTATATCATTTGCTTGTCTTAAGTGTGTAGCAACAACAGCAAATTGTGATGGACGCAAGTTGGCAGCAGCAACAGCAGCAGCAACATCAGAAACGGCAGCAACTTTTAAAGTCTGCTTTTAGGTGCTGAGGAAAAGTTTTGCTGGTGTGAAAAACATGCGTGCATGCCAGTGCAGTGGGGCGTGGCTGTGGGCGTCATGGCATACATTATGCAGCGCCTGCTGTTGCAGCTGTTGTGGCGCAGCTGCAGTTGTTGCTGCTATTGTTGTTACTGTTGTTGTTGCTGTTGCTGTTGCTGTCTGTTTGTTGTCGCCGTTGATTGCATTTTGTTGCTTGTTTTTGGTTGCCGTAGCGCCACTCGCAACTCGTGCTGTCATTAATAATGAATGTTGACGGCAATGAACTTTTAAATGTAGCATGCATCTACTTGCTGCCACATGCTGTTGTTGTTGCTTCACCTGCCAGGCATTGCAGGTAAACGTGCTCTGAAGCAACGCTCGCAGCTTTCGTGTTGAAATTGCATTGCAAATGCAACAGCAACTGCGGCAGCAGCAACAGCAGCAACACGCCACGAGGGGGCGGCATAAGTATGTGTGCAACTTTCCTATTGTTGCTGTTGTTGTAAACAATTTTGAAGTAATTTTCTTTGCAGTGACAGCTGTTGCCGCTCGCAGCAGCTCCAACAACAGCAACAGTGCGCGGCAAATGCGTTGCATTGTATAAATATTTATGCTGCTACCACTCCGCCATACATATTTATTGCGTATACGCTCTGCTGGCTGTCGAATAAAACTTACCCTATGGATTGTCTCCTCGAAACTCTGCTGCGGCACTCCAGCGCCGCCGTTTATCATCTGAAAGTGTCTCAGTCGATCGTTGGCCGCCTAAAAATTTGTAAAGCGGAGATGCATTGCAAATCAATTAAAAATGCACTTTACTATGTTCAATTCAATTACACACACAAATTTGGAACCAGGAAACTTATTAACTTGCTGGGAGTGGAGAAAGGAGCCGACCGGCATCCCTAATGTATACAGAGCTGAGTGCGAAGGGACTCACAAATCAGTCGCCATTACGCTGTTTGGTATTTCACACCTTTTGGCCGACATTATAATTATAGCTTTAAATATAGTATGCAGTTTATGAATGTTTATTCATGATCAGCGTTAAGATGTATAGGTTTTCATACGGACGGACGGACAGTTGCTGCTTTATCAACTCGTCTGTTGATGCTGATTCACAACATATTCCTTCTGTTAAATACATTTTCTGTTTTATATAATACCCTTCTACGCTCTGGGTAGCTGATATAAAGAGTGCTGCCTAGTTTCCTATTAATAAAACTTAAAAATTTAACAAAGTACAATTATTTATTTCAAAATCAGGTACTACAATCTCTGAAATATTTAAAATATTCTTTGTGTATCAAAACAAGTATGTTTAATTATAAAAGTATAAGAATATAAATTCTCATTCTCTCTCTAATATTCTCTGACTTAAGTACAACCTATACACATGCGCACAGATGAGTGCTCATGCGATCTTTTATAGTCTGTAGTTCGGATGAGATATTGGGAAATAACACATCTTGAAGTTCCTGTATTGCACCTAGACAGTCGCAGTAATACCTAAACTTTGGATTGTCACAGAAGCAATTATCACACACAATGCCTTCACATTTGCGAAGCGGAGCACGGTATTCTGGGCAACAATTCTTAATATACTCTCGATGACACATTATTTTAATGTAGTCCTTGAGCTTGCGTCGTTTCTCTTCTTCTTTTAACCTGGACATTAGTGGGGAGTCTGGCTCGTTTTTTCGTTTTTTCATAAACTTACATATGTCACAAGGACAATCCTTTTGAGTGCGCTTGCTCACTTTTTTCTTTGGCTTTGATGGTGTTCGCTTTGGTGCTGTTGGTGGTTTAGAATCTGTTTCAGAAGGGGGTATGTTTGAAGTTTCAGAGCTAGGAATCTTGACTTCACTGGGCGGCGCAACTTCTACTTTGTCTGTAGATGGTATAGCTTTTTTAGGTTTTCTGACTTTAGGAACGACGTGATGTCCGCGTCTACCACCACGACCACCACGACCACCATCACCACCATCACCATCACCATCACCTTTATCACCATCACCACCATCTTCCTGATCTCCCAATCCATCAGAAATATAACTCCATCATCATCGTCATTATTTGCATCACCACCACCTTTATTTAAAGTATCGCAACATTTTTTCATTTTTTCTTCATTGGCATCGCAAAGTTTTCTGTCAAAGCAAGCTACCAATTCATCAAAGAGCTCATCATAATTTTTGGGTTCTGATTTCTCAATTATTTCCTCATCGGTTACATTATAATCACCGGGATCGTTGAGGTAGTTTCTCCACTCAAAATCTGTACATTTATTCTCTGGAATATCACATATTAATTCACAGTAAATATGCTTTCTCCGCAAACCATGTTTCTCCTTTTCAACCGGTTTCTGCATATCTAAAGCAGCTTCAAGTGGAACAGGGGTTCCTTTTGATGGCTCTTTAGCAAAGGGTTCTGTACGTCTCTTCTTACAACGTGGACTGTACTTCCAACGAAATGACTGTTGAAAGTCTAGTTTCGTGACAACAGTTGGCATATCTGCAACTTTCTTCTCTAACTCTGAACGATTCAGTATCGAGCCACAGGGAGCCTTACGAAGATGTTTAGGAATCATTTCTTTTGGACTATTTTTTGTTTGCTTTGGTTTCGGTTTGCCAGCTTTCTCAACGCATTTCGAAATCAATCTGTTAAATACGATCGCATCTGGATCATCCATTCGGGAACTGACACCGTAAAATCTAAGTGATTTCTCTTTGGGAATCTGTTTCCAAGTCTCTAGGACATCATTCGGCTCTATATCGAAAACATCTTCAATAGCACCATATAAATAGTTGGCAGTCTTTGTTGGACTACACTTAAATTGCGTAGGTCTTACACTGGGGTACATTTCGCAGTCGGTAAAATTATATTCTTTACAGTTTTCCTTTCGCAACAAACCGTAAGCTGTAATGTTGTTCCAATCAAGTTTTCCATCCACCTTCCTTTGCAGTTGAGGACATGCTGCGTTGGGCTTACGATTTTTGCAAAAGTCATCATGGTTATCAAATTTTACCTTTATTAATTTTTTAGCAGCTGCAGCATACGGATTTTTATTAAGCACCATCCAATTTGGATCGACATATTCTGCACAGCCACATTTCTTCATTGTATTGGACATCCATTTGGTTGTCTCTTCTAAACAACATTTAGAAATGGGAGGTCTAATGCTGGGAAATATTTCTTTTGGATGAAACTTGTATAACTTGCAGTTCTGCTTTCGTATAATTCGGTAAGGTGTAGGCTCTTGAGCCTGCGTCATCTGTTTACCAAGGTATTCGTACATAATTCTAAAAATCTCAACCTACGTAAATTTTGTAAAAAAAATTTTGGGAACCTACAATTTTGAAGCTACAAACTCTTACTGTTTGTGATTTAAACTGATTGATCTGCACTAAAATATAATACAAAGGCCGCCTACGCTTCGGGAAAGTTGCTATTCTCTGAACAATATATTCATTGCTTATTTTATCCTTCAGGATACCCTCAACAGAGCATATCTGGAAACTAGAATACAGGGTTGTCTAGTAAAGGTTGTTGTCTATGTATTTTTATTCTTTGACTATCTCATTTCGAATCAATTAAAATTTCCTTTTTAATTTTCAATTTTGGAACTTTCAATTCAATTTCTCGCCAAAGTTTTGAACCCGCTAAAAGTCTGGGAAACTTATTAGCTTGCCTGGAGAGAAGCTGAGGCAACAACTTGCTGGCATCCTTAATGTATGCAGAGCTGAGTGCGAGCTGAGTGACCCGCAAAGAGACTCATAAATCAGTGACGGGGTCCACGTGCTTTATCGCCATTACGACGCCATTTTGTATTTCACACCTTTCAGTGGGGGCTTTAATTTTTAATTAATAACACAGTCAGCCAGTGTTGCGAGCGCAACGAGGGTCGCGCGACCCAAGCAGTTGAGTTAAGTGAGAGAATCCTTTGCCATGGGTTGGCTCTCTCCTGCTCCGCCTCTTCCTCTGTCTTCTCCTCCTCACTTTGCCCTCATCTAATGCGTTTTGTTTTCTTATCATAAATAGCAAATCAGTTGCGGGCTGGGTCAGGTGCAAGCACATGGCCGTGGTCGGGGTCGGAGTTCGGGATCGGGGTCGCGGTCGGGATCGGGTCAGGTGAGTGCTGTTTAATTATATTTGTGAAAGGCTGGCGAGGATGCTGTATGAGGATGCTGCTACTTAGGCGCATATCCTTAGTCATTTCCTGAGCTTATCTGCTGCACGACTTCCAGCTGTTGTCTGTCTCCCTCGCACGCCCACTCACTCGCTCCAACTCCTTATTATTTATTTTTGCCAGACTGCTGCTGCTTCTTCTTTTATTTATATTTTGCTTTTCTTTTTTACTCTCTCTCCCTCTCTCTCTCTCTCTCGTTTTTTCTGCACTCGTTGTTGCTTTTGAAAAATTTATGCATGTCCTTGCTTATTTATGAGCGGCGACGCCGTCCTGCCACGCCAGCGTTATCTTTGGCCACAGTTTCATTGCCAGGCGTCTTTTGTTGTTACATTACCCCCCCACCCCTCTGTTCTCCCCCTCAAGTATAGTGACTGGTAGCAAGGCGCAAAGGCTCCCCAAAGGTGGCTGGCTCTAATCAAAGGCGCTGAGCAGCGCTGAATGAATCCTTTGTGGGAGAGACGTTGCAGATAAACCGGCTACACTTCGCCTACACTCGCTCAACATTATGGCCAGGCCCAAGAAAGAAATCGTAATGTAGACATGCCCGCCAGGCAGCAGCAACGGTAGCAACATCGTCGTCCTCGTCGTCGTCGTCGTCGCACATTTTTAACCTTTTCAGCTCACGCGGGGGAGTTGCGCGCATAAAAATTTACATGTCCCCGGGGCCAAGATTAAGTACAGCGTCAGCCAAGACGCAGCAGCAGCAAGTCATAAAAACAGTGAAGCAAGAAGTGGCAAAGGAAGCAAAACGAAACATTTGGCAAAGGCAAAGGGGATAGGAGTATGTTCGGAGGAAGGGGAAGGGGCAATGCTTCGAGAAAGTTGGCGCAAATAAATTGAAAGAATTACCGCAGTTGATTTAAATGAAAAGGCAAAAGGACAAACAATTTGCTTGCGGTCATAAAAACGAAGCTCGCTCAAAATGAGTTCCACTTGTCGAAGGGGGTGGTACAGGGGTAGGGGTAGTTTGAGTGGATGTGGCTGTCTTGGACTTACCCTGGCTTGTGCACCATTCTGTTGATTGTTACGATCCCTTCGATTGACAGTTTTCAAGCCTTTCAACAGACGCGCCAACGTGGTGCGCTTCTTTGTCTCGCGTCCCTCTGCAAAAGAAATTGAATTAGCCAGGGGAATTGTCGAGGAAGGGGGGGGGGAGAGGGTGGACTGACTCACCTGCTGTTGGCGGAAATTCATAGAAGTACGCAGAGCGCGGACTGAGGCAGCTGCAAGGAAGGAATATCAAAACAGTTGATTATCAAATTGTCTGGAGGGAGTCGAGTTGAGTTATTTAACTTCTGTTCTTCTTCTACTCCTTCTACTTCTCTTCTCTTTCTACTGCCTCTTTTCTTCTTATTCTTTATCTTTTATTCATCTTCTTCTTGGTTCACCTTTTTTCTTCTTTATACTCACTTTTGTTGCACAAAGTTCAGATGCGCTACATTTGGCGGGAGTGTCTGATGTTGCTGCTGCTGCTGTTGCTGCTGCTGCTGTTGTTGTGGTCCAACTCCGGCCTGTCCTGCCGCCTGTTGACCTGGCACAATTGGTAGTTGTTGTTGCTGCTGCAACTGTTGCTGCTGCAGCTGTATGCTCTGCTGCGTCTGCAACGTTTGCTGCTGCAGCAGTTGCTGTTGTTGTGTCAAGCCACCGCGTGCCACACGCGGCGCAAACACTCCATAACCGAAGCCATAGATCTCGTCCTCCTCCTTGTCGGACAAGCAGCTGGAGGGCTGCAAGTGGCACAGTAGATAAGGGAAAACATTTCAATATAACACATACATATACACATCTATATATTTAACATATAATCACAACAGTTCTTTCAGTGTCAAGCGTGCAACATGCAGCACAGGCAAATCAAGGAAAGGAAAATACATCAAAAAATAAACAAACAAAAATCAATTACAATAAAAACAACACAAATATTTACAAAGTTCTGGAAAATGTATCACTTTTCTGTGGTTTCGTTTTCTGTTTTCTGTTTTCTATTTTCTTTTTCGCTTTCGTTTTCTGTTTGCCAATCACGCGCCAACATCAATAAAATTGTATGAAAATAATTTTGTGGAAAGAGGCCGGGAGTGGGTGGGAGGGGGGTGGGAGTAAATGCGGGATCCTTCTGTGTTGTTCTTGTAGTTGTTGTTTTTTGTGTGTTGCTGTTGTTGTTGTTGTTGTTGTTGTTTGTGTCTCATACATACCGAGTACTTTCCTGGCACATAAATTGGCTGACTATGACTATTTGGCAGGCCGGCGCCGTGCGTTGAATGGCCACGATGACCGTGCTGCTGGCGATGTTGCAACCCGCTGCTGCTTGCTGCCACGCTGCAGCCACTGCCACTGGCAATGGCAATGTTGCCGCTGCCACTGGCAATGCCACTGCCACCGATGCCACCGATGCCACCGGCGCAGGCACTAAGGCCACTGCCACCGCTGCCGCTGGCACCGCCACTGCTGCCGCCGGCGGGATGAACCGGACTGCGCTCGGCCCAGGCTGCTTGCCTGGCATTTTCTAAAGCACTTAAAATATCTCCAAAGGGAGCCATTAACAATTCACAATAGACGGATGCAAGACCCTCTAAATGGCCGCGTTGTCCATCCTGCAAGCAAAAACAAAGACAAAGGCAAAAAGTTCCAGCAAATCATTGTTACTTATTCGCAGCGTGGTTGAAAGGGGAGGAGGAGCGGGGGGAATGAACTGGAATGGAATGGAATAGTGCAGCAGACATGGCTGGGAATCACTTGAAGGGGAGGGGGGAGAGGGTCTCTACGTAATATACGATATACGATTGGCGATAGACGATTAACGATTATTGTGAGAGTGGTTAATTATGATGATGATGATGATGATGTTATTGATGTTGGCGCTGGGCGAGAGTGTGGTGGGCGTGGTCTGATTCAGGTGCTTATGGCTTGATAATGGATTAATTTGCTTAGTTAGTACAAAGTGGAGGGGGAGATGGTGTGGCTTGGAGTGGGTTTAACTACGCGAAACGTGGCAAACAGACTACGGTTAGTACTTGCTATATATGTGTGTGTGTCTGCGTGTGTGTGTGTATGTCTGTATGTGTGTGCCGGCACAATGCGCTTAACTCAAATTAGTTTGCCGCTTGACGCCAATTCGCGCAAATTATTAAGTCGACGCCCCCGCGGGGCACTAAAAGCGACCGCCTAATGCACTTAGAAAGCCTGCGGAGCCTGCCATCGTTTGTCTTGGCATAAATTATGCTGAGCTACTTCTGTGTGCGTGTGTGTATGTGTGTGTGCCTTGGTAGTCTCGGCACAGCTGTAAAAAGCGCCCCTGCCTGCGTATGTGTGTGTGTGCAAATATTTACAGCACAGCCGCATAGACGTTCGCAGGCTGACTTGCCTGGAGGCAGTAAATTGCGTCAGTTCCGCCCCCTGCTACCGCCTGCCCACTCCTCCCCTGCTGGCAAGTAAAACAGTAGAGCGATAAAATTGTTAAACAAGAAACGGCGCTAAATTACGCAACATGCACACAATAAATACACGCACAGAGGCACAAATACATACTTACACACAGATAGACTCACTCGCACACAACTAGACTCACTCACACATACCTAGACTCTCTCATACACACCTACATACACACACCACGCACACCCTCGCAGTGACAAGCAAATGATTTTTATCCCCGTCACTTGAAATTGGCCCCGCACGCAAAGGCAGCGCGGCGCAACGCACTTTTTCATTGCATACCTGCAGGGGCCACTTTTGCATGCCCCACGACGTTGCCCCCATCCCCACTGCCGCCTCTTTGACCCTGAGACTTGAACTCTTGACATTGTTGCCTGCGCTACGACATCAATCAAATATGACACGCATTAAAATTCGCACGCTGTCTCGAGCGTCTGCCGTGGAAATTGACAGCCCCTCACCTGACACATGACCCCCTCCTTCACCCCTTGCTACCTTGCTGATACCCCTGCACCCCACTACGCCGATGTGTACGACGCTCATTGGTGCGACGCGCTGCGCATTATAAAATGTCTGCCTCAGTGTTTTATGCCTTATTTATAGTTGAATTTTATGCCCCAACCCCCAAGAGCGCCAACCTGCTCATATTTCTAGGCGAAGTACCTCTAGCGATATATATATATATATATATACAAATGTAAATGTATTTGTGTGCCATGTGTATGTGTGTGAACTCCACTGGTATCATGTAATTTAGCGGGAAATTGCTGCGTTTAGCGTAATTTTTGCTACTTATTGCCTCCTGCTCGCGAAGCCTTTTTTCCTTTTGCCGGATAATTTTACAATGAGTCCAAAAGGTGTTGCTTGTTGTTGTTGTTCGTTAACTGTTTGGCTGCTTTTTTATGAAGGACACGCCGCAAAAAGTGTCACGTTTTGATGGGCTGCTGGAAGAAGTGTTTGCTGCCTTTTTTATGGCGCAACTGAGAAATGGCGAAAGCGTTTATACACCCGATACCACAAGGATTGAAGGGTATTATAACTATGTAACAGTCAAATAAGTTGGTAACACGTAGAAGAAGGTATTGTTGAGCTCACGAAGTAAATCTTATACTCAAATTGTCTTGAAAATAGAGATTCTTTTGTCATTTTGTCCGTATGAATATCTATATTTCAAATACTATAAGAGTTAGCACTACGAAATTTTGAGAAAATATGTTTTTTGATTGTACGCAGGTAAACTAGTTTTTGGAATTTGGCCACGCCCTTTTCTGCCTTCCTAAACCAAGGAAAACGAATTGCAAGACTGTATTTCAAGTATATATGTGATTGTACTCAGCAGAAAGGGATATACCTAACTTTACAAGTTGTTTATATTCTCGAATCGTATCAATAGCCTTCAGAATTAAGCAATTTTACATATTTTTGTCCGTATGAACATCTATATATTAAAGATCTTAATAGTTAGCACTGCTAAATTTGGAGAGCATTTGTCTTTTAATTGTCCGCAAGTAAAGTAATTATTGTAAACTGGCCACGCGCCTTTTCATTCACGTAAACCAAAGAAAACAAATTGTCAAAGGATATTTAAGGTTTAATACAGTCGTGTATTTCAGCTTTCGTTAGTTGTTCTCTTTTCTGTATAGATTGCTGAACTTTAAGCTGAAGTATTCATGGCAAATACTCATGCACTCATCATTTTAAGTATGAGTGCCGTCATGGGTAGTATAAATAGCAACGTTCATTATGCATTCTGCACAAATTTATTATGCAATTTCAAGAAGGAACAGCGATAGAGAGAAAGAGAGAGTGTGAGCAGGGAATCAATTTCAAGACAAATGGCAAAGTCTCTATAGATATATAGATATATGTTCATGTATGTTATGTTCATATATGTTCATATATGTCATGTGTATTAGCCAACTCGCTATCTCCTTGTGCTTGTCATAAAGTCATTTGCAATTTGCTGCCAAGCTAGCCGATGCGACTTGACAGCGTTGCCAGTTGCCACATATATTTGCACATACACATACAGCATATAAAGGATATACATGTGTGTGTAGACGTATGTGACACGCTCGAATAAATTCATAAAAAGCCCGACGAACAGCAGCAATGGTAGCGGCAGCACCAACAATAACTGTCGCAATAAAATAATTTATTGAAGTTTTGCAATGCCAGCGACAAATGCAATAAACTGCAGGGCGCACATGACGTATGTGTTATAAATTTATTTTCAATAGTTCGACAGCGGCAAAGCGAAGCGAACTTTTCACCACCACCGACGCCGGCGACGCTGCTTTATTGCTATTGCCAACGCTTGACACACATCCGACGAGACGAGGACGACGACGACGACGACGAAAAATGTGCGAAAATGTGGCAGACCAAGTACAGTGAGGCAGGCAGACAAACACACAGACACACAGAGCATACTTGTACACACACTGGCACACACACTGGCACACACTCGTCGCGCAGTTAGTTAGGCGAGCATCAGCAGGAGATTGGATAAAGGATAAAGTGATGTATGAGTTTAACGCCCTCACGTATCTGGCAGCTGCAAAAGTTGTCTACTTATGAGGCAGGAATATGTTGCCAAGGATATTGACAGGCCAAATCGGCAGCAGGCAGAGGGGGCGGCAGAGGAGGGGGGGGGGAAAAGAAGGAGCAGCAGCTATCGACGAGTGAATGCTCGTGCCAGGATTTGCCAATGACAGCAGTAGAAGCAGCGAAAAACTTTTTTGGCAACGGAATTTTGTTATTTCTTCGCTGGCACTTCTCTTGCCACTATCTCTTCTCCCTTTCCCTGCACCATCTATCTCTCCCTCCCTCGTTCCCAGACTCTCTCTCTCTCTCTCTGCACTGTCAGCTCTTGAGCTGGCCAAAATGACTTTGTTTATTTGTTTTGCACACACGCATTGAGCGTAATCAGCTTTCTGGCACAACAAATTATTTGAGCGCCGGGGCTAATAACTTTTGACATGTGCACTAAGCAGTGGCAGCACACGGTGATGCGGAGGGGGAGGGTGAAGGGCAGGCGTGTCATGTAGATTGGTCAGCGCGCTGCACGTTTGCTCATTACGAGCCTCGCTCAAGCCAAGCAAAACTCGCTCAAGCCTGTCAATTTTTTGCGCAAACTTGGCAACACTTTTCGCATAACCTCCTCCCCCCCCCCAGCTACTCCGCCCTCCCGTTACCACTTGCCAACTGCTAATTGATGACATTGCGTTCGCGTTGCTGTTGTTGTTGTTGTTATTCGTTTGTTCTGCTGCTGTTGCTGTGGAGGCTGCTCTGCAAGCGTTTAATGAACAAACAGAACGCACGCAAAATTACAAAGAAGCAACGTCTGTCTGTCTGCCCCTCCCCTTCTCTCCCTATCCCTTTTCCTCCCTTTCTTTCCCTTTCACACACTGAATTTGTCTGTCCGCCTGTCGGACTGGTCAGCCCGTATTTACACAAGTCTCCAAGCCGCATGCAAACACCAATTAGAGTGACCGCAAAGCAAACAAAGGTATCAATTAAGGGCCAGTCCCAGTCTCAGTGCCTGCTCCCCTCTCCCTCTCTGTTTCTCTACCTCCTTCTTTCTCACAGCTTAGCCGCTTTAAACGGCTTAAAGCCTTAAGGCACAGAGGGGGGGGGAGAGGCAGAATGCAAGTCAATTTGTGCTCTAGCCGCATTCATAACGTTTCTGTTGCTGACGCAGTCAAGGCCAGGCCAGGACAGGCCTAGCGAAGTCCCAGCCTAGTCCAACCCCCTCCCAGCCTAGTTCAGCCCACTACAATGCTGTCCAGCTCAATCCCCGTCAATTTCCAGCCCACTTCCAACTCTTGTTGTCCCATTCCAGTCACAAGAATCAGTGACATTGCATCCGCTTCCGCTGACAGCGCGCGTAATCAGCTAAAAGAAATCAACTTGAGGCAGGCAGAACGAGGGGAAGCAGGGGGCTGGGGGCGCAGGGCATCGACTGACGAGCCTGTGCTGTACAGCACTTAAGGGTTAATTTCATAAATTGTACATCAAAGCGAAGGCATTTGCCCTGCAGTTGACAATTTTTGAAAGTCAGTGATTTGTAAATAATCCTTTTACAGCGCGGCCAGAAGCCACAGTCGGGGCAGGCAGGCAGGCAGGCAGGCAGGCGGCACACAATGGCCGCTCGTTAACGGCAAATGAGTTTTGACATGGCCAGTGGACGAGAACTACACACCCGCTACACACTCAGCCTCCACTCCCCCTTTCCCATTCCCATTCCCTTTCCACTCTCCACCTCCCACACTCACTATGCCTTATCCCATTGACAATCTGAGAACGAGACTTTGAATAATGCGTGGCCATTAGCAGAGCCATCATGCTTGGCCTGTGCTACAAGCCACCTCCTCCTGCCCTTCTCTCTGCTCTTCTTGGCAATTCCAGCCAACACATTGCTGTGCGCCCCTTGCCCCCTCCCTGCTCATGCTGCCTGCCTGTTGTTAGTTTTTCGGTGTTAATATGCGACTTACATGCAAAGTTTTCAGCTGTTGCACGTCGCGATGTGCGCGACTGTAGCAGAAGGGGTACAAGAGAGGGACTGTAGGAGGGGGGCACTGTAAGAGAAGGGGCAGAAGAGGGGAACGGGGGTTGTGGACCCAAAGGAAAAGGGTATTTTGTACAACAAATGCGACGACTTTGTTAAGTTGTTAAAAACGCGCACAAACTTTAGCGCAATGGCGAAATTCATTAGCAACCTCACGCAGACACAGACAGCTGTTAAACATATGTATATGTATCGACAAAGGGGCATGGGCGTGGCGGAGGTCGCAGCTGACAACACGGAAACTGTGCAGCAGGTTGCCAACAACTCCCTGGCAGAAAGTATTTTCTAATTAAATAGTCATGTTTTACAATATGACGCCGACATTTTGCGGAAATGCCTTTTAATTTAACATTCGAGATGGCGGCAAACACACACACACACACTGTTACTGGCATACACTCTCTTACACCCTTACTCCTTTGCACATGTGCTTTGTGCTTTCAACTCATTTTGTTGCCAAGCTGCTGCTGGGTCACATTTTCAGTTTAATTTGGCAGAAATGAGTTTTAGTTTTCATTTCAGCAGCTTCAACTGGCGAGCTCACTTTGTGTGTGTGTGTGTGTGTGCGAGAGTGTGCCAAGTGTATGTGCCACATGTGTGTGTGTGTCGGTGTGACTGTGCCGGCTGTCTCTGTGCGTATGCCTGCTGCTGCTGTTTTTCACTTTTGCTGTATCATTTCCGTTGCGCACTTACAACTCTTTCTCTTTCTTCCTTCTTCCGGAACTCTTCCTTCTCCTTCTCCTCATCCTCCCCCTCTACCCACCCCTGCTAAATAACCCTTCTTTGCACAGTCTTCTCTTCTTCGACATTAGCAGCAAATAATTTAATTTCTCATTTTAAATTGGACACGCAGTGGGGGAGGCATTTAAAAAGCAGTCAAGCAGAGGGTATATGTAAAATTACGCATACGCCACGTTTGACATAAAATTGCTCATGATGCAAAAAGTCAGCAGAGCAAATGGAACGTCAACTTGGGGCAAATGGGCAGACAGACAAGGCAAGGCAAGGCAAGGCAGACATGTAACTGGCAAGTGGCAAACGGACAACGTTGCAACGCGCAACGTCAGCTGGCAGCAGACAGACAGCCAAGGGCGACAACAGCCTGCAGAGAGAGACAGAAAGCTGAGGGGGAAGTGGGGGACAGAGGGGAATGTCAGAGAGTGCAACGGTAGAGGGGCAGACAATAGGGGCGTGGCAGCGCACTGCATTACATTTCAATTTCCATTTTTTTTGCCATTTAATTTTAATTCATTTGCATTGTCTTTCATGACATTGCGAGTCCCTCTTTCTCTCCCTCCTTCTCTCTCCCTTCCACTCTCCCTCTCCTTTTGACTTTGTCCTTTGTGTACGCGGGCTCATTGCGTGCGGCAATGGAAATGAAATCAGCCATAATTAGCATAATATTTCAAGCTTAATGTAATTTAAGTTGGCAAAAAATGAAACGCTTCACAACACGACGACGAGTGACTGCCAAGTGCAGACAGACACTGGGCTGGGGTCGCCACCTTTGACATATGCGCAAAGTGCATCGCTTGATTGCAACCCCCTACTCTCCGTTCCACCTTCCCTCCCCTTCGCTTAGCACACCCTTCTATAGTCGGCGAGCTGCCGTTGCTGTTGTCTTTGGCAATTTATGTGCCCCCCTGTGCTCTCTCTTTCTGCTGCTGCTGCTGACGCAATTATGCGAAATTTTCGCACAGCATGAGTGGGCGTAAGTGGGCGTGGCTAAGCGTTCTAAGTTGTCGACAGCGGGGAGTGGGGGGGGAATGTGATGTAAACGTGGTTGCTTTTGCTTTTGCATCATAATTTAATTACTTTTCTGTGGCCAGCGGGCGAAGCTTTCCCACTCCTACCTCTTTCTCTCTCTCCCCACCCCCCTCTCTTTCTATTCTCTACGGCAATTTAAATTTGTTGGCTGGAACTGCTTGAGGTCATATTAGTGCGCAAATTAATGTTGTTTTAATTGTAAATGAGTTTTGCAAGCGAAATCGCAAAACACAAAAAGGGAAATCATTTAAAATCATTTCCGTAAACTATTTTTATAGTTATGTTTGCCTTGCGAGAGAGACCACTGCAAGCTGCAGAGAAATTAATGAATTACTTTGCAATTTCCAACCCTCCACAAAAAGGGTCAGCTAATTACGCCTTGTAATTGGCCTGAGGAACACGATGATTTATTTAGCTTCAGCAAGACATTTGCCTTGGGGCGACTCAGTTTGGCAAATTGACATTAAATGCACAATCGAACAAGGCGAAAGAGACAAGACGAAGAAGAGATGCAGAGCAAAAGGAAGTAAAGGAAGAGAGACAGGGAGAAATGGAAATAGAAGAAGGGACACAGGAGAAGGAAGAGAGATAGAGAAAGCCGTCAACTAATCTGCCAACGATAAGAAGAGGGCAACACGCACAAAAAAAAAACAGACAAGGGCGTAGTAGGCGTTGCTCGACACGACACTGACAGCATGAGAAAGTGCCAAAATGACTAACGCACGAGTTTGTGTAGACCAGTGGGAGAGGGAAGGAGGGAAGAGGAGGCTGGGAGAGGTTGCAGGCGGGTTGTAGGTTGCCAACTATCGGTACGAAACACGTCAATGAAAATGCCCATGACTGGCAGGCAGACAGATTGAGTTTCATTCGCTTGTAACACCAAAGGGGGGTTAGGGAGGCAGGGGGTAAGAGAGAGAGAGAGAGAGAGTGGGGTGTGGGTGCTGCCTGCAAACACATGCAGTCCAGAAAAAATGTTGCCAAATTACATTTCAACACTGCCTTTTGCTGTTACAAAGCATGCCCCATGGCAGGGTATACGACGGGATATAACGCAGGGTATATCGAAGTGGGTAGCTTAATTATTATAACTAAATGTAAGCTAATATATCTTATATAGTTAGGGATTGCAAATGAAAGAGAAAGAGTTTGTATGATGGACTCTGACAAGACTCTTCATCATTGAAGATCTTTAAATATTCTGCATTTATTGAATATAAAACTTTTTAAGAAATATAGTTAAAGATTGTGAAGGAGAGAAACAACGATTATATTCTAAACTCTTAAAGGACTCTTCAACAATTTCAAAATAAACATTGATGAACTTTACTAAATGTGTAAAAACACTTCCCTATTCTGGCAACTTACATTCGCTTATTTAATATACAATTAACTAAATAATTAAAATGTAATCGAATATTTAATCTGTAAACAATGAAGTAACTTCTATAAACAAGTTACCATGCTAATTTGATACTTTCTTTGTCACTCTCTCTTACTTTCCCCACAGTCACAGCCAGAGCATTTGAACTTCGTTGCAGTAGGAAAGGTTTCGTTGTCTTGTTTCATTATTATTTCTTTCGTTTTGTCGGGTACTTTTTGCACTACACTTCTTCCTGCGAACGGGCAGTGAAAGAGAATTTCCACATTTGGCACATCAGTGTCAAATTGAGGCATCGCTCAGACAAGCAAAGGCTGAGGAGAATGAAACCAAACCGAAACCGAACCGAATGCGATGCCAGGAAATTGCCAAAAATGTGTGGGCAATACTGTGCGTGTTCAACGTTTGTCTGTGTTTGTGTGTGTGTGTCAGCAATGTAGACATAAAATGAAATGAACAAAAAGATTTCTATCGGGGCTTGAACGACTGAGTGGTCAAGGGGGGAAGGGGGGGAAGGGCAAGGGCTGGCCAAAGGGAATGGCCAAAGTTGCTTAATACGACAGCAGCTCGATGCTGGCCGAAAACAAATGAGTGTGTAATAAACGTAGTAAGGGAGGGGCACTGGGCAGGAGGGGAGGGGCAGGGTCAAAGTTTGCGCATAAAGTGCAATTGCCAGCAAACTAAGCGCGCGCGCCTCTAAGCGAGCTAACAACTTTGCTAGAGCCACACTGCGCTAATGGCAGAGGGGGTAGGAGTGGATACAGAGGTTAAAGTGAGGCGGGGGAGAGAAGAGGGAAGAGGAGAGCGGCAGCTAAGGGAATCCCACCTAAGGGTAAAGTCTCTCATTGGTTTACTTTGCTTGTTAAGCCGCCAAAACTTCTTCTTCTTTGTCATTTTCCGGCCATGACTGGACAGCAGCAAACGAGCGTGCGAGTGAGCCAGCAAGCATGACCAGCCTAGCGTTTGCTTCTTATCTGATTTTACCCCACTCAACGCTCGAGCGAACCAGGTCTGGAACACTGCAAGTCCAAGTCTAAGCTGAGTCCGGCATAATCCGATGCTAATCGCGGCGTTTGCTCTGCTTCTGTGCGCTTAAAACAATTTTCTTTTGATGCGAGACACGGCGCAATCAAATTGACTTCATTTGTCCCGCACAGGGGAAGAGGAGGAGGGAGGGGAGGGCAGACTAAATGATAGAGCGCCCACGGCTGGATAGAGTCCATTTCTACATAATGCTCTCAGTCGCACCCCCGAGTCATATTTGCAGTTAACCGCACGAAACAACAATGGGGCAGCATTTGATGATGAATTTCTTTACTCTACAAGGGAGAGGGTTGGTCTGTGTGTGTGTGTGTGTGTCTGTGTGTGAGGGGGTGGGGCGAGGTGTGTGTGTATTGCTGGACATATGGCAGTGGCATCGCGTAGGCATATGAATTGATTTGCTGTCAGCAGTGGCTGCATGCACGACTTGCCTTGGCGCATGGCGCAACGTCCTCATTATGCCGCACATATGGCCACGTTGTTGCCACCACGTTGCCACCACCACGTGCCACTTAATATGCGCAGGCATGTGGCAGGATTTGGCTCAGTGCCTGGCAGCGTAGCAACCACCAAAAAGATGCCACATTTCTAGCCTTTTCTCTACGTATTTATCCAATTTGCCTTTGCCTTTTGTTGTACAAACCTCAGCACAATGGGCAAAATATGCATAATCATAGTAACAATTGAATGCATTATGTGATTCCGCACAAGAAATGTCAATTAATTCAATAGTTAACGAATTGCAGAAGCAACAAGCTGTCAATATTAAAGAAAAGACGAGAGAAAGAGGGGAAAATGAAAAAGAAAATAGATTATGAAACGTAATCTCGCTTGCCGTTGCTATTATTATATCCCAGACTGTATGGCCCTTATATTTCTGTGTTAAATTCAAAAGGCAAATGAAGGCACGTCAGCTGCTGAAAACTTTCTTCATCAAGCCGTTGAATGGGATAAGTTGGTTATAAGCGGCGCCTGAAAAGATGCTTTAATTTTTTGTGTGTGTTTTTTTTTTTGTCGCGCACAATTTCGGGAAAAGGAAACTGCGTGTTAACCCAAAGACCAAGTTTGTGCCGACGCTCTTTGGCATTGGGCCAAATGCCAGTTACACTGTCCAACAGAGAGAGAGAGGGAGAGGGGGGGGGCTTGGTAACTGCCTGGCAAATGCTACATTTAGCCTACGAGCCGAGGTAGGCAAAACAAAAGCGCGTGCATTGAACTCTCTCTCTAGAGAGAGAGACAGTGGAGCAGACACACAGACAGACAGTGGGGCAGACAGTGGGAACGGTTAGCGCTGTGGGCAAAATAAAAAAGTGGGCGTGTGCATGCGCGCCAACGTAAATAGTTTGTGCAGCTGCAACAGCAGCAGTGGCAAGTGCAGAGGCGCAGGCAGACAGCGCGACAAGTAGGCAGAGCAGGCCTGGCTATGGCGACGCTGTGTCTTATGCCGAAAAGTGCAAGCATGTGCTTGCATGTACCTGTCTGTGCCTGTCCCCTACTCTTCCCTCTTCCCTCTCCTCATCCTCTTCTCTGTGCTGTCTGTCAACAGGCCGCCTGACTGCAATCTTCCATCTGCGAGGCGGACTCGCTTGTCAAGTGGCTGCCGTTAGACATTGTTGACAGCCAAAGGCAACGCCCACTTGCGAAAATACCTGACAACACTCCCCAAGGGGAGGGGTAGAGTGAAGGGGGGGGAAAAGTAGCAAAAGGCAGCGGCTAGTTTGTCAATTGTTTGGCTTTAAGTGCACTTGCCAATGGGCCTCATCCAGTTACAAGTGCAGCCTCCCTCAACAGCAATTTCCAACCCTAATGGCAACGCCTCTTTTATATATTCTTCTCTATTTGTAAATGCCTAAAAAGGGGTGTATGCTGTTTGTGCATGTGTAGAGACTCTTAGAGTGCAGCTATGCGTGTAAGTAGGCGTGCCAGGTTTCAGATCTTTGAATAGAATTTTACTATTATTTTGCTCACATTTTTATTGTTTGCTTCAATCTGTTGCATTTTAAATTGGAAAAATCTTCAAATTTGCATTGTTTTTTTAGCTCATTTCCCCTATAAAACTCCAAACTATTTTTAAATTGTCAAATCAATTGCGCAGCTAAAAATTAATAAACACATTGAGTTCAAAAAGGTTCAAATGTTAAATCAACTCAAAGCCTTGAACATTTGCATTATATAAACATTCTTTACAGGGTATCTAACAGTCGCATAACGCTCACAGCTACACTTTTTCGTATTGCATTTCATTTAAAGAGTATGTGTGTGTGCGTGTTTCTTTTCTATCGTTATTTACGACGCGGCTCATTGTACTGCAAATCTGTTAAGCTGTTGAGTGCTTCGTGGGACACGCAAATTAATAAAATGTTATGAAGCTGGCGCCAGTTCGCCAGTGTGGGCTTCCATTATTATTATTATGCTAATTTGCAGTTGCAGTACTCGCTTGCTTATCAAAGCTATTGGCACTTTCGGGCAATTGCAATTTCATTTTCATATATGCGAAAAATTTGCGCAAAAACCGATTATCGCTTGTAGCAACAAATGCGAATGCAAATAGACTCGATATGTGTGGGGTAAGTGATGAGGAGAGGGGAATGGGGGGTGGGGGGTGGCAGAACAATTGTCGATTGTTTAGCTGTATAATGGTTTAGCGATTGAGACGATTAACCATGCATGCCATGCCATATATGCTGTATACTGTTTATGACCCCCCTTGGCCAAATGCAAAGCGAAATCATCTTGCCTAATCGAAGCTGCAGCTCGCTTGATAATTAAACTGCAAAATTTGATATAGCGATTAAGTGTATATTGCAAACATGCACAGACGCACACACGCAACACACACACACGAAAGTGTATTGTGATTTGGCCGCAGACAGACAAAGCCAGCATTAAATTTTCACAATGCATATTAATATAGCATACTTACCAGCGTCGTGGCCATTTTGCGGTTTCGCTATGCCATTTTTTATCCATTGGCTTTTGTCCCTCTCTCTCTCTCTCTCTCTCTGTTCTACTCCCTCCCTCTTGCTGGCATTGCACATTGACACTTTCCATCAAGGCACTTGCAACATTCGGTCATTTGTTTGTTTGCAACCCTACGTGCCTCCCTATCTCTCTCTCTCTATCTGTCTCTTTCACTCTCTCTGACTCTGTCTGCCTGCAGGGAACCCCTTTCCGTGTAACCGTTACATCCGCTGCCACTGGCGGCATTAAGAGTGCCAGTCGCGTCGCTGGCTTTGTTGTTTATCAACGCTGACAAATCTTTATGCGTTCATTTCACTTTGCTCTTGCCGGCTTTGTCTTTTTTCTTTCACCCTGTAGAGCAGGGCAGTGGGGTAGCTTAGTTAGACAACTCTTTGAATTCATTCCAGTCTCTCTTATCTAACACTTTACAGGGTATCTTTACAGTCAAACATGACGCAGTTGCCTTTATTATTGTTTATATGCGGCACTCTTGCTATTTTTCATTAGAGCGCGCGCGTGTGGTTAGCATTGCATTGTTGACATGCGGCTGTGGGCGTGGCACTGCAAGAGAAAGAGACAGATAAAGGGAAGGAGTAGGGGACAGAGTGCGCGAGTGTGTGTGTGCCTAAGCCACAATGGCCATGACGGGTAGGAGGTTTTAATTTATTTAAATGCTTATCACGAAAGGCTTAAATGTTATTTCGCTTGTTGCGGCGGCGGTTTAAAGCGGCTTACGATGAGAAAAAAGAAGGAGAAAGCCGATGCTGAAACGCACCAACAAAGGGTTCACTTGAAGCCCAGCAGGAGGGCAAGGAGAAGCAGGGGAAGGGGGGTGTATCAGCAACATATGTATGATATTTCTTTCACAATTTTTGCTATTTATTTATTTCTTCTTGCTGGGCTGCAAACTGTTTTTGGACACAGTCCGAAAATGTATTGCTTAATTAAACGCAAGACAAGACCACAAGAAAGGGGGAGAGAGGGAGGGAGATAGAAAGAGAGGTGCAGAGAGTATGGAAAAGAGAGCGAGAAAGGGAAAGGGAGCTGAGCAATACAGCTGTACAAATTGAGAAACTGTTGCTGTTGTACAGCAGGAGTTGCCCCTTCAAAATGTCCAACCGCAACAAGACAAAATCAACAAGGACATGCGGCAAGGGTCGTCGGCAGTATACGGCCCCCGCACCCGCACTCGCCGTTTCCCCCTGCACCGCTGCCTGTTCAATTAATTATTCAAGTGAAAATTTTCATATCCTGCGATCCATACAAAATAAGTCAGGTCGTCGTTACCGTCTCCGTCTCCGTTTCCTCCGCCCCTCCCCTTCCGCTCGTGCCATGCCTTGCCCTGTCGTTTCATTCCGTTCGACAGCTGTTGACCTTACCTCAAATGACTGCCCCAAAATGGCCGGATGCCCATTCCGGCTGGTCGGAATGGGTCAAGTGAGGGAGGCAAGCAGTACCCGCCATCGCCATCGTCGTCTTGTTTGCTGGGCAAATTTATGGTTGCAAATTGTTTTGCACCCGGGCACCACAGCAGCAACAGGGGCCAACCAGGGGGCGGGGCAAAAAAGGTTAACACGCGGCGGATGAGTAACATATTTTGAGGCTCGTTGAAAAGTCAACATGCCACAGCTGAAGCAATCGCAATCGGGCACTTTCAGTCGTCTCTGTGTGTTTGTGTGTGTGTCTGTATGTGTGTGTGTGTGTGAACTCTCTCTGGTCAACTACTTTGCTACTTTGCATGCGCAACACAACGCAGCAGCAGCAGCAGCAGCGCAGTCTGGCAAAGAAGGAGTCAGGCCAGGAGCAAAAAGGTTCAAGGCTCTTCTGCTCGTTGTTGTTGATGATGATGATTGTAATCCGGTTTGTAAGTTATGTGCTGCTTAATTGAGTTCACATGCACATGACCTGAATTCCTGATTGCCTACGCCACACGCAAGCTGCTGTGCCCCGCCCCGCACACTTCTCTCGAGGCACGCCCACAGTTATCCCAGCCGAAGATAGTAAAAAGCAAGCTATATTCGAGCTTAAGTGTGCGACGGGCGCGCCAGGTGTGCTGACTGCTGATGAGCCCGGGCACACACACGTAAGAAGACGATAGAGGGGAAGAGAGGAACGAGAGAGAGAAAGAGAGTGGTGATGAGCACGTGCTGTCCCCCATTTGGAGCACAGCGGGAGCGCTTAACCTGCAAGTTGATTTCACTTATCCTTTATCTTTGCCTTGTTTTGCCTTTTGCAATTGCTTAGTTTGCCTCTCCCTATCTCTCTTTCTCTCTGTGTGTGTGTGTGTGTGTGTGTATGAGCTGGAAAAACAATCTCTTAATTTTCGTAAATCTGCACCTCATAATTTATTTTAATTGCCAGCTCAGACTCACAGACAACGACGCTTTGATGCCGGCATAAAAAATGACCCTGGACCAAAGCAATTTATGATGGTTGCCGCCTGTCGCTGAAAGAGATTCCAGCTGTCTGGCTATCTGTCTACCTATACCTCTGTCTTTGCCTATGTGTGTGCGTGCGTGTGTGTGTGTATGTCTGGCTAAATCGCTTCCAGCAGGTTTCGTTGTTTATGTTGTCTGGCCACAGAATTTACGTGAGTTTTCGAGCAAATTTAGACCAACAACATCCAATTGAAACTTCCTAAATGCACTGGCAACTTTTAGGTTCATCCGCTGCCCAATGCCGTAGCTGCTGGCCAAGCATAACTAATGAAACTAATTTTGTGCATAGCTCAAATCTAAACAGGGCTCAGCTTAGCTCAGCTACAGCTTGGGCCTGGCCGTGAATGGGGCTTCAAATCATTTGGCCGCAAAGCGGGCAGAAGACAAACCGACAAAAGCCGCTCCTAACCGCAGCATGTGAGTAAAAAATTGCAATACATACACACACACGGACACACACATACACGCACACACTTATATACAGTCTGTGTATTTGTATAAGTAAAAAATATGTAAATATGCAGCAGGTGCTGCTGCTGCCTCTGACTCTGCTGCAAAATATACTTTAACTTTCCCCCAATGCGGGCGTGGCCGCAACAATGTTGTAAAACTTTTGGTAAGCCTCCCCCTTGTCCACCCCCTTCTTCCTTTCCCCTCACTCCCCTCTTGCTACTTCTTCCGCTGCCTGAAACTGTTGCTATTTTGCCAGGCCTGCGCTGCGCTGCGCTGCTGAAGCCTCGCAACGTTTGACAAATGCCAGCACAGAGCAGAGGACACGCTCTGTTCGAGATGAAGAGAAAGAGGAGGGGGGATGGCTGTAGAGGGGGGTTAGTTGCGAGCAGCACCCTAGAGGCTTTCCATGAGGCTTTTAATAGTTTGATGTATGAGTCGGCAGCCGCACATATGCAAATTCACAAGGTCTGTAAGCGGGCCAAAGGGTTTGCAACCACGGCCCCTCGTCCTGCCTCGTCCTGCTTTGCAACTAAGCCTTATTATTACGCATTCGGTTATGTAGTGGCTGAGTGTGTGTCTGTGTGTGTGTGTGTATGTATGCTTGTGTGTGGAAATTAACACAAATGTATTTAGTTTTACCCAAAAATGTTGAACAAACTAATAGTCTCGCCCCCAAAAGGAGGTTGACAACGCGCGCACTCCCTTTGCAGGTGTCTAATGGGTGTGTGGGAGTGTGTGTATATGTGTGTGTGTCTGTGAGTAATTGCTTTAGGGCCACAACTTTTAAGCTAATTTTTGAATATGAGAAAATGTGCTTTAAGTTCTTTTTTAGGGGGGCGTATACGTAATGCGCCGCGCAACTTATGCAACAATTCGCGCATTGTTTGCACTGCTGCTTTTCATCACTTTTTATCGCCTTCTTCTCGCTGTGTGTGTGTGCGAACAAATAATGAGCACAAGTTCAAAGCCAACATAAATAAAATTGTTAACATTTTTTGCACTGTGCCACGCCCACAGCAAGCAGGAGCAGCGGCAAGCAGAGTATACACGCCCCAACAATTGAATTTACGTGGCAGAAGAACAACCAACAAAACGATGAATGAAAGAGTGATGACAGTGACTGTGAGATACCCTAGAAATGGGTAGAGCTATAATCTATAAATCAGCTAAATTATATTATTTAAGTCTATATCTAACGTTATTGAAATTTATATGTATATTTATACCTCAAACTAGAAAAGTTATCGAAAAAACATTTCTAGACTTAAATCTCAAGGCAATCTTTGTTAGTTCTACTATACAGCGGACTACAGGGTATGCCATAAAACGTAAAGAAATAAATAAACTAAGAAGACAAGAAGAGAGAGAGAGAGAGTGGGACAGAGAGAGAACAAGAGAGAGAGAGAGACTGAGAGCATCTGAGCTCAACTGAGCTGAGTTAAGCTAAGAAGAAACTTTTTCCTTTTCGCTGACGTTGGCTTTGCTTCTGCAAATGGAATTCGCTGTTTGATGTGCTCACGTTTTTTGTTGTTGTTGCTCTTGTTGTTATTTCTTTCGTTTTTTTTTTATTTTATTTTTGTGCCTTTGGCTCGACTTTCACTCGGGCGTCGCCTTGTGCAATTGTTTGAATACTTTTTGCAGCGCATTAAATTAGTTTCGTTTGAGTTAACGTGCCGAGCAATACACAGAGAGATCTCCCCCAGCAGACAGTCCAACAGACTGGGAGACTGTGCTCAAGGCAGACGACTCAACTCAGAGAGAGCGAAAGCGAGAGAGAGCAAGCAAGGCAAAGCAAGACAGAGAGGGAGAGAGAGAGACATACAACTTATAATCATGTCAGTCAAAGGCAACAGAATTTTGGCTAACAAGAAATCGTTGTACTTCTACGCATACCCACACACACAGTACCACACACATTCCCACACACAAACACTCCATCACACACACACACACTCTTTCACACTGTACATTGTACATGTTGTCTGTTCCTGCCAGTCAAAAGAAACTTTTCGCAGCCAGACAGACGCAGCCAACGGAGAGGGGGAGCAAGCGTAGAGATATGGTGCGGGGAGGGGGGTGGCACAGCAATGCAATTGACTTTAATGTCAAGCCGTGCACACTAGCTCAATAAAAGTGCCGACAAAGTCGAGCAAATATGCTCTAAAATTCAGACAATATCGGCACCTTAATGCCTCCTCCCTGCGCTCTCCCCCCTACCATCTTGGACCAACAACAATAAATGTCAAATGTTCAATGATGCCGAAAAGCAAAGGACATCTTTAGTTGCTGCTGCAAGTATTGTCGCCTGCAATTCAGTCGAGGCGGAGTTGGACACAAAGAAAGTCAGCTTGTCAATGGCCATTGAGCTCATAATTGAAAAGCGACAGCCACTGAAAGGCTGCATTAAAGCTGCGCCAAAGCTGTTGACATTTCCCGGCATTTACCAAGACTCTCCACCGCTTTCCAGCACAGTAAGCTGGCAAAGCTGCTTTGATTTTGGCTGCACTCAGATGGCCAATCGATAAGTCGCTGTTGTGGTAGTTCCTGTTGTTCTTCAATCACTTACAGGGTATATGAAAAGGACATGCATGTAAAAAGGTGTGTCTGTGCGTACAAATGTATGTTGCAGGCAGAGGGAGGCGTGGCATACAGCCTGCATCAATGGATGAGTCATATTAGCCAATTATGTTTGTATGAACGCGCTAATCTCAGCATGTAGAAGAGCTAGAGTCACCAAGTTTGGCATGAAGATTTATTTATAACCACGCACACAGCGCATGAAAATCGAAATAATATGAATATTCTAGGTGTGTACACTGTTAAAAAAGAAATGAGATAGTTCAGCTTTCTTATCTGCTATTCAACATATCTTACGATACTTAAACTGTAACCCTCTAGTTTGGTCTACCCTACCCCATATATTATGAGGCAGCTTTGCACCCATTCTGCTCTCTCTCTCCTTCTCGCTCCCTTTGTGCTACATTCCCTTATTTAACTACTTCGCTTTTATTTACATTTGTTTTTATTCGGTTGCCCTAATTGAAGTGCCACTAAGGGGCGCACTCCACAAGGACTGCAACCCTTACGCAATGCTGTAAAAATTATGCAATTTTCATAATGCGCATCATGATTGAGATCGTTTGTTGTAGATAGCAAGAACAACAACGAGAGCAACCACAACAACATGTTGGAAACCAGTTGCAGCATCAAAACCCTTGCGACTTTGCGGCACGCGTCACTTGTGGTTGTTGCCAAGGGCGGCGTCTGCTGAGTAATTTTCATAACTTCATTTTGTGTGTGAAAATGGAAATAGAAATGACAAAAATTAAGCGCGATTTCTATATCTGCAAAGCGAGCAGGAGGAGAAGGAGGGGAATGAAGAGAATGAGACTGTCAGGGCGAACAGGTGCAGGGAGCTGACGCTGGAGCTGGCTGGCGTTGGTTGTCATGACAACGACGCATGTCAACATGAAATAAATCACTAAACGCTGTCACAGTGTCAAATGTCAGCAGAGGCGACGCGGCACAGCCTGGTCGAGTCGGGTCTGTCCGTCTGCCTGTGCCTGTTGTCTCAACTCGACTGCTCGACAGGACACGGCGTGGGGTGGCAGGGAGGACAATGACCGTTACTCCGTTGCCGTTGCCGTGCTCTGTGCCGTGCCGTGTGTCACTTCATTGTTGACATTTAACGTGTTTGGCGTGACAAGTGACATGCTGTGCGCGACCCGACCCGATCCCCGCGACCAACTGTTGAGGTTGAGTGTGCAGCAGTTGCTCGAGAGTTGAGCCGCCAAAAAGGGTTGAGCGGCGCGCACACAAAAACCCGTAGACGGGCACAAAAGGTAGCGTATAATTGCATAAATATGCAAATTAGTGAACGTGTGTGGGGTGCCTGTGTTGCTGTTCCTGTCTCTGTGTGTGTGAGTGAATATGGAGTGTTGTGATCCTGACAGCCGATGTAAAGGCGGGGGCGCGCCGTCAGCTTGACGCATTGTCGCCCCAATGTCAACGAGTGTCGCCTTCGCCCGTTGTCGTTGTCACACGCGCTCAAGCAAAAATCCATAGCATACTTTGCAGCGCACCCAACACTCCTGCCCGGCTGTGTGTCTCTCTGTCTGCCTCACCTGCCTCACCTGACCCACCTGCACACCTGCTCACCCCGTGTGCATTGGCATATCAATGCAGAATGCACAGAAAATGGCGAAATGTGAAAACTCTCTTCTGCTGCCGTTGGCATTTTGCATTTTCCATTGCACGCAAGAAGGAAATGTGTCTAATTTCAATACAAAGTAACTTTGACAACGCAGCTGCCAACGCAGACAGCACACACACACACACACACACACACGCACACAAAAGTTGTTGCCATTTGTCTTTGTGCAATTGCACTAACAAGCAGCACACACACAGGCACACACACACACGCTCCTTCCAAGCCAGTGCAGCTGCTTTTGTTGTGCGAAGCAAGGAAAAATAAATAAAATATTGTTTATTGAAATCGTTAGGAAACACGCCCCGCAGGCTGCCTTAATTTGCCCTGCGCATATTTCTGCACTCTTTTGTGTATCCTTCATTCCACTCACTCTATAACTCTCTCCCTCTCGCTCTCTGTTATGACAAAATGCGCATTTAAGTGCAACATTTATGTAAAATGTGCGTCTGGCAAGTTTCCACTTTAAAATATGCAGCATGCTCGCTCTCACTCTGTCTCTCCTTTTCTCCTACTCTCTAGCTTTCTCACTCTCCTCTGCTGCACTTGTTCCTGGTGACGAGCATTTTGTAAACGCCGATTCCCGACGGCGGCTGCTCGCCGGATGCCATTTGCTTTGCGTCGGCTTCCAAAAAGTTCAGAAATTAAGTTTGCTGACAAACGTTTGTACGCGCAGCGAGCAGGAAGGAGCAGGCGGAGGGGGGTATGGAAGGATAGGTGGTTAGAGCAGTAGGTGGAGGCAACTTTGCCAAGACATTTCTAAACTTAAATAAGCGCAAGTTTGGCGCACCGAGTTGCCCGTTGCCAGGCTGCCATGGCACATGTGCGACGCGGTGCAACTTTTCTAATGCAATTAATTTCTGCACTCAGCAACGGCCAAAGAGGGTAGAGTGGAAGCAGGAGAGGGAAAGGAAAGGGCAGTGGAGACTGTAAGCCAGCAGTGTGTGAGGACAAAGTTTTCAAGCCTTGCAACTTGGAGGCAGGCAGCAAGCAGAAGCAGCAGCGTCGACGTTTTGTTTTTCTCACCCAACTTGGGAATGCACAAATTAGTGTGGCAGCATGTGGCCACGACTCAGTCCCTCTCTGTCCCCCTCTCTCTCTCTAACCTGGTCTGGCCTCCTGCACCTCTGTGCCTGGCTCTGGCCATAATGCATGTCATACTTGTAATGGCAGCAACTCCCCATCTGTCCTCCCACTGCCCCCTTCCCACTAACTTTGACTTGCTGTAAATTTGTCACACGCACAAATTGTTGCCAGCTCACAACTCTGCCCTCTTCCTCTCCCCCTCCCCTGCTCCATTCGCCTATTTGATGTAATTTAAATTTTTAATTAAGCACACAAATTGTTTTCGGCGGTTTCCGCAAATCTCTGACAGATTTGTGTTGTCAGCGTTGGCATGAAACAAAATGATAATGAAAACGTTTAAATATTTACCGCAATTTGTGACAACAAACACACACACGCACACAACGATGAGAGACACATACATATAGAGTACATATAGAGTATACGAACGAGCACACACACATGTTAGTTTGGTTAGATAGTATGACAAAAGCAAAATCAAACTACATCTACATCAGATTAATGATTACGATTACGTGATAAAGGTTCTGCGTAGGTGCACACACACTAAAAATACATTTGTAAATACATTGATGGAACATCTAGCTGAAGTAGTGTTGGGTAATTAGTTGATGAAAGTAAGGGAATCAAACGAAGCACATACCTGCAAAGAGAATGGGAAAGAAGAGAAATTAGTAAATTGTAAAGGGGTAGATAGACTAATTCAGAGTTGGATCAATCTAAAGTGTATTTAATTATTATCCTTAGACAAATTTTGAGGTTTCTTGTTTACAACATTTATATACTTATGTATATATATATATATATATTAAATTAAATAATATAATATTTACATATTGTTTTAATTTTAAAATTATTTGATATTGTTTTTAGAGTTTTCCACATTTTTTAAAATTATAATATAATTGTTTTTTCTGATGTTCTTTTTGTTTTTTATGTCAATTATTTAATGAATTTGCTGAACTTATTGTTTCACTTTCCTCCAGGTGCATCGAAATATCATTTTCAACTTAAATTATTCATATTTTTTATTTAATTTCCTTGGGGGAGAAGGGGTGATTGTGTTTTCGCCGCTAGTTTCATTTGGGAAAATCGTATCTTTGATATTTGCTTAAAATTATAAAACAAAATTTTTTTCAGTCACATCCACAAAAGTTGCTGGTTTAAATAAAATGGAAAACAAGCAAATCACGACAACAAACTGCAGTTCGCGTAGAGAAGAAGAGAGAAGGGGGGAGGAGGGAGCTGGTCACACGTGCTGTACGTGAGCAGCTGTCCGGCGGAATGATGATCCCGGCTAGACAAAAATATTTGCCTTGCATTTTGCAGTTTAATTTTAATTTCCCTTTATTCTTTTTGATTTTGGAAAATTGTTAAGTGAATGTTGTTGCATTTCGTAGCCGTGTGTGAGTGCGCCTGTGTGTGTGTGTGTGCCTGGGTGTGTGTACCTGGGTGTGTGTGTCAATCTGTCTGCTATTTGTTTGGTTTGTGGTTTGTGCGGCGGCATTTATATCATTTTTTGCATCAAACGCGCTTGTGTTTGTCTGCGCGGCAAAAGGAGGTAGATGGCTGGGGAGGGAAGGGGAGTGAGTTGGGTCAGGAACTCCGCGCTGAGGAAATGCGCTTGCGGCGATACACAGTTTCAATTCATGAATGTTAATATTTATGTTTTGATTTCAAACAACGCCACCTCTGAATTATTAATGAAATACAAACAAAATGTTAGCGCGCGCACCACACGCCACAAATACAATCACACGTCAGGACACACACACAGACAAGCAGGCACACACACACACTTACACAGAGGGAGAGCTCGGCACATGCAGGCAAACACAGACATAGTTGAAATGCAAATAAAGCTGACTGAGAGGCAAACGAAGAAACGAACGAATAAGCGAACACCTGCCCAAAAAGAAGCCCCAAAAAATCAAACAGAGCTTGAAGTAGGCAAGCAGCCAGAGAGGGAGAGAAAGAAAGAGGCAGGAAAGAAAGAGGCAGGGAAGTAGCAAAAACTGAGACGTAGGCAGGGAAATAGGCACTAAAGTGGGAGGCAATGTGAAGTGAAGTTCTTTGTCAATTTGCAAGAGCTTAGAAGTGTGTGTGGCTAAGTAAAAGATATGCCAACACACACACACTCATACTTACACACACACACACACACAAATACTCTTACACAGCTTGAAAGTGGAAGTTTTTTCCCTGGCAAATTTATGCAAAGTCTATGGAAAGTCGCTTTGCGCTTTGCGCGTCGCAGATAATCAAAATGTCGCCCGAAAGTATGCAACACTTTTTGGTGGTTGAACAGTGGAACCCACGCGAGCTTGGCTCGTTCGCTTGGCTCGTTCAATCGCCCCGGCCAAAACAAATACATATTTTATTTCAAGATTAACGCTTGTCAGCGTCGTCTAACTCGACTGACTGTGCGACTGTCCCGATAGAAATGCAAAAATCGTGAGCTTTGCCGCCTCCCGCACAATTTCAATTCGGTTTGTTGCACTTTGTAGCCCCCCTTAAGAGATGTTATGTGGTGGGGGGGGGGCGTAACAGCTGCCATGTGCCACACCTAAGCCGGCGCGTGAGTCTTCTGCATGTGTATACAGGCAAGCAGGCTGGGCAGACTGGCAGACAGACAGAAAGACTGACAGACAGACAGGCAAATTTAGCTGCAGGCCAAACAAATGACAAAGCGGCGACAACGACAAGGACAAGGACAACGCGAAGGGGAAGTTGCAGGAGTGGCACGAGCAGGAAGCAGACGCAAGGGCAACTCCTGTGTTGGGGGCGTCGGCATCGGAACTTGCTTGTCCTGGCAGCCGTCGCCAGTGTCGCATCTTTTCAGCTGCAAAAAGTAAAAGTGGCAGCAGGCAGAGCAAGAGCGAACGAGAGATAGGGAAGGTGTGCAAGTGAGATAGCAACAGCGACGCACCCAGCACAGCCTCGCACGTTTTATTGATTTTCTTCTCAACGTGGACGCCAGTTGCACATGCGTCGACCCTCGACCATGGAGAATGCCGGCGCTTTGTTGTCTCTGCTGCTGACGATGATGATGTTGCTGTTGTTGTTGCTGTTGTTGCTGTTGCTGCTGCTGCTGTTGTTCTTAATGCATAATACTTTTTGCAGCTTTTTTCTCGCTTTTCTTTACTTGTTTTTTCTGTGTTGTTGCTGTTGCTGTCGTATTTCCGGCGATTAAGGCGCAACCGTTGCGCCGTTTGTTTGTAAATTATTTAATGTTGCGCTTAAATTTTCCGGCCCAGCTTCAGTTTTTGGCATCGGCTTGCGGCGCCGGCCAACACTTTTGAGCGAGTCGAGTCGTGTCTTTGAACTTTTGTGTCTGCTGCTGTTGCTGCTTTCGGTTTCGGTTTCGTTTTTCGCATTTCGCTTGTCCTTTTGCACTGGTGTCCTTTTTACGGCTGCGACGGCAACAGCAACGGCAGCAGTGGCTCGCTTATGTCTTTTGTTGTTTCATGGATTTGCTCTCCCACTTCCATTGCCATCCTCGAGTGGTATTTAACATTATCTGCTTGAGTACATGTTGCGGTATTTGCAGCAGACAACACAGCGCGACGGCAGGACACGAAGGATAAAGGGACAAGGAAGGAACAAGGACACGCAGACCGACGTCGACGCTGGCACTTGCACTTCGGTTTTGGCTGCGTGTTTTCTTTCTTTCTTTCGTTCTTTCGAGCTGCCATTTTTTTCATGTCTGCGTTTCCGCTTACAACGTTTCCCCTTCTTGTTGCTGCTGTTGCTGTTTCTGTTTGCTGCTTCTGTTGTCGCCATCTTTTTTGCTTGAGCGCTGCAAGCCGCTTATCTTTGGTTATGTTTTCCTACATTTTTGTTCATTGTTTGCTTTTGATTTGATTGTTGGCAGTGGCTGCCCCTGCCCCCTGCCCCCCTGCCCGTTTCTCTCTCTCTCTCTCTGTGTGCCTGCTTTCCTACTCTGCTTTTGCCATCTTTCTTGCCATGTCTTTCTGCCATGTGCTGGCTGCTAACTTTTAACGAAATGTCTACAAAGGATCAAGCATTATGTGACTTCTCTCTCTCTCCCTCTCTCTCTTCGTCTCTTTCCTCATTGTCTGCCTCGTCTCGTTGCCAATTGGGTGCTCGATTGTCTGCCCATGTCAGCGACAGAATCTCAGTTCGCCTGGCATTCGCCTTGGCATTCCTTCAGCATCATTTTCCGTTTGACTAAATGCACTCAAACTGCCAACACAGCGTCATCAGTGCTAACATGCCCGCGTCCCTTCGCCCGTCTCCGGGTTGTCCGTCTCGTCCGCTGGCAGCATTAAAAGCTAATTAATTATCTTGCTCGGCGAGTTAGTCAGCAGCAAGCGCGGACATTTTGTGATTTATCTGCAGCCAACACGGGCAGGGGAGGAGGCCAGGGTGGCAGCAACAGATTGCAGCTGTGCTGATTGAAAAGTCTGTGCTCAGATTTGCTGTCAAAGTATCCGTTTCAATAAAACATAATTTATACTTCAAGTCGTTGACGCAACACTTGACACCTTGGCGACGCCTTCAGGGACAGAGGGGGCAGAGGAGGGGGAGGGGTCTGTACTACTGCACAGACAATAAATCTTCTTCGGTTTCATTTAAAATGCAGACAGATTGCCGGCATATTTGATATCAAAGCAGGACAAAGACAAAGCAAGAACGCAGTGCAAATCATCGAAAAAAAAGAAGGGAAGGGAAGGGCAGGAGGGGTGGCATTATAAAAAACGCCATGCATATATTTATTTGATCTGCCGCTGAGACCATAAGATTTGCCACAACAAGTGCGTAACAAGTTGTGGGTATTTCTGGCATCACTTCTGTCTGCTAAGGTCTTCGTTTAGGGTTTCCAAATCGCTTCGAGTTTCATATTTTCCTAAATTGAAATATTTCGATATCTCTATAGTACCTTCTATAAATATCCCCCCCCCCCTTTACTATCACAATCTCCCTCGCTGTGAACATGACACTGCAGCAATTGCTCAACTTGTAGCATGCCTCGCTGGGTTTTTACAGACATATTTCGTTTTTTGTATGCGGATTATGCTTATCAAAAAGGCGAAAGTAAAGGGAAAAGAAAGGCAGAAGAACAAGGAAAAGCACAAGTAAGCAAGTTAACGTAGAGTGTGCTGGACTGAAATGTACCCACTAGCAAGAGCTTCAACTGTTTAATCACTTAGAGTATTTCTAGCTTTAAAATGCAGCTTGCAATACGAGTGTTATTGATTTACGAAGGCGGAGGTGGGCGTGGTGAAATTATAAGAAACAAAGTAGCTGCATCTATAAATAAGACACATCCTCACCAAATTTGGGGCTTCTAGCTTCTTTAATCTTTGAGATATAGGTGTTCATACTGACAAAAACAGCTATATTAACTTGCCTTTTGACTTTCATCTCATATATTTATACTTTGTGGGTTTGGAGTTGCCTCTGTCTGCCTTCACATATATTTCCTTTTCCCACAAAGCTGAAATACCCTTCATTCTTGTGGGTATTGGGTATACAGGGACCGCCACATGTTTTTCCAGTGAAAAACACGCAACACATCAAATGCACTTTACAGCGGAAAATTCCACACACACATTTTCCTCATGCTGTGTGTGTGTGTGTGGGTGGGACGTGGGTGGGTGGGGAGTGAATGAAGTGAAAAACGAAATGTCAATGTTATGTGTCAGCAGCTTAAACAATTTTAGATATTTTTCCGGCTAAACTTGTTTGTTGTTGCTGTTGTTGTAGTTGTTGTTGTTGTTGTTGTTGCTGCTGCTGCTGTTCGTGATTATTGCATGGTGTTTTTGCAGTTTGGACTTTGGTTTTGTTGCTGTTTTTGTTCATTTTCCTTTCTTGTTTTTTTATTACTTTATTTGCAGTCGCATAACAAAAGCATAAAAACAGCGACAAAAACAGCAAACGGAACAACAACAGCAACAACAGCAGCAGCAACGGCAGCAGCAACAGGACATTTTCATGTCAATTATCAATAAGCTGCAAATGAAATGAAAATATTATTTTCTGCTGTAGCTTTTCCCCCGTAGTCCTTCTTCTCTCCCCACCTTCTTCTACTGCCTTATTCTTGCTCTGCTTGGCCTGGCAACATTTGCACTTCCTGCGCTGCCTTCTCTCCTTGCCTTTTATGGCAAAGACGGAGCCGAGCCCCGTCAGCATGTCGGAATTTATGCATGTTTTACGTTTTTGCCAAAAACAAAAAAAGGCAAGATGCCAAGGCAAAAGAGGGGCAGTGGCGGTGGAACGGGGTTTGGCACGCAACACGCATACGACATGTGTGCGATGACGATGACGACGACGACGACGACAACAATGACGAAGTTGACAGGCGCCCTAAGCATAAAAGGTGTAACGGTGACGCAGACTGCGACGTCAACTGCGACATCGACTGCGACTGCGACAGAGACTGCGTTGGCACGTCAAGTGCGTGAGCAAATATCAACAGCAAATTACTCGAGTGGCCTTTGCTGAGTTGACGAAAGTCGTTTGCAACTCTTGTTGCTGTTGCTTCAGTTGTTGTTGCTGCTGTTGTTGTTGTTGTTGCTGCTATAAACGTTGGCATTCTTGTACTTTAGTTTAAATAAAAATCAAAACACGCCACACTTGAAGCTCAAGACAAACACTTCATTTAAACCTGAACAGAAAAAGGAGTTAGAAAAAACACTTGAAGCAAACTCGAGAGTAGCGCGAGACAGACAGACAGACAGACAGACAGACAGACAGACAGACAGACAGACAGAGCTGGTCTGCTCTGGCCTGGCTTGGTCTCTCTGGCGCTGCCTGCTTCATGCGCCATTTGGCAGACAACAGCAGCTGCTCTTGAGCCGCACATGTTCCAGTCATGCTACCATGTCCGCCCACCCTGCACCCGCTTCCACCCGCTTCCAATTCCAAGTCACAGTATCTGAAGAGGAGTTGAAGCTGGCCGGGAGAAGTGGAAGCTGCAGCTGTGTGGCTCTTCTTGGCCATTCACACTGCGCGCCTCTTACTCTGCCTCCCTTTCTCTCTCTTCCTTTCCCCCCCTCTCTCTCTGTGTGTGTCTCGCACTAATGAAGTCTCAAAGGCGCGATTAAAAATGTAACTTGTGCAGAAGAAAAACTACGCAAAGCGCAGACAAAGATGAGTTTTTAGTCCCCCTCTCGGTCTGCTGTGCGCATGCAAAGCGCAGATAAAAAGCAAATATGCCGAGGGACAGCCACCGAGCACGAATGGAGTCTAAAGTGGAGAGTAGAGTAGAGCAGAGCGGAGCAGAGCAGCGTCGTCGTAGCTGGACTCGTTGGCGTTGATGCGCTGCCAAAGTGCTGCTTCAACACTTTCACGAACTAAGCACGAGCGCAGACACAGTGGACAGACAGACACACGGACTGCGATTAAGTGTAGCTCTCTCTCTCTCTCCCTCTCTCTTTGTGCGGATGTCTCTCTTACTCTCCCTATCACTCTCCCTTTCCCCCTCTAAAGACAAAAAGCTGTAGCACATTTATCACAAAGTCGGCAGCAGTCAAGGAAGCAGCCTGACTACGGTCTGATTGGAAGTTTGTTTTGCTCTGTCTGTGTGTGTATGTGTGTGTTGGGTGCTTAGCGGTCGACAGATTGGGAAAGCGTTACTGAAGAGAAGAATGGTGGGGGGGGGGGGAGTTACAGCTACAACTTGTTGTTGTTGCTTTATATAGATTGCGCGCACGAGACGCATGACATTGAAAAATTTATTGCACGCTTGTGAGTTGCAAGCTGAGCTGGCAAAGGGCCGGGGAAGGGGGTAGGGGAAGGGGGTGGCAGTAGGGAGAGGGGGTGAAGTTGGAGGAAGGGAGTGTCAGCAGAGTTGTGGGTGTTGACTGTGCTGCTGCTGTCCAAGGGTTGCTCTACGCCTAGGGGTTGTCTCAATGTCAATGTCTCTCTCTTACCCTCTTGAAGTTATTTCTACAACACCTCGATAGATGGCGCCACTCGCCTGTTCGCCTGCCATTGCAAATGCAATTAAAACGCATTTTGAGCAGTTTACACCCGCACTTGACACTCGCCTTGATAAATGAAAGCGTTGCCTGCCTCCAATGAGTCGTTTAATGCGTCGCTCCACTTTCTCCTGCACTTTTTTCCTGCGCTGTTGCCAAATTGCAATTTTTATTATTGCCTGGCAGGGGCGTGTCGAGCAGGGCGGGGAGGAGGGGTATAGGGGGTTGAAATGCATTGCCTGTGTGCACAATTCGCAATCCTTTTCGCACACGTAACGCACAACAGCAACAACAACTAGGCAGATATTTCACGCGCCAAAGCAATTTGAAAGCGAAATTCCTGCCTTACAGCAGCAGCAGCAGGGATATTTACCCCGCCCACCGCAGCAGCCCCGCCTACCCTCTGCCTGCACCCCTCTTGCCATCATTCTGCCTGTGCGCTTTGCCTTGTCTATTTTCGGCATTTAAATGTTTTACGGTGTCGTTTCACTCGACTCTCTCTCTCTCTCTCTCTGTCGCTCTCTGTTCTGTTCTGTTGTGTTGTGTTGTCTGCGTTGTTTGCGCCTCTTGAGTGTGTTTTAATTGCGTTTGTATTACCGCACACCCTTGCAATACACACACACAACACACACACACAACACACACACACAACACACACACACAACACACTCACAAACACACTCAACTGGCAATGGAAATTTAAAGCCTTTTTTCACCATCCCTTTTCGCAGCTTGGCAGCTCGTTTTACCCTTCTCCTCTGTCCCTCCGCCTTCCCCATTCCACGGCTCGTTTCGTTCGTCCTTTTGCAAAGTTTATTATATTTCATTTGCCTGATTTTTCTGCCAGTGTTGCGCTTTTCCCTCCAGTTTTCCCTGCTGCCTTTTGCTAAATTAACTTAATTGTTTTTGCATGAAATTAATTTCGGCGCATAAATTTCACCTTCGGCCAGCAGAGGCAGCACCAACAGCAGCAGCTCTAGCATACTTTCCCATTCCTTAGCCCTCCCCCTTCTGTTATCAGTCTCTTCTTACTCCCCTCCCCCTCAATTCACACTGCTATCAACTGTAAGTGTGAAATGCGGCGCCCCCTCTTCGCATAACTTACACACATTTTTGCCAGCCACTTTGGCATCGTACAATTAATTATGTGCGCCACTGTGTAAATATTTAAATGCTGAAATTAATGAAAAATACCCGCTACAATTCTTAATTCCTCTTCTGTCTCTTCTTTGCCTCCACTCCTAAGTCTCAGTATAAATATTGTCTTTGCACTGGCCAAGGCTTTCTTCGTCTCTCCTATAATAATGAGTTCATTTATATGCCGCATTTATGGGGTGTGTGGCAAGTACTTTCTTTTCTCAATTGCAGTTTGGCCTGGGGGCAGTAACATGAAGAGGGAGAGAGGAGTAGAAGGAGAGGGAGCGAGGGAGGTGAAGAGAGACAAGCCAAGCAATGCTGCATTTTATTTGTCATGCCGCCAGCTAAACTAATCCCATCAAAATGTGGCTATTGCTCTCACAACTCTCTCTGTCTCTCAGTTTCTTTTTCTCCCTCACACTCTCTCGCTTTCTCTCTGTCTCTAACTGATAATTATCTGTGTGAGTTATCAAATTATTTCTTTCAGTGCGCAAATGTAAAAATAGCCAAGAGTCAATCAAAACAAAGTGTGACTAATTTGCATAGCAAAAACTTCCACAAAAAGCGCATTAAATTGTGCAAAAGAGCAGGGGGAGCGGGGTGAGGGAAGTGGCAGTGACTGGGTAGGATAGCAGCAGAGACACACAGTGTGTCTCGTAAATCTGTAGCCTTTGCTAAGCCGCTTATAGATCACATCACATGCAAATTTGCACTTAAAGATTTCCATTTTTCTCATTTCCCACTTTGCATTTTACATTTTGTTTCGTTTTCGCCAACAATCCGCATAATTTCAGTTGATTTTAAAGCAAAATGAGAAAAAAAAAACGAAAGCGCAAAGTAAAAAATAAATAAATAAATGAAAGAAATGAAAGAAATTCAAATGCTTTTCAATTTATTTTCTCCTTGGCGTCACTGTTGATGACATAAAGCGCCTACGAGCAGTGCAAAATAAAAATTTATATGCAAAGGCACACGCATACACACACAGAGGCACAGACACTAACACACAGATAAACACACACACACAGAGACACACACAGACATGGAGACAGCAATGAATGGGCGCCAAAAACCTGCGCATTTAAACAAGTTAACAAGGATTTAAAAGGTTTTGGCTGTCAAACACACATCCTCACAAACACACACACACACACTTAACCATGACACACACACACATATACAACTTACATACACATCTCCCTTGACCCCCTCCCTCCACACACACACACACATAGCCACTCTACCAAATAAAAACGCGCAGTAATGCGACTGACAATAAAAAGCAGAAAAATATGTTATGAATACTTTGCAAACAGCTCACGATGCTCGACTGACACATACCCTGTGCGCTACAGAGAGTGAGAGTTACAGCTAAATTTAATCATAAACAGAGAGATGGAAAAATGCATATACAGACACAAATCAAGACATTGAGAATGGCAAAGAGAGGGAACAAACACAAATATTAAGAGGGAGAGACAAAGATGGAACAACTTACTCTTTATATCACTCGCTCTCTCTCTCTCTCATGTTTCATTCAATCTGCTTTTCAGCTAAGAAACCTTTCAGCTAGCACGCTTCAAATGCCAAAATCAGACTACCCCATTGAAATATCATCTTTCTCTGTCAGCAAAGTACAAAAAAATGCGCCAAAATTGTCAGGCAGGCAGTCTTAGAGTACATGATTAAAATTTGAAAGAAAAAAACCTACAAGCGGGAATATGCTAACACATATACATACATGAATGTGTGTGTACGCGTATGTGTTTATGCTTATAAAGAAATATGTTTATCACCTTCATTCATGTTGCTGCTGCAAAGCTTTCTCTCACTTTGCCATAGCTCGACTTGGCTCAGCTTGGCAGCTGCTTTTTATGCGCTATTTACTAAATTTTCATTTTCTAAATGAAATTTCTGCAGCAGCAAGAGAAGGAGGTGGAGGAGGAGGAAGATAAGTAGGGGGAGGAGGGGGTAGAAGAGCCCGCCACTTCACCCCAAAGTCGCTGGCGACTCTAGTTTATCTTCATTTCATTTCGCTTCTTTTTTTGCTGTCGCTGCTGGTGTTGCTGCTGCTGTTGTTGTTGCTGTTGTCAGCACATGTCGCTGGCAGCTGCTAGACGACACACAGCGTCGCACACACCCACACGTATACACACAAACACCAGCACAGTGCGCTGACATGCAGCTGACAAAGGCAGTTTAATTTCATTTCAATCATGCTAAAAGCAAAACATAATAATTTATATAACTGTCAGAGCTGGTTGGGTACCCCTGAGCAGAACAACAACAACCAACAACAACAACAACAACCAACAATCTATGAAAATGTGTAAATTAATAAAGCTCTGCACAAACACACACACACACTTGCATAAATCAGTTTGAAGTTCCGCAGCGAGATTTGTGCTCAACTTTAATGCACTTGACTACGACGGAATCCCTTTTCAAGTTTAAGCCACATACACACACACACACACACACACACACACGAACCTTATTAGGCATGCCTAGAGAGATATGCATGTGTGTGTGTATGCCTGTTTCGGTATTCTCCGTCTCTATTGATGGAGAAAAAAAAAGGTTTCCAACGAATCTTGTTGAATTATTAATGAAGCCGCTTGTGCAGCTGGCGAGTTACGTGTGTCGCCCACAGCACATTGTGAAATCAGATGCTACAACAACAGCATCCAAATTGTTGCCAACATATTGTTGTACACACTCGCATAGCATGTGAGTTGGAAATTTGACACTGGGGGATCACAACTCGCACAGCTCCAACTTCAACTCAAACCCGAAAACAAAGCAAAAAATGTAGCATACATTTTTGTGCTGCGACGACTTTAATATGACCTTGAAAGTGGGAGGATAAATCAACTGCTGCTGTTGCTGTTGCTTCTGCTGTCTCAGCGTCTGCTGCGGCCATTCTCAATTATGTTAATTTCTCGTGTGGCAGTCAAAAAATGTTCAACAACAACAACAATTTGGCACTTCATAACAACAATTTTTATTGCTGTCCGTCGCGCTGCCTCCCGCAGTGCTGTTCGTCCCCGCTCAGGCTTTAATTAAATTAACACAACAGACCACACACACTCATACACACACACTGCCACACACACATCAACGATCTCTTTTGAGCGCAGAATAAGCAATTTTTTTCCTTTTTTTACCTCGTCTGATTTTTATATAATTGCACATTGCTCTCGTTGTTGTTGTTGCTGCTGTTACTGCTGTTGTTGTTGCTGTTATTATTGCAGTGGCTGGCCGGAAACTGGCCTGAACCTGCCTGCTGTGTGTGCATTAAAAAGCCACTTTGCGGCTTCCTGTGAACACCGCCCCCATGGCGTGCCACACACAAACACAAAGTCGAGCTGCCTCGACCTGCTGCAAATTTGCGGGCACTTTAATCGTTTTGGCTGGCTTTAAAAAGAGCAGCTAGCTACCTGTCAGGGAGGGGGGGGTTGTGGTAATGGGAGGCAAGGCTTAGTATATGTTGCGTACGTAACTACAAGTGCATAGGCTGTAAAAGCTGCTGCTGCCTTTGCTGCTACCTTTGCTGCTGCTCGACTCGGCACGCAGCTTATCTAATCCTTTGCAGCAACTCTGTTGTACCTTTTCCACTTTGCTGGACTGCCTTGCTTTTATGGGGCATCGTAAAAACTTTTGTGGCACTCGCAAACATGGATAGAGAGAGAATTAGAGAGAGAGGGGCAGAGAGTGCCAGAGAGAGAGAGAGACGCGTGCGCCTAGAAATATGCACAGCATAGAATTTTAATGCAGGCCCAAAAATGCCAAAGTTAAGTTGAGTTTATATTGTCGACGTTTTTATTGATATCGTAAAATTGCGACGACCAACAGCAGCAACAGCAACACACGAAACTGTCGCCCCCCTCGCGCTGCTCGACTGCCCTTGCCACACAATTTGCATAGTAAATTTATGAGACAATTACTGAGCATTTTTGATTTAATGACAATTATTGTCATAATTCTCATAAAATTGCCTGCCGTGCGCAGCCCCCCCTCGAACACTCTCTCTCTATCTTTCCCACTGTCTCTAGCTGATTGTCTTTCTCCTTTTTGGCTAAGCTAATGCCATGCTTTTTGCCACATTCGTGTCTCGCCTGAACGGGAGAGAAAAAACCCAACGAAAACCGTTGGATATTTATGCGTTTTTGTGGCTCATGAATTTCCTAGCATGCCTCACTCGACTGCCGCCTGCTTTCCATATTTGTCTTCACGCAGGAAGGAGGAAGGGAGGGAGCTTAGCTTTGTATGCGCTCATAAAATGTCTGCGGCAATTCGTGCAGTCTACTTTCAGGCGGCTTTAAGTGGTCGCCTTGGCAAAAGCAAAAGGAATTTGGGCAGAGCAACCACAGCTTGGCTTACTCCTTATATGCTCGATAAGGTGTCTGCGTTGTGCACATATAATATATGTATACTACTCGATATATATTCTGTTCTACAGATATTCTATTTTAAATTATATTCTACATATATTCCACTCTATATCTCTTACATAATTCTCTTTCAGTCTGTATTCTATTCTATTCTAAAATCTTTTTAAAGTCCGCTCTATTCTGATATTATTTTTAGAGCCAGCTTAAAATTATGCTATACTTTTTGCATACTAATTTCTTTCTGCTTGGTTATTTCTAGGATATGCTCAAGTCTATCAGTTGTTCTTGATCTCTCTCCAACGAACAGTCACAATTTCAATTAATCAGTCACGCAATTCGCTTATAAAGTTGTCTGCCAGTCGCCGCCGCGCATAAATCAAGCACGACGCCCACAACAATTCAATTTTTTGGACCTTGAGCGCGTTAAATAACTCAACCCGAGAACGATAGACAGATAGATAGATCGATGGATCGATTGACAGTCTCGTTGTCAGGCCGAAAAGGATTAAAACAGCGCGTTGCGTGCGCATTGCGTGCCATGAAATGCAAAACGCTAGATAAATAAGAGAAAATGAATGGAAGGGGAGGAAAGACAAAGAGAAAGAGGAGCAGGGGAAAGGGAAAGGGGTCCCGCTGGTCAGGCAAACAAACAAGATACATTCAAATGATTATAAAATGTTAGCAAAAGTTTTCAGTGCCAACTTTCATTGTAATTATTTCAAAAAGTAAAACATTAATTAACTAAGTCGTATTTGCATTGCCAGCACGTTTTGTCTACAGAAGCAGATGCAGATACAACTACAGATACATATACAGTAACAGACACAGATACAGATACATTTACAGATATAAATACTGTCACAGATATAGTTACACTTACCATAGACACTTGTCAAGTGTTGCTATTGTACTGAACAGCACTGTCGATGCGTATTTCGCGTATAAAATACCAAACTCGCGACTCGTTTCAAGTGTGTGCGCGTTTCTATGTGTGTGTTTGTGTCTGTGTGTGACTGTGTGTGAGTGTGCGCGTTTGTCTGTTTACCGTTTTGCGGTTATCTGTGTGAGTAAGAGGCGTTTCCCTGGCTGTGGGGGGAGTGGAAAGTGCATCCACTTGTCTGGCATCAATAACCCGACGATGCTTATAAAAATGCAAACAAATTTCGCACACACCCGACACACACACCCGATACACACACACGCAGGTGTTGTTTGTCCAGGCTGGGGGCACTCAATTTGTCACATTTGAAATACGACGACAAACAGAAAGAGAACCTAACGCAGAACAACCCAAACAAAACGAAATCAAATTGCATTTTTATTTACAAATGCTTTGCACTTTAGCACAGCGCGAATGCGTTGCGAATTTTGAATGTGCCGCCAGTGTGAGTGTGTGAATGCGAATGTGAATGACGGCGTTGTTTTTAGAAATAATACCGCAAAGGCGAAAAATGCAAGGGAGCTTCGTCTGCTGCTGCTGCTGCACAGTGGTTGACAGCGTTTGATTGCCAGCTTAACAGACAAAAAAACGAGAAGGGGAAAACAAAAGACAAGACAGCCTCAGCTATTGAATACCCTGCAGATGATTTGAAGGTTATACAATATGGATAAATGGAATAAATTGTGTGAAAACTTCATTAATGGATCCCTAGCTCGTCCGTCGCAAGCGGATACTTCTTAAAACGGGCGCTGTTCTTTTATTTCTGTGTATGTTTTCGAACATAGTTGTTACTCTTGTGCGGACACCTCATTCGGTTGACACTGAGTGTCCGCTAAAGTTTCAACACTTCAAGTAATTTTAGAAAATGATTTGCGGAAATGAAAATTTTAAACAAATGAATTAAATTTCTTGAATTGGTAAACATTTGATGAACAATTTATGTAGGTACAGAAATATTTGCAAAAGTATAAACTAGAGTTCTTAAATGTTTACGAAATCATTATAGTATATAGTATATGAGTATAGTATATGAGTATCCGAGCCTGTAAGTTCCCTCTTTAGATACATCTAAGATCCTCAAATGCCCTTCTCCAGGCACTTTCAATGACTGCAGAGTATGTAAAATGTAAATGCAAATGTGCGACTCTCAACTGCAAAAAACCATTTGAAATGTTAAATTCCCTTCTTCTTCCCTGCACTCCTTCCCTCTACTCACTCCCGGAACTGCAGTGAAAGCCGAAAAGCTTCAACCACAACACAACCCACGCGAGTCTCACGTAGATCGATGTTGCGCGTATATCACGCCCACTCCAGCACCCCCTCTCCTGCTCCTCTCCCTGTACCACTCCCCGTCCCTTTCATACTGGGGCATACAAGAAAATCAACTTAGAAATGATGGTTCCTTGGTGGGCGGCGCAAAAGGAAAATTAAACAGGCGAAAACAAAAGCAGAAGCACAAAATCATAAAAAGCATAAAATAAATGTAATAAAAAACCTCCCGCCCCCGCCCAGAGCTCACTCCCCCAGCTCGAAAAAAGGCAAACAATGCAATTTTCGGGGCGTATGTGTAAGAGGCCACAAAGGTCATAAAACCATATCAACGCCATTAAATGTACAACGCGGGGGGTAAAACCGAAACTCACCAAGTTTTCCGGCATGTGCTGCAGTGTGTGTGTGTGTGTGAGTGTGAGTGTGAGTGTGAGTAAACACCTATGCGGGACTAAAGCGACGCTCGACGTGAAGACCATAAAAAAGTGCGCAACAAAAAGTTGCCTGGCGAATGCGAAGCTGAGGAAAGATGAGGAATGAATAAAGTGGTGGGGGCTGGTGCTGCTGCTGTTGCTGATTGAGCTACCTTTCTGGCTGTTGGCAAATGAGATACCGTTACCGTTAACGAAACCCGTGTTGCCCGCGTGTGTTGTTGGCCTTGCCCGGGCGTTTAGACAATGTAAACGTCGAATAAACCGCAAAAAACTAAACAAACCGAAGCGAACTTGGCCCCAAACTCAAGTGTGGGCATAGACACACAAACATCTCACACACACACACATCCATACAAAGACCAAGTGAACCCAACACAGACAGAGCATTTTTTACGTTGCACGTGCAGCCACAGAAAAAATGTGTAAACCAAACGTGGCGGAGCAGAGCAACCGAGAAGGGACTGAGTCATGTCAGCAAATGTGGGCGCGTCAATGAAATTAAGCAGTGGGCGTGGCATGTGTGTGGCAAGGAAAGAGGAAGCTACTGCCATGGACAAGCTAGGGATACGAGCAGCAGGCCGTGCTGGAATTGAAGTGAAGTGGCCTCCTCCACTTCCCAAATGGTTTAATGAATGCCAACACCAACAGGTGCCAGTCGATGATGATCTTGGCAAAGGAACTATACATTAAATGGGCAGCCCCACCCCTACCTCCTCTTTAAGGTTGTTTTATGTTAAGTGTTGCGAAACGTAATGAGCATTACGCTACGCTTGCATTACGCTACATTACGCTTACGTAACGTAACGTTGCCACGACAGCGAGAGAACAACGGCCAAGCAATTAGCTTTTTATGTCCTCGTCTCGCATGGCATTTGCAACTCAATTAACATCAACTTGCTGCCCAGGTGGGTGGCAACTCTGACACCTGCCACGACTCTTTTTCTCTTGGCCTCCCACTATCCCAAAAAATACGACATTTTGTAGAGTAGACCAACTACAATAATTGAACTCACGTGCAGCTAAATGGCACTTAAACTCACACAAACATAGATACACACACACACACAACCACACACGAATATGTTTATGCATGTGTATGTACAGGTATGTATATAAAGTAAGACATATCTCAGTCATTTGATCTTTCTAATAAACATATCATTAAATGCGATTTCAATGATATGAAATTTTCGATTTCCGCAATGGAAAACAAAAACCTGAATGGAAGGCTAACTTAGACATGCCGAAGGTTCTATACCCTTGCTGATTCTTATATCCTCCGATTGTTCCAATACTAGTAATATATAAAGGAGCAAAATTTTATGTCTAACTTTGATTGGCACTGATAAGTTAATTTATTTTTAAAAACTGGTTTAAAAACTGGTCTTCATACAAAAAACCTTCATTACGGTCGATTGTTCCTATGGCAGCTAAATGTTATAGGGCTCTGATTTTGATGCAATTTTATAGATATATTATATACTATATATAGAACAAATCCCATGTAGTAAATTTGGTAACAATATTCTGACAAATAAAAAATATCAGCCGATAGTTTGTATGGTAGCTGTACAATATATGGATCCGACTTATATACAACGGACACACGGACAGAAACTACATTGGGCAGTTACAAGCTAGCAGATACCCTGTGTGTATTGGCAAGGCGAGAAACTATAGCTATTAATATATTAACTTTATGATAAAAATTCCACAGTGAAATACAGTTTCGAAACTGCACGACTAGTAAATACCCTGTACAAATTTAATAATTGAGAGATAACAGGGTATTTATCGTTCTTCTTGCCAGAAGCTAGAAGCTGTAACTACGACTATCATATGCCAAAATATAAATAATTAAATGCACAACTTGTAGATACCCTTTAGAAACTTAGTATTTGTGGATTAACAAAATTTTTATCGTTCTATCGTTGCCAACCAGAAGCTTTAACAACGACTACCATGGGGTCAAATAACAATAATTATTTGCACGACTAGTAGATACCCTGTAGTAGTAAAAGTAGATTTATTGCTATAACAACAAGCTTTCTCTTCATGTGCACCATGTACAACTTTTATCAATCGTCACATAACAGCACTTTACACTTATAAAAGTGTAAAATACCCTGTAAAATGTAGCAGTAGGTAAACAGACAAGTTTTCTCCATTTCATTTGCACGCGTAAAGTGTGTTTTTTATGTCTGTTATTCATGCTCACAGCTGGATCTCTCCAGAATACTGCCGTGGGGTTTGTGGGAAGGGGGAATGTACTCGCGGGGTGGGTTGTTAAACAACAATTGGCCATAATTTATGCTTTATGCCGTCGCAAAATTCGAGTCGAGCTCGGCCTTAAAGCGCATTAAGTGCAGGGTGCAAAGCTGCGAAATGAGGCAATTTCATTTTGCACTTAATAAAAAGAATGTAATGGACACGATTCACATGTTGTAGAGGCAAAGATGACGATCCAAGTTGCGCTGCCTGCATTAAGTGGCTTTTAATAAACGTCAACAGCAACAACAACAATCCTAAATAGCGAAAAAATGAAAAGTTTGTTTGATCGATGCCAAAAAAAGAAGAAAGAATGGAAAATTCTGAGGCTTAGAGAGCAAATCAAAAGCAATAAATACGAAGTCAAAAATTATAGGAGAGAGAGAGAGAGAGAGAGAGAGAGAGACTGGGGAAGGGTCTCAGGGCTAGTGAAAGCAGCAAAGAGGCCGTACACATTTTTATGAGCACAAACAGGCAACGAAGCAGGCCTAAAGCCGTGTCGGGGCAATAAGGAGGCATAAAAGCAGACCGTGAAATATGTCAAAATGGCCAACAACTTTGGTTGCCCATAAAACTGTTGCCAACAGCAGCAGCAGCAGCATTGCCGCAAGAAAAACGCGCTTTAGCAACAAAAAGGGAGTGCAAAAAACACACAAAAAATAACAAAAAATAACAGAAAATATTATTAAGTAAAGTTTATAAACCACGCCCAGCCAAGTAAAGCGTTGCATGATAGATAACAGGTGGCTGGCTGGCCAACGTGGCGTATGCACAACGCAGCCACACACTTAGAAGGGGAGACAGAGGCAGAGAGGGAGAGAGAGGTAGCCAGAGCGAGAGCATTGTCAACAAATTGACACATTAAAAGAAATGAGGCCACTGCGAGGGCGTCGAGAACGTCGCCAGCTGTCGAAGCTCGTTGTGGGCTGGGAAAGGGAACCCAACTAATGGCGCTTGTTAGACTTATGCGTAGTTTTTCCTGTTTCCCTCCTCACTTGAGCCAAAGTGAGGCAATAGACGCGTCGAGTTAGCGCCAACCAAAAGGAAATTAACGTCCTTCGCTTCGCCAGCTTGGTCTGCTGTTGCTGTTGCTACTCCTTAAACGATTTGCCAGCTTCGTCGCACTGCGAATGTGTTTTTTATGCCTTTGTTGACTCTTTTGCCACACCAAAACACCTGGCAAACTCACTCGAATGGGCGTGGCACACACGCCTCCCCTTAGTATACACAATGTTGCTGTTGCTGTTGCCCAGAGAAGTCGCAAAGTTTTGCTGCCGCTGCCGCACGCATAAATCAAGTTAATCATTTGGCGCAAAAGTTGCACAGACGCGCTGCGCAAATTGGACATTTATATTTTTCGCTCCCAGCGACAGCAGCAACAACAACAGCAACAACAATGCTGTGGCATGTTCTGGCACCCAAGCTAAATTATGACGCGTCTAAAGGAATTCACAGTGTATTTCGTTTTTCCTGCTTGTTGTTGTTGTGGTTGTTGTTGTTGCTGTGCACACGGCAAAGATTTATGATCTTTCGCCTTGTACTTGACATTTTGTGCTTTGGCAATTTCCAACATTTGATGACTGAATTAGTGCAAAATTATCGAATAACTTCGAGAACATAAAGCAAACCTGTCTGCCTGTCTATCGACCAGTCTGTCTGTCTGTCTGTCTCTTCAAGGTTGCTTACCTGCAATGAAAGAACAAAAGAAATGACAAATGTTATTAAAATTTAATTGCATTTGATGACGACAATTTTTGCCATATGCAAATCTGATACAAATCAAACAGCAACAGCAACAGCCACAGAAGCTGCTGACAATGTCGGCTCTCTCAATTGAAATAGAAACAGAATTTGATTATGCACATAGACAGAGGAAGAGTGGGAGTGGGACAGGACTAGAGAAAGAGCAGGCAAGTGCGTGTGTGTGAGAGAGGCAGAGAAATTGATTAAACGGGAAGTTGCAACCAAAAGTTTTTCGACTCCTTCCGACATGTTGGCATAAAAATGCGTTGGCAGCACACGAGCAACAGCAAACACACACACACACATCCAGACAAACACATATATATGTGCATATATACAGACACACCCATCAGGGTAGTGCAAAGCCAAATCAATAATAAAAAGAGCAGCAATTGCAGACCGAACCGGACTTGGGCAATAGATGATGTTCTCGCTCTCTGTGTATACAGTAAAAAGTTGTGTAAACTTTGCCTCAGCATCAGCATCGGCTTCAAATTCAAATTCAAACTCGCATTCAAATGCGAAACGAAATGTAAAACAGTTACCTGACTTTATGCGGAATGAAAAAAATACAGAAAGAGGCAGCCCAGCAACAGCTGCAACATCGGCAGCAACTGACCAGGAGGCACCTGCAGGGCGCATTGATGAGCAAACAAGCTCACAAGTGCGTGACACGCTCGAAGAGAGGGGAAGCGGGGAAGAACAGTTGACACTGACTGTGTGACAGGAACAAGCACAAGTCCAGGTAATCCGTCGGGTACTGCAGACAGAGCCAGGCAGAGCCTCGTACAGCAGGAACTGGAACTGGGAGCCAGGCAAACAAATTCAGCAAAATTGCTTGGCTTGGTTGATCAGTCAAAATGTGGCTTCATGCATGTGGGAGCACGTGTGCGGGCGGTAGTGTGTGTGTTTGTGTGTGTGTTGGCGAAAAAGGGTTGCCTTTTATTTTTGGCAGCATTTTATGCAAAAACTCAACGCTCTGCGTGACTTTGCGCTTATTTTGGCCTGCAGCAAAGAGGGAGAGGGAAAAAAGGAGAGACAGAGTGAGCAGAGGAGAGGAGGGTATGGGGTAGCAGTGTCCGTGTGTGTGTGTGTGTGAGAAAGCACTTGCCAAATGCTCAACTTGGTTATTTTTTGTGGTCAGGTGGCTGTGTTGCTGTTGCTGCTGCTGTTGTTGCAGCTGCCAGTGTTGTTGTTGCAAGTGTTGCTGCTGCTGCTGTTGGTTTGTTGTGGGTTTGTTTGCTTCGCTTGTTTGCAATTTGCGTGCGTGCGACGTTTTGTTTGTGCGCCTCAAGCTATGCTTCATTATTTTTGCAAACTTTTTGCCAACCAATGTGTATGTCTGTGTGCCTGCATCACTATGTGTGTGTGTGTGTGTGCTGCTTTAAATTTTGTGGCCTTTTGCCATCGTCGGCGTCGTCGTCGCCCAGTTATTGATAAATTAGTCCTGGACACTTGTGGACAGTCTGGTTTTTGGCATATGAAATGCAATTATTGTTAATAAATGTTCTGTGCACAGAATTCAATTAAAACGCACACACACATGTCACACGCACGCACACAAATAGACAATGACCTGTCAATTTCCTCACACACACACACACAACCAGGAGAGAAAGATAGAGCGAGAGAGAGAGAGAGACTTCAACAATAGCCGTCGCCATACAAAGCGCCACTTAACGCTGTGCCTAGCCTGGTATTATATGACAAACTGTCACGCCCACAAAAGCAAAAGCATGAGGAAAAGGAAAAGCAAAAGCAGCAAAAGGGAAAACAATAAATAAATCCGCTTAACTCAGCTTTTCCAGCAATTTTGCTAAGTGCCAACGGCGCAAAAGATTTACCACAAAGTGTACGCATATCTCCCTCTCTCTCTCTCTATTCTTTGTGTCTCAACTAATTTGGTCTCTTGTCTGAGTGTGGCATGGAAGCCTTTACTTATGCCTGCGTATTGCAGCACTTTTCCGAACGATAGAAAAGCAATTCACTTTGAAATTTGCACCTGTAAACATTGTCAAACAGGCCAAAGAAGGAAACAGGACGAAGGACAATGGCCAAGAATGGCATAACAGCACTTGAGTGCAGCCAGTAGCCGCACCTGATGTGCCCCTGCTGCTGGTGCTCTCGGTTGTTCTTATGCTTTGCAAATCGCCTTAGCTGGTAATTGTGTATATGAACAAACAGGACATGGCAGCACACAAGACGCAAGACACAAGGCAGCGAGCAGCAGACATTGCCTCGGTGCCATCGACAGGCAAGAGACCACCCATATCCACTGTCTTCGCCTCCGTCTCCTGCCGCTCGTTAGCAACGCCTTATGCCACAATTTGCTGACGTTGCTCTGCCTTTGCTCGTCCACACTCGGGCATTATTTTTATGCCATCAACTCGACGTGAGTTTGACCAGCTGCAAGGCGCACAAAGAGACAAGGGAAAGAGTGAGGGCGAGAGGGAAAGAGGCGAGTGGGAGTGGCCTTTGGCAATTGCAAATGCAATCATAAAACGTATCATTATATGAAACTCGCTTTAAGCTGCCTGCCTGAAAGTATGCAACAACATTTTGCAGGCAGCGCGAAACAATGCTAAACGTCTGGGCGTGGCCAGCACAAACACACACACAGAGTCACAGAGACACACACACGCACACACTTGGACACTTTTTACAATCCACACCAGTTCAATTAAAGTTCAGTTAACTTTGCCACAGCCAACTGACACTTGAAGAGCTGTGGAAGGTGCAAGAAGCGAAGCCGCAGCGTGTTGCTAAAGAAAAGTAAATTGAAAATCGAAAGTTGTTAAATTTAACGACTGCCCTCCCTATTCTTCTATTCCCATTCCCTCTAGCTATCTGGTTTGCCTCTTATACTTCTCTTTTATTCGTTTCTTTCGAAATCGATTTGAAATTTAGCTCAACACGCGCGTTGCTTCAAATGTCGGAAAATTGCCAAGCGGAAATCGCCCGCGGCGCAGAGCACATCGTCGTACTCGTCGTCGTCATCATCATCATCTCTGGCATTTTGAAACATTGACAGCATTTTAGCATATTTACTTTTATTTTATGCAGCTTCCCCCGCCACCCCCCTCTGTTCTTGCTTCTGCGATTTTGCATTGTAATTGATTTTGAGCATTCATTAGCTTCTCCCTCAACTGACCTCGTCGCGCTGGTGCTGCTGCTTTTGTTGCGCATTTCCATTTCCATTTTTCACAGCATGCCGCATGTTAAATGTTGCAGAATATCTACCCCACACTTCTTTAAATATGTTGCGCTTTTTTTTAGCTTTACCTTTTTTTGTGTTCAACTCTCGGAATTGTTTGAATTTTTACTTTCGCATGTGCGACTTGATTTCCGTTGCAAATGGCTGTCAAGGGGAGTCGGCAAGAGGCTGGCAAGGTACGGCGGGGAGGGGGTTAAAACTGTGGCATTATAAGTGATATTGAAAGCGTTGCGTTTATGGGCCATTCAATACAATGGCAACGCAGCGCGCGCACACGGAAAGGGCCAATGCCGATGCCTTTTATTGTTAAATGGTGCGTATGATTTATATTTCATTTTATTTTTCGTATTTTTCGTATTCGTGTTCGCCTTAATGTGACTTCTATATGCGCGCAGCCTTAACTAAAAATGCAAATACTGCGCACAATTAAAGTCGGCATTGAGTGGACAGAAATCTGTGCAAAGGACCCGAAGGAATGTGGAACTGCATAAATTATGCTTGAGCTGTACTCAAAAATGACAAGGACACACAACAGATAATGCACATGAAATATGTCAGAAATGTATGGATGAAATAGAGAGGGAGCGAGACTCAAAAGGACGAGAAGGACAAGGAAATGGCAGGAAAGACAGGCCAAAAATGGGAGAAATATGCGGACATGCGGGCAAAATGTTTGCATGTTTTGGCCAAATAAACTGAATGAATTTAAACAAAGAAGCAGCAACGACTCACACTGACTACCTCCCCCTTCCCCTTGACAAGTAATAAACCCGAAAGGAATGCGTAGGAAAAAACCCAAAGAAAATACAAGCGAAATCAAGACACAAAACTGCAAAATGCCTCAAGAGCATCAAGAACAACAAATATCAGCAACAAAAAAAGGGAACAAATTGTTTTTGCTTTTGGCATTGGCATGCCAAAGGCAGCAACATCAACCGGCAATAAGAATAGAAGTAGAAACGGTGAAAAGAAAACTGAGAAAGAGGGAGGGAACAGAGAGTGAGAGAAGGCACAACTGTCGCTGCTGCAGGAATAATAATAAAATCTACAAATAGATTTTAAGCAATTTCACTTGTGAGCGAACGCAATAAAAATCAAGAATATTTGCTATGAAGGAAGACACAAGCGTACAACGATAACACACACACATACGTACACACACATGTTGCTGATACGGGCCACATCCATGGCGATGGCGTCTGCTGATAAAGCGCGGCACGAAGGATAACACTAAGCAAAGGCAAAGGCAAATGGGAAAGGCAAAAGGCAAAAGGCAAAGGAAAACGATTAAGCTCTGCAGTTATTTGGACCCACTCGTAAACGTGTGTATATCTCTGTGTGTATGTGTGTGTGTGTATAGTATGTATGTGCATGCAAAAAGGTTGCAGAATATCTCAATAGAGAGTCACGATTATTTACACGCCACGCGGGGACCTGCTGCCTGCTGCCGCCTGTCACTAGTTTGGTTATGTGTGGCAAATGGGAAATTGAATTTCACGCTGAGCGAAAACAAACCCAATCGCCAGCAAGGACACACGGCACTCTGGCGGTACAGGCCGGCACACACGGCACACCATGGCAAAAATAATAAAATCATGCTTAAAACGTACAACTGAAAAGAGAAAATTCACGCCGTCGTCGTTGTCGCAAGTTTAGTGGAGCATCCGCGTCTTAGTGTCGCACGTGCGAGCTCAAAGTCGAAACGAAAATCGAAAGCAATAAAAAAAGTGAAATAGCGCACAAGGTACACAAGGAAAATAGAGAGAGATAGAGAGAGAAAGAGAGGGAGACAAAGCAACACAACGGCGCACAGCACAAGGTATACGTAATGCGACAGCAATCGTTGCATACTTATTGGGGCATGCAATCGCCTCGCAGCGCCGTCCTGCTCCGCTCAGCGACAAAGCACAACCAATTTCGCTGTGGAAAATATGAAAAGCATCGCCAAAGTACGAGAATTTTGCCATTTTTCTATTTGCGTTTTTTTTGTGGCCAATTTCTATTCTTGCAAAACTCAACAATGATGAAATGCCGCTGGAAGACAAGTTGGGATGGGCACGGGCAAACTGGTAAACAGCTTGGCTTCCAAATATATTCTTGAAAGTGCCCTGCAATGCTTGCAAAGTTGCATATTGTAGCTATAAGTTATTGTCAGTTGGCTGAAAGTAGCTTGCTTATAAACTGCTTGTGAACTCGATTTGCGATGGAAACGAGCTGCATCATAGCAGAGCAATACAATCTGCACTTGAGCCAGTTAAGGTGGGGCAATGTGGCTATAAAGATAAGGCAAAGTAATAGTAAAAGTATTTTAAATTTGGTATAATTACTTACAGAGCATTGTAGGCTAAGAGAACACCTCAGTTAACTAGGAATAGTGACCAATGAGCAATGCAGAGTTGGTTCCCGAGACACCGGAGCACTTACTCACAATACGTCCGACATTGACTCTTAAAAGTAGTGTGTCGTTAGGCAAACGCCTTCTCAACAAAAATGAGATAAGGTCGACCAGTCCAGCCAAAATTCTGGATTAGCTTTGAGTATCTGGGCTGGATAAGAATCTCTAAGCTCAGCAGGTGCTACAGTAGATCTACAAGGTCGCAGTACATCTCCCCCAATCAGATAAAGTAGTTTTAGCTTGGTAGTTTCGCTTGTTTGTATTATTATAACCAATATTGAAGAATTTTCATTTGGTTATTATATTTGCATATTCAATTTAATTTTATAACTTTTGAATCATTTATACTGCTTGGTCTGAAAAGTGTCGGGAAGGGAAATGAAAAATCACATAAAACAATTTATAGTTTCCGAATACAAAGCCTCTTTTGGCCTTCAAGTGCAACGTTCAGCGCGTTCCCTTTAACAATCAATTAACCAGCAACAAATAGTTGTTCCCTAAAGAGCGGATGTGGTGTAACATTGCTGTATTAAAAGCAAAGGTTGTTGAGGAGTTTTTGCCAATAAAAAGCAATGTTTTATAAGAAAGCGATATTCCTGTTGCCTGATTTTCCTCAGGAAACAAAAATATAATCGCTTAAACGATTAAATCTATCCAAAGAATGAACAAAATATTATGAAATTTTGGTAATAAAAAAGAAATATCGAAATAAGGCATGGTTTGTTTTAATTGGTTTAATTAATATCACATGTTGAAGATTCCCAGTACTTTTCAGACCTTATATTTATACTTATAGAGTTTGTTTGTCATTTCTCTTCAAATATGTGGCTGCTTTAGCTTAGTGAACAATTGCCCTTAATTATTGGGTGCAGGCTGCTCAGCTGGGTAAATGACGAATACCTTTTGGCCCTCCCTCCTAGTAAGTAATCCCCCACACCCCCCTGCGCCCTCGATGACTGACAGCATTTGCATTTTTAATTTGCCTTTTAGTCGGTTTTGCATAATGCCGCCGACGTGTGTCAGTTGCTGTTGTTGCTGCGGCTAAGGCAGAGGCACAGGCAGAGGCTGACACTGTCAGCTGGCAGAGTTTTGCCCGTTGCCTTTTTGCCAGTTGGAAAGGGTCGACAGAAGTTTGTGCGGCGAAATTGGCTTGTCAGTTAGCATTTGTCGCTGTCTCAAGCCAACTTTGGCCGCAGGAGAGGCGCCGTTGCTTGCGCTGCTGCGGCGCCGTGTGGCAAGTTCGTGTCGTCCAAGTTGCGACTGAATTAATATACAATTGCATAGCCGAAGGCGCATTTAAATAAACAAACTAAACACGTCACACAGCGAATGAAGAATGCGAAACGAAACGAAACGAGTAAGACAGTTAGCTGGCAGGAAGGGGGGAAGCGGGGGAGGAGAAGGGAATTTTAGGGAAGAAGAGGGAGGACAACTCGGCAAACTTTTGTCGCATTCATAAATATTCATAAATAAGCACTAAGTAAAACATATTTTCTGTTTGATTGCCGTGCCACACCAAGTTTACCCTGCGGCCCTTTCCCCTCTGCCCCGCCCCCCTGCCTACCACTCTGCCTCAGCAAACAAAATGGCAGTCAATTTTTGTCAAACTGTCGCGCTGATAAAACTCATTAAAGCGAAACTTTGAGACCCCGATACGAGCGTATACAATCCAAAAATACAACAACAACAGCAGCAGAGAAAGAAAAAAGTAAAGCAGAAGAAGCTGAAGAAGAAGAAGCAGAAAGAGAAACACAAAATGCCCACCAAATGCTTTGCGCTTCATTACTAGTCACTTCCGTTTTCCGCCTTTGTTGCTGGTGTTGGTAATGAGAAGGCCATGAAAATCCGCCACGCTGATCTCTATCGAAAGTTTTTTGGCTTTGATGATGGACCCCGCGACACGCCTCAGCGAACGACCGCCTACAGATTGCTGCCACTCCCTCTCCTTCTGCTCCTTGTCAGGCTCATCTTGCCATGTGGGCGGCAAAGCCTGCGCAGCTGTGCGCTGGCAACAACTAAATTAAAATTTACAGCACTTAAAATGAGAACGTGCCTGTTTTATTAAATAAATTTTATGTGCCCGGGACAGAGAAAGGCAGAGAGAGAGGGAGGCAGACAGAAGAAAGTGAGCTGAGGGAAATGAAAAATCTTATTGTAATAACGAATTTATTCGCTTGCGCAGTTGCTGTTCGCCAATAGTTGTTGTTGTTTTGAAATAAATTAGACATTTAATGATGACCGCAGGCTGCGCTTGTTGATTGCTTTGCCTTTCGCATTTTTACTGAGATTTATTTAATTTAATTGAAGTTTCATTGTACGCATCGTTGCGGAACTAAGTTTTAAAGTGAATAAGAGACAGAATGAGTTGGGCAACAGAGTGTCTTGTGGGCCTTTAAGCTCACTGGCCACATAGTAAAGTAGCCGTCTTCCTATGAGAACATGTTGAAGTATATAGAGAAATAGCGACTGATACAGGATTATATGAAGTAAGGACATATTTAAGTTATATTTCTGTGCTATTTTGATAGTTAAAATAACTGCAAATATTTAGACATAGATAAGATAAAAACAGTAAACGGAAATGTCAATAATGAATGCATATCAATTGAGCATGTAGGAGCACAAAGTAGTTTTCAACATGTTGTGATTCTTGGTTGTCTCGATAGTCTAAAGAAAGCTATAAAAGTCTTGCACAGCCGAGTTCAAGAGAAACAATTTGATTGTTAACTTCTTAAGATCTCAAGAGGCATTTAGCTTAAATAACTGGCGCAACTTTTACTTCATAAAATGCAGCAACTTGTCTGTCTTCCCCTCTTTCCGTTAGTCTCTCTCTTTTCCCTGCTTACATTTTTTAACTAGACATTTTCGTAATTGAATTAGAAACACACACAGAGAAAGAGAGTGAGAGAGAGAAAGAGGGAAAACAAAGAAAACTTTTGGCTCTGGCGATTACTTTCACTCGAGTGCTTTGCCAAGCATTTGACACTTTTGCCTGCAGCAAGAATGTGCAAGACTATGCAAGGCTATGCATGCATATGCAAGCAAAGCGACCATTCGCAGGGGACTTTGACGCCGGCCGTTTGTCGTCTAATGAAAATTAGAAGAAAACTGCGTCCCTAATGCACTAACGGCCAGACACGACGAGACAACAAGAAAATAGAGAAAGACAGACAGAGAGAGAGAGAGAAAGAGAGAGAGAGAGAGAGTGAGAGAGAGAGAGGGACAGCTCGCAAACATTTGAATATGAATTTCAATTTATGCTCGACGTCCGTTTTGGCCGCACATGTCTAAGAGCTGCACCCCAAGGACAAGACAAGACGCCACACGGTGTTTAGGGGTCGCCTGTCTGGCAGAATGACCTCCTCTCACCCCCCTTCCTTCACCCCCTGCATTTCTCCCTTGTCTGCGCAGTCAACAACCTTAGCCAAGTTTAAGGTAATAAGGAAAGAATCTTGTATGGAAATGTTTGCCAAGACACCTGCCTCGCCTATTCAGAGCCGTGTCTCGAGGCCATGCTGCACACACGCGTGGCAAGTGGCACGTTGCAGCAAGAGATAAGCCCAGTGCAAAGTTCATGCAACAACAAGAGGCACCTTTAAGCACATCTTTAATTATTTCTTCAGCTCTGCGGGGCCTGCTTCAAATCATATTAAAACTTTCTTTTCTTTCAACGACAGTGTGGAAGGGAGAAGTCGAAAAAAATTAAGAAACTTTTGCTGTGCCGCAGCAAAATGAACTGTACAATGCTGTGCCTGTCTGCGGCTGGTCTTTGTCCCTTCTCTCCCCTCCCCTCCTCTCTCTCTCTCACTCTCTGTATCGCATTAACGGCCGGCAGGACACCCTCTAATTATTATGCTATATGCGTGCGGGCAGGCAAAACAAACGTACTCTCGGAATGGCAACCAGTCGAGTCCGAGACCCAAAAGAAAAGAAAATATAATAATAATAACAAGACGAAAGAGAATGAGAGATTGAGAAGAGGAAACACAGAAAGACGCAGAGCACTGTGCACACTAAGGAGTGGGCGGAAAGTTTGTTGCATTGTTCTGGGGTCCAGCTTTAGTCAGGCAGCTGTCTTTGTCCCTCTCTCTCCCCCCCTTCTCTGTCTGACTGCAGTATTCCCTGGCTGTCTACGCATTTTCGATTTCAATGCGAATAAGCCAAAGCCCCAGAGAGAGAGAGAGTTAGAGAGAGCGCCATAAATTGGCAATGGCAGCCACAAACTAAAAACGTAGCCAGCAAAAAAAAAACTTTTCCTTTCTGGCCCGAGACGCAGCACTTAAGCACACCACAGCAGCAGCAGCAACAACAACAACAATAACTAGAGAATTGGCAACGGCAACTTCAAATGCAATTAAGTTTCCAGCAGAGAGAAATCTCTGCCAGGAGTCGGAGAGAGATGACTTCGAGGGCCCACAACAATTTCACGCGTTGGTCAGCTCAATAAAAATGGCAAAAGGACTTGAGTTAATGCCACGTACTGTGCTCTCTCTCTCTCACTCTCTTACACACTACATCTCTGTCGCTCACTCGTCCCCCTCTCTGTCTGCACTGCACAATGTGCGGCATTAAAAATGGCATTAAAAAATAACAAAATAAAGCACGAAAAAAGTGCAATAATAAAAGAGAAGAAGAAGGAGCAGTAGAGGAGACTGAAAGAGAAATTATTATTTCACATTTAGCACGTAACGCACATAAATCCTTTTAAATAAACGTTTGGCACGTTTTTTGTAATACTTCTCTCTCGCCAGGCTCGTCCGGTTGCACGGTCTGCTACCTGGTTGCACCAGCAGCAGACCCTGCTTAAGTCTTATCCCATTCTGGCAGTCGTCCTGTTGCGGCTTTTCTTCCCTTCCTTCCTTTTTCTTTTAATTTCTTTTGGGTTTTCTTAAAAAATTACTTCTGCTGCAAGGACAGCGAGCTGCAGCAGCTTATCCTGTCGACCCAGCTCAGCAGCATGCAAATGGGCGACAAACGATGCTGCAAGGTGGTAAGCAGGCAGGGGCAACAGGGAGGGGGCTGCTGTGCAGATTAATCACGCTGCACTATGCTGCGGCGTGGCAGTGCAAAGTTATGCGGCACGCGCACTTCACGTGATGCATGAAAAAGAGAATGTCGCGCCACTAATTGCAGCATTGTCGCAACTCTGCAACTTGTAGCAAGATAAATGCAAATGATATCGATGCAGATGGCAACTCTAGACTCTTAAGGCGCAAATCTTCGCCATCTTCACCCTTTTCACCCTGTCTCTCTGTCTCCCAACACTTTGCTGTCTCGCTCGCTCTCTCTCTCTCTCTCTCGCTGTGTGATTTATTTGCCCGATTTAATTTTGGTTTTGGCCAAAAATCACTTGGCCTTCTCCCTGTCTGATGTCTGAAGGTGCCACAACGTGGCACGCGATAAGACCAGCCCCAAACTTCATGGGGACAGACCGCAGTGAAAATAAAGGCAAAGCCAAGCAAAAGGCGAAAGCAATGCACAAGGAAATGCAAAAAATGACACGAAATCGTTAAGAGCCTTTGCACTCATCTCCCCTCTACCTCCCTAACGCCCTCCCCCCACGCCCTTGGCAACTTGCAACTTCTTCTAACAAGCGCGTCGTGCCCAGGCAACGGAAACGGCTTGGGCCACCGTTGCTGCCACTGCTGCTACTGCTTCTACCGTTGCAAGTGGCAAGGCAACTCGAATGCGACGCGGCAAGTGTCGCTGCGATAAGCAGCAGCTACACCACCCCCTCTTCCACTCTTTCCCTTCTCCCCTTGCTGCGCCAGCCCACGCAAATGATATGCAAATGTGTGAAAAGCCAAAGGACAACTATATGGCGAGGGAGGGCCAAGGCGAGGCGTGGCAAGTGCAGGGGGGCAGGGTTGCTCTGCCTCGTCGAAGTAAGCGATACGCGACAAGTTTGCGCAACCCTTTTTTCCACTGCCAGGTACGAGTGTGTAAACAAACCTTTCTGGAGGGGAGAGTGATGTAGGGGCGGCGGCAGTTGCATGATTTATGCTTGCGAGGGTCGCTTTAAGTTTAAATTCTCAAGCAGCAAAATCAATATAGCCCAAAGTTCATCGATAAAGACTGAAGACGTTGCAAGGAGAGGGCGAGGAACAGGGACAGAGATGCTATCTGCCGTCACAGATGACAGCGATATGGCAGGGATCAGCTTTAGCTTGCTCTCCTCTCTCTCCCAACCTTCCTCCATCTCTCTCCCACTCTCTCTCTCTTTCTCCTTCTGGGTATGTGGCGCAGCGCATAAATTTCAATTTTCAATAAAAATGCTTGTAAAAAATGCGGGTAATTTGGGTTTTTTCTCAACATACGTGTACTACACACAAAGCATGTGTGTGCGGGCGTGTGTGTGTGTGTCTGTGTGGGAGTGTGCATGTGTGTGTGGTAGACTGGCAAAACGCAATGCGATGCTTTTTATGCGGTCGCTTTTAAATGGTCTACTTGAAGTGGAGCTCGCAAAAAAATTGTCATATGAAAAATGCATAATAAATGCGCTGGATTGCCCAAAGAGAGAGGGAAGAGAGAGAGAGAGAGAGTGAGTGAGCAGGATATAGGTTAACTCCCTGTACTCCTGTACCTCCTCTGGCGTTTTCACATGCCTTGAAGCATGTTGCAGCTGAGTTTACTACTGTTTTTGGCTGGTTTATATAGCACGTTTTTATTAACATCGACATTGGCTGATTGATTTTCTACTGCTCTATTGCTGGGGCGTTATTCGCAACGGGGCGGGTCGTGGCGGTCTGCAGCACAGTTTGATGATGATAGTGATGAAAATAGTGTGACAGAGCAGCGCAAATAAAACATCTAGTTCAAAAAATTCGCAATGAATCATAAAATGAATAAACGACTCGATGCTCTCTGTGTACGAAGGACACACAAACACACAAGCACACACACAGAAGTTCATATAATATCATATGTCGCGTAATAAAAGTATGAAACGCGTTGGTTCTGTCATCAGACTGTGTTGCAGAGTCTCTTCAAACATCTACTAAATGGGAAAGGAGTGTGGGGGATTCTAAAATGGGAGTTGAGATGAGGCAGTGAGTGGTTTCAATAGGAACATATTTTATATTAAAGCGCATATTAAGAATTCAATTACAGTTGCCAATTTTCTATGAAATCTTTTAACTTTTAAATAAAGTAGCTTTGTGTTTAGATGATAAAGGCAGACATATGTCAATAACAAGATATTGCAAATCTATATGTTATCTTTATTTCGGTATGTTTAGTATGTTCAGCGTGTTCCTAAGTAGAGAAAGATAAAGATATGATTATTATACTGGGCCCATGGCAGCAAAGATAAGTTCAACCGTTGAAATAAATTTCATAGGCAAAGCATATTATTGGCCTTAATCAGTATAGATGATTATGTAGGATTCCCAAACGGATTCCCGAAATTGAAACACGACTATACACAAGCACGAAAGCTACAGTCGAATGTGCCCGACTGTGATATATCCGCCACCCAGCAAAACCACCTATGTTAAGCCTATTTTGTATTGCATATTTTTCAGGGAGTAACTCTTTAAAAATATTTCTTAAATCACTTCTATGTTAATGATCCGATCGTAACCAAATTTTCTAATATCATTTGGCTTTTAATAGTTACTGTGTTTATAGAAAATGAACTGTCTTGCATTCAACTTACGCTTGAAATTCGTTTTTTAAAGATTAACAGTGCCGGAATAGGGCGTGGTCGAATTCAAAAACAAATATGATCTGCGTGCAAATAAAAACACACATTGACATCAAAATTTGTAGCCAAACGGACAAACGGACAGACAGACAGGCAGACAGACGGGCAGACGGACATAACTACCTTGACGTCTGTTGATGCTGATTAAAAATATAGAGTTTGTGGGGTCTACCACGCCATTCTTCTGCTGGCTACATATATATTTGGTTTTCAGCTAGAAAAAATACCCTTCTATCCTCATGTGCAGCGGGTATAACAATCGAAACCTAACCAGTGCACTCAATTAACTGTTGTTTCCACATTTAATTAATTTCATGTTAGATTTTGTCTGTTAGTTTTGGTAATATTTGAACTGGTAAACTAGACTAGAAGAGAGAGAAAGTAGCGATAATCACGCTGCTTAGGGACATCACAGGGAAGCAGGGAGATACCTAGGATAGAATTTGTTTGGTTTAAGCGCTGCCAACGAGCTTTTAAATATTTAATGTATTTCTAATTGTGCGACAATGCATACACACACAAATTAACAGTTGCATATTTATTGTGGCTACTCTCGAAGGGGGACCTTTCCTCCATCTCTCTCTCTCTCTATTCGTCTCTCCCTCGATGATTTATTGTTGTAATATGAAAATTGCATGTGTAAAGTTGTTGGATAATTTAAACAGCGCTAAGTGCACAGCTGACTAACCATAACATGGCTTAAAACATTGAATTTAAAACTAATTAAAATTGTGGTGCGGCACTTACACTAACACACACACTCAATGTGGTTCATGCTGTTATTGCAGTTGTTGTGGAAATTGTGTGTAATCAGCTTACCTGCAATTAGAGAGAAACGAAATACGAAAATTAAATGATTATGTTAGTTCAAGTAGTATTAAAGACTAGCGTAGAGTATCGTGGAGTAGCAACCAACGAGTACATTGTCTGTGTAGAGAGTCCATCAAGTTGTGGCCTGTTGGGCCACTTGGGTCGTCATTGTTGTCCCCTGAGGTGTAACAGGGGGCAACAGAGTCACAGAGCTGTCAACGCTTCTGCTTAACGCTGCCGCAGGTAATTTGTTGCGGAGATTGAACGACTCTTTGGACTGTGTCCAGCTGGCATACACACACACACACACATACACAAACAGAAAGAAAGAATGGGCAACAGCCAACAAACAACAATCTCATGGCACGTCAACAGAGTCCCAAAGGCAACACAGAAGCGCCGAAGCAGCCAAGCCAAAAATGGCAGACAACGATGAGCAATTGCTCCTCTGCTTCATCTTCTTCTTCCTCTCCTTCGTATTATTGTTGTTGTTGAATGCTACAGCTGCATCTTTGAATTGAACCCTTTTTTCCGTTCGATTCATTTTCGTTGCGTCTATAAAAACTGAAGGCAGGAAAATTGAAATGACATCAAATGAAAATTCCAGTACGTGCGCACAATATACTAGGACCCTGTGTACATTCATTGGGGGATTCATCTGCGTAGCGTATCCCCACACACACACACATATACACACACATATGTGACTGCATGTGTGTGTGTGTAAGGAAAAAGTACCCCAGCAGCAATAAGTAATCGAGCAGCAAAAAGGGCTAAACTAAAACAGAACATGGCAGCACGACGCCAGCCTCTGTCTCTGTCTCTCTCTCTGTCCCTGTCCTCCACTGTCTCATCATTCCTTTCTCCCACACAGTCTATGGGTTTGCCTATCCCTACTCGTTTTCCTCTACACTGCCAATGTCTTCAGGCAGTTCAACTTGACTCTCTATCTCGTTCTGCTTACTCATCTTGCTGCCAGTTCACAAATAATCAAGTTAGCAACAGCAGATGGAGGAGGGTGTAGGAAGGAGGAGGCAAAGTCAGCGCTGTCACAAGTTGTCAAAGCCGCACCTCATTGTGAATCCGTTTAGCGCCCGCACGGCAATTACAATGACAATGAGTAATTATTTGTTCAAAGAACTCAAACCAAAAATTTCGAACTCGAAAAACCTCCCCAAGACCAAGGAAAATGCCGTCTGCTGCAGCAGCTGCTGCCGCAAATTGTTGGCAAATTAATTTTTGCTCAAAATTATAATGAATGCATAAAGGCTAAAGAGCAGAAGCAGGCAGAGTCCATTCCCTGTCCCAGCGCACATTCCTTGTCTCGTTCCCTGATCTCAGATCGTGCATTCCTCAATCCTCGATTCCACCCCTTGCTCGTCGTAATCTCTCTCTCTCTCTCTCTCTCTCTCTCTCTCTATGAGTTGCTTTTGTTATGCAGATTTGCATTTTATGGCATTTTTCTAGGTGTCAACTGGCATCGACTTTGTCTCGCCTTGCCGCGCCTCTATGGAGAGTGCATTAATTACTTTGGCAGCGGGTGACAAATGCGGTAAATGAAAAATGGTGGCCGGCTGGCGCTAATTCCGATTCCGCTTCCGTTTAATGGCCAACAATTTTCACATATGCCCAAATTAATGTGACGATTGTGTGAGGCCAAGCTCGCTTCGCTTCGATAATTATAATGCCTCGGTCACTGCGATGCCAATTGCAAATGCAATGGCAATGCGAGTGCGTATGCGAGTGCTTCGATGTTGCATTAGAGCACGTACTCGTACAGATGAATCAACCTTCCCTCCCTGCTCCCCTTTGTCATTGTGCACCACCACCTTGCCACTAATCCCGTTGACAATTCGGACATTAAGTGGGCGACAACGACAACGACAGCAACTCAACTGAATGTGCTGACATTATATCAATTACTCAACACCAACAACCACCGATGTCCTCCGATTGCATGCTGATATACCCTACATATATCGCCTAAATCCCCCCTTCCCACCCATCCTGACAGCCACGGTAATTGTAGCTGAAATCGAGCATTGCAATTGATGTAATAATTTGGCGAGTTTTTGGGCCATTGTTGATGGCGGCAGCACAACAGATGTGTGTCGGGGGTGCTACGTGACACGCCCACTCAACCACCCACTGGACAGTCGCTGTCGCCGTTCTAATTTGTAGTGAGTGATTTTATTAGTGCCAAACTCTCTCTCCCAAAGGGTATTGAATAGATTAGTAACGAAAAGTTCCAAGTTCTTATAGAATCTAAGGCCGTCTAACAAATATTTGAAGACTGTCTTATAACGAGGAAGAAAGTTTTATACCCTTGCAGCTTCTCATCTCAACCGATTGTTCCAATACTGGTTACATATAATGATGCAGAATTGAATGGAATGAATGTGTAGATTCAATATTTTGTCTCACTTTGATTGGCACTGATAAGTTAAGTAATTTCGATAATCAAAAGTGGTCTTCATGCAAAAACCTTCATTTCGGACGATTGTTCCTATGGCAGCTATATGTTATAGTGATCCGATTTTGAAGACAATTTATATGCATATTACATATACAAAAATTAGGATATAGTAAATTTTCAAATATAAATAAATATCTTGAAAAATAACCAAAATTGCCCGTTAGTTTATATGGCAGCTATGCGATATATCGGTCCGAACTGGCTTGTTCCGACTTATTTACAGCGTGCAGTAATAAGAAGCATGTGGGCCAAGTTTCATCAACTGAGAGCCAAGTTTGCATTACAACAGTTAGACGGACTGACGGGCAGACATGGCTAGATCGACTCCCCTGGCGATGCTGATTCAGAATTTATATACTTGATGGGGTCGGAGATGCCTCCTAAGGTACGTTGCAAGCCCTGGCCAAAACTAATAAACCCTCTGCAAGGGTAGAATAACTCGAAATTGGCCATTCGTGTTTGTGGATTGCATGTGAATTAAATTGTTTTACAATAATCGTTATAAGTTAGAGGATTTTTTCACGATTTACTTTTCGAAGAATCCAGACCATGGCGCAGTATTCTGTATGAAATTAAAGAACACTTTAAAAAACCCAATGTTATATGATCCAGTTCCATAAAGATTTCTTATGGAGTTTTAGTTTCCAGTTACAGTAAACAGTAATTACAGAACTTTGTTTTTTTTTTTGTAGTTTTATTTAGTTTTTTATTTTTTTTTATTTTATTTTTATAGTCATATTTTTTTTTTTTCTATTTATTGCCAGCGCCGTCTTAATATTTATCGAGTTAGTTACAAGAATTTCAAAGTGTATTGAAACTCCGCTACAATTTGTTTGTTTTTTTCGAAGACTAAGCGCGTTTTTTACTTTTTTTACTTTTATATCAAATGTAAGAATATACATACATAGTTGAAAAACGAGTGTGTATGGAGGGTGCATGTGTGTCTCTGGGCGTGACTCTTTCTGTTTGTTTGCCTCTATGTGGGTGTAGGTATTGAGTTCATGTATGAGTACATTAATGTCACAGTGTAAGTGTTCTCTGCTGCTACTATTGCTGTGCTCATTTCCCAAAATTGTTTTTGTTCATTTTCTTTGGAATTTTTTTTTTTGCAGTGTTTGTCAAAGTTATTGTTTTGTTTTGAAGTTTTTTGTTATTATTTTTTTTTGGTTTTGATTTTTTTGTTGTTTTTTTTTTGTGCGATACTCGATTGAGAAGTGATTTTTTTGCGACCATATTGTCGGCTAAGACAGCTGCAGTGAATGAAATTCACTATGATGATGTAGTAATCGAGAATTATTACTGGAAACGTTGTGTGTAAAAGTGTAAAACGTAAAATTTAATGTGTTCTGTCATTCCTTGCAAGTTCCTGACCGAATATGATCATTTTTTTTAAATATTTTCGACTCTTCGAGTGGTTGATATGGGTTTCGTTGGGAGGGGTGGTTGGGGAGTACTTTATGATCGGGCTTAAAACTTTAGACAGCTTTTTGTCTGGATAATACAGATACGCGGTACGCCAACTCTATCGTTTTCTCTCACTCTATAAATATTCACGTTCAGGCTGCCTTGCTCCTGCTCTGATTCTTTTACTGTTGCTCCTTCTTCTGCTTCTGTTGATATTTTTCTTCCTTTTACTTCTAATCTTCGTTATCGCTCATGTCTCTTTCTCTCGCTGTGTCCCTTTCTTATTCTCCCTTTTTGTCATTCTATATGGTGGCTCGGGAGTTTTGATTTTCAGCCTCGGTTTGCGTGTCCACATCGCGCTCGATCCTTGACTGATTCTGCTGCTGATGCTGCTGTTGCTTCACTTTGCTGTTGATGTCACTCCAAATGGTCGTCGTGGTGTTGATGGTAGTAGAGGTGGTGGTGGTGGTGATGGTGGTGTTGTTGGTGGTAGTGGTAGTGTTGGTGGTGGTAACATTATCTACCATTGACCTCGGGGATGCTTGAGCACTCACCGACTTGGACGAGTTACCACTCGTTGCTTTCTGTCCCGATTCATTATCTGAATTCTCCGGCATCTGCAGCAATTGAATTTTTGGGCCATCGTAACCCTCGAATATGGAATTAAGCGAGCGCGTCGACTCCAGCCGACGATACGAGGCCAAAAATATCGATCGTATGCGTTCAAATGTTTCGGGATCATAAACAGAGCGTGCCGTATTTGTTAGATCGAATGGCTCCTCGATGCACAGCTCGTTCCATTGATGTATATCATTTTTGGCTGCCTTCGATGAGCGACACGTTTCGATTGGCAGCACACCGCCAACCCGCACCGATATCGCCAATTTGCTATATTCAAAAACACTATAATAGTGCAGGAAATGCAATATCAACTCGCCAAGTGTTTGTAGATTCTCCGATGGATATGGTGGCATTATCTCATTCATATCGACATAACCAAAATCAGTTGGTTGCAATATACTAAATTTCTCGGGATACATTTTATGCAGACACGGCAATACTGGCGGATTGACGCCAGACTGCAGAAAATGTATTACCATCAGCATCAGCGAGTAGCTTGATATGGTCATGTTCTTGGCATTATTGATGTTATGATATTGTGCCCATTGCTTTATGGTTAACGCCATCGGTCGAAGTCGCCATTCCAGCTGGGAATAACAGTACAGCAAATGTGTGTTCCGTATGCCAACAGAATTATTGAAATTAATATCGACCTCAACCTTGTGGCGACGATCCGTGAATCTTAAGATCGGCACGCGTGCCTCAATCAAATTGAATTCCTGAAATTGTTCGGTTGCATTGAGCATTTCGCGCATTAGCTGCAAATGATAAACGGCCTCCATGCGTGGATCAATGTTCGGATTTGTGCAGGCCAGCATACAGATATCCATGTCGGAGCACTTGGACCCAAACAATGAAATAGAAGAGCCCACCAGATACAGGCCATAGCGTGGATAGACATTCTGTGGGTGGGGAGGGCAGTGTGGATAGTCCGGATGAGCTGATATCCCTTCATGCAATGATGCAATGCACCACATGCAGGTCTCTATTGTATACTTACCATGGTCACCTCGTAGATGAAGCGCCAGAGACGCATCTTTGTCTTGTAGATTTGACGCGTTTGCTGGGCAAGCTGGAACTTCTTCCAAATTGACATTGTGAGGGGATCCCATTTGCGACGATTGGCAACAAAATGCGGTGGATGTTTCATCTCCACCAGCTTGGTGCGCGTCAAGAAACGATCTGCTGGCGTGTAGCCAAAGAACTCATGCCAATAGCGATTCTGCATGGTCAGCGGTTGATTGTTATCCAGTGCGGTTTCAACCTGTCATGACATGACAAATGTAATGCAATGCAATTCACAAGCAACTCAAACTTACCTTGTTGGAAGCCTTGCCACCACTGGATGCCACAGAGTCACCCGAACCACTGTCATCACCATCCACGCCCTCGGCATCGGTCTTCGCTGTCGCTGGCATGTCGCCACAACAGTGCGCGGTGCACTTTAAACCATTCTTGTTGCGGTGACTGCACTTGCGTTCCGCCTCTCGCAGATGATGCATATCGCCAAAGGGCACCAGATTGGGTCCCCTCAGATCGGGCATTTGGGCACTGGTCGCATGGGCCACCAAGCTGATTGTGATATTGCGCACCATGGACTCCAGTGAGGCTTCACTCTGATCGCTCTCTGTGCTGTCAGAGCTGAGTGAGCTGCAGCCCGCCAGGCTGCCGTAGGAAAGACCATCGAAGTCCGTGTCCTGACTGCCACCACCCGACTGAGCGTGTTGATGTTGCTGCTGCACCTGGTCCGTATACGAGAAGAACTCCACTAAGTTCGGCGCGGTGGCACACCTGTGCAGATCATATTCCAAATCCAAGTGTTGCTGATCATCATCCGAGCTGGGCATGCCGCTGCCCGCAGACGCATCTATGGCCAATGCGTTCTGATCGATCTGTGCGTCTGCAAACTGCACAGACGCAGAGGCATTGTTGTTGGTGGTGGCGGCGGCAGCAGTATCGGCTTGATAGCTACCACCACGTGGTTCCATATGTGCTCCAGTAGAGCGATAGCAACGGGAATTCTGTGTCTGCACCTCGGCATATTTGGGCAGGCGACGTGGCAAGGGGACAGGTGAATAATTTGGCATATTCTGCTGATGTTGCTGATGTTGCTGCTGCTGCTGGTGCTGGTGCTGTTGCTGATGCTGCTGATGATTATGTTGCTGCTGCTGGTGTTGTCGCTGATGCTGCGGCTGTTGGTGCTGTTGATGCTGCTGCACATAAATCTGTCGATTGCGATAATTGTGCTGTGGATGATTATGATACGGCGACATATTGTAATCCTCGGCCGTCGCTGTTGTTGCTGCCTGCTGTGCATCGAAGTGCGACTTCACCGAGGTTAACGAATCGGAGCCGGACGAGTTGGAACTTGGTACCGTCACCTGTTGACTCTTTGGGCGCTGATAGTTTCCGCTTCCCTGATAGCCACGTCGCGTTGCCATTGTCAGCTGTGGCTCAAGTGACTGCTGCTGGTGCTGTTGATGTTGCTGGTGCTGCTGGTGTTGTTGATGCTGCTGATGTTGCTGGTGTGGCTGGTGGTGCTGCTGCTGTTGATTGGTGCGCTGCATGCCGGTTCGTGGATCAAAGGGATGCCTGATTCGTGTGCCCGGTGCACCCATAGACATGTTGCCCGTGGTACTGTTGTAGAAGGTCTTCGATTCGCGAGGAAACGACATCGGCCCGTGCGGATGACGTTCAGCGTGTGCAAAACGTTCACGCGCCGGTGACGATGCCGCCGGGCGACTATAACGATCCATATCGTTGGGCAAGCCATTGTGATGATAAGCATCCTGCGGATGAGGCTGTTGCTGTTGCTGCTGCTGCTGCTGTTGTTGCTGCTGTTGTTGTTGCTGCTGCTGATGTTGCTGCTGCTGTTGCTGCTGTTGCTGCTGCTGCTGTTGTTGCTGCTGCTGCTGCTGCTGCTGCTCGACATTTCCATGCACCTCTCCCGTTTGCTGTTCAGACACCACCGACATGTTGGGCGAAACATGACGATAGCCAGAGAGCGGCAGAGCCGGATTATAGAACCTGGAGTACATCATACGTTGGGCGCCATACGGATGTTGATCGAAGCCCAACGGCATCATGGGAAAACTATAGGAGGAGGCATACGCCTGATTATATGGATAATTGCGATCGAATTGCCACACAGCATTCTCCGTGTGCCACAGACGACGCTGCGGGCTGGTGAACCCGGAGTAGATGAGATGTTGCTGCTGGTGTTGCTGCTGCTGCTGTTGATGACGATGCTGCTGTTGCTGCTGCTGCTGTTGCGCTGCCGGCATGTTAGCATTGCCACCGCCAACGCCCCCGCCAGCGCTACCAACTCCACCACCGCCGCTGGCACCTCCGGTCGCCGCTGCTGCTGCCGCCGCCGCTGCTGCTGCTGCTGCTGCTGCCGCCACTGCAGCAGCGCCACTGAAACGCGGTGAATTTGCATCGGTACGCGACAGATTGTTGAGCGACTGCGGCGGCATTGTGCGCAACATACGCGGCACTATCGATGTCGGTGTGGGTAAGTCGAGTGTTATCCCAGCCATGTGACTGCCGATTCTATAGAGAAAGCCCATGGAGTATTTGTAGCCGCCAGGCGGGCGTGGATATGTTTGTGTGATCTTATGCACTTTCTTCTTCTTCCTGGCACCGGGCAACGGAAACTCATTGGGATCAAGATAGTCGCTTTGACGGTCAATGCCCGTCTCCGAGCTCAGCTCTGAACTCAACGCCTGCTGCCGCAGTTGCTCCTGCTCCTGCTCCAGCTCCTCGTACTCATCCTCCTGCAGTTGCTGCCGTTGTGTTGCAATCTCAACGATGCTGGAGAAACTAACACTGCTGGCGACATCGATGTCGATTGATGTCTTCTTCGTCGTCGTCGTCGTTGTTGGATGCTCCATCAGCATTGCAGTATTATCAGCTGCTGCTGCTCCTGTTATTGTTGTTGCTCCTGTTATTGTTGTTGCTCCTGTTATTGTTGTTGCTCCTGTAATTGTTGTTGCTGTTGTTGTTGTAGATGCTGTTCCTGTTGCTGTTTGTATTGTTGCTGCTGGCATGGCAGTGACTGCGGTTGTTGCTGTCGTATTTGGCGTCGCTGTTGTTGCCGTGCTGCTTGCACCTGCCGCCGTTGCTAGCACAGTTGACATTGCTACCAATGCGGCCCAATTACAAATTAAAATGCATATAGTCCAATGTTAATGCGAAAGCAGAATTTCCACGAAAATTCCAGATGAATCCGCCACGTGTGCGTTAACCAAATTACTCGAGACTTGTGTGTTCTTTATGTTCCTTAAAATGAGCCAATATTTGACAGCAAACTTAATGCCTAGCCTGGAGCCGCCGGGCTCAATGTCACTTTTGAGTGCTTCGAATCACATAAAATTCTATTTGCTCTCTTCTCGAACCGAGTGGGCAAGTTTTAATAATCATTGTGGGCTGCTGGGGGCCCCCACATTATTTCCCATTTGCTTCTCGTCGTCCAATCACCTCGCCTATGCTTCTTCTTCTCCTTCCTCGTTGTCTTTTCCTTTTCGTACCTTCGTCTTTGTTCTACCGCTTCCTCTGCTTCTTTTTCAATTTACGAGTTATTTAGTTATAGTTGTAATTGTATTTTTTTGTTGACTTCCTAGTTGTGCTTGCACTTTACACAGTCGGTATAAAATAAATTTGACGATAGATGACACAAGCGACACGCTTGCCGACTTTGTATCAAGCTACTGACAGCACTTGCCGCAGCTGCAGTGTTGGTAAATGACGCGCAATAAAAGCCGATTGCTATCGATAATTGTTAAGATACCGTTACTGCACTTGAGAGAATCGAATCGAATTCGAGTCATCTTGAACGTACAGTAAAATGTGCTTAACTGCCTCACCACGTTTGACTCAAAAAAATGTGCACTTAACTTTACCCATTTCGAAAAATTGATTTGTAAACAAACTATGTACTTGCCTAAAAATGCACTTATATTGAATGCAACTAAATTAATATTTTTCAAACAAAATAGCTTTCCGTTGTACAAAAAAAGTATGATTGGGCAGTTATCTGTAATGTGCAGTTAAGTGTTGATGCAGTTAAGCACATTGTACTGTATTTTCTTAGTTGTGTTTAAGAAAATCTTATTGAAATTTGTGTTTTATAATTCCTTTGTATATTAGATTATTTAATATTGTTATTATTTTTATATATTAATATATTATTAATTCTATTTAATCATATAGTTTATCAATACGTTTAGTTAAGGGAAAGTTCTTAAATACAATAATATATAAATGCATATTTGACATGTTCATGTATAAGTTGTATTCTTCTTCTTTCCCCCTCCTCGGCCAACCTTATTTTGCGGAAAGCATAAAGTAAAGCATCTCTTGAACCAAATTCTTTGACGCGTCGACAACACAAAAGACACACAAAGACACCAAATGGCTGGTGAAGAGAGGCATAAAGAGGGAGAGAGAGGGAGAGGAGAAGAAAGAGCGTGGTCTGGAGAGGGTGTCGCATCTCTGTGCCGCATTGCCAGCTAAGCCTGACACAATTTGCGGCATACATAGAACAAAATGCGAACAAATCTACGTCAAGCACTCAACATAGTTCCATTTTCAGTTCCATTTTGCAGCTCTGGATGACATAAAAGAAGCGCCAGCACCACCTCCCACACCAACCACTCCTCTTCCACGTCCCTCCCTCCCTTTGGCCAGCTCAAGCCCACAAATTCCATTTGGAATTTGATTTGCTTATGTAAATTATGAAAATTGCCCGCAGAGAGTAACCACAGAGTAAGATTCGATTTGGCGGCTTAACCAAAAAATGCAGCCAACAAAGAAGTAGAAAGAGAGAGAGAGAGAAAGGGAGGAAGAGGGAGAGAGAATAAATAAAATTGTTCATTGCTTTTTGGCTGTAATTTGAAACAAATCAAATTTATTGCCCAGACGCACTGGCGCCAGTGCTGCCTCAGTTGCCATTGGCAATTTTCAGATACGGATGCGGCCAGATGCGGTGAGCATATGAAATGAGCAAGCAAAAGAGACAAAGACAGAGAGAGAGAGAGAGAGAGAGAGAGGGAGAGAGTGCTGTCTCGTCTATATACCGCACATATTCTAATTAGATTTATAACGCAACAAAAACGAGCGTGCTGCAGAAATTTAAAATTTTTGAATTATGCGAGTTGTGGGACAAGGAACTCAAAAAGGGGTGGCTCGTTGTGGTGGCCCGTTGCAGGATGCCAGGCGGGACAGACTGAATTGTAGATAAGCCCGCAATTTGAGAAGGACATGCGACAAAGGTAGCAATAGGAGGGCGGAGGAGGAGCAGGAGGAGGGCGGGAGGGGACGTAAAAAATCTCTGAGTCATCGTCATGGCGTATTAGTCGAAGCAGAGAAGGGCTGCAAGGGGCAGGGGGGAGGGGTGCTGCAATGCGTGACGCGTGTTTCAGATTTTCGATTTAGCACACATTTTTTATGCGCTCATCTCGCTCTCCCTCCTACTGTCGCTCCCCCCTTGTGACTCATTGGCAAACTACAAAAAATTAGCCAGAGACCGAAACGAGAAGTTTCATATTACATGCAAGCAATTTGCCAAATAAACTGTCAGCAACTGCAACCCAGAGGTAGCAGGGAAGGGAGAGAGAGGGAGGGTCAGCGGGGTGGGAAGGTAAGGAGGAGGAGAAGGGGCAAGATGATGCCGATTTGGCATTGGGCTGCGACCTTATCGATTGAGCACTGAATAATTCACAAACTCACAGCCAGTGAGAGGGAAATAGCAACAGCAAGAGACAGAGAGAGTGAGAGGGAGAGAGGTAGAGAGAGAGAAAGAGAGGTAGACATAGCCAGGTAGAGCGCTGCACAGCTTTGCCGGCAGTTGGCAAATTCAGCGGCATTTCCCCTGGGCACGCACAATAAATAAAGCAAAAGGGCAGCTCAGAGTCGCATTCGGGGTTGCTCATTCGGTCTGTCTGCCCTTCTGTCTGTCTGACCTTCTGTCCGATCTGGGGATGTTCCATAGAATGAACGTATATTTTTTGATCTTGGCCGAATGAATATAATGTGTGACAGGTAATTAGATTAAGTTAATTTTGCTTTTATTTGCAATCAGCTCGTCAGCTTCATGAGCTTCTTGGCTCGTTACGCATTTCTGGCTAGTAATTTCATTACACCCTACCCCCTCTGACTTCGTCACCCTGCTTCCCCCCGCCCCCTTACTCTAGCACTGCTTTCAACGCGTGTCCAGTGTTGCAGGCGACTGTCATAGTCTGACAGCCTGTCAGACCAAACTCAAATGTGCCGCAATGCAACACTGGCCAAAAAGTGTGCGGCAGCCTGCCTACCTCCCTCGCCCCCCTCTTCTCAACCACTCTCCTTGTTTGTGTGTGAAAAATCAAATAATTAATAATTCATGCCACACGATTGACAGTGCACCCAGTTCTGAACCCGGGCAACTCTTCGAACCAGCGCCGCCTTATAAATTTACAATTTCAGCTGCGAATGCGAGAGTTTTTTTTCAGGCTGTTGCTTTGTTTTCTTTCGCTCTCTCACACTCTCTTTGGTAATTTAATAAATTAATAAAACAGCAACGTGACAACACTGCTCCCTCTCTGTTACTCTCTGTGTGGCATCAAAGTGGCAAAGTGTTGCCATTTGCATTTTTAATGCACTCGCCGCTGCTGCGTTGCGTAAAAATAATTATCAACTGAATTGATGATGAGCCCAGCGAGGCAGGACATGAAAAACGGAATGCCTAAGAGATGACACGTGTATGTGTGCATGTGTGTGTGTGTGTGCGTTGTGTCAACACGACCACAGACACGCCCACACACCTTCACCTGCCACCGTCGCGCAATAAATATAAAAGAAAACTTCTTTTAATTGAATTTCTCAATTTGCGTGTCAACTTTGTCGACTCTCTTGCTCTTCATCTCTCTCCCTTGCACTCGGTCTCTCTCACTCTTATTATAAATGAAAATTGTTGGAAAATTTAGGCAAAGTGGCAAAATTTTCACTGCAATTTCACTTTCAATTCGTATTAATTGCATGAAGAGGAAAGAAACGAAGTAGAGGATGTAGAGAGGCAGGCATAGAGCCTGGTGCTTGAGAAAGAATGCTAGGGGGAGGGAGAGACAGAGAGAGCGAGGAGGAATAATGCATTTAGCTATGAATAAGAAAACCTGAGCCGACAATTTATAAGTGCGGCAAAAATTTAACTTTTCCTTTTCTTTTTCTTCTTTTTTCTTTCTTTTTTTTGGCACACTTTGGCACAATGGGCCGGCGCTTCCTGTAGGGTTCCGGCGTGGGCAACAGGATGATGGGAGGCGGAGAAGGAGGCGTGGCATAAATGCTGCAACTGGCTGCCGCACCTGGCCGTAGTTAACCCCAATTATGCGCACAAAGCCCAAGCTACAGACAGCACAGACAGACATACGACGACAACAACAACAACAACAGTAGCCATAACAACAGCAACACCAACAACAATAACAACAACCACAACGAGGAGAAGAGCCAGAACAACAACAACAACAACTAGTAGCAACTACTACGTGAGGTAGTTGAAATATTTAAGCAAGGAAAATGCCATGGGAAATTGCTATAGAGAAAGCGAGAAAGAAAGAAGAAGTAGCAGCAACAGAGGACCACGAAGAGGAGGAGGAGGCGAAGCAAAAAGTAAGTAAGATGAAAAGCTGCCGCAGGCATTAAAATAATAAGGATAAGGAAGCGCTTGTTAACCACGAAACCGCTCAAAAATGAATGAAAGCCAGTCACAGTTGGAGTCGGAGTTGCAGTCGTAGACAGACTCCGCATTGCTTGTAGTGCCGTAGTGAGTCAGTGTGCCGCTGACGGCGTTGCCGGACCGCCTGCTGCCGCGTGTTCATTATGCATTTCCTGTTTGCATAAGCCCGCCCAGCCGTCACCGCTGCCGCCGCCGCCGCCGCAGAACCCACCAGAGTCCAGTCCAGAGTCAGTCAGAGTCCCAGTTCTCCCTGGTAGTTGTAATTGTTCTACAGAAAGTGGAAAAAGAACCTTCTCCACTCCAAGTTTCATTGTGCAGAGCGTTAAATTTGGAAAGTTTGCCCCCGAGGCTATTGACAGAGCAAGTGAGGGGAATTGGGAAAGAGGGAACGGGAAAGAAAAGTAGCGGAAAAAAGTGAAATTGCCAAGACTAGCGTAAAACTGGCTAGAAATTTTAATTATGCAAGGCAAATAGCGAAACATCGAGTAACTTTGAGCGAGTAGCGAGTGGCATTTACCAACACTGGCAGCGCAATACCAACTGCGAATACAGCAAAGAAATTCCCATACATAATTATGACTTCAATCGTTTCAGTCTGGCAAATTTTCCATATGAATGAATTTCGCACAATTAACCGTAGGCAATCAGAGGGAGAGAGAGAGAGGGGAAGAGAGTGTGAGGGAGACGGGGCAAGTCACATGTCAGCAAGGCGGCTCTGGCTGCGACTGCGACTTCATTCACAATTAGGCTAAAAATACTCCAAAGATGCCGTCGACTGACTCTGTCTGCCTTGGTGCGTACAATAAAATTTATTGTCAAGTGCAGACGGGCGGCTGCGGCAAGGGGGAGTGGCAGGCAGGTCTAGGTGTACAGAAGCAAGAGTGGCAAGGGAGCAGGGGGAGTGGAGGGGGAGAGGCAAGTGCTGCCATTGCGACTGGCAGCCTGTGACGGGGGCGAAGAATCAACAACGCAATCTTAATGAAGGCAATAATTCAAACAAAATGCAAAATTCCCTCAACAAACTGAAGACTCAAGTCAGTCCATGTCACTCACTCACTCACTTACTCACTCTGTCTCTGTCTCTCTCTTTTTCTCTCTGTCTCTCTCTCTCACTCTCTGTTGCGCTTGCTGGCTCATTCATTTCTCGTTGCTCGACACAAACATTGAGAAATTGCCGCCTGCCGTGTTGATGTAGCCGCGTAGCTGTTATTGTTGCTGCTGTTGTTCCCCTTGTTGTTGTTGTTGTAATTTTACTTCAAGTTGTTGCCTTTCCTGTTGTTGTTGTTGTTGCGGCTGTTGTTGTTGTTGTAGCTGTTGCCGTTACACGCTGACAAGAATTTCTTGTCGAAATTAAATTTTTACAAAATCAAATAAAATTCAATGCGTGCCAAGTGGCAACAGCATCAGCCATGTGGCAACTCCCCCACCACCTTCTCCTCACTCCAACACTCCAATGTTGCCCCACCCCATCTTCCATCTGGGACACTTTCTCATATTAATTAGTCTGTATTTTTTGGCACAGAAAATTGTTTAACATTTGGCCCCGTCTCGCACATTAAGTGGCCGCATTTGTCAATTTTGCAATTGTGTGTGTGTGTGTGTGTGTATGTTTGTGCTGGGTCAACTTCTTCTACATCCACACTCCCTCTCCCCCTGCTGGCACCATCTACTCTCGCTCACCCTCAGCCGTAGTTAATGGCTGCACATTTGCCTAAATAATGAGCCACCGGTGTATTGCCTCGAATTCGATTTGGCTTGATTAAAAATATATTTCATTGTTGGGCTTTGTTGGCTCTCTAAGTGGCTATAAGTGTGGCCCCCTGTCCCTGCCCCTGCCGCTGCCCCTGTTTGTGGCCCTGCCCCCTGGCCTAGAGGGCTCAGCCGGACAGAAGACCGATTGCACGGGGCAGTTGAGAAGCCAATCAGCAAAATGTGGCACAGTGCTCAGCGGGCGCAGTTGAATTGATTAGTCAAGGGGGGAGAGGGGGGAGAAGGGACACGGGGAGTAGGGAGGGGAGGGGGAGTGAAGGTAAAGAGGAGCACTTAGTTTGCCAGAGGTGGAAGAGATATGCATAAATATATCAAGAGGGAGCACGTCGAGACTTGGCATAGATTAAAATCCATTTACGCACTCAAGAATGCAACTGTACACAAAGATGTGGCAGGGCAACTATCGTTGGTATATATCAGTTATATATTCTTGATCTGCAAGCTGATAGAGTTGACTACACTTTGTGATGTATGACTACAGTTGGATATATAAGAAGATCAACTGATATTAAGTGTTTAAATATTCTTTAGCTTGATTGAAATTGCCTGCATATTATATTTTTTATTATCATGGAGTGTTGGGTTGAATTTTCAGCTTTTTAATATTCATATAGCTAGATTACGATTTTGTTTAGCTCTAAAATCTTTTCTTGTCACATCAATTCCAACTTTCCATTCCGTAATTCTCTTCTTTTCTTAACTTTTTAAATACTTTTAAACTTCAATTTCGATTCTTCAAGTTTTTCAATTGTTTTCTTTATATAACTTCCGTCATAAATTTTTCGACTTCCACTAAACAACAGATCTATAAACATTTCCACATTGATAACTTGGCAAAGATATTACTCCTGCATTCACCTTATCATGAAATCTGCTGTACTTGCTGTAGGTCTTAAATGGAAAAACTTTCATTTGCAGTGCCCATGTTAAGCTCAGCTTCTTCTTCTTTTTACTACAAACTGCAGCAGATCTTTTGTCCAGTAAGTAAGCAGCTTAGCATTGCACAGATTGGTAGTAAGAGAGTGGAAGGGAGAACTCTCTCGAAAGCCAACTAAACAAGCCAAGTGACTGCCATTTAGCTACTCATAACCTAAATTTCCTCGAGCAATAGAAGAGATAGAGAGAGAGTGGTGGCAGGGGGGGGGGTGTAACTGGAGTAGTTGCTTGTCGGTTGAGCACTTATGTCAAATGCGTTTGCGATTTGTGTCAATAAACGCAGCAGAAGAAAGAAATTTCTATTATCTGTGCAAAGTGTGCGCGAAATTGAAAATTGCAGCCTGTCTCCATCATCGAACACCCCTACTTACACTCCTCCACTGCACTTGTGCTTGCCAGCTGGAAATTTTCATAGAGTTGATAGTAAACTTCAATATGACATTGCTGCTGCTGCTGCTGGTGAAGCCGCTGCGCCTTGGCTTATGCAAGCATTTTGTGAAATTGCATTCGAGTTGAGCTGCCGCTGATGCAGCACATTATTGCACATCAGGGACATGGCTCTAGATAGTGCATAGCTGCAGTCCATATAGATATCTGCCTGCCCCGCTCCACCCCCTCTTCCTCCCCCTTCGCCACAAACTCACATAGACACATAACGGCAACAAGTTTGCCAGCAACTCAGGGCAACACACATTGCGGTTACGCGAAAAAGTCAATTACCATTTTAACTGCAAGAAGTGCTGGAGTTGCTGGGGCCCCCTCCCCCTCTTCCACCACCTCTCTCCATGCACTGCCCACATCAGCACCTACTGCTACTGCTGCCAGCCGATCATCATTATCATCAGCATCATCGTTATCATCATCCCATGCAGTCAATCAGTTGGTAATCGATTTTGTCTGGCGCTGGCTTCGCTTTGCTTTGCTGGGGTTTGGTTTGGGTTGGGTTTGGGTTTGAGTTCTTGTTGCTTGAGGTTAACAAATATGCCAACGCTTTTTACGCACAATTTTCCTTTGCAGAGAGTGAGAGAGAGAGAGAGAGAGAAGGGAGAGAGGGAACGCCAAATGGAATGTAAATATTTATTTTTATTTGCAGCCCGCATGACGGGCAAAATTTGTTTGCAACTTTGCTCGACATAATTAGACGTCTGTGCGAGTGTCCTGTATGTGAGTATTTGTGTGTGTGTGTGTGCTAGTGTGAGTGCGCGTATTTGTGGAGTAACCAAATGCAAATGATAGTCCTGCTCATCGTCATCATCGCGAATAGATTTGCAATATTTGCACATGCAAATTGCCTTAAGCCACAGACTTGGCTTACTCGGATAGGAAAGGGGAGAAGGAAGGGGCAAGGGGTAAAGTGCTGGCACTAAAAGGGTAATATGGTGCAGGGCGTCAACCTTGCAAGTAATTCATAATTGAATTTCCATGTTTACCCCCCGTTTGGCCTGAGTTTTGGGGGCACCTAAGCGCGTTGAACACGCAAGGTACTGCCGCCTTGTTTTAATAACATAATTGATAAATGAGTGCCGAGCAGCGATTGTGCCTGGCATAACAGCGAGGACTAGGCGAAGACTAAACGAGGGTTGGGTGAGGACTAGGTGAGGGTCGTGCGAGGGTTGCGCGACGGTTGCGCGAGGGTTGCGTGCATTGCAGCCTTGTTAACTTGCATTTGTCCGGTTAAGCGGCTGCAACTGCAACATAAACGTTAATCAATAAGCAGCAAATACACACACACACACTAGCACACTCACACACACACACACTGGCACACTCGCCTTTCAATTGAAAATTCTTGTCAGATAATTAACTGCAATTTCCCAATCGAATGACCAAGGGAGAGCCGTAAGTAGAACGCGCTCGCCCCGATTCGCATCGCGATTAAATGTCTTTATTTGCCGCTTGTCATTGCTGCCCCATCTACAGCCACGATGCACACACACACACACATTTCTCTTCGATTTTCCATGCCATTTTCCCATTTGCCTCCCCCCTCTTCACTCATTGCACTGTGCTGCGTAATGAGCATTCCGCGCTAGCACAAAATTGAAACTATTTTGCATAGCATCGAGAAGCATTTTAATTTGAATTTCTTTGCCAGAGTGATCAGCTATAGAGAGGGGAAGGGGCGCGTCAAAAGGGGGCGGTGCGGAGGTGTGGCTCTGCCGGACAAGCTGCCTTCTAATGGCATCCATAGTTGCTGGCAACATTAAGGATAATTGTTGTAGTTAGCATGTACTTTTGCATTTTTAATGTGCCTCATTTATTTTCTTTCGCCCTCGCCCTCAGCTTCCCCTCCCCCATGCCCTCTTCGTCATTTTGCAGCTCGCATTTCGCCTTTTCAAATTCTCCTTCTTCTTCTTCTTCTTCTTTGCATATTTCTCCCTCTAACGATGGCGAACAAAAAATTATAAAAAATGCTGATTATGCATTTTATTGCTTTTGGCTGTGGTGTTGATTATGGCTGATTGCGTTAAGGACAAGCTAGGGATAGTGCAAGGAAAGGGAGAGTGGAAGAGAGGGGGAGAGAGAGGTGTAGAGGGGAAGAGATGCAAAGGACTGGGCAGGTGAGCCTTGACGGCAACAGTAGCGATTGCTCTTTAATGCTCATTGAATTCTCATTTAATTCACTTGAATTCAGAAGATGCTTTTGAGTTGAGGTTTAACTAATTGCAACGACTTAAACGCTGGTCAAAGAAAGAGGGGGGTGGGGTGAAGTGGAGGAAGTGAAAAGGCTTTTGGTATTACCTGAAGAGATCAAGAAGAATATATAATATATTATAGAATTTAAGTTTGCATATGAAATACTTAAGTTGCTGAGCGTAAAAGGCCTGACAGTCCCAAATACTTAACATATTATTTTCTTTACTATAATAATCTCTTAAGGAAATACCATTACCAGGCACATTTCGATGGACCGGTAAAGAATACATAAGGTAGAAGCATTTTAGTGACAAGCCATAAAAAATATTCTTTATAAACAAAAGATCAACAGAAGACACGGTATAGACATATTGGTCCGTATGAACAACTATATCTTTAAGGCTACAAGAGCTAGGGCTACTAAATATGGTGAAAATATCTTATGTTTTCACGCATGTAAGGTTTCTCTTGAAATAGGGTCACATCTTTTTAATCACAACCAAATTAGTTATTTTTGTGAATTTCCATATTATTCAATCATTTTCAGATATTGTTAATTTGTAAAATATAGAAAGGGTTTCTTATTCACAATATGTGCATTTAAATTACTTTTTCTTTCGTGTTGCATACTTTTGGGAGCGGTTTGTAAATCAGTAACTCTTAAAATTATTTCCAGAATAACTTCTATATTAACTATACGATCAAAATCATATTTTCAGGCATCATTTGGTTGTTGATAAAATTAAAATTAAATTATATTAAAATTTCGCAAATTTGACAGCTCCACCTATCACAGTCTTTGAGATCTATACGGACGGACAGACAGTTGGCGCCAAGTTATAATATGCGTAATAAAGGTACTCGTATAATGACAAACGCTGCACTTAGAAGATATCATAAATAGTACAAAATAATATACATGTATATCACTTTCTTATTTTCTGACTCAGGATTCCATAGTCAAACATTTTCAATTCAATTTAAAATCAAAGTTAAGTTGAACTTTCCGCATCCCATTTAAATTTCACCTGCAATTAAAGTGTGTCTGTGTGTGTTGTTGTGTGTGTAAATAATACCATCGTGTAGCTGTGTTCAGTAATTACAAGAAATGTACTCACACTAGCGCAGACTTATCAGCCAAACAACTCGATACGCTGGCAACATATCATAATTTCAACACTGGGTGCACGCAGAGAGAGACAGAGAGAGAGAGAGGGGAGAGAGGGCAGATGTAGTGGTGGCGTTCAAAGTCAGTGGCAGACAGGCAGACAAACAAATTGACGTGCCGACACTTACACTATGGTTCCCAACGGGGGGGGGGGAGCGGGGCAGCACCCAGTGCCACCTCTGACCTCCCCTATTCAGCTATTGCATTTCAGTCAAACTGATGAACAGACAGACTGAGCACGGAAACAAATTGTTAGCTAGCGCCAAAATGATATACAAATGCCAATGGCTACATACGTGTGGTTAGCGCAGGAAGGGAGGAAGTAGAAGCCCAAAGGGGCGTGGGCGGGCGGGTGCTCAACAGTTTATGCTAAAAATTGCATAAATAAATCATGCGCTAATATTGCACTTGCCCTTGGCAGACAATCTGTCAGAAGTTGAGCCGCAGCAGCAGTGTGAAGAGAGAGAGAGGGAGAGGGAGTGGGAGTGGGCGCACAAACAATGGCAAACACAAAACCCGTTAACACAGCACAAAATGGCGTTAAAGGCCGTTCGAAAACACCAAACAGGCTAACGTGAAACAATGGAGCCAGAAAACCAATCGATGCCCGGTCACAGATAGCGCACACTCCCCTCCCTCCGTGCCCCTTCCCCATCTCCCACACTGCATCTAATCCCCGTCTGGCCGGATGTAGGTATTGGCCATGCAGTTTCCCGTGCACTTGACAATGCCAAGGCTAAACATGGAGGGAGTTGGCGAGGCAGCGCTGGACAGTGTCTGCTCTGACATACTGAATGGCGCGCTGTCTGTTTTTGCGCTTAATTCGTCACTAAATGAGAAGTTTGGTTCACTCTTTTTTTTCCCTCCATAGCTGAAAATTGCTATTTTTGGCCAGCCCTGGCTGTGGCTCCTGACGCAGTCCTGGCCAAGCCCGGCCCGGCAGTTGCAGCCACTTTGCAATAACACAGCGTGAAATTGCAACGCCAAATCGAATCAGTCCGCACGGGAAATTCGATTTTTTGTTGCGCTGCCTTTTGCGGGCAATCAGACAGCAACAAATACGGGGGAGGGGAAGGTACGAGGGCGGCGAAACAGAGACAAAAGCCGAGGCTGCTCATGCAGATGGAGAGGATGTTTGGCCTGGGTAGAATGGCAATGTTTGGCAGCTGGGCTGCAGTCGGTGCTGGTAGAAGCAGTGGGAACGGGGCAGCAGTGAGTACTAGCAGCAGCAATGGCAACTGGTAGCAGCCACTGGCCACTGGCAAGTGGAAGTCGACACAACCAGAGCAATTTAACACCGCGTGAATTGTTCAACCCAAAATGCGAAACAAGAACTTGCAGCATGTGCTGCGGAACGCGTGTGGCAGCGTCCAGTTGCCAAGTGGCGGCGCAGCCAGCGGTGCCACAGCACATCCTGCACAGCTCAGTCCCGTTCAGCCGTCATCGAGTTGTCCATCCATCAACAACTCGACTCGACTCGATTCGACTTTGCCATGGCATAATGAAATGAAATTACAAAATGTATTGCAAGCGGATTCTGTCTGTTTGTGATTGAATGGGTGTGTGGGAGTGTGTGTTAGAGGGGGTGTGTGTGTGTGTGTGTCCCACACTTTGCATAGTGCACTTCAGTTGAGCAAATTGCTTATTTATTGTTTAATGGTGCCAACAACATTTCCAATTCGGTAATCGCCGCCAGCTACATTGCAACTACAACAGCAACTACAACAACAAGTGCCCTTTGTTCAAGAGCAATGGGATTTTGTAATTGAAAACAGGTAACTATTGAGGTGCAGTGAGCACTAACTAACCATCTACCTAACAATGTCTGTCCATCAATCCACTCATCTATCTATCAATGTTGCCTGGCCAACAGCAGCCTCGATGAATTTTGAAGTTTGTAGCTGATTAGCTTAATGGGTTCCGTATTCATTTGTCGATTGCCTTTCGCGAAATGATATGCGAAAGCTTTTGCATTAGTCACAAAAAACAATGGTAGCCAGATATCATACATAATTATACAGCAAATATATACATATGCTTGATTTCATATAACAATCTGTTGAAATATGAAGCAAAAATATCCCCAAATTAGTATTTAATAAAATACCAAAAATGGCATTATAGTTCTTAAGTTATTCGGTCACACCTAAAGTGAAACACGCGGTGTATTCTTTCTCTTTTGATTTTGACACTTACGAGAGTGGCTGGTTGCTGGTGCTTAAATAAAAAGTTAACATATCAATATATCACTACAAAACAAATCTGGTCTAATTATTTAATTATTTAACGCAGAATCCCAATACAATCTTACTTTGTACATTTGCAATACTCAATTTGCAATACTCAAAGATCATAAAGACCTTTCAAAATAATCAGATAATATTTAAATATTTGAAAATACTGTTTGTGTTATTAAAGTTTCTGACACATCTCTAGCTTGCTCTAGTTTTTAAGAACTGTATCTAAAACTAGTCTAGGTTTATTATTGATAAACAGATCCTCAGTTTCATTCAAACAGAACAAGCAACATTAGAATTTAATAAGATTTCCACCTGGAAGATAATAAACTGTTCTTTAAGATCTCAAAGACAAACATAAATTTCTCTCATTGTCTCATTTTGTATGAACTCTGTAAAGTCCAAGGAAATGCTGCATATAATGCCAGCAGTAAAGTAGATGCCTCGATGCCAGCTGAGAATACAATTGAATACAGAGAGAGAGAAAATAAAGCAGTGTCCCACGGAGGACACTTCCAAATTTGGTCAGTGCGCTTGACAAGATCGCATAGGCCTCACATGCAGCACATGCGGCACATTTCGCTGGCGTCCATCAGGAGGCAATCAAACAAAAGTCGACAAGGAGCGACAGACGGAGATGGAGTTGGACAAGGAGAAGGAGCAACAACTGTGCATAACGATATGCAAAATATGCAATAGAGCTGCCAACATGTTCGAGCAGCTTCCGTAAATGTGGGAGGGGCACAAGGTGGGGGGGGGGGTGAGTCAGAGGCGACTTGCGGCTGTCGCTTTGCGCCCAATTACGCCTTCAAATTGAGTGATAAATGTCTCGGGGATGGCACATAAATAAACCTGAGTTAAATTTATTACACAACCCACACAAAGACTTCATAAAAATGCAAACTAAATGAACTATTAAGCCAGGCGGCAAACATGAGAAACCAAAAACAAAGACAGAGAGGGAGGCAGACAGAGAAAGGCAGAGGCAGAGGCAAAGGCAAAGGGAGGGCAAACAAACAGAGAGCAAAGAAATGCACGATCGGGACAATTGAATTGCAGTGCAAGAAGGCAACAGCAAACACAAACAAGTTGCTGCAGATGCTGCAGGCCAGAGGGGGATGAAGGGGTAGAGGAGGCAGGACTGCTGCCGTGTGAGAAAATATGCAAATAAATGCGCAAATAAAATGTGCAATCAACTGAAGATGGCGCACTGAGATGTGCGGCATCTGTCGGGGCAACTTGCGAGCCGACGACGACGACGACGATGGCGACGACTGTGGCAACTGTTGGGGCGAGGACTGTGTGGCAAACTGGTGGCGGCTCCCCCAGCGAAAGGCAAAGTGTGAATGTTGCGCATGCGCGTTGCATGCAGCAAGCGCAAACCGCGTGGCGCAAACACTCTGCGCATCAATTAGGCCGCCGTGGCCGACACCGACACCGACTCCGTCTCTGTCTCCATCTCCATCTGCGAAACGGCAGCACGAATTGCTCAGGGACAGAGAGAGAGAGAGAGAACAGAAGGGAGACAGGGAGAGAGAGAGGGGAAGAGAGAGAGAGAGCAGAAGAGAGATAAGCCAGGCACGAAGAGGCTCAGCGTAAGAAATGAATAAAACGTTTAGATAAACAAATACAGAAGAATGCTGAAATGTTGTTAAAAGCTACAAAATGAAGTGGCCGCAAGCAAAGCGAGGCAGCAACCAAGTGGGGCAGCAAAAGAGGCAGGAGAGGGGGATGAGGTGCATGCTTATAGGGATTTGTATGGCCCAACAACAGCAACAACAAAATCAATGAACATGCGCGCGCACAGTCGCAGAGCAAACAAATTTATTACGCGCCGTTTGAACAGCGCATAAATTTCCAGTCGCAGTCGCAGTCGACAGCGCAGTCGCAGTCGAGGCAGTTGGGGCAGCCAAGCTGGAGCAAGTCATGCCGACCAAGAAAGATTAACATACTTGGCCAAAACACACTGACACAAGTCGAGAGAGAGAGTCGAGACCGACTCAATCGATCGACGCAACGGCGCGACGCGACGCTTGCGTGCAACGTGCAACGTGCAGCGTGCAACGTGCAACGTGTGCGCGCGTTCACTGCTCAGATCCAAGGCTCAGTCTCAGGTCCCAGTTACCGCTTGCTGCGCGTGCGTGATTTACAAACAGCGCCACATTTGGCAAACACATTTTTACTTTGGACTTGTCTCAAAAAACTACGTAAAACGATTTAAAGCTGAACACGAGCAATTTGTGGATAGCCTCCCCTCCCCACGCCCCCATTGGAAACTGGATTCGAAAGGGGGAAACAGCGCTGGCTGCATCTGCAACTGCAACTGCTGCTGCTGCTGCTGCTGCTGCCCACCCGCTGGCTGTGTGCAATGTCTTCTGCGTCTGTTTCTCATTTCGAAATTTATGCGCGCATTTTGAGGCGTTTGTTGATTTTCGAATCGTGCTCAGGTGATTCCCCCCTGCCCCTGCCACTTTCAACTTCCCTTTCCCCCTACTTCATATTCCATGCCTTCCTTATGTAATTCGATATGCCCCGTGTTGGAAATTAATATAAAATCTATGTTAATTCTTGATTCCATTGAATTCTGCCTGTCTGCAATGTCATTTACAGTTCTCAAGTAGGGGGAGAGGGGGCCGAGGGATGGGGATGGGGAAGGGGAAGACGAGGAGGAGTGTTACCTACGGGACCCCACACTTATTATTAAAATACACGCAGAGGGCGCTGTGACATTTCGATTTATTTTTATTGATTTCCAGCTCCCCTCTCTCTTCAGCACCACCTTAATCTTCTCTCCCACTCTCTCACTCTCTCTCTCTCTCTCACTCACACTCGCTTGCTGTCTCACTCTGCCGCTGTGAAATGCAAGTCAGGCGCCGCTGGCACGCAAAGTGATCATCACACCTTGATAAGCTGCCGCTGCCGACCCCGAAAAGGTATCGAATTTTATTGAAATGCAGCGCAGCATACACCCTGTACATATGTGTGCGTGTGTTTGTGTGCGTGTGCGTGAGTGTGTGCGTTATCTGTTCGTCGGTTGTGCATTTGTTACTTTTATGCTTGATTTATTGACTTTATTTTATGGTCGCTTGATTGGACACTAAATGAGTTTTTAAACTGCATCAGCGATGCGCGGGGCGGGCCTTATCAATTTTTCTGTTGCTGTTGCTGCTGCCGTTGCTGTTGCTGTTGCTGTTGTTGTCGGTCTGCTGCAGTTGATTTTAAACACAGTGGATGCCACTTACCCAACAACGTCAGACAAAACGTTTCGATTTTATTGCGGATATGAAACTTACCTGAAATGAGAAGAGAACGAACAGAAAAGGGAACAGAATGTTAATTAAATCGTTTCGACTTTTTGGAGTTCTCTTAAAAGTAAACGGTCTTTACTGCGATTAAATGTAAGAGATGTTGGTTGCTTGGAAAACAATGATTCATTCGAGTTGAATTTAGCCACTAACCAATCCCACAAAGTATAAACGAGCCTCTCTACCAATTCCTGTCTGTATGAACAGCCTTAACTTGTTAACTATAGGAGCTAGAGTTAACAAACTTGGTGGCAAAATGACATAATACTGCACTTAGATAAACCTTGTTCTATAATTTGGCCACGCCTCTTTTTGCGCCCAAAAATTGTATAAAATCGAATTGCCTGCAGAATTTAATAGTAATTTTTGGTATGTAACGTTAAAGTGGAGATTCATTCAATTAACATTGAGAAGAGTTAGACATATCGATGTTGTTTATAGCAGAAATAAGACAAAGACATCTTTCTTTCATCATCAACTTGATAATCATATTTCTCTTAAATGCTCCAATCAAGATAAGACAATTAAGTTGCGCTTTCTCTATAAACTTCATATTAAAATATGAAATTTATACTCATAACTGGAAAATTTTAAACGAAATTGATTCATTCAATTTTCACTGAAGTTCTTCTAAAACGTTTTCATTGTTATCAATTGAAATTGGAACCTTAAGCCAAAACTCTATACGAAATTGATTCGTTATCATTAATACCTTAACTTAACTCTGTTTTTGTCTCTATCTTTGTCTCCCTCGCAGTTTTCATATTATGTAAATCCTTTTGAAATCAATACGGCAATTTCCTGCTCACCGCTATGGATTATGATAATGTTATGAGCCATTGCCGATGATCTTCGCGCCTGTCAAGTATACCCCACAGTCTTCTCTCTCACTCTGTCTCTGATCTGGTATCGCATGTCTATCCACTTGGTCTGAAGACCACAGAGTGATGCAGAGAAGGCGGCAGGCAGCAGGCAGCAGGCAAGAGGCAATTCAATCTTTGGAAACTGCAATCTCATGTCAAACTGATTTGAATATTGCCCACGCAACGAGCCAACAACATCAAAGTCGTGCACAGAGAGACGTCGAGTGACTGAGTGAGCGAGCGAGAGGGAGACAGAGACATGACATGGGCAATATCTTCAAGCCGAAACTCAAGAAATCATGTTAACTATTATTAAATATAAATAGCAACAACAACAACAGCGGGTGAAGCAAGAGAGATCGCAGCACATGAAATGTCCATCAAAGACGCAGAATTCTTTTTAATTAAACATAAAATTACTTTGGTGCTGCCAGACAGATAGAGAGAGAGTGAGGAAGGGAGGTAGGGAGCGACGACTGACAGGCACAGACACAACACAGCACTACACAGCACTACACAGCACTCTACACTGCACTACACAGCTGGCAATAAATCATGAAATCTACTTTGCAAACAACTCACAGCAATTGGACTGTGAGGGGGGGCAGCGGATGAAGAGCGGGAGGAGAGGGAAGGGGGGGCCGTTGGCTGCGGCACGTAATAATCATTTACATGAACACTCGCATAAATGTCACGTTGCTACGATTATAAAAATAACTTGCAAACTCTAAACTTGAAGCAAACTAATGGAAAGAGAGCCGGGGGAGGCGGGGGTAGCTTAGGCAAGGAGTTGGTAGGGGAGCAGCCGCTGGCAGTCATAAATTAATGAAATTTTATTTACTTATGCAATGGGGAAAATTACATCGCAGCAGTGCCGACTCTATCTGGCAATAATGAAAGCGTATCCTGCTTAAAAGCGCTCGGCTACTACCCGAGCCACGCCAGGTGGAAAAATTCAATTTGCAGCCCATACGCCGCCGCCGTCAGAGTCGTGTCTGTGCACGTTGTCCCGCTGTCCCGCATGTCCCCCACTGTCTGTCCAGCCATGGAGGTTGGAAAACAAGTTGCATCCGCAATTAAGTCATCAAGTTGCAATTATTGCCATAAAAACGAACAAAACGCAGCAAGGCGCGCAAGGCACAAAAAAATGTGGCCACGCATGAACGTGATGCTGCTGCTGCTGCTGCTGCCTGGTGGGGCAGGTTGAGTGGGTCTCTCTCTGTGTGTGTGTGTTTGTGTGTATGTGTGTGTGTTTGTGTGTGTGTGTGTGTGTGTGTGAGTGAGTGCGGCTGGGGTGTTGACGCTCAGCGGGGCAGCAGAGCGTCGTGAGAGACTTGAGCAAACAAAAAGCAAGGCAAGCAGATACATATTGCAGTTACAGATACAGATACAGATACGTAGCGCAAGAGAGATACAGATACAGATACAGATACAGATAGGTAGACAGATATGGCGACAGACACACGGGGCTGCAGATAGGCGCGCACAGATACAACTCCGGCTTACGCGCAGATAAATTATTTTTGCTCAAGTTCAGACACAGAAAGGAGACAGAGAGAGGGAGAGGGAGAGGCAGAGGGAGAAGGAGTTGCCTTGGCTTAATTAAAAGCTGCAAGCGGCGAACTGAATTGTTACACGGATTGGGATCAGTTCGATGCGGCACAGTGCGCTGCGGTTTCTCAGCTCAGCTCGGCTTGAAGTCGCATCGTCTTGACTTTTGGTCGTGCTGCCCTTTTTATTTGCTTTTCATGCGCTGTGCGGTCGCTGGACAAGTCGTCGTTGCTGGAAATGACACTACAATGTCTTCAAAATGAAAATAAATACGAGCAACAACGACGACAATGACAACAACAGCAGCAGCGGCAGCAACAGCAGCAGCAGCAACAGGCAGCAGAGTAAGCTGGCTACATGTTACACATTAAAGCGGAGGCTCCTCTCCAGGCCACATTCTGTGGAACCTCTGGAACCTGCAACCTTTTGTTTTGTTTGCTTTTCTCAATTCGCAGCCAAGCGCAACGTGCAACGTGCTGACAATGACTTTGCGCTTTTTTTGTATCCACTTTTACCCCCGCTCTTCTCTCCTTCCCTTTGCCGCTTTTGATTTCATTTCTACATCGTCGTCTGTTCAGTGTTTCTGTTTTATATAAATCTGATTTGAAGAGGATTTGTGTGCCTGTCAAAATGTTGATGTTTCACAAAACACTCGCCGACTGAAGAGTGTGTGTATACAATGTGTGTGTGTATGTGTGTGTGTGCGTGTGTTGAGTGTGCGAGTCTGTCTGTCTGCTCTGCCTCTGCATCTACCTCTGCCTCTGCTCGCCTTCAATCATGATCGATTTCAGTTTGTTTTGCCTTCCTGCACTTTTGATCTGCGGCGGCTTCCATGGGAATTATAGCGCAAGATTTATACGATTTCTCACAGCGCTTCGAATTACGCGTACAATTTGTTAGCCTTATAAAGGCAATACGCACACAGGGCGTGACAGAAAGAGAGAGAGGGGGAGGGAGAGGAAGATAATCATCATTATCGAAATGTCATAAAACCAAATGGCGGCTCATTATTCAATTTTCAAGCCGCAGCAGCTGCCAAACAACTTAATACAGACAGAGAAAGAGGGAGACAGAGTCAAAGTAAGAGGGAAGATTGTGTGAAAGAGATAGCAAGTGCCAAGTTCCGGCAAAGCCAAAGAGCCAACGAAAAATTAAGCATAATTACTGACAGCAATTCAAAGGCGGCCCCACGCAGACAGCAAGAGAAGAGGAGGGAATGAGAGGGATAGAGAGGGAGGCAAGACACGCCAAAGGTGAGCTACGTGCAGGCACGGCAAGGCAGAGCATGGCAGGGCGGGGCAGAGCAGGGCAGGGCAGAGCAAGGCAGAGCAGTCAGGCCTGTGCAACGATTTCATTAAAATTGCCGAATGCCCAAAAGTGCAGGCAGAGAACTGCAGAGAAGAGAGAGAGAGAGGGGGGGAAATAACTGCAATTTGGCCGAGTGAGACAATTATAAGCATGACAAATGAATTTCGCATTTAAAGCATCCCTCGAACTGGGAACTGGGAATGGGACTGGGAATGGTCTCAGCACCGAGAACTGTCTGCCAATTGACAAGAAACTGAAGCTGAAGCCGAAGCTGCTGCAGCCACAGTTGGCAGCAGTTGCCCAACGGGCATACACCTTCGCAACGAGTGTGTGTGTGTGTGTGTATGTGCGTGCGTGAATAATTGCAGCAAGATTTTCGTTTTCGGTTTTATTTTCTGTTTCTGTTTTCCTTTTGCGGTTTTTGTTTCCTTTTTTTTTGTTTGCTTCGACTGCATTCAAGGTGAATTTCAGCATAAACCGCAGTCAACATAACATGGGGCGACCACCAGCAGAGTGCAACGTCAACAACCACAACAACAACAGCAACAACAATGCCAACAGACTCATTTAACTTTAATTTTTTAATATCGTTTGCCAGCGGCTTTTGCTTCTCACTGCAATTTGTTGTTTAATGCGTAAAAGCAACAACAGCAACAATTGCCACAGCAACAGCAATAATAACAACAACAATATCAACAACAAAAACTACAGCAACATCCACAACAACACTTCGTGCCACTGTACTTATGGAATTTCACAAATATGCCAGCTGCCATAAGGCGCTTTCGTATTTCTTTGTGCCTGACATTGCGTATACTTGATTTCATTTATCCTTCTCTTCTTTAACTACTGTGCTGACCCTTCGTGCTCTCTTTGCCCAACGCTTTTACAGTAGATTTGTATGCAAGCTATTACTATTTGTTGTTGTTGTTATTGTTGTTGTTGTAACATTCCTTGCTGCTTTGCTGTTGCTGTGGTGAGAAACAGTTCCCTGACTCGCACTAGATGCAGGGGACAGAACTATCCTGGCCCAGAAAAAGAGTTGAAGAGAGAACAAATGTTTGCGCATATTAACCGCTTGTTAGACAGTGTGTGTGTGTGTGACGTGTGTGTGCGCATTAGGGTGTGTCAGGTGTGAAAGTTGAGCAAATTGTGGATGAAGAAAGATTTGATATTATGCAAAAGACGAGTAAAAATTTGGCACTTGCAATTTATGGCAAATAAACCTATAAAATATGTGTATATAAATTTTTATAGCATCTTTGTTGTTGTGTCTGAAACACCCTGTGCGTATTTAAGCGCACTTATGCTTGTACGCACACGCATATTTTCGTTAGCCACAAAATTTTACGGGATGCAACAACAAGTGTGGATGGCAAGGGGGAATGGGTATACAAGACTGTCAGTTACCACGTAAGGAGATGAACTCAGTTAGAGTAGAGTTGCTTAGCCCTTTTACTAAACCCCCTTCAGTAGTTTCTATGCTCACAGGGTATACAAAGGGCACACACAGTATATGAAATTGTTTGCTGCATAACGTGCTGCTGCAACAAAACAAACACAGTAAACGAGATACGAGCGGGAGGGAGATGCGAGAGAACGTGAAAAACACAAAAATAACAAGAGGGAAAAGCTTGTTGAAATACAAAATGCGAGAAAATAAAAGCAGACACACACACACACACTCGCATAGTCAGGCACACAAAAAAATGGCGCACAATTTCAGTTATGCCGTGGCAAGACAAACAAACCGACATAAAATCCACATAGATGTAAACAGCAGCTATGCTACAGAACCCTTCCCCTCCTTTCCCCCTTTCCCATTTCCCCTTTTCGTCTTCACACATTTTTTGCATATTTCCCGCTGCCTTTGCAAGTCTGTAAACCGAATTGTACAGTAATGTAATGAAAACGCCATGTTAAAAGGGATTAAACTGGCATCGCGCACTTAAATACTGCAATTTTTTACCAAAAATACCAAAGGGGAAAGGTACAAAGAGGCCCTGAAAGGGAGGGAGGGGATTGCGTTGAATCAACGAGGTTAAATTTGGTTAAATTTTTTATACGCTTCGCACGTGTTGTTTGTGTTTTAATTAACAAGCGCGGCTAACAGTGAGAACGTAATGCCAAATTGGGGCACTTCTATACCATGTAAGTATATACTATATATGGTATATACTATATATGTGTGTGTGTGTGTGTGAGTGTGTGTCTGGAGTGCTTCACCTTGGCTGCCATAAAAATGTAACAAAATGTTTACCAATTAAGTAAACAAAAAGTACGCGGCAGTAGAAGCTGAATTAATTGCGTGGGAACATTTTAGTGCGTTTTTATGCATTACGACAATGAGATCAGGCTGTTGGGAAGGAGGGCTGCGTGGGGCAGGGGGCGTGGCAGTAACGACGACTACTGCTGCTGCACATTAAATGTTAGTTTATGACGGGGCATATAAAAAGCCAGCGGGATTTGGGTAGGAATGGGAAAGTTTATTTCGCTGCAGATTTGACTGGCAATGTGAGTGTGTATGTGCGGTGTTAGTCAGTGTGTGTATGCGTGTGAGTATGAGTGTGCTGTGTTTGTGTGGATGTGTATGTTTAAGGGCATACTATGTGTTTGTTTGTGCGTGTGCATTGTGGCTCATAAATCAAATGGCGTAGGTGTTGCGTTGTAGACAACTTAACGGCCTGCGTCACAGCTACCAACTGTGTGTATGCTGATTGTGTGTTTGAGTTTGTGTACGTGTGTGTGTGTTTGTGTGTGTGTGCTGTGCGTGTGTATGTAAAATTCACACAAAGTGTTGCCTACTTTTCGGTTGTCGGCATCGTAAAAGCTCATTAGCAGCGCCAATGTAGCGACTCATAACATAATCAGCGCACACCGCTGGTTAACTGAATATAGACGATTGCAGCAAAAACACTATTCAAATTAAGATATGCAGCATAACTCATTAGTAATTGGTTAAATGTTACTGTTTGAATATACTGACTGAATACCAAACTTTGTACTTAATTTCAAGAGCCTTTCTAAGCACCCTATTCAAAGAGAACTCATTTCCCTTTATTCTCAAAACATTCACTCAGGCCATAATATTTGTTAATACATTTATTATAAGCGCAATTGACATTGCATTGAATTAGTTAGGTGCAGAGAGGGATACACAAATATCCTATTTTCCTTTGTGTTTAGGCTGCTTAAAATCTTCTTACTTGTTGTTGTTTTGTTTTTGCTGTCTGTAATCCATTTATCTTATCGCTCAATCTTAACACTTGTAATCATTGCAACATTATCGACAGCAACAACTACGCTGACCACAATCAAGGCGAATTAATTAATAATTGAAAGACGCCTAAACAGCCGCGCTAATATTATCATAATCGATGCGGGAAAAGCAACAGCTGAGCTGTTATTCTTCTTCTTCTTGTTATTTCCCTCTACTATTTTTGCCTATTTCTTAGACACTCCCCCGCACGTGTTGTGTGTGTGTGTGAACTGTTTTTCCAGCTGAACACCGCATTAATTTGCCATTTCAATTATTAATTAGTTTGCTCACAATTAAGCTGAAGCTAAAAAAATAACCTGCATTAAATTCAAACGGCATTTTCCGCAAATATCCACAAATAGGATTATTTAATTGGAATTGACTGGAATTTTCTGCTGCTGCTGCTGTTGCCATTGCTAATATCACAAGCAATTTTAATGCAAATTTGCGGTCAGTCATGCTTAATTACAAAGTATTTTTTCCATAATCATAATAATTGTTCTGTAATAATTTGACTAACAGGCGACCAAAATAGAAAAAGCAACCCACACATGCTACAAAATTCAATCGATAGTTAATTAGCAAATTTTGTTTTTTGTAATTTAGCAATAAAAAAGTTCACACATAATAAAACGGGGTTTTTTTCTTGTTTGCTACTAAATTAATGCTAAATGCAAGTAATCCAGTGGAAATATGCAACTTAGCAGCAAATCCTAATTTACAAATATTTGCGAAATCATTTATTATTAACAACATAGTAAACAATATACTACGTACATACATGGATAAAAACTGCATAATGCCTAGCAAAATACAAATTTGCCTTAATAATTTTAATACTCAAAACTAAGAGAATTTGGAAAACAGATATTTTGGAAATTGATATATTAATAATGAATGCAGAAATAACATTTTGTACATTTAAAACTTCTTTGTTTTGGGAAGATCTTGAGATACTCGTATATAGGAGTTGAAATTATGAAATATTTGAAAAAGATATAAAATTAATGATATATATGTTGATATATTTATTTTCATCCTTATCACGAGCTTAACTTAGCCAGTTTGATTAGCTCTCAAGGAATATATGAGTTGTAAGGACTTATATGTATTGAATGCCTGTATAAGCCTTGCGAATTCTTCAAAATTCAATAAAATTCAAACTGAAAACAATCGTATATTCTCCACAAATATTTATATATTGTTTTACGAAGTATCTAACTGAAAGAACTCCTTCCTTTTAATGACTTTATTTGGCTTTTTGCAACTGACAGAAAGGAAATTGTTCTGCTCTCCCTCAGTCGACAAAGCCAAAACGTTTTTCAATTAAGCCGCGAAAAATACTTCAAACATAAATTGCACTAGAATGCAGCCATACAAAGCATAAACACTCCAAACATTTACACCATATAATATATATAGTATAGGTATAGTGAAGTATATATCTATTTACATGCAGTAGACAGAGTGTATATTAGGGTACGATACATTTTATTTGTGGTTTTATCACGATTGCAATGTTGATGATTGTAAAAGAATTTCGAGAGCCATTCAATGTGATGAGACTGAATAATTTCACAGAGTTTTACTTAACTTGTTTCCCCTTGTTGCACAAGGTACTGACTCTATTACCCACAGATGCCGAAATCACACACCTCCCCCCGCACACACCCATACTCCACTTGTCTACCTCTCCCCTTCTCCAGTCGTCGCTTGCTTCATTGACGCTCATCATCATTTTATTTGTTTAGGCTGACTCTGTGTGTAAATCGATATGAAATTTGCGCCTTTCTCTTGCAATTTTATTTTATTTGCTTTAGTATTTTTTTCTCTTGGTATTTTTCTTTCTCTTCTTTCGTTTCTCGTTTTTTTCGCTTTACTTTTGCGGCTGGCACTCATAATGAAAATGGTTTTGCATAAGTGTTTGCGGCGGTATAAAAATGGCTAAAAATTGGAAATAAAATGTTGATATTTGCACACGTAATACGCGCGCCTTAACGCTCAAATACGCTCTCAATTGTCCAAATTTTATTTCGTTTTCGGTATTTTTTGTACAGTATTGTGGCCTGACGACTCAAGTGGCTCCGCGCTCGATGTGCAAATAAAAATTGTTATACAATATAAATAGAAATACAATTTACGGACGGCACTGCAGCAATTTCAAGTTGTCTGCACAAGTTCTGAAATTTTAATTTGCCGCCCCGCGATGAGGCTAATGGAGGAGGTGGTGGTGGTGGAGGTGCCGCCGGAAAGGGGAGGAGGAGCAGTTGCTGCAATTGCAAAAACAACAAAGAGGAAGCGAACAGACTGAGCTGCCTTGGAGTCGTCGCCGGAGTGACTGAAGCCGGTGCTGGTGCTGCAATTGGTGCTGCAGTTGAAGCTGCTGTGTGGGAGTTTCTTTATGCGCCATAATTATGTCATTTAAATGCAACAAGCTGCAGACTCAGTCAGTTAGTCAGTTGGCCTGCCAGTTAGTCAGCTAGTCAGTCACTCAGTCAGTCAAAGAGCGCAACGATAATTCATAATTAAAAAAACATGCAAGTTTTGCCGGAGAGAGAACAGCGAAACAAAGCTCACAAGGCAATGAGGAAAAGAGGCAAAAAGGCAAAAAGGCGATGGCAAAGGCAACTCAGGCAACAAAAAGACAAGAGATATTGCTTGCGCCGCGCCCGCCCAAAGATGATGCAGCAGGGCACACCGCACACGCCTCTTCCACAGGCCTTCAGTCGCCGCCAGCGGGATCGGCTTCAGATTCAGCCTGCAGCTTGCAGCTTCAGCTCCTGCTCGGCTGACTGTGGCGTGGCGTGGCGCGCGACTGTTAATTAAATGAGCGCGCAGGCAAACGAGCAAACGACTGATGGACGTATCGCATGGCACCACCCCGCACTCTTCTCTCCTCTCTTGCTCTTTACAAGGGGCTAGCAAAGGCAAAGGCATTTTTGCCGTGTTGAGTGGGTGTGCGGCTAAATTGCTAAATGGATACGAGAGCAGGCACTGCCAGCGAGGACACCCGCACATAGACTGGGCAGAGGGGAAGGGAGGGCAGCGAGTGCACAGTGCACAAAGGGTTAATAGTGCAAACTGCATAGTGCCACTGTGCACCGAGCAGGCAGACAGACAGGCAGGCAGACAGACAGACGGACAGTCGAGCGGGTCGGATGGGTTGTCTGGGGCGTTGCTCTAACTAACTTAAGCTTCTAATTAAGCCAGTCGACGACGAGGTAGTCCGCAGTTGGACACAGTTGCGCCGCCGCCTGCATGTGCCAAGTGTGAATATCTTTCTGTCTGTCTGTCTGCCTGTCTGTCTGTCTGTCTGTCTGCCTGGCTATACTGAATGCAGTCTGCTACTCTTTGCCTTCTCTCGCTCTCTTTTTGCTTTTTGCATTTTGTCGCTCATTAGTTTATTGCCGAAAAAACACAAAAGCTCAACAAAGTCAGCATGCGAGCTTGGCGACTCCAACGTGAAGAGTTCAACCAACTCGAGATGGAGATGAGGATGAGAGAGAGAGTGTATGAGGAAAGGCGGTTGGGATTGAGGTGGCTGCTGTGTGAGGTTAATTGCGTGCACCTTTGCCATGCTTGGCCAATTAGTTGCACGCGGAAGTTTGCCAGTTTACAAAGAGAGTAGCTAATGTGGAAGATGAGAGACCTAGGCAACTCTATATAGAGAATATAGAGAATCGAACAGAGGAAAGTAGAAGAGATAGCCGGGATATGCAAAGATAAATATGGAAGGAACAGAAAGAGATATCAGAGACTAAAGCAGGAGAATTGAAGGAGAAAGAATTTAAAAGGGGGAATTATCATTGGGGGGAGAAAGAAAGAAATATTTGGAAAGAGGTAGCTGAGACCAATAGAGAGAGAGAGAGAGAGAGAGAGAACAGAAAATGAAACAGATTAATGATAAATATGTCTGCTAGATTGATATAAGGTAGGACTTAGTCTTGTGGCATATAGAGAAACGAGAAGTGGGAAGAGTCTGCGTGCCTGTCTGCCTCTCTATATGTATAAATTGCAATTCCCATTAAAGACTTGTCAAATTACGCATACGCTGCGCTGTCTCCGCACATTGTCATTTGCCAATCAAACGCGGTCGTGTCAGCATAAATCTGCGAAGCAAATCCCCGTCGTCTTCCTCCTCCCTCTCTCTCCCTTCTCCCTCCTCGTCATGCTGCCCCTTGCTGACAGCATAGTCGGCGTAAACAAACATGGGGCGTTGATGCACATATGTCACATGATAACAACATGGGGCCAGACCAAACCAGGGAAGGCCAGCCAAGCCCCAGCCCCAACTCCAACCCTGCCCCTGCTCTTGCCTCGAACTTGTCTCGCAAGTAATATAAATTTTGCAAAAATCAGCAGGCTGTGTAGGCGGTCGCAAAGACAGACAGACAGACAGACAACGACGACGTAGCCAAACAATGCCAGGCAGTCAGGGGAGGGTGAAGGGGTGGGGGACAAGGCGGACACTGCTCGCTGACTGAATGACTGACTGAGAGCCCCTGACTGACTGAAAGGTGTTGCAAATGTTGCCATGTAATGCGACGAGCGGCGGCGGCAGCAGCAACAAAAAAAAGGCTGCCTCATGCAGCTCCTCATCGTCGTCGTCGTCGTCGTCGTCGTAGTTGGCCATTGCCTGTTTTGGCATGTGTCAAGGCAGGCAACGAGCCTCGCCACCAGCCTCAGTCGCAGCCACAGACTCTTTTCCACTGCCGGACTCAGTCCCAGTCCAGCTGCATCTGTCCATCAATTGAGGCTGCTGCCACAGCGTAGCTGGCGCCGTTGTCCTGCTACGTTGACCACACCAGTCATGTGTGTGTGTATCAGTGTGTGTGTGTGTGTGTGTGTGTGTGTGTGTTGCAGTCCGTGTATTGGTGTGTGCGTATGTGTTTTTGGTTTTTGCAATTATTTTCTAATTAAAGACGTGCTCGGCAAGCCCAAAAACACAAAACCAACCGCAAAGCGAAGCTGCCACACAGAGGCAGCTCAGGCAGTGGCAGCAGCAGCAGTAGAGGCAGCAGCAGCAGCAGAGGCAGCATTTAATCAGCACAAACGCATCGCTCTTTAAGCTGCTGCTGCTGCATTGCTGCAAGCGATATGGGTCAAGAGGCGCCTACAGCAAAGGCGGGGAGGCGGGGCTAAAAATGAAAAGTGCCTGAGCAAAAAAAAAGGCAAGAAGAAAACTAAAACTGTTACATGTGCCATATAACATAGAGAAGAGAGTCTTCTCTGGGTCTTCACTGGGTCTGCTCTGGGCTCGGGGCATGATTAGCCAATTTTTTTTTCTCTTTCTTGTTTGTTGTTGTTGCAACAACTGCAACACAGCACTTCATTAAATATTTAAATGAGCATCCTGTTTTTTGTGCCACGCCAGCACCGCAACAAGCACCTACACAGCAGGCCGTGGAGTGAGGGGGAGGGGGAAAGATGAAGAGGGAGACAAGCTCAACGCCGACTGCATATGCAGATTCATAAGCAGTTAATTAAGGCCGAACTGGGGTCGCATTCGGTGCCGGGCAACAGGCAACGGCAACTTGCAACAACTACAACTACAACTTTGCAGCAACAGACAGACATACAGGCAGACAGAGAGAGAGAGAGACAGTGGGGCAGACAGACAAAAAAGTGAAAACCATATAAAAATGCCACAGTCAGAGCCAACTTCAACTGGGCAGAGACAGAGACAGCGACAGTCAGAGAGGAAAGGAGAGACACAGTCCGTGCAACACATTTTACACATTTCATTTTCGTTGCTGCACGAATTTATTTGGCAATAAGAGCAGCCAGACAGACAGAGAGAGTGACAGAGAGAGAGAGAGAGAGAGACAGACAGAGAGAAAGAGAGACAGAGACAGACAGAAAGGGAAGCGAAATAGGCTGGCAAAGAAATGCGGGGGCAATGAATACGAATGGTTATACTCGTGTCTGCCTGCGGTCGTCTACATCACTACCCTTCCCCCCCCTCTCCAGCCATGCCTTGCCTTGCCCTGCCTAGTGCCCTGCTTGTGTATGTGTATGTGTGTGTGTGTGTGGGTGCGTGGGGCATGTTGGTAATTTCGTACAAGTGGAATTATTATTTATAATTTTTAGCGACGTCAGAGCAAGAGTCGCCCAGTTGGGTGGGCGTGACGGGGCGCTGCGCTGCGCTATGCAGTAAATTATGTCATTTAAGACAAGTGCGATGGGGCGAGCCACCCCCTCTCCCCTCTTAGCCACCACCTCCACTGCTTGTCCCTCCACGTAGGACATAAATACTTGGTACATGTGCATGAGAGTTCACTCTATATGCATATGGAATTGGGTTGAGCGGCAGTTGAGTGGGACGAGAAAAGGGAGAAGAGGAATGGGAAGGAAAACGGGAACTGGAAACTCGACTTTAAATACCCACTTTTCACAGGGTGAAAGGGTATAATAACTATGCATCAACTGGAAATATATAACAAGCGAAAGGAGACATAAATAAGTGAGGTGAGAGAGTAAAATAAGTCATAAAAACCGGAAGATTACTTTAAAAGCCAGAGCAATTATTATTGGTGTGTACCATAAAAATAAGCATAAATATTATTTTAGAATTTGCTGGCAATAGAAAAATAAGCATAGAATATATAGTAGATATAGTTTGAGTGTGATTGCAGCTTTGGGTAAAGGGTATATCGCAGTTGAGCACACTCAACTTTTCCCTTTGTTACTTGCTTCGGTATGGAGTTATTTCTCATATGCATTTTGTCTCGCTTGGGCCCGCAAATGAAGTGGCCCCCAAGCTGGCGAAATTAGTTGGCGTTGAGTGCTGGGAATGTTGCAAAGAGATAAAGTACGTAAAGAGCGAGGGAGAGGCAGAGATGTAAAGAGTGGGAGAGCAAACTTAAAGAGGGAAGTGGGCTGCAAAATTGATATAAATTGTTTTAAGCTGCGCAACAGACACAGCTGTGCGAAGCAATTCAACGTCAGACTCAGTTGGAGATCAGCTGCAAATGGTTCTACCAGCTTTGTCTAACTATTGAAGTAGTTTATAGAGAATGAGAATAAGAAGTAGATACTTGTATCTTCAGTTTGTATTCCCAGAAAGAGTAATATATCGTTGCTATCAGTTCAACAGCATTTTTTCCTTTGTCACCTCTCAAATCTGCTTCTTCCACTCAATTGCTCCGCATCACAAGCTACTTAGGACGCCTCTCTTTGCGCTTCTCACACACAAATACCCAAAACAATCCGACATATATACGCCCATTAAGGGCAGCTCATCTGCAGTTGCTGTCTCAATCCTCACACCTTCGCATTGCAAGTGGACCAGCAACTGCTTGGTACTATATCGTAGCAGCAGCAACAGCAACAGCGTATACAATTTCAGTTGCCTAGACAACACAGCTCGGACAACAACAGCAACAACTGCAACAACAGCAACAACACGAACAACGAACGAGTAATGTCAAGCAATTCATTTCATTGAGAGTGCAAATGCGTTGGCCGAGTGTGTGTTGGTTGTTCTCGTTGTTGTTGTCGTTGTATAGAGCATCTAAAGTCTGTCTGGCATTTAAGTTGCATGTTCTCTGTCTCTCGCTCTGTCTCTCTCTTCCCCTGCACCTTAGCCCCAGGGTCAAGTTCGAGCCGAGGAGGCACACAGTGGAAAGAAGAAGCTGCTGCAGCCTGCAAAAGGTTTGCATATCGCATATCTAAATGAGGTGATGATGCTGCCGCTGCTGCTGCTGCTGCTGCTCCTGCTACACACGGCGAGTATCAGTCGCAGATACAAACAACACACACTCAGACACACACACATGCAGAAACAGAGAGAGAAACACACACACACACATACAAGGCTTAAATCTAAAGAGCAACGGCTCAAATGTCCACTCGAGTGGGCAGCACATGAACATGAAGTGTTTGCGCAACAACAACGACAACCAGGTGCAAAGGAGACAGCAACAGACAGGGAGAGTAAGTTAGTGAGAGAGAGAGAGAGCGCAAGAGGGAGACAAGGATGTCAGTGGCAATTATGAAAACTGATATGCTTGCGAAAACTCGTTGATGGGCGCGCTTCAAAGCCGTTGCTGGAGACGGAGGAGCGCCAGAGAGATAAGCCAGTGATGCCCAGTCAAGTCTCTCCTTGCATCTCTGCCTTGTGGCTGCAGTTTTGATTGCATACGGATATATATTGGACACTCCACACGTGGCACACTCGCAAATTAATTAAGCAGGCAATGCCAGAGCAGTTGTTGCTGCTGTTGTTGCTGCTGTTGCTGTTGCAGTTGCACAAGACACTTTGGCTAATGAAAATGTAATGCTGCAGCTGAGCCAGTCAGATCCCGCTCCCCCCCACCCCTTGCATTGAGGCTTATTTGCAAGTAATTAGATTGAAACAGAATCTGTCGCTGCGTTGATGATGAGGCTGGCCATGAGGCTCCGGCTTTGACTCTGGCAATGGCAATGCATCATCATTATCATCATCATCATTTGCGGATTAGTTGCACACTCGGTTGCATATGAAGAGGAGTGGTCAGGGAAGTGGTTGCCCGGGGCGGGAGGGGCGTGTCTGGGGCGTTGTTTGCAAGTAATTAAGCACCGCAAAGGCAGAGCCAAACGAACATAAGCGGAATGTGCCTATATAACTGTATTTATGTCTGACAATACAGACCCACGATAAGCATATGTATACACATATGTATACTCGATATATACTATATATATATGTGTCTGTGTACACATAGAGTATGAACAACATGCTGGAAAAAATGCCGAAATGTCGCCGCTGTGAAATTTATGACCCGAAACCGGGGGTAATGTCGAAACAGCTCGACGAGGATGCAGTGGAGCATTTATTGTTGTTAGTGTTGTCGATTTCGCTTTTTAACCGCCAGATTTGGATATATTTGAATTTCCACTGATTGGAAATGGGAATTATAGCGTGATTTCTTTAGAAATATATTTGAATTTGTTTTGTTCATTTCGATATTTTGAATATTTTTTCATGAAATTTACTTAAACTTATAATTGAGAATGTTGTCATTAGTATGAACTTTAAAGCATTACATTCTCATAATATGTTTAAGAGAACATGCGAAAATATTATAGAATTATATATATATTAAAAATGTTTCATCTAGTTTTACGCTTTCCTTCCATTGTCTATTTTATGGGAAATAATGTTTTGATTCATCTTTAAATACAAAATTTTGTTTTGTTTTGATAAAAAAGAAAGTTTTGGCTTTTTTTGTGTATTTTTTCCCCGCTAAACATAGCTTTGGTTCTTCAAAAATGTATATCACTGATTGCTGTTATTGCTCCTGTTGCCGTTGCTGTTGCTCTTGCTGCTGCTGCTGCTCGTGTTGCAACTGCAAACTGCAATTTATGCGCAGAAATATTGTGAAAATTGCAACGACTTAAACAACTAAATTTTCCCCTTGTCGTTTGAGTGTGTTACTGTGTGTGTGTGTGTGGGTGTGTGGGTGTGCAGCCCAGGCAAAGGCTGCTCCAAATTGGTGATAAACTGTTGCTGCAGGTGCTGCTGCTAGTTTCTGCTGGCCAGTGCGAGTGCACTGTGAACCATATGATTTGTATGCTTCTAATGGCCACAGCTATTTGGTGTGTGTATGCAGATGTGTGTGTGCAGGTGTGTGTATGTTGTGGCCAAGGTGTGGCTGTTTTATGACCACGCGTGACGTGTGAAAGGTGCTGCCAGCTTAGCTGCCACAGACAGACAAAGGCAGCCATGGAGCAGGAGTCTTACGAGGAGGCGACATCATTAGGCACGGGTGAAAGCGGCGAATTATGCAAATCAAGTACGCAATTGGCAGCAGTTGCAGCCACAGCTCAATCACTTGGGCGGGCTGTGCCCCCTGCCCCCGTGCCCCCTACCCACTGTGGGCTCATCTTCCCACTTGACATTTATATCAAATGTTGTCGGCGTATGCCAAATGAATTATAAGAAGAAGCAGCAGGAGGAGAAGCAGTAGAAGTGGGATTGGAGGGAGAAGCAGGAAGAGTAGGAAAAGGAGGAGGAGTAGTAGATGTATGGAGGAGGAGCAGCAGGACCACCGGCAAACAGGAAATACAACAGGGAATACACCTACGCCAAGAGAGGCTAGCGAGAGACGCCTACGGGATAAGACCTCGAGACCTCAGGCAGACAGACATGGCCAGCAAGAGCAGCCAGCATAAAGAAATGGGCAAATCTCTCTTTCTTTCCCACACCCTCTGCACCCTCCCTTCCATAACCCCTCACCCTACCCAACTCGCTGCCCCGTTTGACCAACATAAATGGCGCAAAGTTGAAATGCTGACAGCGGCACATTCGTTATGACGATGTCGGCGTGGCATGTGGCATTGTGGGTTGAACAGTGGGTGGGTGAAGAGAGGGGGAGGTGAAGGGTCATGCGCCATGCGACTGTGTGGCATGCAGTGAGTAAATCAAGTTGTAGGTAAGTGAGATTTATGCTTATGTCGTTTAGTCTGAGCCCAGCAACAGCAACATCCCAACTCCCTCATCCTCATCCTCGACTTCCTCATCCAACTTCGACTTGGACTCGCAATTCGCTTCGCTGGCTGCGACCGTTGTCGTGCTGCGCATGCAAAATATGACAATATTCCCTGATGCAGCGAAGAAGAAGAAGCTGTGAAAGAGGAGCAACAAAAAAGAAGAAGAAAATAAAAAATCGCTGTGAAAAAATCACTGCAAAATGCAACTCATTCGGCAGGCAGCGCGAGTTTTTGATGGCCTCAGGCCACGTTTGCACCATTTCTTTATCTCTCTACCTCTCCTTCTTCTACGCTCTCCCTCAATCCGCATGTCTATTTGCCTAGTTGCCCCTCTGCCACCTTGCCAGCAAGTTTGGCAACTCTCACTCTCGCCTGGCATTCACAAACTTATGCAGAGAAAGTGATCTACATGACCATCTATGATGATTTAGATGTGTCTTTGATAGGTGAAAATTGTTATATGGCAAGTAAGAAATCATTTGCTGTGTAATAAACATTATCTACAGCAAAAATAGCTTTTAACTACACTTGCCATATGTATTTTTTGGTTTATGGAGACAAAAAGACGCGTATGCAAAGCTTTATCTATCTGCTTTATCATTGCTACCAAATTGGGTAGACCTAACCCTTATAGTCTTTGCGATAAAGACGTTCATACAGACAAAATGACCGAAATATCTTCATTTTATCGGTTTTTGACAATTCTCGCGGTTATGTATGCCAAATGGCAAGTTAGTTTGTTCCTTTGCTGTGTAATAAATATGATATATATTTAAAAAATAAATACTTGTTTTGATACTCCACTTGCTATATGTAGTTTTTGTTTTACGGAAGCAAAAGAAAGCGTGGTCATATAATTAAACAAGCTTTATCTGTGTGCAGTATTGAGATATATTGTAAATAAAGTTGGTAGTCCTTACCTTTATAGTCTTTGAGATATAGGCGCTCACACCGACAGAATGACTTTCTTGTTTAGGTTGTTTTCAATGCTGCGCCGCCTTAACTGAACTGTAACTATATATTTGTATATTCTCTCCCTTATATCATTAATTTATCCTTGAGAGAGCATCTGCCAGGTCGATTTAGTAGTCGTATTCCCTCAGCTGACCCCAAATCCTTTCTAATCGCTTCACCAGCAGTGGCAGCAACAGCATGTTAATTACAGCAAACAAGCTGCATCCTAATTTCTAATTCCTTCAATGCCCTGCTGCACTGCACTTGTGTCCATCGTTGCTCCCCTTGGCTGCTCTAATTAGCTGACTGACTGTCAGCCTAGTCCGACTATCGCTGCCCTGGCCTGGCCTGGACTAGGCTGGGCTGGGCTAAGTGGCACAGTTGGTGGCGCATTTGTAAAGGCTTCAATGGTTCACTAAATGTGTCAGCTGCCGCCGCCTCCTCCGCCTACGCCTCCGCCTCCGCTTCGTGGGCAATGCAAACAACTTTCACTGCAGCCCGTCAAGAATCGCAAGCAATGTGCGGGGGCGTGGTGAAGTCAAGAGCAAAAGAGCGTTAGCCCACGCCCACAGATAGATAGGGAGACAGAGAGAGAGAGTGAGAGAGAGAGAGTGGGAGGGAGATGGCAGATGGGACGCCAATTAAAAGCGAAAACGTTGCAAAAGTTGATGACATTAATTGACATTTAGCAGCGACGGGGCATATCAATGCGCTGGACAGCACAATCAGCTGGGGGCAGCAGTGGCACAGGGGGCAGCAGGGGGAGGGAAACTGTGGCAGATACCGATGCCGATGGCGATGGCGATGGCTGAAGTTGTGGCTAAAGTTGGCATAGAGTCGGAGGGGGAGCATATTGGGGCTACTACTGCCAGCCTAGTCCGAGCTGCCGCCTTTCACTGCCACGCAGCAACAACGCGGCAACAGCAACAGCAACAGCGGCAGCAAGTAGCGGCAGCAATTGCAACAATTGGCGAATGTCACTAAAACCAAAAGGCAGTTGTCAACGTTCATTCGTTTGGCCGTCGTCGACGTCGTCGTAGACGTTGTCGTGGGGACTCCCATCATTAGCGTGGCACAATTGTGAGATGTGTAATTGCTGCAACAACAACAACAACAGCAACAACAACTGGGAGAAAGAGAGAAGACATGCAGACGACACATTGACAGCGAGTTATGTCAACTCGAGCGCGATTTGTTTAGGTTGCTGCTGCTGCCAATGAGAATGTTGCAACTACTTCGGGCAACATAAATAAACATGTGAGCAACAAATTGAAAGCGAGACGGCACTAGTGTCTGTCCCCTCTGCCTCTCTTCCCCTCTCCCTTTCACCTTTTACTTGAACCCAAAAGGAGTTGCCCATCTCAGTTGCCAGTTGCCAGTTGGCAGTTGCAAGTTGCAAGTTGCCCGTTTGCGCCGGCGACAAGATTTATAAGCGGCTGTCAACGTGTGGCTGCAAGTGGCCGCCACGTCGTGGCCATTTTTTGATTTATAAGCAAAATGCTGCCACGCCGACAGCAGCAAAGGTAGCAACAGCAGAGGCAACAGCAACAGCAACAGCAGAGGCAGCAACAGCAACAGCAACAGGAGTAAGTTAAGTATTTATGAAACATTTCAAGGCAGCGGACACACTTGGCTCCTTAACTTGCAGCAAACTCCTACAGTTGTGGCCAGACCACTTGTGTAGGCAGTTGACATAGCCACAGCTGTGGCAAGTAGCCGCTGCTGCCGCCGCCGCCGCGCCGTGTGCTGCAGTAATTGCGGCGGCATGTGAAATATGAGATAAACTCCAAGTAGGGCTTGCTGCGCGCGCTCTTCGATGGCGGCGGCCGCGGCATCTCCCAGTGTCCGCAAGCGGAAACCTGCAAGCATGTGGCAAGTTGTTTAGAATCCCAACTAGCCAGCAGCTAAGCGACAATGCGACACGGGCGACACGGCGACAGGCAGCAAAGGCAGCCAAGGCAGCTGAAGAACGACGACAGCATTTTGGTGCCACTTTGCGGCATGCGAAATAACTTCGCACAATTGAGCATGCCGACAGTTGCAGAGGAGGCAGGGGGTCAGTGCGTGAGGTAGAGTGAGGTTGATAGAGGCAGTTGCAGTGCGACACCAAACTTGGACATTCTATTAAATTAATCGTCAATTATCAACGCAACGCAACGAGCAGAGCTGTGCCACTCTCCTGCTCTCTCTCTCTCTCTACCCTCTCTCTCTCCCCCTCTTCTACTTCCTTTCTCTTCCCCCTGCTTCTTTCTCTCTCTTCACCTTGCCCCCTTCTCTGTCTACGACCATGCTAGCCTGGCTAACGCCAAATCAATTTAACTGCATGTCTAATTAAGCCACAATTGCCAAACTAGCAGCACAAAGCACTTCACATCGAGTGTTTAAATGTCTGTGTCTATGTATGTGTGCCTGCCCTGTGTATCTGTGTGTGTGCCTGCTCTGTGTGTCTATGTGTGTGTGTGTGTGTCGATCTTGTTTCGAGTGCTGCCGAAAAACTTTGCATGCAATTCGCACGAACGCCTCCTTCAGCTGCCAATGTGTTTAATTAAATAGCAAGCGTAATTAAATTGCAATTAAATTAATTAAAAAGCACGCAGCACATACCGCCTACAGACCCCGCCCCTTTGGCACACTGCCTCCAGCAAACTTTGGCGTTTAGTTTAGGGTCGAACGCGGCGTTGTTGGCCCACTCGATTGGGCCGCAGCGCGCAAAGAAAAACAAAAACCTGTAGCCGACATTGCCAGCGCACCCCCCATTCCCGCCCTGTGCCACGTCCCTTACCTCATTGCCTGCCACAAAGGACACACATACAGACAGGCAGCTCGAAAATGAACCTGAACCTGAACCCGAAAACCAAACCCGATGACGTTTCCCGTCCATCCGTCCGCTGTTTTTCCATTTTCCATTTCCCATTTCCTGCGCCATTTTCTTTGTGTACAATTAGACTTACATTTTTTATGAGCAACGAATGCTTTCGCAGTTTTACATTTTGGTGTTAAATGCTTGATTAAGTTTCATGGCCCAGCCAGGGCAACCCTGTGCAGGGCAACCCGGATACAACTCTGGCAACAGTTCCCCCAAAATCCCTTTTCCACCTCCTTCAAAACTCGACAAATTTCGTGGCCAGCTGCGAAAATTTGTTGCGCTGCCACGCCCTCTTTCATGTCCTGAGAATGTGAGAGGGAGACAGAGAGAGTAAAAGAGGGAAAGAGAGAGTTGGAGAGGGGGACCTGTATAATGCTCATGTTTTAATTTATGCAATGAAATCGAGGGAATCCGGCTACGAAATGCAGGCTAATTATATTGTACACAGTGTACACACACACAGACACACACACAGAAATAAACTTGTTAAAATAGAGCCAATAATTTACAATAAGCAAAATGGGGCTGCTGTTTCTGACACAATTAGGTTAACTTCCCCCTTTCTTTCTCTTGCTTCCCTTTCCAACTTGTTTGGCATAGATATAGTTTATAGTTTCGTTTATATATAGTTAAAGACAGCTGCACTAGCAAACTGCAGCTATAATTCAACTACTGCAGGGAATATATATTTTTAAGACCTATCTAAGAAACTATAGTATAAAGTATATAGAAATGCACAAATAATGATGTAAAGCACCTCAAAATGTAAAGCATAATAAATTTGATATTGACTATATACTACAAGGCATATATATATTCTTGAACAGCATTAGCTTAATTTAAAACTACCTAAATAACTGAGCATTGCGATTTTATAAAGATTATTCTTATAAACTAACAGTACCTTTGAAAATATTTTGGTTATTTAGCAATCGATTTTTAACAATGTTGAGTAATTTTGGATGAAAAATATCTTTAGACGTATGAAATTTATTTAGAAACTTTATCTATACACATATTTAAATAATTGGCACTTATTTTAGGGCTTGCAAAACAGTTCAACATATTTTCTTATATTAAGTTATTAATTATAATATTCGTTTCGTAAGACAATCTGGCTCAAAATTGAAATTGAATTTAGTTTCAATTGAAGTTTGCAATTATTATATATAAAGCATATTATATATATTATTATACTAAGTTTTTAATTATTATATATTCAGTTTCGTACAACAATCTGCCTCAAAATTGAAGTAGAACTGTTTCTTCGAATTGAAAATATTATATACTTGTATAAAGCATATATACAATATTATTATAAAGCGCATATTCGGCAACTTCAATAGCAACAGTTGCCATTCAAATTCACCATAAATTGGGCAGGGTTATAGGCTAATTTATGGTTGGCAGCAAGAACAAAATCAATAAGAGGAATAAGAACAACAATCAGGCCGCATTGCACGTAGGCGAAATGAACAAATTGAATTGCGGCAATTACTTGCCACGATACGCAGAAAATGGCCCGAAAACGTAAGACAAGAGGAAAGGACAGAGAACAACAAATAAACAAGAAGCAAGTGAGAAACAGAGAGAGACAGAGGGGGAGGGGGGGGGAAGCGAGAAATCAAAATGAAAATGCGCAAACAGAAAAGTCAAGTTCATAAAAATGAAATCATGCCACAGCTCAGGCAGAAGATCAAAGAGGACAAATCAATAAGGCAAGCGAGCGAAAGCCCAATGAAATAACTTAAAGTCAGTCAGGGAAGTCAGTCGGTGAAGAAGACGATGCTAAAGTCCAGTCTAGTCTAGGCCCCGTCGACCCCGTAACAACTTGACCTGGTCAAGGCTGCACATCAAATAAAATAAAATCATACAACAAATGGCACAGGATGAGGCAGAATGAGCAGAGGCAGGCGAAGCAGGAGATGAAGAAGACGAAGAGATGAAGAGGGAGAAAACTAAAGCAAACTGTCTTTTGATCTATGGCAGGCAAGCAGCGCCGACGCCGCTGATGAGATGATGACCACGATGATTGCGATGATGATGATGATGATGATGATAATGATGATAATGATGATGATGATGATTGTGTGCTGGGTCTCCTCCTCGCACGATGTGGAGCAGTCGAGTAAATTGGCATAAGAAATCAGAAATCACAGAAGGTTGCCAGCTACACACTCACACACACACACTGAGACTGGACACACACACACACAGAGAGAGAGAGAGAGAGAGAGAGACGTATGCTGCACAGACCATTGCAATATTAAGTAAATATACAAAACGTTGTCGGCGCGGCGCACAAAACTAATGATGTCGATGAGGACAGAGGATGTGCTGTAGTGGAGGATGGTATAGTATGGTATGGGATGCGTTTGCTGGGAATGGGATGGGATGGGATGGCAGGCTGCTGCTGCTGCTGCTGCCGACGAGGCTGATAATGATGCGGCAGCAAAAGTTTAGGACGTTGTCTGCCTGTCGTAGCTGTCTGCCATCGTCGTCGTCGTCGTCCTCGTCGTCGTTGTCGAACTCTCTGGGCAAGCTTGGTGCTTGGTGGAGCTGGCAAACTGGCGATATACACACGCCAGGTAATAAATTTCATTTCTCAGCTGATATGGGCAATTAAGGAACAATTTTGCAGCTGAATGAGTAATAAATAAAAATTGTATGCCAAGCTCGCGCGATACGCAGATACAAAACTGCAGCAAGAAGTCGTCGTCGTCGTCGTCGTCGTCAGCGGCAGCCAGATAGTTTTTCGGATAAAAATACACAAAACGAAGCCAGCCAGGCCAGTGCAGATGGACAGAGAGACAGAGAGAGAGAGAGAGACGAACGGACAGACAGTGGGAAGGCAGAGACGGTCAGCGAATGAATGAATGAGGCAGCATCGAGTTGGCTGCCACAACTTGCAACTTGGCAAGTTGGCAACTTACGGCAAGCCGATTGCCTTGCAAACAAGAAACAAACAGAGACAAAGCAAGTGCAAGAGAGAGAGAAGGAGAGGGAGATGCCTGCCCTTTTGTGATGAAAACAACTCAATGACGTGATCTGTGGAGGGCAAAAAGCTGCGCACCGCCAACGAAGCTGCTGCTGCTGCAACGATATTGGGTCAGGCTCTGCCACAGCTACCTTACCTCCCTCTTTCCCCCTCTCTCTCTTTCTCCCCTTGCTCACTCACTCCCGCGTGCTTGCTCACATTGTTCTTGCAGCGCCTGAGAATCCCTTTTGATACCTATATAAATCACATTTTGCCGAGATTGACGTGCAAATTCCACGAGTCTCTTCAGTCATATATCCCCTCCTCCCCCTCCCAGCCCTTCCTGCTTCCGCAAGCTGTCGGTCAAGTTATAATTTCAGCTTTTGCATAATAAATCAAGCTGAGCTTAAGCTCGCTCAGCTCCGTCTGCGCTGAATCATTCAGACATCGTCAAACTTCTTCTTTTTTTTTGGCTACTTTAATTACAGCTAAAGCTGAAGGTATTTTTTAAATGCATTGAAAATGAAACGACAACAACAGCAAACTGCAAAAACAAAAGCAAAGCGACGTCGGTTCCCTTTGGTACATGCAGAAAATGGCACATGATATGTCGCATACCTGAGAGTGCGCCCCAAACAGAGAGAGACAGAGAGAAAGAGAGAGAGAGAGAGAAAGAGTTCCTCCATCGGGTACGTTACGAGTGGATCCGTATACACTCGCCGCTGTCCGAGCAGAACAATGGAGTAGCATCATGACACTCGAGACGGCATCAAAGCCCAAAGCCATTTGGGGCCAACATTGGCTGGCAATGAAGGCGAGTAGGAGAGAGAGAGGGGGAGGTAGGTAGCAGCAGGTCGAGGGCAACTGCCTCTGTCCGGCTGCCGTTTAAATATACTTCCCATTTTACTGTCAAGTGCGAAGGGGACCAGCTTGACATTTGCCCACTGTACAGCGCTGATTCTCTCCCTCTCTCCCGTTCTCTCCCTCTCTCTCTTGCTCTCATACCTGCTCTTCCTTTGCGAGAATTTTAATTTAAGTATGTAAACTGACATTGAATAGTTTTCGGGCAGGGGGAAGTAGGGGGTTCTTTTGTTGTGGGTGTCTAGAAATAGAATTAAACTAAACTCCAAAGTGAAATGAGTATTGCACAAGAGACACGCCCCTCCTCTCCCACCCTTCTACTCCCTCACCTGCGCGAGCAATTTAGAGCAATTTGAAGTTTTTGCAATTTTGTTTGCCAGCGCTTGTCAGGAAATGGAATTTGAATGGGCTACCCTACAAAGATAATGAAAGAGAGAGGGCAGCGCACAGTGCTGACAGCTTTTGGGAACCGAAAAATACTGTTTTTAATCGAAAAACCATGCGAGAAATGGCTAAAAATTTACTTTTCTAAAACAAGCTAAACTTCACTTGTTCTGCCAGAAAAATTGTATTTTATACGTATAACTTTTATCTAGCTTTTGTGTTATTTTCGATTTACGAGAGCAAAACAGGGCGTGGCGAAGCGCTACAATAAGTTTTATTTGCGTACAATAATAAGACATAATGCAACCAAATTTGGTTATCTTATCTGTTATAATCACTGAGATCTAGGTGTTCATACGGACACAATTGCCCATATTGTCTCCTTATAGAGCCAGCTGTACTTCTGTCTAAATACATTGTTCGAGGTGTATTGGAAAAACCTACTAGCTAGCTGTTAAATAAGGCTAACAATTCGTTTTTTGTTAATTTATGGGAGCAAAAGTGGGCGTGGTCGAATTCTAAAATAAGTGTTATCTGCGGATAATAATAATAGTTGTTGATACTAAATTTGGTAGTCTTAGCTCTTATAATCTCAGAGTTCTATTCGCTCATACAGACAGATATAGTCCTTCCTACCTTATACACACAATATTCGATGGGTATTGGGAATACAAATCCCGAGTACCCACTTCACGCAATTTCTAACTTTTTCCAACATGTGCTCTTCAAAAAAAGCCAGATTTGACTGCCAAAAAAAACCAAATTGTCTGCTCTGTCACAGTGGGAGGGTAGCCGAGGCAGAGGGTAGCGGGCTAGTCTGCAACATTTAATGAAAATCGAGCCAAGTGTGAGCATGTTGATGAGTCCAGACAGCGACAGCGAAGCTTGAAGTTGACAGTTCGCGACGGGCGGGCAACCCTAAGCACCCCCCCCCCAGCAGCATTCTCTAGTATTAACATGGTAGTAATATTATTGAATGGGGACTTACCGGTGTTGAATATGGATGCGCTGTCAGACGCACTCCGTCCGTTTCCAGCTGTTCGGCCAGCACCATTTCCAGTTCATTGCTAGGCGGGGTCTCGCAGAGGATCTCCATGCTGCCCGAGAGGGAGTTGGGATCGTTGAGCATGAAGTACACAGAGGCAGCACCCTTTTCCCTCAACGAGCGTATGCTCTTTAGCAGCTTATGTCGATGCGCAGGATTATCTACGCCAATGGCATCCAGATCGGGATCGCCGACTTGCTTACAGATCTCCAGGTCATCGTAGCCATTGTCGAGAAAGCTCTCTGCATATTGCGCTAGGCCAAGAGCGCGTAGCCATTCGCAAACAATGTTGCTGACGGCCATTTTGTTTATATGTGTGGGGTGGGGAGTTAAGTTGCTCACGTGTGTGTGTGTGTGTGTGTGTGGAGTGCGCTCCTTCAATTACCGTTACAAAATGGCAACGTCGCGTCACGTACACAAGTCGCTGCAGTTTCCTTGTTTAGTTCTCTCTCTCTCTGTCTGTCTGTCTCACTCGCACTTTCTCACTCCCTGTCTGTGACTTTAGTAGATTGTTTTAAATGCAGGCACACATAAAAGTTTATTTCGCATTTTTCCCATTTTACATGTCTCGTTGCAAGCTGCTCAAATCTTCCGTGGCTGCTGCTGCTGCCCATTGCGCTGCCTGCGTCGACTGCAGTGCACAAACTTGTCCGATTGCTGTCGCTGCCATTGCAAGTGAATGCGCTGCAAGAGAGAGAGAGAGAGTGGAGAAGAGAGTGAGGGGTGAGTAAAGTCATAATTAGAAGGAAGTTGCATAAATTTTAATAAACTCAATTTCGCCCGCACAAAACGAGTTTTTCCCACAGTTTTCCAAGAGTTTTTCTAGCCCCTTCCCCACCCCTTACCAATTGCCATTGAAGATGCTGAGATTCAAATCGATTACTGAATTCTAGAAATTAATTAAACCAATGGCAGCTGATGCGGTTTCCGTTTGCACTACACGCACACACGCGCACACACACGCACACACACAGTCAACATTTCGGGCATTCTCAGGGCGTCTTATCAACCATTCAGGCAGCAACTGAGGCACACCACAGCGGATAATGCGTGCCAGGCACACATACACACAAACACACACGCACACGTGTGCATATCACTTTATCATAGACACATTGACGTCTCCCATGTGGGCGCTGAGCACCCCCTTGCTCGACTTCTCCCTCCTCCCCGTGCACACACGACTTTGCGCTTTAGAGAATCTATGAGGCGTTAAACACAAACTAAAAGCTCAGAGCAACCAATCAACAGCAACAACAGCAGCAACAACAACAATAATAATAATAGCAAGAAGGAGAACTACAACAACAACAACAACGATAACAACCACATACGAATGCAGTTTTGGGCGTGTGCCGACGCTTATTGATAAATGATTGATTATCAGCGTGTGGGTGCGCTGCGGTTTGCTTTGCTTTGCTTAGCACAAGAGTTTAGTGTTTGCTTTTAGTTTATCTTTAATGGATTATTTTAGCGGTTGGCAGCAGCAACAACAACAGCAGCAACAACAACATCAGCAGCAGCAACAGCACCAACAAGAAAAATAACAAAAATCATTGCCATAATCCACGTCGTCGTCCTGCCCCTTGCCACGCCCCGCACAGCGACAAGTCGAGCCATCATATAAATTACTTATACTCGCTGTGTGTTGAGTGTGTGTGTGTTGTGTGTGCCTGTCCGCCTGCCTGCCGTGTGACTAGGCTGTCTTATTTTCAGCTTTTTTCCGCTCCTCAACGTTTTTGTTTCTTACTCCAATTCTGTTTCTTGTTCTGCCTCTCCCACTCTCTGTCTTTCACTCACGTCTGGCAGCTGTTTTATTTCATTTTCATTGGCATCGCATAGATCAATCATGATTGAGGTCGACAGGCCGTACAAATGGTTTAATGATACGCAATTATTCACCAATAAAAGTGTCGGAAAAAATGTCAAGAGTTGAGAGAGCAAGCACGAACAACTAAGAAAGAAAACCTGCGCAATTAAAATTGTCTTTAAAAAAAATGTGGGAAAAGGTTAAGATGTCTATATAAATATAGTAAATGAAGAATTAAGGGACCATGAACGAGAAACTAAGGAAACAACTTAATGAAGTAGAACTAGCTTAACAATTTTTAGAAATTAAGAAGATAAAAATGATAAATTTAAGAGATATATCACGAAGAACTAAGGTGCTAATCTTCCCGGGCCGTAGCTACATTCTCGGAGGCCTTGTGAACAACTTCTTGGGACGCGTTTCTAATCATCTACTTTGCTTTTAAATATAGTACGTTATGTATGTAGTTCATTAAGCATTTCGTAAATATATAAACCTAATACCAATTGTAGGGTTACTACTGATTTCACACGACACGCATATAGCAACCCTAATTAATTATATCTTAATTTCTTCTGGATTTGTTTTTGGCAAATTCATCAATAGCTTTTAACAAGAGAGTAGGAACCCCGTGGTAGGCGGGGGCCCTAGTGCACAGCACAACCTGCACACGCCACGCTACACTGATTTTCAAACATTTCAAAGCTTAAAATTCTTAATCATTATATTCTCTTAATTAAAATGAAGAAATCCAAGTCTTCATAAATTCTTCACTAGGTATCTTTTATATTGTAATAGATTCCTTGCTTAAAATATTTACATTATATATTCCTCACGAATATCTTGAAACTTATTCAAGTTATTCCCACTTTACAAGCAAATCTCATTTAATTTTCGGTTAAGCTTTCAAATCTGTGTGGATCTAATAAAATCAATTACGAAACGCACACAAAACACACTCAACCAATCTCATCGCTGTCAAATCCAAACAAGTTTTAATTGCAGCTCTTCAGATCTATCTGGCATTCCTCGCCGTTTGTGCCCATTTTTATTTCAAATGATCTTCAAAGTATGATTCGATATAATTATATTTTGGGCGCGTCTCTGCCGATCACAGAGGGCTAAACCACAACAACAACTCAGAAAATAAAGCCCTTTCACTTCCGACCTATTAGCTATGCATTTTTTCGGGTCAAAGTTTGTCAGTGATGTTGTTGGTCGGGCAAAGAATTCAACGGCAACGCCAACGCGCCTGAGTTGCCACAGCAGGGGCAGAAATTTAATGCAACATCATCGGAATCGATGCCGACAGCGACACCGACACCGACACAGACAACTCGAAATCGACATCAACATCGACAACTTGACTCGACCGCAACAACAATAAATCGTTGAATTGTTGCCCACCTATACTCCACCCCTCTCCCAATCCCTCTACACTTCACACAGTTGTTGCCTTCATTCACAATACCCGAATCCCCAAACCCAAACCCATTTCGCGTGGGCGTTGTCGCAACGCATTATGCGCCCCGTGTATAAACAAATTTATTTCTTTGTTTCGCCTTTTTGTTTTGCGGCAAGTTTAATTTGTTTATGGCGCGTCCGTTTGTTATAAACGGTGTCATTTAAGCAATTGAAAAAGATTAAACACAACAGCGAAACAGCAACAACAACAACAAATACAATAGCAAAGCCAATAGGTACCGCGTCGAGTCGATCGTGTTGACTTTTGGCCTAAACAGCGCGAAACAATTGTGAGAGGAAGGAACTGGACAGGCGCGACCAAAATCAAATTAAGTGTCAATAAAAACGACCAAGGCGAAATGCATGTTGGGATACCCTGTAACAGAAATGATTGAGGCATATACTTGGTATATACCAAAAAAGAAAGCAATGGAGATTGATTATCCTATACAAATATTCCCAAGTTCAACAAGCTTTGCTCTGTTATCTCTGCAGTTGCAGATACAAAGACAGCACACACTACATAGCCTGCTAGCTGTATACCCTGTATAATTGTAAATTATTCACTTTACTTTATTTATACTGTTATGCCCCTTTAAAATCGTACAGTAACTGCGCGTTCAATTGCAATTTCTGTGCTGTTTCTTTTACTTGTTGCCATTGCGATTATCGACGCGCTGTTGCCGCAACGATTGTTGCAACATGCCGCATGGCGTCGCCAAACAGCTGTCAGCTGCCACCTATCTACCCCTGCCTCTTCTCCACGCCGGGTCTCCACTACCCTTCACCTCATCGCATCGCGTTATCTGACATCAGCAGCAGCAGCAGCACACGCGGCGTATGCGCAATTGCCGTTTAATTAAAATTGTTTGCACAGCTTCGCCAATCGCTTGGACAATTTTCCTTCACCTTGCACGGTGTTGCCTTTTGCCTTTTGCCATTTTATTATTTAATTTTTTTTGCCATTTTTTTACCCCAGGTGTGCAGAGGAAACGACAACAGCAACAACAACAAGAGGTATAAACAATATTCACACGCTACGCGAGGCGACTAATTAATATGCATAACTCAACATCACGTTCGCACTCTGCATCCGCCGACGACGACGCACTTGAGCACTTAATTATTGACATTAGCTGAGCAAACACAAAGCATTATTATAATTATTATTATTCTCTTATTTTTCCTTATTGAGAAAGGAAGCGCAGCCAACTGGGGCAGCAATAAAAATTAAATAAGCAAATCAAATTAAACAAAAAGACGCAAACGTAAATGAAAACGGAATGAGGGAAGAGACAAAAGAAAGACCAAATTGAGCAGAGTTAGGCGTCTTCATTAATGATGCGAAGTTGGCAGTTGGTAGGCCGAGCAGTCAGCATTAAAGTAAAATACATTTGACAACACCAAATTTTTGTTTCAACCAACTGGTCGACGGCGGCATTAATACCGAGGGCTAATTAACTTGTTGTCGAGCTCGTAAAATAGTTTGGGCGCTCCATCAAGATACGATAATAAAGGCCAGCGCGAGCAGCAAGTTTTATTTGTTCTTTTTTGTTGTCCATATCCTCTCGCTGCTGTTCTTTGTTCGAACATGAAAATGAAGAATAGAAACTAACAAAGAAGCAGAAAGGGAGAGCGACTAACTTCGGTAGATTTGTGGTCGAAATAAACTTCGAGATTGGATTTGAAATCGGGTCATGTTTTAAAAAAGATAAACACCCTCTATTTCATGTCATATAATAACAATATTGCCTATTGATACTGACTATATATACCCTCTCTCTCTTGCACTCCTGAGTAACACATGATATATTGTGCTCATGCCGTCAACTATTCCCCAGCCTGACAAGAAGTGTTTCAGACTTGGAAAGGTCTTTTGATTTATGTTACCAACTTCGTGACTTAGTTAGAGTACCCCTCAGAGAAGGTCGACTATCGTACAACAGACCTTTCGTTCTCGTATACAAACAGGTCACACATGGTATCGGTCGAGTGACTACTGTCGCTACACGTTGCTGTTTGCAGTCACTTTTGGTAATTCGATTTTCGAGTTCAGATAAACTAAGGCAACATTAAGATTTTACAACCCACCTCACACACACACACACACACACTTACTCAGGCTCACAGTGAGTCGAAATAGATCGTCTATATAATAAATTAATTACCAGTCTAACGAAATGTCAAGACAGTCTTCGATGGGGCGAGTCGTTTCCGAGACCGATTTGGCAGCACATAAAAATAAATATCTCTATGAGTGAGCGCGTTTATCTTAGCCAGGCTAATTAGAGCTGCAATCCCTGCCCATAGCTATTTTCTGGCCATAATTGGCAGGCACTTTAGCCATATCGAAGTGAGTTTGCATATTCGGTTCAACTGCATGAACGGGTTGGCAACAATAATTAATTTGCACTTTAAGCGTGTTGCATTTGGGCAAAGTGCCACTTAACTGCCACGCCCACCGCCCCCCTCCCACTCCCACTCCAAATACAACGTTATCGGTTTGTGCAACGTTACCATGAGAAATGTCGAATAGCCTCCGCAGAGAGAGGAAGAGACATTTGTTATTGATCCGTACACATTAATATGAAGTTTGGCAACAATGTGTAATCGGGTAATAGCAGCAACTTTGCCTGAACTACACATGTACATATGTACTATATCCAATTACATTAACACATAACTTTAATTGTGATGCTTAAAACATTGATATATGTATGTGATAAGTAAATATTTATGCAATATCTGAAGTTTAGCAACGTTGCATTAACAGCAAATTTGCTTCAACTATATCCAGTTTCAATTACAAATTACTTTAATTGAACAGCTTGAAGTATATTGAAATTGTTCCATTAACAAAAGCACAAGCAATTTGTTATATATTCCGATAAATATAGTGTGCATAATTGGCGAACAGCGACGGATTAATCGCACACCAAATGCCCAATTGGAACCAATTGCAGTCACGTCTCAGTCCAGTTTGATTGATGTTGTTGTTATTGTGGTTGTGGTTGCTTTAGTTATAGCTCGAATAACATGTAAAAAGAATTAAAACAATATCTATACAGCTGCATGATCCGCGAGTAAGCAATTTTGGGTGTGCACAACAACATACAGTCGAGTGTGTGTTGCAATTTCGAACGCCTTCTCAGAGATGGAGCCCAAGTTTCATGCTGCGCACAAGCTGACGACCTTTTGCCATTTTGCATTTACACATACACACACACGTACATCTCATACATACATTAATATGTATATTGGCAAGGCCTGAGGCTCTGCACCAGTCGAAAAATTATAAATTTATATCATTTGTTTTAGTACGTTTTTTTTGGTACAGGCTCGTTATCTTTTTGGTTTTCGCCTCTTTTATACCCTACGTTCATTGAATAGAGTCTATAAGGCTTGTAGAAGGCAGCATGGTTGTGGTTAAGTTTATATACATTCGTGATCAACATCAAGCTATTTTTGACTTTAAATTGTCATAATTTTGTTATAAATCAAGCGATTTTTGTTTTTTTCAATCATTTTTTAATTTGTAAACTTAATTAATATTTTCATTTCAATTGATTATTTGAGACAAATTCACTGTTTAAATTGAATTAAACAGTGTTTTTGAATCCAATTCTAAGATATAACGAGAACAATATGAAATATTCTAGAGATTTCGAGTCTTAATGAAGCTCTCCCCCATTCCTTATTTACAGGGTACTCCACAGTCAATTCCCACTGCCGCCTGTAGCTGTCTTGAGTTATTTTTTCGCTTTTGTCTTTTCGATTTTTTTAAGCGCGCCAGCTGAGCAGCGGGTGGCCACCACCAGGCGCAGGTGGCTTCAGCTTAAGCGCTTTTTTTTGTTTTTGTTGTTGGCTTTAAGCGTGATGTTTTCTGCTTAATGTTTAATGCTCGATAATTTAACATTTGCCGTTGTGTTGTTGTTGTTGGTATCCTCCACAATTTGTTATGCAAACAAACGGAGCCACAGTTTTACTTAACACTCGCTTATAAATCATCGTCAGCACAACAACAAAAACAATGACGAACTCATCTTGATATTATCGTCATTGTTTAAACAATGAATAATGTGCGATATGCCCTCATAATATTTTTATTTGGCAGCCCCAGCGGCAGCAGCAGCAACTACAGTTCATTATCAACTCCATCGCAATGATTGTAATCATCATCAACATCATCAATATCATCGGGCAGGCAAGGCAATGTGGGCATTGATTTTTCTTCATCATCTGATTTGCCTGCGGCGACTTTATACATATGTTTCTTTGGTTCTTTTTCACTTTTATTGATTGCTGTTGTTGTTGTTGTTGTTGCTGCTGCTGATGGTTCCCCAATTTCTTACGCGCGCCTCATTACGAACAGCTTTGGAGTCCCACTCCAGTTTGACCCAAGCCAATGCAATAAATTCACATTAAGCCGCTCACATAAAACGCCTGATTGCACACAGCGCGCGAAGCTGACGCTGAGACTGAAGCTGAGACTGAGACTGAAGCTGGTGCTGGTGCTGGTGCTGCAAGCGTCTGCTGCGCGCTGAAGCCAACATCCTGTTGACAGTCGGCAGCGTCGTCGATGTCGACGTCGGCGGCAGCTATCAATATTAAAAGCGCTTATTTGACAGAAATATGACAAATGCCTGACAGCCAAGCTGCAAATAACACACACACACACACAAGCACACACAGAGGTTGTGGCCGGGGAAGTGAGTCGCTGTGCCACGCCCCCTCTGCCTGCACAAAGTGCCAAGTCATTAGTAACAGGCGAGAGCAAATGTCAGAAATGCTTTTTGGATTAGTCAATTCAAATGGCGTGCGAGTATTGGAAACTGTTGCCGGTTGCCGGCTGACGGCAATGTTGCCCGTGTTGCAAGTGCCAAATGATTTCACTTTGCTGCTGCTACTTCTGCTGCCTTTGGCTGTTAACTTGTCCCGCTACGAACGACCCCAATCCGTGCCACATGCTGTGCAGGCTGCCGCTGCCGTTGACAACGACGACGACGACACGTGCAACACTCACGCAATTTCAGCTACAGCTACAGCTACAGAGCTGCGGCCCCGCCCAGGCTACATCCGTCCGTCTGTTCAATGAAATAAGTAAGCATTGCAAATGCGTTCAACTGTCAAAGTGCTGCACACACCCATCCCCTTCCTTCTCCTCCTCTTGCTACTCCTCCTCTTGCTTCCCTGATAGCTTCACCTTTATAGGGACATGCAACGAAGCGTGCCGCGGTTACAATCCAATCACAGCCAAAATGGGCATAGCCAAATCGCTGGTATAGCTTATCAGTGAGCGCAATGTGTGGGCACGGCACGGCGGGGCACGACACGGTCTCGGGGGTTTTTCAATTGAAAATTGAATGCGTGGAAAAACTTGAACTGCTAATGAAAAGTGCGATCGAGTAGGAATATTAGTGCAGGGGTAAAGTTGGTAGTTGTTGCACAAAGGGGAATGAGTGGCACACACAGCGACGCACCAAGCAGCCAAATGGAATTCCTTTTAAACTAGACACACACACACATGTACACATACACACGTACTGTACAAAAATGCCAGCAAAATAATTATTGGGGACTTTGTGTGATGTGTGTCACAGTTATTTCAATATTGAAATCACATTGAAGCCCAGACTCAGCAATAGATCTTTCTTACAGTTGCCGCACATCGCGTTGCATACCACTGCATGTGTGTGTGTGTGTGTGGGGGCATTATCGGTATTCCCTGCCGATATTTCGCGGCATAATTTTCGCGTTATTTTAAAATGCACAACAGGCAAATAAACACGATGCTTTGCGCCAATTTCATAAATATTTTTATGGCGTTTAATAAAATTTTATTGCCAAAGGGTCTGCATGTTTTATGAGCGTCGTCTCCATGCTACGCATGAGTTGCCGCCGCACTGCTGCCCAGTCTGCTGTTGCTGCCACTGCCCCTGCCACCCCTTTTGCCCCCGCCCCTACTGCTGCTACTCCAATTTGTCGCCTCTGCTGCAGTTGATCAATTCCCTTTCAACATGCCCCACACTCTGCTACTGCTGCTGCTGCTGCTGCCTGCCTGCCTGCCACAGCAGCTGATTGCATGCGATTTTTTGCGTATTTTAACGCTTCATTGTCAATGCAACTGACAGGCACTTGCCACAGCGGCTGCCACTGGAGATGGCGATGGCGATGGCGATGGCGATGGCGACGTCGACGATGCGATGGCGACGACTCTGCAACGCGCCGTTGTCATCGGTTGCAACAATTACTTAAATGCAGCTATAATTTTTATGCAGACTCGCAGCGCAGCGGGCAATTTGCTCGCTCTCTCTCCCTCTCTCTCTCTCTCGCTCTTTTGGAATAATTTCACAATTTTCACAATTTTATTGTTATTATCACGAGGAGTCCGACTATTATTATTATTATTATTATTACGCAGGCTTTAAAAATACAACTACCATGGTGCGTATATGCATATGCATGGTATTTAAAAAATACCAAACGCCTGTATGATACAAAATAATTGCATTTCATTGGCTTTTCATCGGTAGTGCCATCGCAGAACCATTAACATCCTCGACTCTGGTGACGCCATTGCGGCGATTTAAAAAATATTTGTGGTCCATTAACTTGTGGCATTGTTGTAATTCAACCCGCTGGGCATTTATTGAATTCTTTACTATACACACACACACGCACATATATATTTTACAATACATACACATATTTATAATTGTATATTTGTGCTTCTATCTATAGATGGCTTTAAGTGTGCTGCAAATCGAAAATATATTTCCACATTTAAATGTGAAAATAAAAGTTTCATAGCATTGCGCGTCAGTTTGACCGCTCATTAATTAAGCCACAGCTAACAACTTGGCAATAAATTTGTATTTGGCATTCAATTAAGAGCATCACATGCATGGAGAGTATACACGACTAGGAATTCCCTGTAATTGCAGCGTACAGAGTTCTGAAAGTCACTAATGATGAGAACTAAGATGCAAATACTTTAATTATACCCTTGCAGAGGGTTTATTCATTTTTCTTACTGCTTGCTGCACGTTGTAAATAAGTCGGAAAGAACCAAAATTTACCGATATATCGTATAGTTGCCAAAACTATCCGCCTATATTTTTTATTTGTCAAGATATTACAACCAAATTTACTTAATCGAACTTGTCCTATTTGTATAATAGGCATACACAATTTCATCGACATTGGCCAACTATAACATATAGCTGTCATAGGAACAATCCACCGAAATTAAGGTTTTTGTACGAAGACCAGTTCTGATTTCGTGCACTATTATATATTACTAGTATTGGACCGATTGTCGGAGAAAAGAACCTGCAAGGGTTTAGAACCATCGACATGTCGAAGGTAGACTTCTTTCTCTTTATACCCTTGCAGGGGGTGTATTAATTTTTTATTTAAATTCAAACCTATATAAACCTGTGAATATTTTGTACCTATTTGCATTCCTCACAGACTATTTTATTAATTATTTATTTATATTTTTTATGAAATTTTATAATAATTACGTTGTCTATATTCATTGATATTATTTATCTTCATTACTATTTTATGCTTTTCGATTTATTTTGTGTGAACATTTAGGTTTCTTATTAATTATTAGTATTATTATATATTTATTCATTATTTTTTATATTATTTGTATTTATTTTATTCACAAATTTGTAACCTAGTTAAACATTTCCATACTCTCTTAATTTCTCATATAATTAAAACCACTTTACCTGTTCAAACCTTAATAAACTTCACATTAGCCTCTTTCCCTTTTTCTACAGGGTATTCAAGTGCACTGTCAACCGTCAATATTGATCAATTTAACCTTTTTACCGCCAGTTTAGCGTTTTATAAATGTGTCATACATTTTACATATAATTGACTCGCTTTCATCGCCCCATTATTGCCACATTTTTTGTACAGTGTACCCTGTTTTCCTTTCAATTCGCCGTGGCTCATAAATCACAGCACGACAGGCAAATAAAACACACATTGACCCCCTTTACAGGGGGACATTTTCCCCTCCCCCCCTATCAGCATCTTCTTGTGATTCTTTTTGGCATTTTGCCTTTGATTGCCGCACACAATGGCAATTAACCCATAAAATGAAAATGCCCACATTTAACCGTAACTCTCCAACCCGTCTTCGATTCCAACTCCAACTTCGACCCTGACTATGATTGTGTGTGTGGGGGGTGGAGGGTGGGAACAGGGTGAGTGGGGGTCCAATTAATTGAAATTCAAAGCTTTTGCTCGAGTTTTATGAGTTTGGCGTTTCTTTTTTTTGCTTTGCCCACTTTTCTGTTTAATTTCACTTAGCACAACGACAACATCATCAGCGACGTCGCCTCGTCCCCATCATCGTCATCTGCGTTTCCAATGAATAATAAAGCAGAGAGTGAAGTACAGAGACGCGCTCGCTCAGATATAAATCAATTCCAGAGAAGCGACAAAATTTACATTCCCCACTCCGGAGATGTGAACTGGAACTGCAAACTGGAAATGGGAGTCGCCAGCAGGGCACCAGGCAGCCAGCAGAGGCAGTCGGCAATTTTCAAGTAGGAGGCATCGTGGGGATCGAGACCATTTGGCTTATTGAGATTTCATCGGAAGTTTTGTGCGCGCATTGTGTCACAAGGCGGCAACGGCAGCGGCGCATGCGTATCTTCAATTTATGGCAACGGTAAAGTCAAATGGCATTGAATAAATAATAAAAGAAACAACACAGAGGGAAACAAAATCAGAAATCCAAATCGAAATCGTTATCGCTATCGTTGAGAATCGTGCGAGGCGATACAATTCGTAAGCGTTTAACTTTAAGTGGGCCTTGATTAATGACTATCGAGTGCGTGGCACCACAGGAGGTTGGCACCGCAGCTAAAAAGCTTCAGCGGGGGGCAAACCCAGACGGAGCCGAACCCGGAGCTGTAGACAGAGCCAGCTTCAATAGAGTCGTGTGTCATAGACGACTCAAGCTGTAGTCTTGTCTTATCACAGATCGCTGATCTATATAGCCCATGTAAGAGAAGTGTTCACACCCCAACGAAATACGATATCCTTTTTAAACAATTGCGAAACATATACGAGATGTTTAAACTTTAAAGATGTCTCTCTACCTGAAATAACCAATCAATGCCCATTGCCATTAGCATCCATCACAATGCCCACTCTGGCGACCCAAAGGTAGCTCGAATTTCACATAAGAACACATACACAGCCACACACAGAGACAAACACAAACACATACAGAATAGATATGAAGAGAAAAAAATTTAAATTTCATCATTCTGATTAGCCTGTCGCCATTGGCGTCGTCTAGAATTTATGTCGATGTTGTTGCTGGACGGCATATGCCATAAAAATAAAATGAAGCACTTTGAAACCATTAATGAAAATTACGCTGGGTAGTATTAAAATTTTCCAACTGACTGCAAATGCGACACACGATCAGATAAAAGTTGAAGAAATACACAAAAGTAGAAGAGGAACCAGAAACTGAAATGAAGAAAATAACTTAAGAATGTCATGTCAAAATGTGGCGCTACTCACGGCACAACAATATGACAGGCCAGAGGACAGCACAGAGAGGGGGGGGGGGAGGAGATAGAGAAGATGTGGAAGAGAGTGAGATAAACTGAGTATAGATCATCTGGAGAGAGAGAGAGAGAAGCATTGCTTAACCGGCAGGAACAGCTAATGTGTTGATATACCCACACGACTGTCCATCTTCAGCTCTGTCTACAGCTCCTGCTACCTCTCCCGCTCCCTCTCCCTCTGCCTCTCCTACTCCCTCTCCCTCTCCTTTTCAGACTGTAAGCTGATCCTCCCCACGCGGCGCACAATTCAACCGAAAAAAAAGGAAAGTGAACTCGGACAACGACGACAACGACGAAGAAACAGGGATAAGGACAAAGACAACAATTACACAAATAAAATGCACAATATTAAACGAAATTATACTGGATATACCTTTGTACTTGTCTGCGTGTGTGTGAGTGCGTGCTTCCCCTCTCGGCTGAGCTGGCAGACAAACGACATAACAAAGGCCAGCGGCGGCATAAAACAAAAGGGCCCAAAGGCAAAAGGCTGACAAGGCAGCTGTCCCTATCCCTATACGCCTTGGACTTGCTGTCTCCCTCTCTCTCTCTCTCTCTCTCTCTCTCTCTTTTACTCTTTTGCTGTTGCTATTGCCTTCTCGCTCTCTGTCACTGTGGCACGACCGGGCTGCGGGATCGGACTATAGGCCGAGCCTGCAGCGGGGTTTGTGTATCATTTTTCATGACAGGCAGCTACTCAAATACATGTACGCACACACACGCAAGCACACACACACATACGTGCACACTCGCACACACTGACAGTTGAAATGTCCGCTCGGTTTGACAGTCGCGTAGTTGGCAGGCACTTCAAAGTGCAATTGCAGGCAGCTAATTAGCCCTAAATATGTTTCGGTATACTCGCCTACCTCACTCCCTCTCCTTCTCTCTATCTCTCTCTCTCTCTTTTTCTCTCTGTCTATCTGACTCTCACTCACACTCTCCAGCTGCTTTTCTATTCCTTCTTTCACACTCTCTTGAACCTTACTGAAAATTCTCATGCACTTATGCAGACATTAATCAACACGTGGCCCAATGCTAATGAAGACACATCTTGCAGCATACAGCTCACCCCGTCTCTCTCTCTCTCTCTCTCTATCTTTATCTCTCCATTACTCTCTCTTTCTCTCAGTCACTACTCCCTCTTTGTTGCTCGCCAGTCTCTTAAATTTTGATTTAAGGCAGCCACCCAAAAATGTGCCCAGAGAAGTCATTATTTGAATTCTGGCAGACACACACTGAGAGAGGGAGAAAGGGACTAAGATACTCAAAGGGAGGGAGAGACAGAGAGGCACAGAGCGAAACAGAGAGAGAGAGAGAGGGGGTAGAGCATGCGAGTGAGTGAGAGACAAGTGCGAGTTTATCCTGGACGAAGACTTCATCATTTAACGATTATTTCTAGCAATTTCAATGCACTCACTCAAACCTCGACTTGACTGAGGACAGGACTCGTGCTGTGACTTGAGGGGAAGGGGCAGAGGAGAGGGATAGCGGGGAAGGAGGCAACCTGGGTAAGTCGCTGTGCGTCTCTGCACTGCAACGTTGCGAAAATTTACGATGCCTGTGACACAGTTAACTCATGCTCGACACCAAAACATATATCAAATGTGTGGCACGACTCGAACTCGGACACGGAATGAGGCAGGAGAGCAGGGGCAGCAGCAGTCTGTGGCACTGACTGTGTTACCTTCTACGTAACTGTCGTATACCTCCTACCTCTCCCCTGCCCCCTTTTGTAGCTCCAGTTTGCAGGCAGGCAAACAATAACGTGAAATATGTGCGGCGTTTTGCAATTCATACGCAAAAATGGATGAGCGCGGCGCATTTGAATCGCAATGCGGATTGCTGCGTCGGTAGCCACCAGGCCGGGCCGAGCTGCTACTACGTGGGCTGTGCTGCTGCTCTGGGCACACCAAGGACACACACACACACGTACACACACACTCACACATATGGCCAGGCACAATAACACATTGTCTGGCAATGGGAGAAACATAAAATTAAAGTGTCGTCGTGGCGGCCCCAACTGAAGTGACTGTTCCTGTAACCCCCTCTCCTTACTCTCTCTCCTCTCTCTCACTCCTGTCTGTCTGTCTGTCTCCCTTCCACATGTGGGAGAGCCTTGCATTTAATCTTCCAATTGAGTGCGTGCTGCGCTGACATAGATAAACTGGCAACGCAACGTATCCTGCCCCTGCCAGCTTGTCCACACGGTTACAGTATCCAGATCTCCTCTACCTCCTCCCCCACGCCTGTCCTTCTGTTTTTTACGATAGCACTGGCAACATTTTTGCTTTTAAAAAACAATTAATCTTTATTAGCACTGCGCACACGTTGGCAACTCTGTCGATGGCTCAAAAGCCAATTAAAAGTGTTTTGCCTGCGCAACAATCGACAAAAAAAAAAAGAAAACTAGAGAAGCCTCCTCGACATCTCACGCCCTCAGCTTGTCCTTTTTCCCCCACTACTGTCTGCCTGTCCTTCTCCCTGCTTGAGTAATTAATCATTTTCGGTTATTTTATATTACTTCTTCTCGCTCTCTCTCACTCCACACTTTCTCTTTCGTTTCATTCGTTCGAGAATGGGGAATCTTGTGCAATATCCGTAAAATGCGCAAAAGTTGCCATCAATATGCTACGCTCGGATACGTCCATCAGAAATGCACTCAAGCGTAGATCCTTTCGTGTTGCCATTACCTTTTTTTCTCCTTCTTTCTCTTTCTCTTTTGTTGTTGTTGCTGTACCCCGTCGACAAAGGATTCGTTACGGATTTATTGGCAACTTGATGCGGCTCTACGGAGTCAGAGTTAGAGTCAGCGCCAGCGCCCTTTCTTGTGACTCGTGCTATAAATTGACTTTTTACGTTCCGATTTTCTTGGGGGGGAGGTGCAAAGAGAGAAAGTCAAATCAGAAAACCAAAAACCCACACTCAAAAAATGTCCAAAATACGAGAGCAATAGTCGTAATACTCGACTGCGATATACCTGCTACACACTAACTATATCAGAAATCATTCAGTTGATCATAATTATTCTACAAAACAAGAATGAACAGTTAAGCATTACAAATCACGCTAGCAGTTCGTGTTTGTCGAATTACGAATTAGAGCGCAAGGGGGCGTGGCCAAACGCTAAACAATGCAATGCCTTCGTGCAATACTGAGAAATATTATCACCAAATTTAGTAGCCTTAGCTCATAAAGTCCCTGAGTTATAGATGGTCATACAGACATAAATGACTATATTGACTTCGCTACAGCAGTTTGGCGACTTTGTAGGCATGCCAAAGTAATCCTTAGACAAATCATTAAAGACCGTTAGCGATGGCACTTTGCACACTTTTGAATGGGATTAGTTGAGCTGAAGAAAAACAAGAGAATAACCGACTAGAAGCTACCCTCGAAGGAACTATTCGAAACAGTTGCAGTGCTTTCTATACTATATAGGGGTTCTTAAGTTTTGATATATGTGCATAGGTACATGCGCAGATCTAACATGATTAACATAAGGCTGCAATGCATAACTTGATTTCTTGATATGCATGGCAAACGCCCTTATCGCCCTTATAGACATAACCCTCCGTCCTGGCATACAACAATAAATTGTTAATCATCCCCTCTCTCCCTCTCCCTCCCTCTATCTCTCTCTCTCTCTCTTTCCATTTCTTTCTTTTGCCTGTTTTGTAGCATATTGATGGGGTGTGCTGAAAACTGGAATCGAGCAAATTTACAATGGCAGGGAAATCCCTAAATGCTGTTAAACAGAAAATAAATGAAGTCGACGCGGCGAAGGATTTGTGCATTAGCAACGACACAGACAAGTATTGATGGGACTGGACACAGAGAGAGAGAGAGAGAGAGAGACAGCGAGAGAAGAGCATAGGATTGTATAGAAAATCAGTTGCATTTTAGGGTTACTCAAAAGAGGGAGAGAGAGGGTAGAAGGGAAGGCAGTCTTAATAACGTCGCCAAATGAAAACAAATTTCACTTTGGTGGTTGATCAAAATCGGCTGTATGCACGAAAATTCATGTTTGGTGTCAACATTTGCAGTTCCTCTTGTTGTTCTTGTTGCCGTTGTTTATTTACATATTGTTTTCGGGGCCTGTGCAATTTACTTTGTCATAGAAAATTAGCAGCACCCCATCGTACGTGTCTTGAAATCAGTTTATCAAAAATATTTGCCCAAATGCTTAGCTCGAACACATATAGAAAGAGAGAGGGAGAGGCGGACATAGAAACGGACAGACAGACGAACGGACAGCGAGACAAACAGCCAAAATTGTTGACACTCTCAGGCTTTTGTTTGTTTAGGACTCTCTCTCTTCATCTCTTTCAGTGATTGGTTTATCCCAGTGGGCTGTTAATTTGCCCTGTCTCTCACTCCCTCTCTCACTCGTAAAATCTGCATAAATGCGTTAACATATTTATGCATGTTGCAACAACAAGAATAACAACAACAACAACAAAAATCCCAGCGAAAAACATCAAAACTTTTGCCAACAGGAATCAGGTCAGCTGGACATGTGCAACCATTGTACAACTTGTTGAAATGTTTTTTCATTTTTCTTTTTTTAATAAATCGCGCGCACGCTGGTGCAACATGGCAGGCGGCACAACCCAAAGGCGGCCAGAAACAATGCACAACCAGTTGCCCCATTTTGCCTGCCACATGCTGCCCGTTGCCTGCTGCCTGTTGTCTGTTGCCAGGCCACCAGCAGATCGCAACCTGGACCCACAGCAACCAGATCTTACCCAGTCTAGCACAAGTCGGTATCGGACTTGGTTCCTGGACTTTTTGCATTTCTAATTCACGTTTCTTGGCTCGATCGCTGTCTGCTCTGTTCTGTGTGCTCTCAACTTTTATTTCCTCTAATCATACAGTTGCAGTTGCCAGACATTGGTAATAACCCAATGGAAACCACAGTCGTAATGGTAAAATACAAATTAAATGTTGGCTATAAAACTGAGTGAGCCTTAAGAGATCGCAGGCAAATCATATGCGATCGTAAAGGATCGTCTTTCGTTCATTTTATATGGTATTCTTATGTGAAATAATATCTTATCTTTCATATATCAATGAAAGTCATCTGCATAATCTGCCTGAGGTACTTGAGTATAGGAAAGCAGGTAGATCGCATTGTTATTACAGTCGTTCTGCATATAATATCAAGAATTAACTATACAGATTAATCCACTGGAATTAATATTTATCTGCAGTTAGTAGTGTATGTACATTTATAATGATTTTAATTTGTTTATAGCAAATATACACAGGTATTTATTAGGCTACTAGTGGTCAAACTTTGGTTAGAATCAATGAGAAGAACAACACACTTGTCAAAAGATAATTAACGGGCTTGAATATACATTAATATGATCATCAGTATTCATGGCTGAAAGATACTCATATCAAACAAATAGGTCGTTCAGCCATTTACAGCGCATCTGCAGTTCGACCTAACTGAGTGCAGACAATAAAATGTTGCCATACGTTTTTTTCTGACATATTTGGCACCACCTTCGCTTCGCCCTGAAGCCTACATAAAATAAAGTTTATTCAGCACTTTTTTAGTGGTATTTTTTTCAAGAGCGTCAACTGCATAAAAAACCAGTTGCAGTTGCAGTTGCAACTGAGATTAAAAACAGCAACAAAAAGTTGAAGTTACTCTAGTGCATTGAGGCATAGACGATGCTGCAAGGGCTGCACAAGTGATTTGTCAGTTCCAGAATACATAACTTTATATATATAGCCAACTATGCTTAGCAATTTGCGTTTGGTTTTCTGTGAAATTGTGTCAAAATGGTCTTGCTGCAGGGCGCAATCATAGAAGAGAGATGGAATAGAGAGAGAGAGAGAGAGAAAGAGAGAGGGAGGTAGGGTTGTAGAGATCTTGAGCTTGGGTAACTCCCCGTCAAGATTTATAGAAATTTATAGACAAACTGTGGGCAATTTTCTAACCAACGTACCTGGCAATTTAACGGTATATTGTAAATTTCATTTAATTTGACAGCAAGTTCGGTCGGGTCGGGCTGAGCTTGTCTGCTAATTAGACGCGGCCCAGATCAACAATTTGCAATGCATCAAGCGGAGACTTACCTAAAAAGAGACGGAAAAAAAGAAAGAGAGAGAAGATGAGTAAAAAATATGATTTAATAAGCAATTAAATTATTTTAATAACGTTGGCAGCAGCAGCCAAACGAACTGCACATAAAATTGCAATTTTCCAGCAAATTCATAACAAAAAAAAAGAAAAAAACAAGAACAGCAACAACAAATTCATACAAAAAGAGGCCGCAGGCGTTTGGCAACACAAACTGGCATTAAACAAAAATTAAGGACGGCTCCGGCAGGGCGAAAGAGAAGCAGCAGAACATTAAAGTGGAAGAGAGGGAGTGTGAGATAGAGAGAGAAGGAGAGAGAGAGAGAGAGAAAGAAGGGGTAGAGAGTGAGAGCAAGATTGAGCATAGATTCAACAGCTGCCAAGGCAAGTCGTCGTCATCATCAGCTGAGATAGCAACAGCAACTCAAGTGGCAGCAAGCGAGGAAGGTTGCAAGCAGCAAGCAGTGGCAGGCAGAGGCAGTGGCAGGCTGCATCCCAACTAATGCCATCAAGCTGATGCATATAGTGATTAGAGTGGACGTACTACTGACTTGCTTCGGCTGTTGCTTCGGCTGCTGCTGCTGCTGCTACAGATGACGATGACGATAAGTGCAGTTTGCAGTGCAATAGAAAAGTTGCCATCACACACACACACACACCGGACCGACACACGTTACTGATGATAATGATAGATAAGTGTGCGCCAAGCAGCGCAACATCGAAAGCTATCAGCAGTTAAATCGAAAAGCTGCTGCTGCTGCTCAAGTCGAACTCAGACTCTCTCTCGTGGCGAGGCCAGCTGAGCCAACGGGCAAGAACTGTAAATGTGGCTGCAGCACAGCCTAATGACAAGCGGCAGCAACGGCGGCAGCTGTGGCAGATGCTGCTGCATCATTAGCAATAGCGAAGGGGGGCAGAGAGATGCAGGCTGGCGACGAAGCATGGGAAATATTTGCTATAAATACATGCAACATTAAGTAGAACGCATTTTTGCCCCCAACCTGCTGCTGCTGGCAACGCCACCGCCAACGCCAACGCCAAACGCCACACGCCACTTCACTTGAGCTGCAGCTCCTTGTCGTTGCTATTGTTGTTGTTGCTGCTGTTGTTGCTGCTGCTGCTGTTGTTGCGCCTTTTCACAGCTCAACGCTTGCGCGCTTTTGAAGCCATAACCAGAGCTCGTCTACAGCTGAAGCCTGTGCGCGAAAAAGGGTTTTCGTTCGAGGTTTTTTCTCGGTCTTTTTTTTCTTCCAAGAATCTTGACGGCTATTAAGAAAGCAGCCATGGCAAGGGGGGAGGGAGGGGCAGGGGTAGTGCAAGAAGCTTGACTGTAAGCCAGACTGGACTGCTGCTGAAAAATAAAATTATTATTTTCTTTTCGTGCTCATAATTTCTGTGCATTTTCCTAACTGTTTTTCCTGGTGCTCTGGCAACGGGGGGAAGGTGCGCGCAGGGCTCCAATTAGTAAAAGACTTTTCCTGATTATGTTGCACAGCCCAAGGCTTAACTTTAAGTCGAGTAGATTAAACGGTAGGAGCTGACCTTTAGTTCACTGAGAGTTGAACAAAAAACTGTGCTAGTCATAGTTTAATGTGAGGTATCACTAAGTCAGGCAAGCAGGAAGGAAGAGAAGGCTTTCTAAGTTTAATAAAGGGTATCAGTGCGTCGAGGAAAGAAACTTGTTATAGTTATATGTTAGTTATAGTTATAGTAGATTGTTTTCAGGCAGGGCCACAAGTCAGTTGGGTTTACCATTTATCATTTAGCTAAGTCATGAGCATTTCTCAACTCTATTTATCTATAGTCTAGTCTTTATATAGTCTAGCTCATTTACAGAGTAATACTGAGTTCAAAAACTTAACCCAATGCAGCATACTAGCTTTATAGCATGCTCTAACATTTTATAGCAACTTGACGAAATCAACTCTGTTCAAATTAAAAGTTGCAACACTTTAATAGGGTATCACTGAGTCAGACAACACACGCTAATGTCGCCTTCCAACTTTATAGCAAGCTCTAACTTTTTATAGCTATCTCTCTCTCTCTCTCTCTCTCTGTCTACGTCTGTCATACATTGGCTATATATTTTATTTAACTGAACGAATCAAGCGAGCAATATTTGCGGTCATTTAGCTGCGATAAAAGCGCAAAATTTATGCAGCCAAGGAGTACCAGAAAAGATCAACAACAAATAATAATAAAAATGCGAAAACATTCTATTTTCTCGGGCAATAAAAATGTCAACAGCGTCGGGCAGACAGAGAGGAAAAGAGAGAGAGAGGAAAAGAGAGAGACAGAGGGAAAGAGAGAGAGAGGGAAAGAGAGAGTGGGAAAAGACAGAGATGAAATCCATTGCAGTTGGCTGGCGATGCTGCCCAGCTCAGTCCAGCTGGGCTCGACTTGGCTTGGGTGATTTATGCATTTCGCATGCAAAACACTAATCAGTGGGGCAACCTCCTCTCTGCCCCTCACCCTCATCCCATCTCTCTATACTCTTCACTCCTTCGCGGGCAGCTCAATAAAAAGTGGGCAACAAGTCTGTAATACAAAACTCAAACAGCGCGTTTAGCCAAAGATGACTAATGGGACGAGCTGCAGCAGCAGCAGCAGCAGCAGCAGCATGTTGCAAGTGGTCAAGTGGGCTGCATGTGGAGGCAGTTAAACGTACATTAACAACAACAACAACAACTGCTGCTGCTGCTGTTACTGCAAACGAGCAACGTACAACAATAACTTGCTGAGCACATCTAGAAATTCCATAAATTTGCATCGCATTTGGCAACTCTGTCGATTGACATGCAACAACATGCTACGCCTCTCAATCAATGAGTGCGTATGTGTGTCTGTGTGTTTGTAGTTGTATTGGTGCTCAATTAGTTTTCCTTTTTACGCACCGAACTGAAGAGTTGACGAGCTACAGAACTGACGAACTGACGCACTGAGTCGCCCTAGTCGACTTTTCTACATGAATATTTTGCGCTTCACTAAGTTTTAACCCCAATTGAATTCAACCCATTCGAAAGGGTCGGGTCGAATCGGTTAAGGGTTGGGGGGTGGCTTTAAAAGTTATCGAAATACGCGCATATGCCCGGCATAATTACAACATTTTAAGCCGAAATTGTCGAATTTTGTAACTTTTTCAAGTGCATTAATTAATAATGAGAGAGAGAGAGAGAGAGAGAGAAAGACTGCTTGTGAATATTAAAGAGACTCTTCATCAGCGGACTCAACCGATTTTGCCCTGATTTCAAGGCACTTCAAGGCAAAGTTTATAAATTTACATTATAACATTCTGCTCTTATTTTATAACTGTTATTATTGCTACTGGCAAAGCAGGTCAGAGTGGGGAGTGTAAAAGCTATACAGGAATTTGAGTAAATCATTGTGGGATTTGCTCAACTTGACAGCTTTTTCAATCTCAAAGATACTTTGTTGCAATTTCAACATAGTAAACAGACAGGTAAAAACATAATGATGGGTAAAGGAATAGAATAAGAATGCTTGTAAGAAAGATAAAGTCGAGTGTGCTTGACCCGCTACCCATATTTGTATTGCATACTTTACAGGGAGTGGTTTGGAAATCAATACCTCTTTAAAATTAGTTCTTAAAAAACTTCTATGTTAATTACCCGATCTTAGCCAAATTCAGAAATCATTTGTGCGTTGATAGTTATTGTGTTTACCAAAAATGAACTGTCCTGCCTTGTAATTACACTCATAATTCGGGTTCAGTATCGAAGGGGGCGTGGTTAAATTTTAACTGGAACTGCGTGCCATAATAACACATATTGACACCAAATTTAATGGCCTTAGCTATTATAGTCTCTGAGATCTAGGTTTTCACACGGACGGACAGACAGACAGGCAGACAGACGGAGAGAGAAACAGACAGACAGTGAGACAGACAGAAACATATATAAAAAAGTTCACAGACACATTATTATTTAGTTGGAAAATAAAAAGATTAACTGATTATTCTTTACGAAGTTAACAAAGGCAGGACTCTTCCTGCGTTGAAAGATATACATACTTAGAAAGATAGCCAAATAGCTAGAGATAAATTAAAAGATAAATTGATTGATATCAGTAGAATAATGAATGTCTTCACAGGTTGCACAGTATTAGATCAACTTTAAAAACTGTCTCAAGTTGCCACATCACAATGCAAGCTTCTGTTTCTTCTATATATCCATTTCTATGCATAGTTTCTCTAATTAGAATAGTAAGTAAATTCACTTGACAGCACAATAGTTAAATAAAAGACGCCTGCAGCTCATTCGACTGCCCTTACGCCCTTGTCTGCCTATCTTCCTCTCTTCCTCTCTATCTATTCAAAATTGCATGAAATTCCATTGAGTATCCAAGTGTTTGTATTACTTAAATCCCACAACTGGGATGTAATCGGAAACCAAGTAAATTGCCACAGGAGGCAAGTGAAGGAAGCAAGTGAAAATTGCATAATGCCAGCCATGGCACTTGTCAATCAGAGAGAGAGAGAGAGGGAGAGAGACAGCATAGTAATATCGAAATATACAATATGAATATGAATTGCATTTCAATATAATAGACCACAAAATTAATTAACTAAAATACTTGCATAGCGTGAACGAACAAAAACCAAGAGCAGACACACACACACGCACCGACACACGCACACACACACCCAGTCCAGCTGCATGTAAAGTCAAGTTAGATATTTGTCTGGCCACTTAAACAGAGTTATCCAAACCCGAGAAATATGAGTCGCATATGCGCCATGGTCCGTTGGGAGGATGCAGGAGCAGGAGCAGGAGCAGGCTGGCAACAACTGCGACAAATGTCACTTAGGCGGTCATGTCCTGTGTGAGTGTGCAAGTGTTTGTGTGTGTGTGTGTGCGTGTGACTATGCAACATATGGGCTTAGTTATTGTGCATAGGCAATGCTCATGTCCTGCTGCCACAATTAACTAAAAGCGCGCATCAAATTACAAACAAACAAGTTGGATGCTCCAGCACAGAGAGAGAGAGAGGGAGAGAGTGACAACAGTATGAAGCGGAAGTAGCAACTGTAAATGTGCGTGTGTGTGTGTTTTGGGTGTGTGTTGGGTGTGCTGGGCGTGCATGTGTTGCCCAGTATTATTGTCATTTCACTCGAACTCTTGTAGATTTGTCGCCAACAGCTGTGCAGCTTTTGTGGCTCAGCCTGGCGGCCATTTTGTCAACTGCGACTGTGTGTGTGTATCGATGTATTGCTGTACAACTGTGAATCTGTGTATCGCTGTGTACCGAGTGTGTGTTGTATCTCTCCATGTGTCTGTCCCTCCTTCCCTCTCTCTCTCTCTACGATGCTGCACGCGGCCTGCAATTTATGTATCTTTTGGCTTACAAGGATTGCTGGCGAGGCGACTCGCTTGGTCACTGCCCCAGGCAGGCAGGCAGGCAGGCAGAGGGGCGGGGCAGTGTCTGCTCATTGTAAGCTACTTAAGATTTTGCACAGATTATATTATATATGCTAAAATAGACGCGCAAATTGAGTGTGAGTTGGCCATAGATAATCTTTACAAGCAATTTAAAGCTAGACCAAGTGCTAATATAACAGGCCAGCGGCAGCACAGCAGCACCAGCACCAGGTAGAGATCTACAACAGCAACAGCAACAACCAAGCAACAACAACAACAATGGCAATCGCCAGCAAATTAAAGGCTTAAGTACTTGAAGCAGAGACCAAAAGGCAAACAGGTCGACAAGGGGGCGACCCCTGTCGGTCTGCCTTGGTCTACGTCGAGCCATATCACGTGCGATCAACTAATTAAGGCAAAAACCGTAAAAACAGGAAGCCGCACATTAGGCAACAACAAAGTGAGTGAGAGACAGAAGCAGAGAGAGAGAGAGAGAGAGAGAGAGAGAGGTAGCTAGGAAAAGCTGTAGCACTTTTCAGTTGACTGATTAACCGACTCGAGTTCAGAGTTTTTCCTCAACTGCAACATTAATGAGACCAAGCAGTAGGTGAGGCACTCATGGAGCAGGGGAATAGGTAGGGCGGGGTAAGGGGGGCCAGCTTCCTGGCCGCGCTTGCCATATTCAATTATGAATGAGTGCCTCGAATTACAGTTAACAATGGCTCGCAACTAAAGCCGCCAAAATCACATTCCCCAATGGGGAAGTGGGGGCGTGGCACTTAAGTTGCTCTCTATAAAGTTGAGGCAAGCTCGAAAAGGGGAGTGGCAAGTGGGGGGGTAGTTGCAGGAGTATCTGCGTCTGCCTGGCATGCGTAGATAAATTGAATTGAATGAAAAGCCCGCAGTGATTGAGGCTGACATCGAGAAGCAGCAACTGCGTCGACTGCCTCTGTGGCAAGTCTCCTTCTTCATTCATTCATTCTCCATTCTTCTTCTTCAAGCTGCCTGTGGCGCTGCCGCTTTCACATTTTCAATTATGGTTAATCATGCAAATGTTTGTCGCCTGTGAGGATGCTTTACATAATGCAAAGTGAAATGATGCTGCTGCTGTCACAGTCGCTGCTCGCTGCTCGCTGCAGCCTCGCTGCATACATGAATAATCTTCAGCTTCCTCTTCCTCTCTCTCCGTCTCCCTCTCCCTTCCCCCTCTCTCTCTCTCTCACTCGTTCTGTCACAGCGCCTTACAGCTGGTGTCCACAGGTAGCACAAACAATTTTTGCTGCCTCATTTCACACACACACAATTCAAGGGACACTCTCGGACTAACACGAGCTACCTGGCCACAATCGATAGTTTTACGTATATGTGTGTGAATGTTTCCTGTGTGTATTGGTTGTGCGTGTGTGTTCTTTGCTCCGCTTTGGGATTAGAAACAACCCCGGAACGTGTCGCATTATGCGTGCAAGAATTGGAATCCAACGTCCTGCGTCCTCTCTCTGTCAACTCGTTTCCAGAGGATTCTCTTCCCTTTTCTGCACATGCAAAATACCTGCGTGCCCATGGGCTGCACAGCAAAAATACTAACAAAATAAAATACTCACAAATTGAAAAGTGTCAGGAACGTAATGAAAAAAATTATTTAGACAGTTCTAGTAAAATTCCTTTTGATAGCAAGTGTAATTGGAAGGAAACCCAAGGCAAATCTTTGTAATCATTCAGACTTAGTATACTAAAGAAGATTCAAAGATTCTATATACAATATAATTGTATGCTAGTTCTATATTTACATAAACTTTTGCTTATTTGGAAAGAAAAATCTAAAGAATTGCAGAGGAAACTTTTAATTCTTTAATTGCAATGATATTTTTTTTGGTTAAAACAAGTTAAAAGGCTATTCAATATATGTATTGTATATACATATATGGAATATTATACTTATATTTTCTTCTACAGAAGTCATAATCTTTATCTTTGTCAACTTTAGCAACATTACAGAACGTTTCACATAAAGTTTGTCATTACAATTTATGGAAAACATATCAGAGATTTAGCCAATATATTTAGCTCTACTGGAATCCAATAAACTTTTCATTAGCATTCTTTAGAATTGAAAATATTAATTTTATATATTCCAATAATATTCTTTACATCATTCATAAAAGTAGCATAAGATTTTCACCATTTGTAATTGAAGTGATATTCGCTAATCTAGAACAATCATTGAGCAATTCAACATGCTAACATATTATTTGGCAGCTCCCTTTTTCCGGGTTCATTATTCATTGAATGCACTCATTTATGGCACATGGCTGGGGAGCTCTACGAATTAGTTCGGTCATGCAAAACTGAGCAATTCATCAACGTTTTTCCCTGAGATGTTCTGCTAGAGTATAATAATATATGGTTTATTCTCATGACATAATGTGTGCGTGTGTTGTAGTTCACTTGTATGTGTCTGTATGTCTGTGTGTCTGCGTGTGTGTTGGTGTGTGTTCGTTTGTTGCCCACATAATTCCCATTCAGTTACGCACCCTATGGCTGCCCATGCTCTTTGTGGCAATTCCCATGCGTAACCCAGACTATTTATGCCACTGTTCATCTGTATTTGTGTGTGTGTGTGACTGTGTGTGCATGACTGTGTGTGTGTATGTGTGACTGTGTGTGTTTGTGCCATTTGGTCATAAATTCAAAAAGCTGTCCAGCTTAAATTTTGGTTTTTCAATTTTTGAATGTTAGACCTTCTCCCCCTGCCGCACCCCGTCTCACTACCCTACACTCCTCTCTCTCTCACACACACAAACAGCACAGTTCTCTGCATAGTTGTGCGTGTAACTGTAAAACGTGTAACAAGGAGTCAACGCACGGACCAAAAGGACGTCACAAAAACCATGAGATTTCATTTAATTAAAGCATGGACGGCGCAGGAGTAAGGGTAGTGGGGGTAGTGGGGAGTAAGGGTATTGTAGACGGGGGTGTAGCTGGAAGCGAAACCAAAATCCTTTGCATGCATGTTGAATTTCTAACGCCATATGTGCGTGGAATATATTAAATATATACAAAACAGAAAACAGGCCTTTAAAAAGGATCAGTGAACGAACGCAGGTCGTCGTATTGAAATATTTTCCTAGTTTTCCTGGTTTTCCCATTTGCCAGTTTTCCCATTTTTGTATTCTTTTTCTTTTGGGGGCAGCGCCTAAACAAATGTTGGCCACAGAAAAACGGTTTGCTCTTGGCTTATGTTCTATTAGCCAAGGAGGGCGGAGGGCGTAGGTCTTTGCGAAATATGAAATTGATGGAAGGTGTGTGGGAGAAGGAGTCAGAAGGTTGAGGGGTTAAGGGTGGGAAGAGGGCACACAAAAGGTTGAACAAAGGTTAAGCCAGGCGAAAGTGGCCGTGGCTTAGGCAAGTCAACGCAGTTATTTAGTTAAAATTAGTCTGCTGTCGAGGATGTCTTTTCAATAAGGCAAAGCAAACAGAGGGAGACACAGCAAGACAGCTACAACAACAACGACAACAACAACAACAACAACAACAGCAACAACAACAACAAGAACAACAACAACAAGAAGACGACACCAAGCAAAGCCGCAGGCATCTTTGGGGTCCGTCGTCGTCATCGTGCTGTCGCTGACAACTGCTCACAGAGTGCGACGACGCGTAGTCAAAGAGCAGCTATGAGTAGCTTAAGGCGCACTGCGCTAACTCCCTCTGACCCTGCCCCCGCCTCCCAGTTCCCCTCCCCCCTCCTGCTTGCTGCTCAGCTGGAAAATCAAGTTGGCCGCCATCAGCTGCAGCCAGAGTCGACTCCACGCCGCAAATCATGAAATAAACTCTTTAATTACACCTCACGACTTGTCAGGCGGGGATGGGGAGGGGTAGGGGGCACGCAACAAGCCAAACAGCTAAATGGAAAATTATGCAAAATGCTGCAGCGGCAGCAAAAGAAACTGCAGCAGCAGCAGAGCAGGCAGCAGAGCAGGCAGCAGCAGCGTCAGCAGCTACCGAAAATGTAAGTAAAATTATAAAATCTTTTGGCACGACGACGCTGGCAACGACAAAACTGCAAATTACCAAATTATAAACAAAAAGCAGAGGCTGCAGCAAGCAGAGGGGGCAGCAGGCACAGTCAGCAGCAGCCCGAGGATGCAGGCAGGCAAAGCAGCGTGCTGGGACCGCACACAGCATGTTGCCCAGACATGGAAAACATTTCCCCCTTTCCACACTGCTCTCCTACCCACTGTAAGCGCATTTAAACAACCTGATTGCCAGTACGCCCTCCCCCCCGCACTCCTTTTGCTGCTTGGCACCCACTCGATTATCACCGAAAAACGATTGACCTCACGAATTCGTAATTAATTTTCACAAAAGTTTTCCATTCGAAGACAAACTTCAAACAAAAGGCTCCCTCTCGCATACAATGTGCAAAGAGTGTAGACGGTCGACGGGGGAGGGGGGAGGTTGGAGGGGTAGAGGCAACGTGTGCAGTGCACCGTGTGCTGTGTAGTACAGTGTATTGTGCTGTGTGTGTAGTGACGGGTGTAGTGCAGTGTGTATTCCATGGGTTTCGTTTGGTTTTTCGAATTGGTTTTGCTTCGCTTTCGGCTTGCTTTACCCCAAGAGAGGCAGAGAAGAGACACACACACACACACAGACTGCAGTGTGTAGGTGAGGATATTCGTGTGTGTGTGTGAGGGGAACACAATGTTTAAACATTTGAGCAATGGCGCTGTGGGGGGCAACAGGCGAACGAGCGAGTTGCTGCCGCTGCCGCTGCTGCACCATCTCCTTCTCCTTCTCCTGCTGTTGTTGTTGCTGCCTCAATCTTCCCATTCGTTGGCTTGGTTCGTTTGTTCATTCGCTAGTTGTGCGCATGATGTCGCTTAAGTGCTGAAACAATGTTCCAAGTTGTAAGAGCAACAGCAGCAAGAGAAGGAGGCACTACAACAAGAGGCAGCAACAACAACAAGGGGCAGTCGTTGCACCAAAAATAAAGTGTGTAAAAATGAGCAACTTTTTCAAGTGAGAAGCAACTATGTGCCATGGCAAGCAGACCCAAGCAAAAACACACACACAAACACAGATACACACAGACATGGCAGAGACTACGACAACAAACTCAACCTCAACGACGAGCAGATACTCCTCTCCGACAAGCTGCACTAGCCTGCCAAAAGATACACTTGCACCGGGACTCACGGACGCACAGTCTGCAATGTGTGCGAGCGTGTGCGTGCGTGTGTTCGGTGTGTGTATTGTGTGTCTGCACACACAATTTTCAAACTGGCAGCGCAAAGTGCACAAATTGCAATCGCAGGCTGAGCCAGAATGAGGCTACAGATGCAATCTTGTGCCTTTACCTAAACTCATCGTCATCTAACTCAGCTCAGAGCAGAGATAGAATGATGTGAAGCAAAGTTAATTGCGATATCTAAAGAGGATGAAACATTTCAGATTATCAAAACAATTATAAAGAAAATCGTTTCATATTGCAGGCAAATCAAAGCCAAATCAATTGAGCTTAAATACATTACAAGAATTTATTGGCATGAGAGAATATTTAATCTATATGTAGACATATTTAGCCTACATGTAGACAAGGAAGAAGGGTTTTAACATTTTGACAAGAGGAAAATGTTATCTATAGGCAGTAGAAGGCATATGAAATCATATATATTCTTGATCAGCATCAACAGCCGAGAGGATATAGCAATGTTTGTCTGTATGAACAGCTATATCCCACAGATTATATCAGCTACGATTGGCAAATTTAGATTTCAGATAATAATTATTTTAAAGATTAGCCACGCCCTCTTTTGCCTCCATGAATCGATAATATTTGAATTGCATGTGCAGTTTTAAAGCTGGAATGTTCACACTGGATTGTAGCTTAACTTTAACTTACTTTATTTAAAAAACCACAAAGATCTTTTATAATTTGTAAATTCCTTTAATCTCCCACACGTTTCTTGCTACATTTCATAGCAAGTGATTATATAACTTGGGGAAACATTCCAGCCGGGTTGGAGTCGATTTTCGGCTTTTTCCTGGCATAGATTAACAGCAACTTTGCTTGTCAGCACACACATGCATTACATGCACACACACAGACACGCACACCATACACCCCAATACACACTTTGTCATACTGTCACACAGATGGCATTTTAATGCAACCCTTTTTGGTTGGGCTAAATGCAAAGTGCAACTCTGGAATGCCAGGCCAGATAGGGAGAGAGAAAAGGGAAGAGAGAAGGAGAGTGAGAGGGATCGAGTGAGAGGCAAGATAGACCACAACTCAAACTGCCAACTGATAGTTTCCTTCTTCCTCGTATCAAGGCAGGCAACTGCTCCTTTGGCACGCACATTGACACTTTGATATGATTTTGTGCCCAGTTTCCACAGCTCTTGTCCCTGATCTGCAGTCTCTCTGCCTCCCTCTCACCCTCCCTCTCACCCTATCTCTATCTCTGTCTCTCCCTAGGGCCGAGTTTAATTTCAGCCTCCTTTGTGTGGCATTTTTAGCATGATTGGACTGCACAGTTTGCAACTTCTGTGCTTGCGGTCGGATCGAGTTGGTGCTGTCTGTCTGCCTCAGCCTGTGCATGTGGCTGCCTGTCCCGTGTAGCAGGCACCCAATGACGCTGCACAAAATTTGACCAATATCAAGTGGAGTACACACCCTGGACAGAATGGGAAGGATGCGCTACTCAAACTTCTGTCAAAATGCGGCATGCAAAGTGTAAATAAAACGCAACCACACGAGAAAGATGCCAAAACTTGAATGACACGCACACACACACACGCACACACATATAGAGACATACTTCAACTTGTAAGTTGATCAAGTATTTTTCATCAGTGCTGGGGGAAAATTCGGCGAATTTTCTCAGCTCAATGAGAGGAATTCGTCGCTTACTTTGTTTCTTCTTGAATATTGAAATTAATTTTTGGCCTTCTGGCGACAGGGTAAGCCATGGCACAGCATGCCACGCCTACACGCCTCTTTCTCCCCATCTCCATGTCTCCCTTCCTCTGCCCCCTCTTAAGCCTCCTCTAGTGCCTGCTTCGTTGTGTGACTTGTAACTTTGTGAAGCATTTTGCGCTCAAGTTTAATTTCAACGCTTGACTTCGGGAAAGTTGCGCTTGGCGCCCGCGCCAAATGACAGTCGCATGAAGTTGTTGTTATTGTAGTTGTTGTTGTAGTAGTTGTTGCTGTTCTTGTTATTGCTATTGCTGTTGCTGTTACTTGTGTTGCTGCTGCTGCTGCTGCTCTTGTTGCTTGCTCATTCAGTGTCTACAGCAAAGTTGCAAGCGGCCTTTTAAACGTCGCAAATTGCTTCAAGTTTTTCCTCTAGCCCGCTCTCCCTTTCCCATTCCCTCTCTCTGTCTCTGTCTCCTATTCCCACTCTCCTTCTCTCTCTTTCTCTGTTTTTTTGGCATTCAAGTGCTTAAATGTCTCACGAGTCGCATTCGCTGGCATTTTACACGTCATTTGAGTGCACACTCAACTCCGTCTCTAAAGCCATGAATTAATCAGAAAGCGGCAGCGGCTTGCAGCTGCAACAGCTGCCACCGCTTTTGGCATTAAGTACGGGAAGGGGGGCAGTGGCAGATGCCGCAGCGACAACTAGACAAGTTCAACTTAATCAATTTAAAGTGCTTACCGCAAAGTCAACAGTTCAAACTAACCGCAAGGCGGTAAACACACTCTCTCTCTCTCCATATCTCTCTCTCCCTCACTCTTTCCCTGTCTCCCTCTCTCCCTCTCTCCCTCTTTCTCTTTCACTCTTCACACTGCATAAGCCACAGCTGCCACGCCCACTGGTTACTGGCCACTGGGTTTGGGTCTGGGTTATTAGGCAAATTGCCGCACATAGACACTCAGCAGGTTGTCGTCGCCGTCGTCGTCGTTGCTGTCGCTGTCGCTGCTGACCAACAAGTGTCCACACGTCACACATTCCGTCCCCTCTGTCCTCTGCCTGTCCCACTGTTGCGCTCAGCTCAGCTACCCCCCATTGTCCTGGGCCCAACATAAAGTATCCTTTTCACTGCACGCCTTTTGTTTTGTTTCTTTTCTCTTCCCAGCACGACGACACTGCGACGCTGTCAACGTTGTGCCAAGTACTTACCCTTCCCTCCTCCCTCTTGCCAGCAACCCCCCTTCTACCTCCTCCCTTCTCCCTTCTCCTTATGCCTGCCATGGCCCTGTGGCTTGTTTGCCTACGTGTATTTATGTTTACCCTGTTGTCAACATTGGAAAATTATGAAAATTAATATGAAAATTGTTGCCATTATAAGCACTTGAGTGTGTGCGTGACTGTGTATGACTATGTATGTGTGTGTGTGCGTGAGCTTGGCTGTGCGTGTGCGTGTGCGTGTGTTTGCCAAGTCAATTGTTAGTTTTAGATTTAATTACGTGCATCAACTTGAAAGTTAATTTGATTGAGTATTATGTGACATTAAGCCACGTCCCAAGTTGTTTCCTGCCCCGCCCCCCCCTTGCCCCCTTGACGCTGCTTAACCCGCTGGCAGCAAGAAAACGGGTTCAAAAAGGTAAACAAACAAACCCCTTGTACAAATCAATTGAATGATCGCTCAACTTGACTGGCCTTCCAACGGATCTGTCGACATTTGCATTTGCATCTGCCTCTCTCTCCTCTCCCCTCTCCTTCTCTCTCTCTCTCTTTCACACTATTTGCATTCGGCATTATGCAATCAGCATAAAATATGCAAGAAAAAACGTGGCAGCAGCAGGCATAAACATGCAAAACAGGCCAATCAGCCCGAGGGAAGCAGCCAGAAAAGGCGAATCAATTGAATATAATATGATATCGTAACAAATGTGGGTCAACGGATGAGGCTGAGCTGCGATTTGATTAGTAGCTCAATCAGCAAGGAATCGAGAAAGAGAAAGATATTCATAATACCAGGATAAGCTCTTAAACAATTTGTACACATGAAATGGGGGCAACATTCAAAACTATTAAAACATTCACAGCGCACACACTCAGGCATAACAAATTTACAACTCTTTAAGCGCCCTCTTAAGAAGATAATATAAATGTTCTTTTTATTTGCCTTTATTGCCCAAAGAGCCCACACAAAATGCAGTCATCATGCGCCTCAAATGATCCCCTACAATATCAATAGAAGAACTAAAAGCCTCCGTTAGCTTTTCGCTCAATTAAAAATATGTTGAATGAACCATAAAATGAAATTGCCCAAATTAACCAGCTGCTTTCTGGTATGTTCTGCTGATCTATAAACAGTTTATAAACAGACGCGAGCTCGATAATTCATATGCATTTATAGGGAGAGAGTGAAATAGGAGTAGAATGAGGGATGAGGGCAGCCATAACAGTTTTTATGACACTTTTATTTCCTATATAGCCAAATAAAGCATAAATAGCTGATGAAAAACATAACAAGAAGGTTATAGTTGAGTGTGCCTGAATGTTTTATACCCCACTTACATTTATAAATAGTTTGAATCAAATAATCATTATACTCCTTAAAAATAAACGTTTTAACTTAGAAGTTACGCTTGTGTATTGTTTTCTTTCGATTAACAAAGGCGAGAGGGGGCTTGGTAACATTCTAAAATAACTTTATTTTAAGTCCAACAATAAGACACCTTGTGATCAAGTATGGTAGCTATACCTCCTATAGTCTCTGAGATATAGATGTTCATACAAACAGAAATAGCTTAATCGTTGTCTAATACCCTTCTCCCCTATAAGTAGCGTGTATACAACATCACTCGTGATGAGTTCAAGCCCAACTTTATCATGTTCATTGCATTTTATGGATTATTATCATCTGCAACATTATCATCATCGTTATCATTAACTGCATTATTATGATTATTATTATTATTTACAAATGCATTAAACACCGCATTTAATTGCACCATAAAAAAAAGAAAATAAAACAGAAATTGAAACGAAAGAGTCGACAAACTGCTGCGACAGACTGTCTGCAATTGAACCGGCTTCGACTGCAGTACGTAGTATCTGTCTCTGTATCTGTGTGTGTGTGTGTGTGTAGTCGTATCTGTATACGTATCTTTCAGTTCGAGCTGTTTATTTAGTTGCATTGCTTATCGCAAATGCTTTTCCTATATGCGTGAGATATTTTTATGGCCTCCACCCGTGGAAAACTGATAGACAAGTTACGATTTTGGCTGCCGTTTCTCATGTTTCTGCCGTTGTTCTTGCTGTTGTTGTTGCTGTTACTATTGTTGTTGCTGTTGGGGTGTTTGCTGTTCACAGTTTTTCGTTATTATTTACACAATTGACCCTTTCACACCAGAAACTCATTGAACTTCGGCAGCAACAACAAGAGCTCACGTACTCCCAACCAACCAACAGGCCGGTCTGTTCTTAGAGTGTGTGTGTCTCTCTGTGTGTGTGTAAGTGTACCTCGCTCAACTGTAAATAGTCATAAATGTTTTGTTTATGTTTACAATTTGGTTTCTGCTGCTGCTGCTGCCGTCTGCAGTTGCTGTTGCTGTGTTGCAGTTCGTGACTTTTCTAATGTTGTCGACGTGGTTGTTGCAGCATGTTACCAGATTGTTGCCGTTGTTGTTGCTGCTGTTCGAGCCAAGATTTCTGAATTGGTAATGGAGCATGTGCAGTTCACGTTGAGGTGAGCCAAGCCAAGCCAAGCCAAGCGAAGTCGAGTCGAGTCGAGCATTTTATTGCTATCTAAAATCACCGAGCAACCATTTACGTCCGCCAGCTTGTCTCGGCAGTTTTATTTGCTTTTAATTTGACTCGAAATGTGGCTTAAATGTCAGCATCGTAGCTAGAGTCCAATCTACATATGCGCTAGCCCTCCTCCCTGCCTCCTTCTGCATCCCCCTGCATATCTGTGTTATTAATGCATTCAATTAAGTATCCACAACAATTAAACTCATTATGCCAGGGCCTGAAACTAAAACCCAAACTGGCCAAAAATCCCAGTTAAATTTATTATTGTTCTTGTTGTTGAGGCGCCATTAAATAATTTACAATTCCGAAAGTGAAATAAATAAAAAGCAACAACAACAATAACAACAACAGTAAAAGCAAACAATATTAAACAAAGGCACAAGCTCATTAAATTTAGTTGGTTCAACAACTGTTTTTAGTGGCAGTTCCCATTAATAATTAACATGGCTAATACACACAGAGTTCAAAAATTTATTATGCTATTTGCCTAAGTGGATTAAGAAGAAATAAAAAATAAACAAATAAACCGAACAGAACAAACGAACGATAACTAATGCCAGAATTTCAGGTCATGCGTGTTCAGAGGGTTCGCTGGGAAATCGCTTCGACTGCGTTTCACAACTATCTATATGTATTATAATATTCAAGCAAAGCTCATCATAAATTAGAGTATTATCTACAGTTTAAAAGTTTTAAACCTTTAGAACATGTCAAACTGACAGGAATCGTAGCAGAGATATCAATATCATGTCATTAGTTTAATTTATTAAGCGCTTTACTTAAATTTACTACCAGTTTTTTGCTGTTGATAAATAATTATCAAGTCCAGCAGTATTTTAAGCGTTTTTGTCTCACACAGATCATCATTAATCGCCCTAAAATTCAAAACTAAACTCATTTTTCATCTACTAAACCGGTTTAACTGCCGACAGATCCCAAACAGATACGACTACGACGCGAATCGTCTACCCGCTAATCAGATGAACACAATAACTAAATTAGATTAGGGCAAATTAATTTGTCTTCCCACAAAAAAAAAGAAACATAAAAGTCCAAAAAAACCGCTAGATCTGTCGCAGGAGGGGAACGCAGGGGAATTCCAAGTCAAACAGAAATACATAACAAATGTGTACGACATTTATTATGCCAGCAACAACAATAACGACAACAAATCCGAACAACAACTAACTCGGCTTACTAAATCATTCGGTTGTCTTTTGGCCCAAACATTTTAAAGGCAATTTATCATGCGAGCTGATGAGACAACAGCAACACAAATAATTTATATATACTACATGTGCCGAAACATATGAGAAATGCCGACTAGTTGCGAACAATAAGCAAAATGACATACAGTTTAGCATAAATTATGCAAAGGCTGAAATTAAATAATAATAAAATGCATCGGGCCGAAATGCGAATGTGAAATTAACTTAATTATTTAATTTATGTGCCCCCAAAAACTACAAAAAGCCAAAGCCAAAAGGAATGTACGTATGAAGCCCATCGAAATTCGAGTTGCAATTAAAAATGCGCATAAATTACAATTACATATCTCACACACACTCACACACGCACACACACACATCGACGACAATCGGCAAACGACGACAATATTAGTTTTTAATTGCAATATAAATTATAAATAAATGCGACGGCTTGTCGCAAAAACTACGCGATGTGTGTGCAATGCGAATAGTTTGCATAAATTAAATATGTCAGCCTGGTTTATAACCAAAAACAACAACAACAGCAATGATCTCTCAAGCAACAACAATAAGAATTAATTAAAATATTCATTAAAATGTCCCATCAAACTGACGCAGGCAAATCAAAGCTCCAACAGAGTTATAAACTAGCCAAATATTTAAGTACATCAGCTTTATGACTTTCACTATGATCTCCGAGATATGACAGAGCAATAGCTATGCACAAATTGAACTAAGTTTTTACGAGTTAAGTATTGTCGATTGTCTTTGGGGTTGTAAAACGGAACAACATTTGTGGAAGAGGAAGTTCTGAGTAAGATACGATACTAGATGCACACTAGGAACAGCATTAAAATACAGACACACATTCAGCATATGAAATGAACAAATGACATTACTATAGTGCTGTTAAATAGTAAAATTCTTGATATAATTTACTGATATATTTTATTGCTTACAGTGTTTATAGTAATATTCCTTCATAAACTATGATAAACTTAGTTTCTGATTTCTGAAAATTCAATTTTTTAGTTGTTTTATTCCTATAAACTATATAAACTATGATACTTAACTAATATTGTCCACATTGGGGAACTTCTAGATATAATTTTCATTGTATCTCATAACTATATAAACTTTGTTTCCGTTTTCAAAAAATTTCATATATGCCTTTTATACTTGGAAGGAGTCTGCAACGCAACTCAGACCCCATTAAGTATATATCTACTCTTTTTCTTTGTCCATCTTCAATACGTCTTTTAACTAAACAACTCACAACAAAATTAAATGATGAATCGACAGTTCAGACTGTCACCTATCCAACGATATATATATTTCACGAGTGCCACTTCCCATACGGTTCGAACGGCGCCTAGGGGAATCGGACACGATTATATGCACTTATCCATTATTATTTTCAATTCAATTCTGCATCATTATATATAACTATTATTGAAACGATTGGCGGAAATAAGAACCTGCAAGGGAATTAAACATTCGGCATGCCAAAGCTATCATTTCTGCCTCGTGTTCCTATCAATTGGCTTTCAATGTTCTGATAAAACTTAGATCCTGCATTAAGAGAACTTTCTGTAAAAATGTATGTTTTTTTTCATTTCTTCTATAAACTATGTTTTTATAGCCAACAGTTGGCATATCAATTAAGGTTCTAGCGGGTTCTTCTGCTAAATGGAAACTAGCGTTAAATTTGACACCCCAAAAAAGGGTTTGACCTGGTGTGAAAATGAGTATTTTGTGTTTTTCCTCTAATTAATATGAAAAGTCAATGAACTAAAGAGAACTACGAAAATTCCTGTGCAAAGGTTCTTTGTCATTGTTGTTGTAGCTGCCGTTCCTGTTGCTGCTGCTTTAGTTGTTGTTGTTGCTGTTGGTGTTGTTGTTGTTGTTGTTGTTGCTGTTAGTGTTTGGCATTTCCTGTAATTTGTCGAGCGCGGAAATTGCCAGCTAGCTGCAGTAAAGACCTGGCCAAGAGGACGACTATGTGGATATATCTCTCTCTCTCTCTCTGGGTACGGTTGAGTTCTGCTCGGTTGAGGTTCAGTTCGGGTTCGGTTTGGCAGCTTGCATATTAATTTAAATATAATTATGATAATTTTTATTGTCAAGGCAGCGTTGAACGTTGCGAGTTGTGTGAGCTGTGTGAGCTGTGTGTTGCCACATGTTGCCCTGGGCAAACACAACCCTTGCATCGCATCCTTCTTGGCCATCCGAATGGATTAGTTATTGAGTTATTTTAAACTGCAAAAGCAACGACCCAACGATCCCAACAACTGACGCGCCTCAGTGAAGCGAGGCAAGGGAGAAGGGGCAGGAGAGGAGGGCTGCAACATCTTGTGACTGACATTTGTGCGTCAAATTAAGTGAACTCTTTTTTTTATCTTCTTGTTGTTGTTTTTGGTATTCTTGGACTTGCGACTGGCCAAGGAGCACTGCTGCTGCTGTTGCAGTGGCACATGGTCAACAACAACTCAAAGCCGCTTCCTGCCAGCCCAGGCCAGTCTGCCTGCCTCCCTGAGAGACTCTGAGTGACTGTTTTTGTTGTTGTTGTTGTTGCCGCTGTTGTCTTCGGCCTGTCCCCTGCACTGCGTAAACTATAATTAATAACAAAACATGTTATGGTTATGGCTGCTGCCGCTCTCTCTGAAAATTGTTTCTTGTGCCCGCGCCTGCGGCACATTTGAGTGCCCGTTCACAAAAGAGTTGCCCCCTCTCTCTCTCTCTCTCTCTCTATCTTTCATTCTTTGATTCGGTTTTCCGTCAGTCTGTGCAACATGTGTTATGCATTTTTTAGCTGTCTTCGGCATTCGAGAAATTATGTAGCATTTAATTAGCGCATAATTGCAACGACCTCAGCTCGGTTCGGTTCAGCTCGTTAGCCAGGGCTGCTGTGTGACGCAAAGCTCTGTCCTAATCCCGCTGAGAAAGCTGCCACTGAAAATGTCGCCTGTCAAAATGTCTGCTGTTCTATCCACACCAACTTCCACTCCCCTCCTTGCCTTCCCCCACCACCACCACCACCCACTTTCCACCTAAGTTGGATAAGGATGCGACACACAGGTTCAAATGCAGTCAACAGTCTCAGTCGACGTTGCCATCGCAGTCGCAGTCTCAGCTTACAACGTCGTCGTCGTCGTCGTTGTCGTTGTCGTCCTCCTAAGAGCATCGTCATCCGCTCTCAGCGATTTTCATGGCTCGTCGTCGCCAGTTCCTCCTTGTGGTTTGGCAAATACTCAACAAACCATGAAAGTAAATAAATGTTTTGCAACGTTGCTGAAATAAAATGCAATTTAAGGCGCACACAAATGGCTAACACAGCCGACGGAAATCAAAATAAAACAAGTTGCCACAAAATGACAGTGCACTAGACTGCAGTATACCCTGTAAGGTATATAATTATCATTTAATATTCATTTGCAATGCGAATATCTGCAATATAACGAATCCTTAACTATTTTTGTTACTTGTTTCTTGGGAGCAATGGGCGTGGCATATTAGTTTTGAAAATTTAATTAAACATGAAACATTGCCAAGAACTTGCATGCCAAATTTCATATCTCTAGCTCTACAGCATAACCAAATTTTAATCTTCAACTGTTTTTGATACTTGATTTTCGTGGGCAGTAGGCGTGGCACATCAATTTTGATGATAAAGTTGAGTGTTGAAAATCTTCAAGAACTTGCAAATCTTATATCTATAGCTGTATAACTTACTGAGATTGGGCGATCAAAGCGTTATATTGTGCTTTGCCAAGCATTTCTACAAATCTTAAATATCCATTTTCTGGCAGTTTCAATGGGTGCTTGTTAGAAAAAGCATACAGTGTAAAAAAATTAAATTTCTGCAACATTGTATACGCATTTGTTACTTGATTTTCGTGAAAAGTGGGCGTGCCACATCAGTATTTAAGATTTGGTTAAGTGCAGAAGAACTTGCATGCCAAATTTCATATAGAGATATGAAATGAATGAAGCTTAATAGCTTAACGAGATTGGATTATTAAAACATTATATATTGATTTGGCATTGCCAAGTATTTCTACAAATCTTAAATACCCATTTGCAGGCAGTTTCAATGGGTGCTTGTTAGGACAAAAGCATAAAAAACATATAGTGTAAAAAAATGAAATATCTGGAACGTTGCTCAGCACGCAGCATGCGGCTGTCTAGGATGCATTCACAAGCACACTCACAATCACACACATACACACACAGACGCACACACACAAACATTGCTCAGCTTTGTTTTTATCCTATTTTTATTTTCGTTAGAATTTTGCCTGTTTTTGTTCGGTTTTTTTTTCGAAACGGCAGTTAAAGTAACCGGTGCAGTGTTTGGGGGCTTCGAACTTTGCATTCTGCACAAAAGAAAGTGAAATGCAAAATGGGATCCACAAGGGTTGAGTTTCACATAGACTGGGGGCGGCAGAGGCCGCAAAATTGCAATTGCAGAGCAAAGAACAGAAGCAGAAAAAGGAAAAGAGAAAGGCTTGCAAACAAATTGAAAACGAAATGTGGGAAAAAACAGTTTGAAATAAATAAATGCAAATCATTTTCGAGATGCACAAATCATTTACAGGGCATTACAAAGTGTATAAACATATAATACTATATTGTTTATTGTTGGTTAAATATCGTCCATAACATTATTGAAATTGTAAATATTTTTAACTGCTTTCGAATTGCATTCAAACTTGTTTCCTTTTCAACTGTTTCACGGCAAATTTCAGATTTTTCCCGACTTTAACTGTGAATGATTTCAAAGACTTACTGCGCCCATTGTGCATGCACTTTTCTTTCCCCCAAAACACACTCAAAAAAACAAAATTAAAAATCGAAAAAAGTGCAGACGAAACGGAACAATAATTAAGGCAAAATCAAAAAACAACAACAGCAGCAGAAGCAGCAGCGAAGGCTCCTCGAACTTTCAATGGATGAGTTGAAGCCTGCTCTAGGATGCAATCCCCTGCTTACCTCCCCCCCCACCACATGCCACACCTTCCTCTACTTGCAGCAAATGTTGTCGTTGCCGTTGTCGTCATCGTCGTCGTTGTTTGTGTTGTCGGTTGTTTTTGTGTTTTCTGTTTTTGTTTGGTTGTCATTGATGCCCTGCCCGGATGGGGAGAGATTTGTTGCTTTTGCTGATGAGCTGAAGGCAACACACACACACACACACAAAAAACGCTTGCAGAAATCAGAGCAAAAGTCGAGAGGAGTCATCGTCATCTCTGGTTCTGGTTCTGGGTGTCGTGGCAGACTAAGTACTTGAGGAGCAGACACGGCCCTGGTCGGGGGCAAAACTGCAACACAGCCACAGCCTCCTCAGCCTCCTACTTTGCCCCACAGTGACAGTCACGTCATTTTAGCCAGCGGAACACACACGCAGCACACACACACACACACACAGACATGGACAAGCAGGTGGCAAAGCAAAGGCTGCAACTGCAACAACAGCGAGAGCAATTGATGTGCCCCGCAGTAGCGCAGCACAGTAATTGCTTGAACGGTCTCTCTCTCTCTCTCTGTCTCTCTCTCTGAGAGGTCCATGCAAATTTTTCATTTGCGTGTCTAGGCTTGAATATCGTCAAGTGCAGCAAACGGCCCACAGCCACACCCCCCTGCACCAATGCCTACCTTGCTGGCTGCCACAGCAATCAGGCTGCAGCACAGTTTGCTGCTGTTGTTGCTTGCCTCAAATTATGTTGTACGCGAGTTCTACGAGCGCCGTTTTGGGGCTTGGCCTGCCCAGCTGCCTCAGATGATTTCAATTAGTGATAAATCAGCAAAGCAGCAAACGAAGAGTGAGGGAGGGGGGTAAGAGAGGGAAGCGGGGCAGGGTCAGCTAAATTATTGCATTAACAAATTTATTTATAACACAAATTAAATAATCCAATCCAAACACTGTTTGGGGCTACTAAATTCGCCCAGCGAATGCAATTTGCGAAACTCATTCACGGACGGACTCACTCTCTGTCTCTCTCTCTCTCTCTCTCTCTCTCTCTGAGTCACTCACTCCCTCACTGAGTGCTGCATCTGACTGCGGCTTTGGCCAAATTGCAATTGCAATTACCAATGGCCAGCGCAGAAGAGGCAACAACTAAACAACGACGCAGCAGCGACGACAGTTTGACTTGCAATTTTGCTGCGGCGCAGCGGCGGTCGCATCATCATCATCATCATCTCCGTCGTCGTCGCGCGTGCACGTCCAGGGCGAGCGTATCCATTACTGCGAGAGCAGCTTGAGCCGAGGAGGCCTGTGCCTGCGCCTGCCTCAAATGGATGACCGAAAATGCGCGCGTTTCGAGCCCTGCGGCTCGCTGACTGCCGCCGCCTGCGCCTCAACTTGCACCTCTGCCTGCCTGCCTCCTCTGCCTCCAACTCTGCCTCTGCCTGGCCAAGTTTGCGAGAAAATCGATTTCGGCCTGCTACGCCTGGACCGTGTGGCCTTCTCCTCTTCCTCCCGCCCTGGCTGACTCCCAAGTCCCTCCCCGTCGCTGCCATGCCCTGCCTTGCAGTTGCTGTGTGTCTGTGTGTTTGTTTGTTTGTTTGTCGCTTTTAATGTTCGCTACGTTCCTTCGCGAAGGCGACTCTTGACTGATTTTTATGCTTTTGCCCCAATTGCCCCGCAGTAGCCCAACCAGGCACAGGCACAGACACAGCAGTGACAGTGGCGGAGCCAGAGAGGCGCAGGCCCTGCCAGGGCGACCGGTTTGGGCCGCGTTGATCTCTGCGTCAACACACAGCATCTGCGGGGCAACACACAGCAACTGCCCAGCGTGCCTATGCCGACGCCGCTGCCCTACTGCCTCATCCCTGCTCCTTTCCACACCCTCGCCTCCCCTCTCTGCGCGCCCCATTAGCGGCTCTTTGTTTGCCTTGCAGTTTGCAATATATAAGGTCATTCCCTTTGCTCTTGTTGTTGTTGCTGTTGCTGTTGCTGCTGCTCTTGTTGTTGCTGCATTTCTGTTTGTTCTTGTTGTAGTTGTTGTCGTGGATGCCGCGCCTGCACGCTTTTCGTTTCGTTTGATGGTCGCGCGCGCACGCTGCCTTTTGTTAGTTTTTCCAGGCACATTTTCATTATTATTGCGCTATATGCAGCACATCGTATACCCTACACACTGAAGTCGGGGCAGACTAATTGGCCAGCACATGCAGTTTGCCCATCACTAATGAGAGGGTAGATCGGCAGCGCGAGAGAGAAAGTGAGACAGGTGAACAGGTTGAAATGTTGATGGCTTCATCTGAGAGAATTACTTGGGAATTATATGCAATGTTCGCACGGACATCTCTCTGATGAGTTTCGAATTACAGAGAGAATACGAGAAACGTATTTTCAAGTAAACTTGAGATTGCAGTTCTGCATAATAAGTTGAATAATGTACGTAGTATCATTGTATCATTATTTTAAAATGAGAACAATAGAAATAAGTATTGTTGTGGGGTATTTCTCTCTCTTTAAACAATCGAAAGAACTTTAATAGAGTAATTTCTTAATTAAATGAAAAGAATATTGAAACTATTTATGTTAAGGTGTTTTTTAGGAGTTTAACTTTGTCTTTTCCATATATTTTTAATTTATCTGCAATAGGTTTTAAGTTTCAGATATTAGGTTGTTTTATCTTTTATCTTTGTATTTTGCTTATATTTTCAACTAAATCTGTGATGGGTCGTAAATTCCAGACCAGTTTACTTTTAAAATGAAATTAGGAATTTTTTTATTCATAATTACAATAGATTATTTGCATTATTAATACACAACATATCAATTGTTTTGTTATTTTCAAACAATCTAAAGTAGTTTTATAGTTTAATCTTGAATTATACTAATGTGAATCTGGCAACTATTGGTATTATAAATAGGGCTAAAGTTAAGAGTAATTTTATCTAATATAAATAACAATTTGTTTGTACTTCTTAGCCTTGTGCTAAGTAGTTTCCTTTTTATCTTATTCTCCCATTTATTGAAACTCCTAACTCGTTCTGTTTCATTTAAATTCGAAAGGATTTCACTTTCCAATTAGCTTTGAATGAGTCAGCAGCTAAATCAGCTTGCTACTTTACAATTATTAAGGTAGTGTATACTCGCAGTCTCCTATGTCTACTGTGAACATACTTTGCATGCTGAATTCGCCGCACTCGCAGAATGAGTTGTTGTTTTTTCGGGCGTTCTACTATTTTATTCATTGCACTCACAATTTTCTGTACGCCAACTTTGCTGAGGCCTTAAAGTGCCTGAGCCAAGTTTAAAGTAGCAGTAGCAGCAGTGGTAGCAGTGGCAGCAGTGGCAGCAACTGCTTATCGCATAATTGGTAGCAATGTTGACTGCCACTTTTTGCTGTCGCTGCCTCAGCTTCTTCTGCCGCGAACGCATTCCGCAGATGCCGGCAAAACACTTGTCAGCGACTTAAATGCAGCAGAGGCAGCATTAGCTGGGCCGGAGGAGGACACACCTCTGCTAAGGTAGTGGCTGCCACAGTGGCTGCTCCAACGAAAGGTGTTGCGCGCCCAATGTTGCCACGGTGTGGTTAGTGAGACATTTGATGTGATTATTGAGTTATGCCCAACGGGGGCAGCTGCCTCGCATATTTCTCTTAATTTTTTGATGAAGTTATTTTGGCGAGAAATATGGTATGAGAAAGAGAGCGTGAGTGAGATGGCAAGCATTGCTCACATTATTTACGTGAGCAGCTGATGGACACAAACCGAAAAATAAAACACAAAATAAGCAAAGTCAGCTACAGCACACACACACACACACACACACAGTGACACAATCTCTGCCTCCTCTTGTGCAACAACAACCCCAAATGAGTAGTGGCTAAAGAAGAAGTAAAAACATAAAAAAGCCACACAGATTTACAGCACAACACAAACACACACACACACACTCACTTGCAGAGCACTCCAGCTGTGCTGCCTGCAATCAATAAAACGGATTAGGAATATCCTTAAATGCGGCGCTCACTTGGATGCTGGGAGAGATGAGAGAGAGAAAGAGCGAGCGACAGTGAGAGAGGGTGTCAGTGTGAGAGGAAGAGGTAGATGTAGCGAGCCTAAGCGAGAGCGAGAGCAAATGGATTAGAGCAGAGCACAGAGCAGAGAGCGTAGGCAGAGTCGAAGGTGACTGCAAATCTTTTACAATAACAACGATTGCGAGTAAAGCATAAAAGGAAACGAGAAATAAACGTAACGGCACTTACATTAGATTTCCTTGGCTGCGATGCTGATTGTTGTTGTTGCTGCTGCTGTTGTTGTTGTTGTTATTGCTGCTGCTGCTGCTGATGTCGTTGAATTGTACCGAATAACGTAATAGGAGAGAAATTTTGAACACACGCGTATTGAAGTTTAACCGTTGAATTGCTGTTGTTGTTGTTAGAACACTCCTGCTTTGTCACACTTGCAGCAAACACACACACACTCGCAGTAAAATTCGCCTGTGACCTTAACGCCAACGACCTTTTGGGGCGGCGGCGACGGCAGCCTCGTCTGCCTCTGCCGGCAAACGCAATTCGTATTCGTTGTTGTTCCTGTTTTGTTATTTATGTATGCAAAAATCTGTGTACAATTATTGCAGCCAAGAAGAGGAGGAAGAGAAATGTAGGCAGCGCTGCGCCTTGTTGTTGTTGTTGCTCTTGTAGTTGCTCTGTCTACCTCTTATTTAAAACTGCTGCGCTGCTGCTACACATAATTGCAGCAAGCCGGCAGCAGCGACGTCGACGTCGACGACGAAAATTGTTCGTTTGTTTTTGTTGGTGCTGCTGCTGCTGCTGCTGGAACACACACGATGTTAACTGCGATTGAGCGTGCACACAACAACAAAGTGATGCGGATGTTGCTGCTCGTGTCTGTCTCTGTCTGCCTTTGCCTGCCTATGTGTGTGTGTATTATCACGACTTCTTATGCTGCACGTAAAGCTCTCAAGCTTGTCATACTCAAATTATAATTCTCTGATTGTCTTCGTTTTGTTGTCGTTGTTTTTATTTTGTTCTTCGCACACGCGCACCGGTAAATTACTTATGTATGTATGTGTGTAAGATCATTTGCGTTTGTGTTTTGTTGCACATTTAAGAAAACACGCGCGCAATTAAACATAACATAAAACAGAAAACTAAAGAGAGACGAAACACACTTTGTGACACACAAAACGAATGCAAGATACTTTTGAATTAAAAAAACTTCACTCGAGCAACAACGACGACGATAATTTGAAGGTATTCTGCACTCCAGAGCATTCAATACAATGTTCTTTCACTTATTGCTATTGCTGCGATTCACCGAGTTTTGTACTTGCCTCGTCGCCTGTTTATTCTTTCGTTTGCACCGCTGCGGAGAGATACACGTCCGTTCACTTCGAGAGTTGCTCGGCAACAGCAGCGAAATGACGAAATGAAACGATACAAGCCCAATATGAAACAACGAAACGAAACGAAGCGGGACGAAACAACACGAGGAAACGTAACGCAGACGAGGGATAAAACGACAAGAAGATACCAGACCGAAACGAAACAAAGAGAGGCAGAAAAATATATTCAAGAGAACGACAAGGCGGATAAACAAAACGATACAGCTGGAAACGGAACAAAGAGAAACTCAAGGAGAGTGAGATAAAGAATACCAGATGCTCTAATAATAAAGGATATATCTGAAATATAAATGAAATGAGGGAATGTTGCGCTCTACTAATTACTTTATACTATTTTACAACTACTTTATATATATAATTAATATAATGGAATACAGAAGCGATAATAAACCTTCTATGAAGGCAACAACTCTGATTTCCATGACTTTTTTGTTTCATAGTCAAATGTATATAAAAAATTAACTTTTATTTTAATTTTTCAATTTGTGATCTATACGGATTTTATTAAAGAAAATCAATGTAATTCCTGTATTTTTAAAATATGCACAGTGCAAAAAACCTTAACATGTTTTCTTCCAAAAATACATGGACTTATTAAATAAATATAAAATTAAAAATAAAATCATAAAAACACTTTAAAAAAACAATTTTAATTGAAAATCTATAAATGAGTTCTTATGCAAATTTCAAGAGATTTGAGGAAGAATTGAATATATATTTTGCACAACACTTCTTAGGATGCAATAAACGACAATAAGAAATTAAGATCGTTTTAGGTTCACATTGAATACGAAATTGTTATGTGTTTAATATATTTATGATAAATATTTAAACTTAAACGATATGATGCAGATATTCATCACCACCATTTAAAGCTTCTTATTTTGTGGCCCCGGTTGAAGGCATAAATATCGAAGTCCAAGATATATTCAAAGTTCTTGCAATGCACATACATACATATGTCACCATAGGAAACTCGCGATCATCTTATCAGGACTTGTCGCACTCACAATCTTCAAACTGACAGCAAAGGAACTTGACAGGTTTACAAATTGATTGATAAAGCTACCAAGTGGCTCAATTTTTCAACGCAGGTTTTAGTTTGTTCAATAAACTTGGTACGCGATGTTGGTCCTAACTTTAAATAGTCGCGTTTACTTGAGCCTTAAGCTTTTACTGCTGCTATTTCCTATTACTTTGACCATTTATCCAACATCTTTGGAGCCCGTAACTTCCAACGAATCTAATTGACAAAAAAAACAAAGAGACAAAGGCACATAAGGAAATGCCCATTGACACCATTGAAGGACGGAACGGATCTGCTGTGCCCACTGAATGACTTTAACTCAGTTACATTACCTACTTTGCGGATGGAGGAATCAACTATACTACCTTTAAGGAAGCTCTTCAGCAAGGACCTGCTGGTACTGCTCTGCCTATCGCTGAGCATAGATTCCATTTTAATCACAGCCGGAAGTCTCAATGGGATGCGAGAAGCACGTATTATTATTTGGTTAGAGAGTCAGTTAACCACATTGGAGGATTTCCATCGAATGATAATTGAACAAGCAAACACCCACAACTTTCTCAATCTTCTGGTGTTTCATTCACCGTCAAGGGATGACAGCGAGAGCAGGCAACTAGCACTTCAAACTTCGACCATTCCCAAGTGCAACTCTAAAACGTATTCCAGACAAGCTCTTCTACCAAAAATCTATCTTAACTTTTATGGAAAAACAGCCGTCGTATTACCAGACTTACTTGCACCCGACAGCTCTTTGGCAAAAGATTTCCGGGCATCAATCAAGCTCTACGGACAATTCGCCCGAATGATCACAAAGTTTGCAAAGAAATATAATATAACATTACAACTTTGGCGACCAGTTAATGAAGGAGACAAAGTAGAAATCTCCGAGATACTTAATTTAACATTTAATGGTGAACTTGATCTACAGATGCGTTCTGTTCCACACTTGCAGAATATCTTAAAAGATACTGTGGAGCAGTTACTTTCTTTCTTTGTACTTGTTCCCTGTGCAGAAGTTATCAGCATAGGCGATGTATACAAGATCCTCAAAACGTACTCTACAATAGTTTTAGTAGCTTATTTTATATTTGCAATACTCGAAACTTTCTTAGTGGCAGCAAGCTATCAACTCGTCCAGAAAAGATATCTCTGTTTATAAATCTTCGAACGTTTTGTGGAGTCCTGGGATTACCGCAACGGCTAAACAGAAATATGTCCACCCTATCTCTACAACAGATCTTATTGACTATGAGTCTTTTCGGCCTGATTCTTACTTGTCTTTTTAATGCCAATCTCAGTACTTTGCTGACAAAACAGCCCCAGCAGAAACAGGTTCAGAACTTTAAGGAGTTACGCGCCAGTGGAATGCCAGTTGTTGCTAGCAATGGAGTACATGCTTTGAATAGATTTGGTGTTATCGGAAATATCAATCTGAATAAGCTACCCAATTTACAGTCTTTGAAAGCCAGTTATTGCTATTTAGTATCCGACAAAATTTGGTAACTTTACAGGACGTATCAGAAAGCATATAAGATAAATGCACTTTGCGAATCGTCTGGATAAGTTATCAATACAGGGCTGTTTTGTCTTTAATTCGACTGTTTTGCTTCACAAAAATATAACACTTTTCCTTCTATTTAGTTAAATATATACTTATCTGCTTTCTAGTAACAGTAGTACTTTTTTACTAACTGCATGTTTGAACATTCGAATCGCTATTTGGATTAGGCTTTCTTACTAACACTAACACTCCTGATCTGATTGGGTTTTTCTGGGTTTTCCCCAATCCTCTGCAACAAATGTTGGATCGGCTCTTTCATTTTTTCGATCCCAATGTCAACTCAATTCAATTAATTTCTTTTTTTTCTTTTCTCACAGTTAAGATTTTACTTTTAATTTAAAATTATTAATTATAACTATTAATTGTTTTTTTTTCTTACTTTTACACAGTCGACTGACCTTAGTCCGACTATAAACTAATTAAATAAATAAATTTATTAATTCAAAACAAGTGTAAAGTAATAAGTAACAAATAAGATTTTAATGTTGCTGCGTGCGAAAAGTGACGCTCTTCATTTCAGTGTTGCACAGGTCACATTTATCGATAATAACTTATGTATTTTAAATGATATTTTCTACTCGATATTTTTGGTATATATTCGTATGCGCCAAATTGAGCATGGTACGGAAAGGCTTGGCAACTTTATCGAACTCACAACAAAGGCTTTGAGCAAGTGGACTCCTTAAGAATAACTAGATTTATAGACTGGCCTTGAATGAATTCATTCAATCGTTTCATTGTCACAAACTTTCATTGCACTTGAATGTGGAGGCTGGACAGAAAGTAATGGCATCCACTCATGTTCTGGTTAGTGACAGGGTCTCGGCTAACTCTCGCGAATATACTAAATCCGCTTTGAATTTCGATGATTTAAAGTAGCTTTGGATGCTAGTTGGATTTGGGTATTGCTGGGGTGGTCTTTGTTGCAGAAATCATTGTTGCCTCTTTTTCTAGAAAGCAATGTAGACGAAATGATATTATTAATGTTTGATGACGTATTATTCAATGAAATTTAAGAAAACGATTAAACTGCTCTTATACACGATTCGCAAAATTTATTTTTAATATACCACAGACACTTTGTAATTAATTCTTTATTGCTTACTTTTTGACCAAATCTGCATGTAAAGAAGAAAAAATATAATAAAATCAACACAAAAAAAGAAACTACAGTCGAGTGTACTCGACTGTGATATACCCGCTACATACTTGACCAATGCGGTTTCTTTAATAGGAAATCTCTATATTTGGAGTATTTTAAGTTGCATACTTTAGGGAGGGGCTTCGAAATCAGTACATGTTAAGAGTTGTTTAAATAACTTCTTAATTAATGTGCGTGGCTAAAATCTAAAATAATAACACATATTGACTCCAAGTTTGATAGCATTGGTAACATTCTTAGAGTCTCTGAGATCTAGCATTTCATACGGACAGACAGACGGACAGACATACAGACAGACAGACGGACAGTTGATGCTGAATTACAATATATACAGTTTGTGGGGTCTGCCACGCCTCCTTCTGCCTGTTACCTACATTTTCAGTTGGCACAAAGTTATTATACCCTTTCTACCCTATGGATAGCAGGTATATAACAATTAAGATAATTTAAGCGATAGTTCAAATATTTTTCTTTAAATGTACCTTAGCGATTGCACATGAGCATTGTTATCTTCATCAAGACTGTCAGCGCTATTCAAAATAAGTCGCATACATTTATCGTGAGCAATATCAAGAGGACTCCTAATTCAATTACAATAATGAATAAGTTTAGGGGAATTAGAGTGCGTCAAGTTAGTATACCACTGAGACTCGGTTTAAAATGAGCTCGTTCAATCGGATTCTCATTCTACATTTTTTACTGCTTCTGCTGCCTTTTCCAACATGTTTGCAACCTGAAAAATCACAAATATTCTTCATCAACAAAGTAATAGAAAATGCTCGCAACGAAAGGTCAATCGACACAATATTTGTAATGAAACGTGGAACAGATCAAAACTGTATTCTCAACAATTACAACCCAGTCGGACTGCCTGCTCTGCGATTCGATGAATCAACTGTAGTAAATATGAAAATATCCTTCAACCAAGAGGTGCTTGTGTTGGTCTGCCTCTCCGAGGTTGAAGATTCTAAGTTACTCACCTCGCTGGCGCAGAATCTCAATTGGATGAGAGATACACGTATTGTAATGTGGTTGTATGGTAAATCATTAACTGAAGTGAGTTTCCATCACTTAATAAGTGAGCAATCCGACCTACACAATTTCGTCAATGTTCTGGTAGTTCACACAACATTCATGAGTGATAATGTTGATGGTAATGATAACATGGTTGATGGTATGATAACATACAGACTTCAACCGTTTCCCAGCCCAACTCTTCAACGAATTACAGATATAAACAAAGGACCAATCTTTCCCAGAATCACCAATAACTTTCATGGAAAAACCGCTGTGATATTGCCAGATTTATTTCCACCCCATAGCATTCTCTCAATTGATCCTCGATCAGGCAAGGAAGATCTATGCGGATACTCCGACCAGTTTATCAAAGAGTTGGCAAAAAGATACAACATTAGCCTGAAATTTCAAAGGCCACTTCGTGAAATAAAAAGTATGGAGTTTAAGGAGATACATAATTTGACGATAACAGAACAGTTAGACTTGCCGATTTCTTACATTGTTCGTAGAGCTAATCAATACAGCATAAAAAGAGAATATAGCACTGTATTTGAAAGTGGCAGTGTGTTCATTTTAGTTCCATGTGGACAAATGATGAGCATACACGAGGCTTATATAGGACTCAAAATGTACTCCAAAATGGTTTTGGTAGCCTATTTTATGTTTGCAATAATCGAAACTCTTATTGTGGCAGCAACTTATCGATTACTCCACCAAAAATATCGATTCACTTACTCAACTTTGGTGGTGAACCTACGAGCCTTCTGTGGGGTTCTCGGATTACCCTTGAGATTAAACAGACGTAAGTCTACTCTTTCACTACAGCAGATCGTATTGATCATGGGCTTATTTGGAATAATATTTAGTTGTGTTTTCAATGCCAACTTGAGTACCTTGTTGATTAAACAACCTTTTCGTAAGGAAATAAAGAGCTTTGACGACTTACAAGAAAGTGAGCTGAAAGTTATCGCTAACGATGCTTTTCAACAACACCCTATTAGTGAATTCAGTGAAATTTTCCGAGAAAAGATATTACCTACGTTCACATATCTGCCTGTATTGGAGGCTGACCATTTAACTCTGACCTTAAACACGAGCTTTGCTCATCTCACATACTGGAAGATATGGGATATCATAAATATGTATCAACAGAATTACAAGATAAACGCTTTATGCAATTTCCCAGGGTTGACAATTAAAAATGAAGTCCATTTGAGTGGAATCTTGAAAAAGAATTCTATTTATAAGGTGGCATTCAATGAGTTTGTGCATTTGACGCATAGTGTGGGCCTTAGAATGTACTGGGAAATAAATGCTGGGCGAAAGACTATTGCCGACATTCATTCAGAGATCCAAAAAACACTCATAAGTGCATTGAAATCTCACGAATACAACGGGATTCAACTTAAAAACTTGTTGTGGCTTTTTCAGCTTGTCGGAGTATTTTACGGTCTAGCGGGAATGGTTTTTATAGGAGAAATACTTATATATCGCTATCGAAAGAAGCGTATTAATAGGAAGTTGATCAGAACTACAAAAGTTTGATTTTAATGATATCGATAAATTATTTTGAAGAACATTTTTGATGCATTAACCACACACAATATTTATGTACACCTACTTATATCATGTTAAGCACACTTTGAATCTTTATATGCAAATAAAATAACCTGCAAATTAAAGCAAAACATCAACAGAGAATTGTTAAGAATATTTACATTTATTTCGTATTTTGTTCGGTTTTATAAACCAATTAGATTAGATTTTGTATTTTACAATTTTTTTGGTTGTTTAGTTTTGTGCAAGTGCCCCAAGAACATTAGATTGTGCAATTAAAGGGTAGCGGCTGACATATAAACAACATATTGTTCGCTCTGTCAGCTTAAAATTCTGTGAGTGTTCGAAAACTTTTTAAAAAGTGTGAGTGAGAGAAGAAGCGAGAAAAACAAACGTGGATCACACGGCTGATATCATGTGTGCATCATCCTCGTTGATACGATCGCTGCATTTGCCATTCACCTCAATTGTGTGATTCGATTCAGTGTCGCTTGGCTCCTGTTCGCCTTGTTCCTCCTCCTGACCGTTCTGATCTGGCTCCGAGGAGGCGCTGTCCTCCTCCTCCCTTTCCTGTTCCTCGTCTTCATCATCGTCGTCGTCATGCTCGGGTGTCTCGCGTTCCTCGTAGATGACATCACAGCTGGTGGCTATCGTTTTCGATGGCGGCTTTCTGCTGGCCGCACTACTGTTCCTTTCTGTCGTTGCGTTGCCATTCTGCTGCAGCTCGGACATTTGGATCTGCATCTCGCGCAGTCTATCGGTGAGTACGAATAGATCGCGCTCCTGGCTATCGCAGCGTGTGCGCAGTTCGGATATCTCACGCAGATCCTCTGGACGGGGATCGCGTCTCTCGTAGCGCATGCGCATCTCTTCGAATCTGCAAGACGTAAAAGACCAAATGGGGTTACAAGGGATCGCAGGGCAGCTTAGCTTGGTACAACAACCACAACAACATTGCTAAGCGACAAGGAGAGGCAAGAATGCGTCCATACGTAGATCGGATGCGTATTTAACTTACAGATTGGTCAGGCAGCGACACTTCCGATGCAGTTGCTCGATCTCGTTGGCGTTGCTTATGTCCCGTTTGTCCAGTGCCGCTTTCTCGGCATCGTAGGCTGCCTTCAAGTCCTTCAGATTGCGCTGATGCCGAAGCTCCACATCGCTGGTGTTTGTTTATTGATATCGTTATCGATAGTTTTGGGTACAGGGGGGTTATGTTGAGGATTGAGTTGAATACACAAGCACAGTGCAAGAGAGAGAGAGAGAGAGAGAGAGAGTGCAGTAGTGGTATATAGCGAGAAAGAGAGAGTATAAGTTACATAGTCATATATATTTTCGTAAGTTCTTGGGCAGGCACAAAAGCGAATGAAGGTTGATTGAAAGAATTGAAATAAACTTATGACTAGTTAATGTTTGTATGTGTTTATGCATGTGTGTGTGTGTGTGTAGATGCGTAGTTCACTCAATTGCCCAACAGATGGCGATACTTGATATAGAGCACAGCGATAATATTGAACACTAAGCATGCTAGGGCAATCAATGGCGACATGGTCAGATATAGCACATAGAGTGTGGGCATATACGGACACGCCCCCATCGCAAGCGCACACAAGGCGGTCGCCGTGGTGATTGGACAATCTAAGCCAATGCAGCTGATCAAAAAAAGTAAATGTAAAAGAGAGAGAGAGAGAGAGAGACAAAGTACTTGAATGAAACGAGACGAGGCGATTGAATGAAACAAGCGAACAGGAGCGGGGGCGTAGGGCGTGGCAGACAAAACAACATGAAGGTCTACAATACAGTTAACACCGGATACAGTGGACAGTGCGAAGGGATGAACAGACAGCATAAGAGTGAATCAATTGCTGCGCACTCACTTCATTCGTTCCTCGGCAGCGGCCATTTTGGCGCGATGTCGCTCCACAATTTCCTGCAGCGCTTGATCCCTTTCGGCTTGCAGCTTGGCCTTCTGTGTCTCTGTGGGGAAGTGAGGATTGTAGTTGCAACTTGGCTTGATACTTTTGACGGACTTACCCAACTCCTTGCGATGCGTCTCGACCATATCCTGCGTGGATAGCTGCAACTCTTTGGCAAACTCCTCCTTGACTTGACCCAAACGTTCGCGGAACTTCTCCTCCATCTCCTGTTTCTCGGCCTCGAATTCCTTCTTGAGATTCTCCTCGAGCTCAGCACGTCGATCCTCCTCACGGCACATGGCATTCTGATACTCCCGATCTGCGCGATCCAGATGCATGCGCGTCTGCAGTAGCGCGTTATCGGAACGTTCGCGCAGCTCCAGGAAGTCGCCTTTCTTTAGCTCCAGATTCAGCGTCAGTTCGTCAATCTAAAAAGGGAAGGTATAACATGAGTTTGGAGTAAACTGTAACTGTTTGTTTGTAAGCAGCACAAACCTCTTGGCGCAACTCCTCCTCGTTGGCCGTGTAGCGATTGGTCAGAGCACGCAGCTCCTCGATATGCTCGGCTTGTAGCTTATCCAGGGCATCGCGGCGCTCGTCCACATAGACGGATTCCAGCTCATTTGTCAGTCTTGTCATCTCTGTGCTGTGAAGAGAAAAGAGAAACAATAATCGATAGGTGTGTTATCGATGGATCTGACGTGAAAAGGTGTGATATCGATAGATGTGTTATCGATAGGTGTGATATTCATTAGTGTGTGTTTAACACTTGTGATATCGATAGGTGTGATATCGATGGATCTGACATCAAAAGGTGTGATATCGATAGATGTGACAACGATGGGGATGGTATCGATAGATGTGATCTTCATTAGTGTGAGTTCTTGTGATAGGTGTGATATCGAAATATGTGAAATTCGATAGATGTGATATCAATAAATGTGATATTGATAGGTGTGACAACGAGAGGTGTGCTATCGATAGGTGTGTTGTCGATAGATGCGACAACGATGGGTGTGAAATCGATAAATCAGATATCGATAGATGTGGTATCCATAAGTATGATATCCATTGGCGTGGTATCGATAGATGTGATATTCGAAAGGTGTGTGATATTCAATAGGTGTGGTAATGATAGATGTGATGTCTACAAGTAAGTTATCGATATATGTGATATCGATACCTGTGTCATCGATAGGTGTGATGTCGAAGGTGTGATTTTTATAGTTGTGACAACGATAGGTGTGTTATCGATAGATGTGACAACGATGTGTGTGATATCGGTAAATGAGATATCGTATCCATTTATGTGATATCTCTTGGTGTGTTATCAATAAATGTGAATCGATAGGTGTGATATCCGTAGGTGTGCTGTCGAAAGCTGTGATATCGATAAGTGTAACATCGATAGTTATCAATATTCGATAGCGTTCTGTTTATAGTTATATAAAAGGTGTTATATATGGATTCCACATCGAAGAGACTATAATCGATAACTGCCGATAACCGCTAAAGTTCAAAATAATAATAATAATCAACTTACTAAAGTTTGTTCTCCCAAAAGGCGGCAGCTTCGTTACGCACCTCATCGATGCGATAGATCATTTGACGTTCCTTGTCATAAATGGCACTGCGAGAGAGAGAGAAAGAGAAATAGTAAGTTTATATAGATTTTTGTATATATGTATATCGATTGGTGCCTATCGCACCTACACACTCACTTATCACACTGATACTTGATCTTGCGTACAGCCTCGATCTGCGTCTCCAGATTCTCGTTGGCCATTTCCAGTTCACCCTTAAGGTTCTCGATGCGCTCCATCAACGTTTGTATCGATCTCTCTTGTTCGCTGACCACGCCCCCCAGTGACTTGACCTGCGCCTGGCAAATGCGCAGTTGTTCCGCCTCCTTGCGACGTGATTGCAGCTCCAGCTCGAGCTCTTCGGCCTTGGCTGCTGCCTGTTTGCGTTCGTAGTTGGACTTGTCCATTTTATCCTTGCACTGACGCTGCATCTGTCGCATCTGCCACTCGCAGTCCGACATAAGCGTATCCTCTCGATCTAGTCAAGATTATGTTCGATTATTATCGATTATCATCGATTATTCACAGCCCTGTTACCTCTGTTGTGTGTTCTCAACATCTCAAACTCCTTTTGCCACTTATCCTCGCAGATCTTGCGCTCCGCCTCGGAATATTCCAGTGCACTCTTGAGAACGCGTATCTGTTCCTCCAGTTCGGCGCGAATCTTGTTCACCTCACTCCTCCAATTCTCGACTTCCAGCCTGGCACTGGCCAGCTGCCCTTGCAAGCTGCTCGCCAGTGTCTGCGTCTGTTTGTACTTTTCGGTAAGTTCGTTATACTGTGCCTCCAGTGCGTCTGATCCGCCAGAAAGGGAGTACAAGTTAGCCAGTCCTTAGCAGTTTCTTTTGGCATTTTTACTTACCATACTTGCGTCGAAATTCATCCTCATCATCGCTGTACTTGTGCCTGAGATGGATCTTCTCGTCCTCAAGCACTTTCAGTTTCTTGCGCACATATTCATCATCCTTCTGGGCCGCAACGAGTTCTCCTTGGAGTCCTTGAGGGGAGAGTAAAACCTTTCGATTTGCACTGTTAAATCTTAAAGCTTCCACTTACTATCCACATTCCATTGTTTGAGCGAAAGTTCCTGTTCCAGATTCTGTATCTTAACCTGCATATCACCCACTTTGGCCTCGAGATTTCGAACATTATTGTGCGCATCCTCCAGCTGTGCCCCGGAACGCGCCTTCTGCTGTTGCAGCTCTTTTCTGTGTGAAGTGAAATGAGAACGCTATATACATAAATACTCGATGTCTGAGAGCTTAAGAGATATAACATGAATATCATACAGCATTCTAAGCAGTATATAGAAATTAGTCAACGGAAGTCAAGAAAATCCGATGTGAAAACAAAAACTGTGACTCACAGACGTGCGCAGCGCACGCACCGCAGTCTTATGATGGATTTGCGACTTGAGAAATAAGCAATAAAAAAAACAAAAACAGAGAAACATTATTATAATATTATAATTATAAAAGTTAGCTATATATACGTGAGATTGCCATACAGATATACATATGTATATATACACGTCTTGACGCACTTGAATCGGTCGATGTGCTAAATGAAAATGAGGTGCAAGAAGATTTGCTGGGAATTTCTTCCTCACAGTTACCGTTAATTTGCGTCGACGCACAGACACAAAGACACGCGCGCATTTATATATTATTTGTTATGTTTTGTGTTGTTCTTTTGTTATTGTTGCTGCTTTCGACGCAGAATAAAATACGCTTTAATTGAATCTATCGCCTGTCTATCGAGTTTGTTGTGTCGAGAGCGCACAGTGCTATTTATAAAGATTCGCTGTAGTTGGCAAGTGTTGCGATATATATAAGCACACGATATATGCACGATATGTACGATATGTAGATACAATGAGCGGCAAATTTATCAAATTGAGACACGAGATTTTTGCGTTTGCATTGCGTTTGAGAGTCTCAAGATACAAGAGATACAATCAGTTCGAGGGATCTCGAAAGTTATTTCAATTATTTTGGCATACGCTATTTTACGCTTCCCTTTCCCCTGAACTTTGGCTGAGAATGTTTTGCTTTGTTTATGCCTCAACTTGTTCATGAAATTAGTTAACTAAACAAAGTAGTCCATAAGTTTTGTGCTGCACATCAAATAAATTACGCATACGCCGCTTGGTGCGAGCTTAAAGTAAACACGCCTTTGCAAAGTTTATTTGGCCACTTGGCTACAGTCTTTCCAGCAAATCAAGTGCAACCACTCAATATCTGTGCTACATTTTTGAGAAAACAAGCAAAAAACAGCAAAAACGTTTTACACATTCTTTTGGTAACTAAAATAAGCCGGAAAAACTAGAGCAGACAGTCGCAGCAGGCAGCCTGCACATTTTGCACATATGAAATAAGCGAAATATTATTATTATACGTAAAAGCAACGTGGCAATTGACGCGCAAACATGTTGCCAGCAAAAATGACGAAGGGAATTTATTTATATTTCTATTCCTAAGATGATTTACGATGAGCAGCGTCGCACACGATGGCAAAGTTCTCTGGGCACGTTATTAAACGACATTCAATTGCGGCAGAATTGTTAAAAGTTAAATAATTTGTTGTATAAATACGAAGTTGAATAATTAGTGGATTGCCAACTATATTTGTTGCCATTTAGAAGGCAGTGCGGGCTGTGCCACTTGTAGACCGGCTGTCTCAATCTGTCATAACAGCGACAAGGCCAAACAATGGGCCAAACAGTGGGATACATAAGGGGGAAAACAGTGGGACACATAGGGGGCAAACAGTGGGCAAACAGTGGGCAAACAAATAGTTTTCAAATTACGTATACGTAATCCGAGAAATCACAGCAAAAACATATGTAAATCAAAATTTGATTTTAAAAAATAGAAAAAACCCACGCGACAGTGGGATACCCTTCGACCTATGTTCTGATGTAGTTTAATTTGTCAAATTCATACACATATACAAATGCGTTATGCTTTTAAATTATTGCCGACAGATGGAGCTCGCGCTTTGCATTCGCCCGCCTCCCTTGTTAGCTGATACAAGCACTTGGTTTTATGCACATACTTTCTTAAATAACTTCTGTGTTTATTGTCCGATCGGATTGCAATTTCGAGAATAAGTAGATATTTTAATGAGCTTAGTATATGTTTAAGTCAGAAAGTTGTATCTTTTATACAGCACTTACAAATTAAGTTCAAAAATTAAATTATTGATTTGCGGGGGCGGTGGGCGTGGCACCTAACATTTGAAATAAACTTGATCAGCTTATAGTACACAGGAGTCTTCCTGTCAAATTTTGTAACTCTAGCTTTTATAATAGCTGAGATCTGTGCGTTCACACAGACAGACGGACAGACGGACAGACAGACAGACATGGCTCAATCGACTCGGCTTGTGATCCTGAGCAAGAATATATATACTTTATGGGGTCTCCGACGCCTCCTACATACATACATTCTACATACATTTGCACAAAGTATACCCTTTTTTGACCATTTTCAATGGTCGAAGGGTATAAAAATATGTCGAATACTTTCATATTTTCTTTTGCCTTTTCTTTTACTTCTTCTCTGTTTTTGCATCAAAATAATTGCCCATTTCCTTGTTTGATCTTGATCCCTCGCTCGTTAAACATGGCAAAATGATTGGCAGATGCGAAGCGAGAACACGCCGTAAGATATATAACATATATATGCATAATCGGCTGCTATTTTTAGTATCCGGCTCGGCTGGACAAAAAATGTCGTGAAGCGATCAAGATGAATGGCAATGACACGAAGCAGACTACGCAAATGGAATGGAAAATGGAGAATAGAAAATGAAAAATTGCGCGTTGCCGTGGAAACTTCCGTTCGTTGCATTGCTTGTTTGATTAGTAGCACAATTATTACGCATACGCCGCGTAGTGTAAACAATAAAGCTGCGCTGATTCACGACACACACAGACACACACACGAACACAAACATTTTAGGGATTAGATCATCCGCATCAACAGTGCGTATACGTTACTTGAGCTCCTGCGCCTCGCCACGATTCGCAATGTCCCGCGTCGGCGATGGCGTATTCAGCACACTGCCATCCTCGACAATCTCAACGCTATTGCGTCCTATGCAACTATCGTCCAGGCTGCGATATTTGGGACTATTGCTGCGACTGCGCGCCGACGATGCGCCGCTGCCCTCAATATGAATGGGTATGAAATGCACATTGCCCAGGCTGTTGCCGCCGGCGCCATTGGCAATATTGATATTCAGATGGCCATCTCCTCCTCCTCCTCCTCCTCCTCCTGCTCCTGCACTTAGGCCATTGCTGGCATTCGCGGTTGCTGTTGTTGTTGTTGTGCTGTTCGTTGTTGCATTTGCGGTCGTTGACTCGACGACAACGTCAGGCAGGCTAATGCTCTCGATGCACACCAGTCTCTCGTCGAAATGCTGCTCATCTGCTTCGTCGACATCGAGTTCGTCGCACTGCAGCAGCATCTCCTCGCCGCAGTCGCAGTCGGTTGACGTTGAGTTGGCATCGCGCACAAAGGGTGTGCGCAGCGGCAACGTTGCAGCGCTTTGCGACGAGCTACGCGGCGGCGGCGCAGGGGCATGCAGCGGCATGTGATGTATGCTGGGTCTGTCATGGTGCCCAGAGCTGCCCAATCCGATGCCCGAATCCGCATAGCTGCTGCTCAAATTGGAATCACTTTTCAGTGCGCTGCGTTCGCTGCTTGCCGATTGCCTTGAACCATTGGGCGTGGCAGCACGATCGCAGTCCAACATCTCCAGAGCCTCATCGAGTTCATCGTCCTCGGGCTCTGGCTCCGCTTCGATGGCATCGTCCTCCTCCTCATGCTCGTCCTCGGCCTCTTCCTGCACATTCTCCAGCTTGACATTGGTCAAACGGGTCCAGGGTCGACCCATGCCCCCTCCATTGGCTTGCTGATAGATTGTAGTGGGTATATCCACTGCGAATACATCATCTTCCAGCGTCTCTACATGTGCCTCGTTCAACTCCTCAATGTTGATGCCGCTGTCGTAGAAGATCTCCTCTCCTCCTAGGCTTGATCTGGGACTCGACTCAAAGCTGCAGTCCGAGACGGTAATGCGAGGCACTTCCTGCTGCTGCTGCTGTTGTTGCTGCTGTTGTTGCTGCTGTTGTTGCTGCTGCTTGTGTTGTCGTGGCGGTGCCAGCGGCACACTCGACTCACTCACGAAAGACTCACGAAACTCACGCGGCGTGCTGGCCCGTGAGCTCGACGCCGATTGCCCGCTGCTCTCGTTGGGCTTAGCGCTGGTTTGGCCCATAGTTATTATTTCACTGATGTTGTTGCTGTTGCTGTAGTAAGTGTTGTTGCTGTTGTTGTTGCTGCTGCTGCTGCGCTGCTGTTGCAGCAGTGTTGCATCGCTTTGCTGATCTCCCGCGCGAGTGAACAGCTCGACGTTTGCCGCTTGAATGAAATCGCCGCCGCCATTTGCCGCCGCTCTATTGGCGGCATCGTGCTGTCTCGCCTCGTCGCCTCTCTGGCGACTCTCTTCGTTGGGGAATTGCTCTTGCTCTGGCTGCTCCTGCCTCGTTGCTGCTCCAGCTGAATTACTGCGACTGCGAGTGTGCTCTCCGTGCTCTTTGTCCGCGCTCTGCGGCACCGACGCGTTGTGTCGATTCTGGGGACTATTATTAGACATCGTCATTTGATAACTATTTGTGGACACGGTCGCGGGGTCGGAGTTCGTTTCAAGGTGTGCTGCTGCTGCTGGCCGCCCTGCCGCTGCCGCTGCTGCTGCTAATGTTGCTGTTGCCTGCCCACTGGCTATTACGTCTTTGCACTTGCCCGCGTGTTGCTGCTGTTGCTGTTGTTGCTGCTGTTGTTGTTGCTGCTGTTTTCGCTGATGATTACGTCCACGCGCCATGAAAATTTCACTGAGAAACTCGCGACTCTTTTGCAGTGTTCTGCGTTTCTTGGGCACCCTCGACTCTTCCTCTGCAACACTGTCACAAATGTTGCCGTTGCTGTTGCTGCTGCTGCTACTGTTACTGCTGCTGTTGCTGTTGCCCAGCTGCAGCGCAAAGTTGCCTAACGATAGGCGCGATAGTCGTTTCTGTTCGTTCGATTGTTTCGATTGCTGCCGATAAATAACCGTCTCTACCGTTTGCCTCTCATCAATTACCGTGCCAGCAATGCCTTGATGTTGTTGCTGTTCCTGTTGTTGCTGTTGCTGTTGCTGTTGCTGCTGTTTTCCCTCTGGATGTGCATCGCCATCGATCGCTGGGACGACAATCCGTTTGTAACTATCCGCTTGGCAATTGCTGCTGCCAATTAGACGATCGTCTGCGTTGTTTGCTTTAGCTTTGGCTGCCTCGTTTTGACTGCCCGCGCGAGCAACAGCAGCAACATTTCGATCATTATGTTCATCAACAACAGTCGTCGCTGGCCTCGCCGCTGGCCCCCATTCGCCTTCGCCCATGTTATTTATAATCGAATTGTCGGAGCGCCAAGAGATTGCTGAATGGCCATTAGAAGCAGCAGCAGCAGCAGTAGCAGCTGTTTTTGCTAATTTTACACTTTGATTCTCTTCGTCGTCGCTGGCAAAGTCCTCCAGCTCTTCGATCACTGCTCGCCTTGCTGGCGACGCCATCTTTGCGCTCCCGCTCTCATGTGCTCTCTGCGCGGTGCTGAATGAGCGTAGTGAGCTGTGGCTGTCTCTCTTGCTCTCGCTGACACTCTCTGCAGCAGCTTTGGTAGTGAGTGTTGTTGCTGCTGCAACTGTTGCTGCGGTTGCTGTGTCCTCTTCATCGTCACTTGCATTCTTCTGCGCCTTTCTCTGACGCTTGCGTCGCAGCAAGTTGAACATTTCTGCTAATTTCTTGTGTCGCCTCTTCACACTCACATTGACACTTCCACACACTCACACACTTTGCTAAATCTCATTTAATTGCGTGTTCATCGTTTTACATCGATTTGTTAGTTTCGTTTTAAGTTGTTTGCTTTGCTTTCCTCCCACTCTCTTTCGTTTGTAAACAATTCGTTTTTATTGCATCCAACCTGTTAATAAACATAAATAAATAGAAATAGTTGTTGTTGTTGTTGTTGTTGAATATGAGACAAGGTTAGTCCTACTAATTAGAATGTATATGTAAATGGATATTAGATGCAACTTACAGCACGATTCTCCGAGCTCACACGAACTGAGTGGCGGCTGAACTGGAACTGGCTCCACACGATGATGACAAATGCTGGACAAGTACAGGCACACACACATACAAACACACACACACACGTAGTTGTAGTTGTCGTTGTGTATGCTTCGAATACACTTGACAAAAAAGACACATGGCATAATTAATTTTAATTGCAATTGTATTGTTCAGTTCGGTATGACGATATTGTTTATGGTTAAGCCGGCAAATTTGGCGTATGCCGATATGCGAGTGTGATATGTGTATTAGTGTGTGTGTGTGTCATTATGAATATTAATTGGCGCGTAGAAAGCTAAAGGTCGGTTTATTGTATATTCCATCATTATGTGTCATCGGAAGCGAGAATAGAAAACAAAACTTGACTTTATTTGCCTTGTGATTCATTAAGCAAGTTAGCTCAAGTGTAAAAATGGTTAAGCAGAGAATGAGAGTATTAGAGATCAATTTTCAGATGAAGGAATGAAAATATCTACGGGTGAGTACAACAAAGAATATATAACTCAACTCTATAGTTATCAAATATTGTGTAAACATTTCTTGTTATTTTCTTATTAATAATATGACATTTTATAAAGTATTTCCAATTGCAAAATTAAGGTCAATCTTGCGCATGACAAAGGTTGTGTTAACCCTAGCAGGTTCTTATATCCCCGATCGTTTCTAAACAAGTGATATATGTCATACTGATATATATGATTATTATATCTTATTGTGGCACTGGTAAGTAAAGTAATTTCTTAAATGAAAGCGGGTCTTCATACAAAAACCCTCATTTCGGCCGATTGTTCCTATGACAGCTATATGTTATAGTGGTCCGATTTTGATGAAATGTTATAGGCGTATGATATATATAGAAAAAGTCCGATGTAGTTAACTTTGTAAGAATATCTTAAAAATTAACAAAGAACAGCCGATAGTTTGTATGGCAACTATACGATATATAGGTTCGAACCAGTTCGTTTCGACTTATATACAGTGTGTAGCAATAAGAAATATGCGTGCTAAGTTTTATCAAGATAGCTCTAAAACTAAGAGACTAGTTTGCGTTGCAACAGACAGACAGAAGGAAAGACAGTCATGGCTTGATCAAATCCCCTGTATTTGCTGATTAAGAATATATATATTTTATGGAGTCGGAGATGTCTCGTAAGGTGCATCGCAAACTCCTGGACAAAATTAATACACCCTCTGCAAGGGTATCAATATAATAAGCAATAAATTACATTATAATTAAAATCGTTCCAAGACGTTCATTCTCCCAATCTTTCCGAATCATCTCTTTCCCTTTTTTGCAACTGCACTCTTTATTTGCTCAGTGTACTGAATCACATCTTTTCCTATCCCAGCCTGAAATTGCATTAGTACGACAAAAATAAACTAATCACTTCCTCGTGTAGTACAACACCATAATCCTGCAGAGAACTGTAGCAAGTACAGCCATGCAAGAGGCAACTGCAACCGCAAACTTCCCCTGCCACATGCAACATCTTTCGCTATAGTTTCAAGTTCAGGGCACACGACTATGTTTCTCTCTCTCTCTCTCTCTCTCTCTCTCACATTCTCTTCCTATCTCTACACATAAACAGACCAATTATAGGCAGCAATAAAAATGGCAAGTTCTTCAAAGAACAGAAAGATCGCTAAATTTAGAGCCCGTAGAGGGCTCATCAGGGGAGGACTGGAAAGGGGGCAAAAGATGTAGTCAGAAGGGGGATGGGACTGAGAAGGGGGTGAAGATGTAGTCAGGTTGGAAATCACATTGACGTCACCATAAACACACTGCGATGCGGCAACGCGTGTTACAAGCAGACACAGCCAGGCTGCTCTGCTCTTCGATGTTGATGTTGCTGTTATTGCTGTTGTTGTTGTTGTAGTTGTTGCACTTGATTATTCCCCTAATTGATGGGGCAAGGAAAATGTGCGCCTGGGATTTTTGCACGAATTGTGTGCGGCGCAATTACGTTTATTTTGCAAATAGATAGATAGAGATGGGGATAGATAGATAGATAAAGAAAGCCAAAAATAAAATAGAATTGCATGAAATTTGCGCAAAATTTGGAAAACGTCAATCGTCTGTGCGGATCGGAGCATTCTCAAGAGGATGTTTTTGGCAGCGAAACGGAAATGATGCAGTAAGCAAAATAACTGAAATCAGACAAAGATTACCAGATACCAGATCGCATATATAAATATATAATATAATGTGTCTCAATAGATAAATTAAAAATAAAATATATCATGAATTTCATGTTATATTATTATTTTTCTGTTTCTGTTTCTGTTTCCGTCTTGGCCCAATTCAAAAGTCGTTCAAGTTTGCAACCTTCGCCATTGGCCCAAGGCATATAAGTTGTATTTACATTGTATATCATGCCAATTGTTGCACAATTCCAGAATGAAACAGAAACAGAATAAACTTGAAATGTTTAACGAGTGGAAATCGAAATGATTGAAAATTATAAATGGCCATAAAGTTAGCACCACAAAGGAATTTGCCTTAAAAAATTCCATCCAAAGCGAAAGAAATGTTCAGAATAATTAAAATAATAGATAAAATATGCCATGGGAAATAAATAAAATATTTGCCATGCTGCTCTGCTCTCACTGCTCGACATATGTTTTCAATATATATATATATATATATAGAAATAGTAAAAGAAGAACCATTTGAAGATCTTTGACTCTGTGACTTTGCCACTTGATACTTGACGTTTCGGAAAAACAATTGAGAATTACTTGGAAAACAGCAGCAGATGAGCTTGCGATATGTTGAGCAACTTTCCCAGTGCGTTGTAGCGCAGTCCAATTTTCCGCTGCAGCAGACCCCGAGCGCCTTCGTTGTTCACTTTCCCTTTCGCTTGTAGACGAACCATCGCCCCCGCCACGATCCCCCCCTGCTGGCACTGAGCCAACTGACATTGACTGATGCCAGACCCCAGTCGAGCCAGGCGGTTTTCTTTTCCTCCACTGCTGCTGCTGCTGCTGTTTTCCATGAGCTGCGCCCGTTCTTGACGGCGTGTGTGGGTTAATGTTTTGCTTTAGACTTTTGCTCAGCTTTTTGTGTGATTTCTTCTATTTTTTATAAACAATTCGCTGGGCTCTTTAGCTGTTTAGCTGGGAAAATAAACCGAAACGATGCGATTTGAACTGAAGGTGATACAAAATCGTTCGAACGAATTATGAAGACCCATAAAAGCGATTTGTAAGTGATTGTCAGGGGGGAGGAGCGGAAATAAATTTCGTAAATTAGTGGAAAAACATTCGAGGCGTATGACATGCGACTGAAATACATAATATATGGTATTGCGACATGCCGTGAGGTGTTGAGAAAATTAATTGAGCGTGTGGCGCTGCAGTTAATCTAAGGGCAGCCTGATGCAAATTGATTATATATTCATATAAAAATCAAGACTAATCCACCTACATAATACACAATCGGGAAAGGAGGAGACAATTCTCGACACACAATATGAAATTGTTTATTTACTACACATATTTTACACTTGTTCATTACAGAAAACGACAAATATTAATTAGTTATTTTCAACTATTTTCACTTTGCACTTCATTTTTCTTTTATTTTTCATTTCACTAAATTTGTCGCTAGACACAAAAACACTTGTTAGTCGCGCTGTCAACACTGTCGGCACATGCGGCGAATGCGCAACGAGTACGGACAGGCAGGCAGAAATATAGAAAGAAAGCACATACGGCGCACGTTCTGCGCGGCGCAACAGACTTTTCACGACTGAGAAATCACTGCGCTGTGTCGTTGTCGACGACGACGTCGCTGTGGAAATTGTCGTGAAATGAGTAAAAAAAAATATAGAAATACGATTGGTATTATCACATATCGATAGGCTGAACATCAAGCTTCAACTTAAGAAGTTAAAACAGTCCAATGAATTGTGATAATAGATTGAATATTTAATTGAAAAAGTGTTTACATATGTTAAGTTGTATATAGTCATTAAATATTGAATAGTATATAAGGTCTTAAGTAAATAAAGGTTGTAAGTAAAGCGGATATTGTGAACTTGTAATAATAAAAACATATAACATGAGTGTACGGTAATATCTATAGTAATTTGATATAATATAAATGTTCAAATATATATTTATTGAATAATAAACTACTGAAATAGATCTTGGAACTAGATACACAAAATTGGTTTCTTATTCGTTTTACTTCGCCAACACGCAATACAAATTTCTAGAGCAAATAAAAAACCTGAGACAGTATAACATAGTCCACGCAGTAACCAAAGCCACATGAAATCTTTTACTGTCAAAGATTTGATCTCAAGTGACTCTCTAGGCAGATTTCTTATATGCGTATCTGCAATCATTTGTAGAGTAGCCTCTGTCTTCCAGTGTTTCTGCAGTACCATGTCGTAGGTATATATTATGTATTCCTCTAAGGCCACCTTATAGATAGAGTTCATAGTCATCATACCACTCACTGGTATACTTTCGGCAATTCTAAGGCCTTTGGATTCACACAAAATGTTAAGATTATAACGGTTTTGGTATTCATCTATCGGTGATCATGTATTTGTAAATAATATATAAGCGTAATTGGTATTTAAGGCTAGCAGTGCATCTTGCCGAGCCCCAATATATAGCCATTTAAACTTAGGGATAACAGTTTTAAAAAAACTCCTATCATTTTCTGATTCAATGAATTCATTTGTGGTAGCTACAGACGTTGTTTCTATTCCACTATTTCGTAAATCTTCAAAATTTTGAACTCGTATGGAGTGAAGTGGTTTTGTTAGCAACGTACTCAAATTGACATTGAAAAGACAAGTGAGTATAATACCCAACAGGCTTATAAACATAACGATCTGCTGCAGGGAAGTGCTGCTTCTATGTCTATTCACTCGTAAGGGTAAGCCCAGAACTCCACAGAATGCTCGCAGATTGAAGAAAAACAAAACGTCCTCCAAACATGCGACGGGATACGGCTACACTGATTGTTTCAAGTACAGCAAACATGAAATATGCTGCCATAACTATGAGGGAATGAGTCCTTATACCTGTATACAAGAGTACATCTCCGATGCACATTTTCTCTCCACAAGGGACTACAACGAATATGTTATTCAATTCGACATTCGCAAGGTATTCAATATTCGCAAGTGATCGGATCGGCAAATCAATCTCCCCATGCATTGTCAACATCCAAATTTCCCGAGAATCAACAACTCTTTTTCTTCGAAATTGTGCATGAAGTTGCAACGTAATGTTGTATTTCTTCGCAAATTCTATAATCGGTCTTTCCGTGGAGCCACTTAATTCCTCCTTGCCTGTTTTTGAATTGTTTCTTAGAAAACTTTGTGGCTTAATCAGATCTGGTAGGATAACAGCAGATTTTCCATAAAAATAGCAGTGCATGTTGGGAAAGATTGGTCTCTCATTTATATTAACAAAATGCTGAAAACTTGCTCTGGGAAATGGTAGAAGTCTATGGGCCATGATCTTTCCTTTTGCATCGCGAGACATTGAATCGAATACAAGAAGATTAAGAAAGCTGTGTAGATTCGCTTGCGCACTTATTAAGTGCATCAGATCCCCGGAAGTGGACGAATTACTTTGCAACCAAATGATAATTCGAGCCTCTCTCATTCGATTTATATCCATGGCCAGAAAATTGAGCAACATTATATCGGCGATATGACTCATGCAAACGAGAGCAAGTGCTTGGCTGTTACAGCAATTTTTCACATTTATTCTGGTTGATTTGTCTACTCGAACAATGGGAATTTCCACCGAGTTGAAGTCCTTCAAAGCACACGTAACATCCTTAGAGAGTGTCAATATCAGAATTGTTTCAATGATTTTCTCCTTGTGCACATTGGAAATAAATTTCTTTACAAAGTTACTTTTGCGTAGCTTTAGGTTCTAGTATAGAATAAGCAGTAAAAACTGCAACAGAGTGTTCAAATTTGTAGTCAACATTCTAAGTCAATTATTGAAGTCAAACTAAACTTAAAATTTAAGCTAACCAAAGTTTTTCACTAATATAATTGGAATTTGTGCTATGAGCAGTCAGCCAAATTGAAATGAGATATGTCAAAATGATTGCAACACAAGCACGAAAGCTACAGTCGAGTGTACTTGACTGCGATATACCCGCTACTCATCTGACTAAAACGATTTCTTATTTGTATTGAAACCATTACATATTTAGAATTGTTTAAATAACTTCTATCTTAATTATCCGATCGCAACTAAATTTTCAAAAATTATTTGGGTGATCATAGTTATTGTGTTTGCTAAAAATGAACTGTTTTGGTTTTGAATTACGCTTAAAATTCGGTTGATATTGATTTATGTGGTCGGAAGGGGGCATGGTCGAATTTTAAAGTAATTTTCTACCTTATGGGTAGCGGGTATAATTAAAATACACTAATTGCTGTTTTAAATATAGCTAGTACTCTAGATACTACCATGGTGCAGGAGCACGCTCGATACTAAAAAAATAGCAGTGCGAGACAGGGAGAATGAATAAATAAATAATTGAAATATTAAGAAATTACTTAATGATACTTTCCCGGATACATTTTTATTTTGAAGATACCGGGCTGAGTACATAGCGTTACAGATGTGTAGTATCCCAAGCAGAATGCTTTCAAATATAAGAGCGAAAGAGAATTTAAATTCGAAGTACCCCTCTTTTACACTGCACTGGATTAGCACAGCATAAAGCTTTTCTCTTTCCTCTCTTTAAGTCGCCCACGCGGTTTGGTTAATCGTATGATTTAACCGTAACTCCGACTTAAAGCTTTTTTTTGAAGTTATAAAAAGAGCTTTTACCTTATCTATAACACATTTTCTGATCGGCTCTTTTGTTAAACAGACGCATTGTCTTTGCAGTCTGAAAAATTTAAATTAAATAAAGTCTTAATACAAAAAAAAAAGTACAGCTTACGCTGCAATCGAAATCTGGTTATATCACCAACAATTTTCCGGCTGTGACCAAAGAAATCGGATTAATTCCATTAATTGTGCCAGTAGTGTTTTATTCCCCAAAAGGTGATATTATTACAAGTGCTATATTTGTGTGATTTGCTAAAGTGAAGATTTTCTTTCAGCCGTGTGGCAGGCGGTATTGTTTTGGAAGTCTAAAAGACCTGGCCACGCTTTCTTCAACTTGATCTAGAGCCCACTGGCTGTCGAACGACCTCGGTCGACCTTGGTTAAATCCAGACAAGGTCATAGGTCGATAAAGGTTTCCCACTGGTTCTGTTTCGTGGACCTAATCTTCCATACTATCTGATCAGTGTATAAGATAAGTCTTGATATTGCTGTGTACGATGCTGGTGCAACATTTTACATAATCACCTAGTTTTCGGCTTCAAACCCAATTTGATCTTTGTTAAGGAAAAGAACGCGCGAACAACTGTTTTCTCAGGCACAGTTTGGAAGTCACCTATGTTTCTCAAACTGCCTAAGCAAAAGCCACACAAGCACGCGCAACCAGAAAATTAGTTTTTACGAGAGTAGCTGATGAATTCTATAACTCGAGAGCAGCATTAAAAATTGAATTAAAACAAATGTTTCAACGAATTTAAGTTTTCAAACCGCTCTTCTATAAAAATAAGTCTTCGGAAACAAAAAAATGGATACAAAGAAATGAAATCCTTATAAATCTAAATTAAATTTGAATTACAACCTAGCTTAAGTAACGTAATTTTCTACTCTGTTTTATGGCCGATTAATTTGATTATTTTGGATGAGCATGTACACATGGTAGGCATATATATATATAATTTGTTCTGAGTATCTTTAATACAGCTTCTTACTTTAACCAACGACCGTTCAATGGGCCCATCGTTCGAGAGAGTTGTGAATTAAAATTTGAAAATGAGTAAGTCCACCAAGTAGTTCGAACATTTATTAGTATATAAATGCCACGTGTTAATTCTCAGTTGAAGGCCTATTTTCTTTAAAAAAAAAAATGTATTTGAAAAATGTTTATAAAAATGAATTTTTATAAAAAAATAGAAATTGAAGATGGATAACTAAATATTTGTTATGGGTCTATCTGGATCTTTGCTGAGACAACATGAAATAATTTAATAATCGTTTTCTTTGAATATTAGGGGCAATGCTGAGACATCACCAGATACATTGCCATGGTAGGGAGGGTAGAGACGAGGGACAACAACACCTAGTTCCCTCTGATGAATAATTCCAGTATTCGTTTGAGAAGGTGTGTCGGCACCGATTTTGTTATTCTCGTAGATATTATCACCATGTTAGTTAAACCGTGCACTTATACTTTATGATGTGGCAAGTACTAGGGAGTTTGGCCTGGAAAACCCCGACCAATCCGGCGAGCTTGGACCGAGCAAAGCAAGAGTGCACATCCTCCGGACCCAAAACTCCACAGGCTTAGGCTTCTATCAGTCACCTTAGTCTGAGCTTGAAAGCCAATAATAAATACGAACTAGGCTGTACACTACACATATAAATGGCGCCCAACGTATGAGGCCGAAATAGCTTAAAAGGGAATAAACTAGTTAGTTTAAAGTAAAGATTTAAACTATTTTCAGTTTCCCAGAAGAAATTTTAGCTTGCTTCGCTCTACTTCTCGGCTAGACTTTACATCACTCAGCAAATTTTGTTTTGGTTACATATTTATTTCATATAGTCTTTAAAGAAAAGTTCTAAATCTATCCTTGGATTTTGCGTTTGCAATTCTTTTAATGGGATTGGACGACCAGGAGAGACTAGACAATTCTAAGGAATTTATATGAAATTTGAATTAAAATTCACTTCGTATTCATTTGGATTACAAAACTCTGTTTTGTTGTACGGATTTTGTCCAATAGTTCGAAGGAATCTGGAACAGTTTTACATACTTATTAAATTGAAATAGCAAATGTTACTGGAAATTATTTATCATTATTTTGTGTTGTTGAAGAGAGGAGAAAGATAGACCTATTTTTTTTTATGAAATAAAAATTTAAATTCGTATATTCAGACATTTTTGTGGTAAATAATATTCTATTCACTTCTGAATTGATTTTACCTAATTTTGGAAATTGTATTATCAAAATGTCGGTAAGACATAGCAATGATGACATTGCGGCGGCTTTAGTTACTGCAGATCCTTTTTGTGGAATTTGCAATGAAGTAATGACTGCCACCCACCTAATAGCAAAAACATCATGTTTGCATGACTTTCATAAAGAATGCATCACTGAACATCTTAAATCAAACACTTTATGTCCCACTTGTTCCAGTGATTGTACACGAATGGCATTACGATTTTCGAATAATACCCTTTTTGCCGAACTACAAGATTCAGAAAGACCTGGTAGCAGGAATGATTCAATTCGTAGTAGAAGCAATTCTCAGCCCACGAGAGGCCATAAAGCGGGATGGTATAGGCGGTTTGTGGATAATTACGCCACAGTTAGTTTTGGCCTGACCGAATTGTTAAAACAGAAAAAAGGTTTTGAATGGACCGAACATGCCCAGGAATCTTTCGATAAATTGAAATCATGTTTAACAGTCGCTCCCATTCTAATAACTCCTAATTTTTCTGAACCCTTTGTCTTACTTTGTGACGCCAGCACTTATGGAATTGGTTGTGTACTAGCGCAAAAACGAGACGGAGTCGAATTACCAATAGCATATATGTCCGAAAAATTATCTAAAGCACAGCGTAACTATTCAGTTACTGAGTTGGAATGCTTAGCGGTTATAAAAGGTATAAAAAAGTTTCGTTCCTATATTGAAGGACAGGAATTCCTCGTCATAACCGATCATGCGTCTCTTCAATGGCTTATGCGACAAAAAGATTTATCTGGCAGATTAGCCAGATGGTCGATGAAGTTACGATCATTTACTTTTGACATTTTACATTTTAGAAGCGGTTCGCAAAATGTTGTGGCTGACACTTTGTCACGTAGAGATGAACCCACAATTGAATTCATAACCCTTTTTAAAGAAGGTCCAATAATTGATTTAGAATCAAAAGAATTCAATTCACCTGAATATCAATCTCTTATTGGAAAGATTAAATTAAATCAGTCCAAAACACCTGATTTAAAAGTCGTTGACAAATATGTGTATAAGAGGACTCAATTCGCATCTGGCGACCCGAGTCAAGAAGATTTTTCATGGAAGCTTTGGGTACCCTCTGGCTTAGTGGAAGACGTACTTAACCAAGCACATAATATGCCGAGTTCTGCACACTGTGGAATGAGTAAGACGGTTGACAAAATAAAAAGACATTTCTTTTGGCCGCGTATGGTCAGCGAAATTCGGCAATACATAACAGAATGTGATGTCTGTAGAACTACCAAGAGTCCAAACACCGTCCTAAAACCACCGATGGGCAGACCACTCACTTCGGAACGACCTTTTCAGAAATTGTATATTGACCTTTTAGGACCTTATCCGCGTTCAAAAAGTGGCAATATTGGTTTGTTGATAATAGTTGACCATAACACAAAGTTTCATTTTTTATGCCCTTTAAAAAAGTTTATAGCACCTAAGATTTGTGAATATTTAGAACAATCAATTTTCTATACCTTCGGGGTGCCCGAAACAGTCTTAACAGACAATGGCTCACAGTTTAAATCCAGCCATTTCCGGAAATTCCTTGATAATTTTGGTGTTTTCCATAAATCCACCGCAATTTATTCACCGCAGGCTAATGCCAGTGAGCGATTAAATCGATCGGTATTGGCTGCAATACGAGCTTACATTGGAACTGAACACTCGAATTGGGACTTGAATTTGAATGCCATTAGTGGCGCACTAAGAGCTACTCTTCATAGAAGTACCGGGTATTCACCTTATTTTCTGACCTTCGGCCAGAATATGATTCTAAACGGTCAAGATTATGAATTGTTACGCCGCTTAGATTTGTTGGAAGATGATACTCGATTAGAGAGAACGGACAATCTGAAAGTGGCCCGACAAATAGCCAAAGAAACCATAAATCGAGTACATCAGGAGAATGCAAATAGATATAATTTACGTCGTCGACAAGCTCAATTAAACGAAGGAGATCAAGTGTATGCTAGAAATTTCACACAGAGTAATGCTATTAAAAAGTTTAGTTCGAAACTCGCACCTGTATTTATTTCAGCGTCGGTAAAGAAAAAACGAAGCCCTTATTATTACGAGTTAGTAGACGAGAAGCCTCTGGGAGTATTCCACCTAAAAGACATACAAGTAAGCAACAAAAAGAAATAATGGTCTTCAGATAATGCATCTTCGAACAGGTCTTGTTCCATTATCTGCGCTGTAGTATCCCAAGCAGAATGCTTTCAAATATAAGAGCGAAAGAGAATTTAAATTCGAAGTACCCCTCTTTTACACTGCACTGGATTAGCACAGCATAAAGCTTTTCTCTTTCCTCTCTTTAAGTCGCCCACGCGGTTTGGTTAATCGTATGATTTAACCGTAACTCCGACTTAAAGCTTTTTTTTGAAGTTATAAAAAGAGCTTTTACCTTATCTATAACACATTTTCTGATCGGCTCTTTTGTTAAACAGACGCATTGTCTTTGCAGTCTGAAAAATTTAAATTAAATAAAGTCTTAATACAAAAAAAAAAGTACAGCTTACGCTGCAATCGAAATCTGGTTATATCACCAACAATTTTCCGGCTGTGACCAAAGAAATCGGATTAATTCCATTAATTGTGCCAGTAGTGTTTTATTCCCCAAAAGGTGATATTATTACAAGTGCTATATTTGTGTGATTTGCTAAAGTGAAGATTTTCTTTCAGCCGTGTGGCAGGCGGTATTGTTTTGGAAGTCTAAAAGACCTGGCCACGCTTTCTTCAACTTGATCTAGAGCCCACTGGCTGTCGAACGACCTCGGTCGACCTTGGTTAAATCCAGACAAGGTCATAGGTCGATAAAGGTTTCCCACTGGTTCTGTTTCGTGGACCTAATCTTCCATACTATCTGATCAGTGTATAAGATAAGTCTTGATATTGCTGTGTACGATGCTGGTGCAACATTTTACATAATCACCTAGTTTTCGGCTTCAAACCCAATTTGATCTTTGTTAAGGAAAAGAACGCGCGAACAACTGTTTTCTCAGGCACAGTTTGGAAGTCACCTATGTTTCTCAAACTGCCTAAGCAAAAGCCACACAAGCACGCGCAACCAGAAAATTAGTTTTTACGAGAGTAGCTGATGAATTCTATAACTCGAGAGCAGCATTAAAAATTGAATTAAAACAAATGTTTCAACGAATTTAAGTTTTCAAACCGCTCTTCTATAAAAATAAGTCTTCGGAAACAAAAAAATGGATACAAAGAAATGAAATCCTTATAAATCTAAATTAAATTTGAATTACAACCTAGCTTAAGTAACGTAATTTTCTACTCTGTTTTATGGCCGATTAATTTGATTATTTTGGATGAGCATGTACACATGGTAGGCATATATATATATAATTTGTTCTGAGTATCTTTAATACAGCTTCTTACTTTAACCAACGACCGTTCAATGGGCCCATCGTTCGAGAGAGTTGCGAATTAAAATTTGAAAATGAGTAAGTCCACCAAGTAGTTCGAACATTTATTAGTATATAAATGCCACGTGTTAATTCTCAGTTGAAGGCCTATTTTCTTTAAAAAAAAAATGTATTTGAAAAATGTTTATAAAAATGAATTTTTATAAAAAAATAGAAATTGAAGATGGATAACTAAATATTTGTTATGGGTCTATCTGGATCTTTGCTGAGACAACATGAAATAATTTAATAATCGTTTTCTTTGAATATTAGGGGCAATGCTGAGACATCACCAGATACATTGCCATGGTAGGGAGGGTAGAGACGAGGGACAACAACACCTAGTTCCCTCTGATGAATAATTCCAGTATTCGTTTGAGAAGGTGTGTCGGCACCGATTTTGTTATTCTCGTAGATATTATCACCATGTTAGTTAAACCGTGCACTTATACTTTATGATGTGGCAAGTACTAGGGAGTTTGGCCTGGAAAACCCCGACCAATCCGGCGAGCTTGGACCGAGCAAAGCAAGAGTGCACATCCTCCGGACCCAAAACTCCACAGGCTCAGGCTTCTATCAGTCACCTTAGTCTGAGCTTGAAAGCCAATAATAAATACGAACTAGGCTGTACACTACAGATGTTTATCTTTTGCTGTGTCTCTCAATATAAACGTAGGGTATACTAAGTTCCTATAAGTTGAATTTGTCGGCAAAAGCAAAACTTTTGATTCGTACCCGTGCCTTATATCATTAACAATCCGTACGTTGTCGTTGCCTTAACGATGCTAATTTGATTAATTTGCAATGCTTACAGCCGCCTGTCACACACGGCGGATGTGTAATGTACGTTATGCGCGCTCAAACAGTTTATTAAACGTTAATTATCGCTTGTTATTGTCGGAAAGGCGAGTTAATTGAACGACCACGTCCTTTTCATTATGCTGATTGTGCGCGCCGCATCTTCAGTTGAATGTTTCCGCAACTCTTGAGTTGGTCGAACTTAAAGAGATGGCACAGTAATTACCTAGCCTGATCTGAAAATATGAATTGCTTAACTTTCAAGAGAACGCATTGGTTTTTAACATAAGTTTATTCTTTTCAAAATTGAAGACCAAGTGAATTTGAGTTGAGTAATGACAGACTTAATTTGAAATCGACTGAGAAAGTCAATGTGAGAGTTAAAAGAGTAGACTGTATATCGTTCCATCATATTTGTATACCTTTGCGGGGGTATTAATACATTATTTATACTTTATTTGCATATAAAATTCTAGGAAAATCGGATCGGAATAACATATAGCTGCTATATGAATAATCGGCCTAAATGCAGGTTCTTGTATGTAAACCAGTTCTGATTTTAGAAATAGAACTTATCAAAGTTACACATAATATACTGCATCACTATATATCACTTGTATAGGAATAATCGGCGGTTATAAGAAGCTGCAAGGGTATAGAACCTTCGGCATGCCGAAGACAGGCTTTCTTCCTCGTTTAATTATAAAATAAGTCCCCTTAAAATAATTACAATCGCTTCTAAAATGTATAACTCTAGTTTTTGTAGAATATATAAAATAAATTAGCAATACATTAATTAGTAAGCACCATTCTTATCATATTGTAAGAAGACTTATTACAAGGTATTTGTCAGTTGATTACTTTCATCTGTAAATTGCCTTACGTATTTGTTCAATTCACTTTTGGCATTAATTTTCAATAATTTTCCAGCATATCTTGGCCATGGGAAAATAATATCAAAGAATATTTAATAATCAAATCTGATTATGCGTCACATGCATAAACACACACACATACACACACATACACACTATTTTCAAGCTAGAAACCGCAATTTGTATTTGGCGAGAAGCATTCAGATTTTTTCGCATTTATTTTCCTCTTGTGTGTGTGTATTTTGTATGTTTATTTTTGTTTCCAATTTCCATTGCTGACAGTTGCAAAACTCGCGTGCGCTAAATGTTATTTATAATAGAATTTATGCCTAGGCCCCCATATCCGACTCGATCTATATATGGCCAATGCAAATGGCAGGCTGTGTCGCATGGCGCTCCAATTTAGCTGTGTATCATTTTTAAGGGTGCGGAGTGAGGTATAGTATATAATATGGGGCAGTCAGGCTAGCCGAGCGACCGCAAAACTCAACAACAGCCATGGCGGCAGCGTTATAATAAACCATTTTGTGGCTGGCAAAACGCTGCAAAATGCCCAAAAATGGGGGAATAAATTCACAACGTGTCGCACAAACACACACATACACACACACACAGAGAGACGAAAGGCATGCATAAAGTAAAGCTCTGGTGGAATGCAAAGAATTCATTATTGAATAGCGAATTGCGCAAACAATGTTTGACGTTATATTAATATGTAGTCACAGCGCCAGAATGAGTTTTCCGGGCTCATCGTGCGCTCTGAGGCGTGAAAATTGCACATCTCAATGGCAGTGCGTGTATGGCGTGTGAGATTTACCTACCTCCCTATACCCTTACCTTGTGCAGCCATTCCATGTTGTCAGCCAGTGACAACGGGTGGCTGTCCATAAAAATGGACGTTGCCGGCGGCGGGATGTGTCAACAGCTGCTCGCACATTTGGCGACAGTTGCATAATTTTTGACCTTTGGTTGAGGAGTGAGAGAGAAAAAGAAACAACAACAACAAGGGCAGAAAAGTCAATTTAATTACAATTTCAATTTGAATCAACTGGTTATATTTGTTTGTGCACAGCAGTATGTGTGCGTGTTTCAAAGCTTTAAACGGACTTAAACGCCTTTAAGTGTACTTTGTTTGTGTGCATGTGGGCATGTAAATAGTTCACACGGCCAAACTAAACGGAAGCCGCGTTGCACACAAACAAACAGCCACCCAACCACACCCACACACTTACTCTTGAGTGTGTTAGTGTGCCAGGCTGTTGCCACAAAGTATGCTACAGGAAATTTTCAGTTTCATGCGCCCAGCAGCTTTACATTTATTGCACACTGTCCTTGCCACGCCCTTCACTCCCTACCCCCGCCTTTGCAAAAAAAGAACGGGGCTGGCCAGAAAGAAAAATAGAATTGTTTATTTGGCTTCGCCTTTCTTATTTAAAACTATTTTATGTGCCGCTGTCCCAGCGAGAACTTTTCCTACAGCAGAAACAAGAAAGGGGGAAAGAGTTAGAGAAAGAGGGAGGGAGAGAGTCCTGGGGGTGAGGAAATAGAGCAATTGGAGTGTGAAACGTTTTCACTTCCGTGTGTTGGCAAAGGCTGCTGTAGCTGTAGCTCTGCTGCAGTTGTGCAGCACTTTTCCTAACATGCACATAAAGTTTAGTCGATTTTGTGCAGAACTCAGTGTTTTTTGTTGTTGTTGTTGCTTTTGTTACTACTGTTGTTGTTGTTGTTGTTGTTGCCGCTGCTAGCCCCAAAATCCCATTTGGCACTGAATTGTGTGTACACATTGAATTTGTAGCTGGCTTAAGACCCAAGCTATGTATATATGAGCATTAATAGATATTTTGTGTGCGATGCTGGGCGATGCAAGCATATAAATATTGTATGTAAGTTGCAACACTGCTTTTTTTTCCAGTGTGCTGTGTAATTGAATCGTGAATGTTGCATACTTTCGGGCGCCTACAATTTTTGCTCAGCACCAGCACCAATTCTTCTTCTCCTTCTGCGTTTGTTTCGGTTTGTTTGTTTGTTGTGCACGTCACTTGCCTTATACAAATTTGTGCAACATCCAGCGACAGTGGCGGATCTAGGATTTGATATGAGGAGGTGCTTGAAAGTTTCCTATAAATCGATGTTTGCACTTCACTTTATTTTTTTTTTTAGAAGGAGAGCTAATTTTTAATTAAACAATATTTATTTAAACACTATATAACAGTGCCATTTTTTATTTAAATACTATATAACAGTGACATTTTTTCGCTCGTTCATTCTTCAAATGACCAATCCAACGTTGCAAGTCATCGAGGTTTAAGTTTAGCGAAAAGATCCACAACTTCATCATTGGAGATTTTCACATCTTTATGTGTGTTTCCCAAAGCCAAACCGTTGAGTCGATTTTCAGACAAGTTGACTTTCAGAAATGTTTTCAGTCTTTTGAGCACTGAAAAAGAACGCTCTGCTGTTGCTGAAGTCACTGGTATTAAAGCAGTGCCGCAACATTCGGAAAAAACGATCCGTAATCATTTGCCTATATGCTTTTCAAAGCATCAATCGCTGTTTGTGCTTGTAGAAATGAAGATGTCTTGCAATGCTGGTGCCACAGGGTTATTTCTGATTTCAGCTCTGTGTCATTGCAGCTTATTAAATCAGCTTTGTATACTCTAACAGCTATTTCCTCAACGGTAACTTTTGTGTGTAGCTTTGGAATCAGTCCCTCTTAAGTGGATGAACCCGAGAAAATCCTCTCTCACGACAAAATCCACTACATCAATATAGCGCAGACATAGCGTCATTTGAATTATGTGACTTGCGCCCGTTGTTTCATCACAAATGATGAAAAAATATTTCGCTCTCTTAACTTATTCGACAATCTTGCAGCGAATTACTTGGCCGATAATATCGACAATTTCATTCTGTACTCTTTTGCTAATCAGAGTACAATTTCGTGGTGTCATTTTCAAATGATGCTTTAAATTCTGGTTTCCAGAACTCAATCGGAATGCTAGCAGTGACCGAAAAATATATTCTTTGCCAGAAGAGGCATCCTCTCTTTTTATCCCCCTCTAGATCCGCCACTGTCCAGCGACATATGTATATGTGACCTGCTCAACACACACTCAACACATTACGGCTATGAAAGATGGTTTTTCGAGCGTCAGCTGAAGAAAAATGAAGAAAAATGAGGCACGTGAGGCAACTGTCATTTTTGTGAACGACTTCAGAGAGTAATATTAACAATAGCTTAGAAGAATCGCCTAGCTGAAATTAGAATTTAAATATATCAAATATTTACCCACCTGCTGCCATTATCATACAGTTTTCAGAGCTACAAAATAAACTTCGTTTTTAATATTTTTCAATTTACATAAGCGACTTTATTTGCATGCATTTTAATATATGATTGTTAAGATTATTGAGTTAAAATAAACAGTATAAGTTTTGTAGCATTATATCTATATTATTGATTTATATTATATACGAGTAAGCTTTATCGGAATTAACGATTAATCGATGTTTAAAGATAAGTTAAGAAGTTCCGATAGTTGTTCATATATTTTGGATACATCGTGTAATTAGAACGATAGAACAAGAGTTAAGGCAATCGTTATCGAAGATCGACACATTGAATAAGAGAAGCGCTTGTACTTGAACGACGCATTAAGAAAAGTGTAAATTAAAAATTAGTTTGACGGTTTACACAATTTCGTTATTCCAGTTTCGTTTATTTTAAAACATAATAAAAATTAACATTAACATAGTATATCTTTTGTTCTATAGTTTTAAGTGTAACATACACACATACGGTTTCTTGATTATTTAATAAATTTTAAGCAACATTCAATTTCAAATCTCTCGCTGCAAGAACTCTTCGCCGAATCTTTCGGGACTCTTGTCTCGACTCTTCCTTTGACTCTTACCAACCTAGCACGAGCCTGCCAAGTTATCTTCGGCCTGCAAACTCTGTTTACCTAGATCGCATTAATTTGTTACCTATTCCTGGCTGACTATTTGACAATCCCACATAATTTATACATCAATTCATTGATAAGAATTCAATATATTTGCATTTTGTGATAAGATAAGATAAGATAAAGAGTTTCCAAATAAAATTCCCATTTAGAGATTGTCTGCATTTCGTCGTGTTGGCTTCTTACGCCAACGCGCTACTCTAATCTCAACAAGAAAAACTATCCCAGCTATGCCATAACCGTAGGCAATCAATTTCCATATCCATTTCAAATCATCCATACTTAGGGCCCTGGCCTCTTGATAGTTTCTTTGCTTTTCCATTGAATTAATTGACGATAACATATCTATACCAGCCTCCTTCTTCCAGTGATTGCGAAGACCTGAGCTATGAGACAACTGAATGAACTCGTTTAACGCCAGCTTATATATAGAATTTATTGACACAATCCCACTTACTGGTACCCCATTCGCCAGTACCATGGATTCGGACTTACACATGATCTTTTGATTATAACGTCTCTGGTACAAATCTAGAGCATCCCACAATGTTGGATACATGACATAGGCATAGTTAGTATCAAATGCTAGAAGCAATTTTTGCTGTTCTTGCATTGCCATTGTTTTTACATTTGGTAGGACAGTCTCGAAAAATTTTGCATTTATTTTTCTTTCCACGTAAGCTTTTTGATCTTTGCTAATCAAAACTTGTAGTTCACTATTCCGTAACTGATTAAAATTCTGAATCTTCTCAGTCCGTGGTTGTTTTATTAGCAGAGTGCTGAGATTGGCATTGAAAAGGCTGCTGAATATGATCCCAAAAAAGCTCATAGCCATTACGATCTGTTTTAATGAGAGACTGTTATGGTGTATACTAAGTTGTACGGATAGTCCCAGAACCCCACAGAAAGCACGAAGATTTACCAACAACGAGGAATACGAAAACTGAAACCTTCCTCGAAACATTCGAAATGTAACCCCCATAATGATTGTTTCGAGCAGAGCAAACATAAAGTACGCGCCCAGAATGATCCATGAGTAAGTTCTCAGTCCAATGTATACATGGCTTATGCTTATTTCTTTTTCACAAGGCACTATAACGTATATAGCACCAACCTCTAACATTGAGAGATATTCGACCTTGTTTTCCGTTACAAGGTCTGAAGAGAAGTACCGCAGTGGTAAATGAAGTTGGTCATTGATTGTCAAATTTAGTATTTCCCGCGGATTTATTTTCTTAATTGTTGGATAGATACGTAATTTGATATTATGTCTTTTTGAAAACTCCTTTATAATTTGGTCCAGAACTCCAGAAAACTTTAATTTTGTCTTCATTTCGTCAGATAGTAATAAATTTCGAGGCGTACCAAAATCGGGCAAAATAATGGCTGTTTTCTCATGGTAATTATCGTCCATCTTGGGAAAGATTAGTCCTTCATTTACATTTGCAATACGTTGGAAAGTTGCACCCGGAAACGGTTGAAGGCGATATGAAGTTATGGTAGATTCACTATCATGCGATTTTGAGTGGAACACCAGAAGATTGAGAAAGTTGTTGAAGTTCGCTTGCTCACTTATATGTTTTAAGAAATATCTTGATGTAGCTGTCAGATTGCTCAACCATATAATAATACATGCTTCTCTCATTCGATTAATATTCTCAGCTAGGGAGGTAAGCAAAGAGATATCTACTAGCTCTGACATACAAACCAGAGCTAGTGCTTTGCTATTGTAAACAGCTTTTATATTAATCTTAGTAGACTCGTTCAAACGTAAAGTGGGCACCCACATCGAATTGAATTCATTCAAGTGACAAATTAGATCATTTTGGCGTTTCACTATAAGTATGTTATCGATGGATATTTCCTTATTCACATTTTCAACGATATTTTGAATAAATTCTATTTCTGCCGATCTTGTATCCGATAATGACGTCAAGGTGAAACACAGATTAGGTAGCACGACTTGCAGGATAATAAAGATCCGAGTGTACGAATAAAAAACCAACATCTTGAACCAAGCTTGGAAACCAGACTGACCTTTGGTGTTTCACTTCTAGCAAAATAAAACTACGAATTCAATCGATGATGTGCTTAATCATCCATTAAAAATTTGGATAATTGGAAATGTCGTTTAGTTTTTATACCAGCGTTGTCCACACATACAGTTGCGTTTTTAAATTGCGTTTGTGTGGTGGAAGCAAGCACGAAGCCTGCTACGTTTTCTTGTTTTGCACTGACCGAAAGTCCGAACAGTAATGCCGAAGTCACACGAACGTCTTTACACTCGTACGTGTGTTGGGAGAGCTTGGGCAGACGCCTATCCTACGCACTGCTCATAGGGTTGTGCGTACCACTGTTTAATACCCCTCGATCATTGAAAACTGTCGAAGAAGGGTATACTAACTTTGAGTAAATGTATGTAACAAGCAGAAGGAAACACGGCAGACCCCACAAAGAATATACTCTATATACTTATTCAGGATCAACAGCCGATTGAGCCGGTTGTATGTTTAGATATAACAGAGAGACACCAATTAAGGCATGAAGGTTTCTGTATACCATACGCAGATCATTATTATTATACTGGTAGATGCTTTTCAACTCGCTGTTTTAGCACGCATTAAAGATACAACTCTCTGATTAACTAACATATACTAAGCTTATTGAAAGATCTACGTATCCACCAAATTTCAATCCAATCAAACAATAAAGAAATTATAAGCATAACACAGCAAATGGTTGTGTCAGTTAACAAATAAAACAACACTAGAAAATAGGTCGTAGGATATGCTACTGTCGTGTACGCTCGACTGTTGCTGTCGTAAGATAATCTTGTACGGCAGCCATGCGTTGGCTCAAAGTAAATAATTTTAAGCAAATTACTTTCGCCCTGTTATGTAGTATATATTTTGTAAGTGGCTTTTGTTATACGTAAAATACTTATAGTCAAAATAGTCCAAAAGAATAAATTTATTTATCATAAGAAGTGAAATCAAAACTTCTTTATTGCAATATCATAATTAAGATACAAATCTATTAAGTATATGACAAATTATCAATTATATAAGTTAAAGAAAGTTTAAACATCCAAAACTACAATTCTGCTTGCGGTTTTCTTTTGCTATCGTGCTGCGCAGTTCTTACCAATAAAAACAAACACAGCTATTCCATAACATAGCCCAATCAATTTAAAAATCCAATTCACATCAGATAAACTTGAACGTCGAACTTCCTGCCTATTATTTTCAATTTCCATTGATTTAAAAGACTCAATAATTTTACGTCGAGCCTCCATACTCCAATGTTCTAAAAGCCCCAAACTGTGACCCCGTAGTATGAACTCATCTAAGGCCATTTTATATATTAAGTTTAATGGTAATGCTCCACGTTTGGCAAGCCGTGGAAGATCTGTAAGCCTTTTGCTTTACAGAAAACCTTCGAAATTTAAGACTGCAGATAGTTCTCTACCAAGTCTGACGAAGTCCTGGTCAATAAATAGGCATAACTTCTATTCATAGATAATAGATGTTCTAAATTTTGAATATTGTCTAACACTTTAATTTCATTATTTCGAGCTCTATCTGTATTTTAACTGCACTACCTATTAAAATGGATAACCTACTTCTTTCCAGTTCCTCTAAGTTCTGAATCTGCCTACGCTCTGGTTGTTTTGTGAGTAACGTACTTAAATGTGCATTAAACAAACATGTGAAAATTATACTTAAAAGACTCATGATCATCACGATCTGTTGTAGTAAAATGCCTTTTCAAACGAATAGGCAGTCCTAGAGTACCACAAAATGCACGAAGATTTAAGAATAAAGATAAGTAGAAAAGTTTATATTTTCCCCTATATATCCAGTAGATTGTCATTACAACAAGATTTCTATTACTGCAAACATAAAATATGCCACCAAAATTATGATTAAGTAAGTTCTAAGGCCTGTATAGACATCCACAATGCTGATGTCTTGTCCGCATGGAACTACAATAAAAAATAGAACCGATTTCTCCACCCGAAACATATTCAAATTTAAATGTATCTCATTGTGCTTTTATCAAGTATCTAATCGGTAAATCAACCTCTCCATTTATCGACATATTGAAAATTACTTCACTGTCCATATATGAATTTTTTTCAAACAGTTCATGAGTTCGTAACAAAATGTTGTGTTTCTTTGCAAATACAGTGAGATGTCTTTCTGAAGACCTGTCCGCGAATCGGTTACATATAGGTTTCATGGCCCAATCAAATCAGCTAAAATAATAGCAGTTTTCTCATGAAAATTGTTTTAAACTTTGGGAAAGATAGTTGTGTTGCTAATATTTGTTATACGTTGAAGTGTTGCGCTGCGAAATGGTTGGAGACGATATGGTATTATCGGTCCTTCATCCGCTACGCGGATGACCAATAGGTTAAGGAAGTTGTAAGTATTCGCTATTCGCCAACGACAATCTTAGGGCACACAGCGCAACAAAATGAAATGAATACACAACTTTTTAAATATAATACCAGCATTGTGTATTAAATTTAGGTCATGAACTGACTTCTTGAAAGTTAATGTCGCTTACCAATTTGTTAATTATTTTAATCATTATTTTATCAACCATTCATCTCACATAAGCTAATGTGATGGGAAACAAATTGACTGAAGGTGATTATCAGTTTCAATTAATATAATGGTGCTCCAATTTGATTTTTTTTGCTAAATTGGTTTTTTTATTGGATCTTCTAATTGTTGACATTAAAACATAAGAACAGATAGCAATTTTTAAAATTTTAATAGGTATTTGCAAAGAACTTTTTCTATTAAACAAAACAAAACCAGTAAGAAAAGCAACAATCGCGCGGCACGCGACATTTATTAAATTCATACACATCTACATATGTACATACTGTAAAATTTTTCCCAACAGATGGCGCTCGCCGCCTCCCTTGTTAACTGACACGAGCAATCCGTTTTATGATTTCTTGAATATCTTCTGTGTTTATTGTCCGATCGGATTGCAATTAAGAGAATAAGTAGATATTTTGTTCAGCTTAGTACCTGTTCAAGTCAGAAAATAGTATCTTCAATACAGCGCTTATAAATTAAGTTCAAAAAATAAATTATTGATTTGCGGGGGCGGTGGGCGTGGCACCTTACATTTGAAATAAACTTGATCTGCGCCTGGTACACAGAAACCTTCATGCCAAATTTGGTGTTTCTAGCTCTTATAATAGCTGAGATCTGTGTTCATCTGGTCATCCATACATCCGGACATACGGACAGACAGACACACATGGCTCAATCGACTCGGCTAGTGATCCTGAGCAAGAATATATATACTTTGTGAGGTCTGCCACGCCTCCTTCTGCCTGTTACATACATTTGCACAAAGTTAGTATACCCTTTTTTGACCATTTTCAATGGTCGAAGGGTATTAACATATATTTAAAACGCCAAAGTATTTATTATATTAATGGTATAATATTTCTTAATGATAATTGTTTACATATTTTAATACATTTGTATGTACTATATGAGCATTATTTGAATAAAAATACATTTCTTTAGACTTCCATATTGATAACTTTCTTGACTGATTTCTTCTGCCAACGGGCGAACAAAATTTCACAAATTAAAATAATACAAGATGCTCCGTAGAAAAAACCCAACAACTTGCCAAGCCATTTAAAATCTTCAAGACGTAACGGAGTGAATGCCTGATGGCTAAGTGAAATACTTTTACCTGGTCGAGCAGACTCGAATAACTTTTGACCAGCCCGTTTTTTCCAATGTTTTGTAAAACCAAAACTTTTAGTCTCAAGAATAAAATCTTCTAGGACTTGCTTGAAAATTGAATTGTTTTTTAAAATTCCAGTCGCAAACATATTTTTAATAATTGTCAATCCAGGCGCTTCACATAATACATTTATTCTTTTGTTCTGCTGATATTTATTCAAGAACTGCCATGTTTTAGAGTATACGATGTGAGCGAAACTAGTATTCAGATTCATAAGTAAATCTTGCGCTTCTTTAAAAGATAAAAATTGTATGTTTGGTAGTATAATATTAATAAAGTCTTTACCCCCCTCCAATGTCATTAAATATGTAAATAATTTATTTGATGCAACTGGTATTCCGCTTTCATGCAATTCCTTAAAATTGCGAATCTGTTTCTGTTGTGGTTGTTTTGTTAGCAAGGTACTTAGATTGGCATTGAAAAAACACGTTAAAATGATTCCAAGAAAGCCAAGCAGCAACACGATCTGATGTAATGAAAAACTACTTCTATGTCTGTTAAAGAGGATGGGTAAGCCCAGAACACCGCAGAATACACGAAGATTTACAAAAAGATACGAATATGAGAAATCATATCTTCCCCAAAAGAATCGATTGCTAGCTGCAACACAAAATACTTCGATTATGGCAAATATAAAGTACGCCCCCAATACAATTGCAGAATAGTTCTTTAGCCCTTTATAAATGTCTCCAATGCGCATTTCACGTCCACATGGTATTACAACTGAAATGGAACCAATTTCTGAGTTCGAAAGATATTCCATATTGTATATTTTACTTAGCATGTAAGATGAAAAGTATTGAATGGGTAAATCAATCTCACCATTGAGAATCAAATTGTAAGCATCTACAGGACTTTGAATCGTTTTGAAGAGTGGATGGAATACTATCTTAATGTTGTGTTTCTTTGCAAACTCTGCAATGAGTCTGTCTGACGAACCATTAAATTCATCTTTACCTGTACGTGGGTTTCTTGATAAAATGCTTTTTGGTTTAAGAAGTTCTGGAAATACTACTGCCGGTCTACCATGAAAATTACTGTAGACTTTGGGAAAGATTGGTCTTTTGTCTATGTCCGTAATATGCTGAAGTGTTGGAATCGGAAACGGTTGAAGTCGATATGGTGTTATCGGTCCTTGCTCATTATTCGACGCTTGGTGGAACACCAGAAGGTTAAGAAAGTTGTATGTTTTCGCTTGCTCAACTATTAGGCTCATAAGGTCATTAAAAATAGATACCTCGTTGTTCAACCAGATAATAATACGTGCCGTTCTCATTCGGTTAATATTATCGGCCAAAGTATTTAGTAACATGACATCTGCAACTTCTGACATGCAAACCAAAATCAGAGCTTCGCTGTTGTAGACATTTTTCATATATATTTTGACTGTTTCATCGAATCGAAGCGTTGGAAAATCAATCGCAATACGGTTCTGAAGAAAACATTGTTCATTCTGTGGTCGTTCCATTATCAAAAACGTTTCAATGGGTTTCTCCTTGTGCACATTTGAAATTATTTTACGCAGAAAAGTTGTTTCTCTTTCTATCGGTTCCAATAATAACGGATAAGTACAAGGTATATTCACCAGTACCAATTGAAAAATCAAGTTTTGAGCCAACATTGTGAGCCAAGAATTAGTTACAAACTAAACTCATGCACTCCTTAACTTCTGCTTTTTAATTGCTTTAAAACTTGCGATAATCAAATGCGGATCTCAGGTGTCAGTGCAATAAACATGTTCATTGAAAAATGACACGCGTTATTGATAGATGTATCTTGGCGTCAATTAATGGTAATTGCACTTTTAAATGACTGACTATTGTAGTCTAGACTATTGTGGAGTAAGGTGGGGTGCTATAGTTGGTGTTTCCTGTCGAAAATGATGTTGAAATGTAGAGTAGGTGTACATCATACTTACATCCTATTATGTAATTTAAAAACATACGACTTCACAATAAGCAGGCAAGTGAAATACCCGAATAAAAAGTCTGCGAGTCTGTTCGAATCACCTTAGGAAATTCTACAAAGAGAGTCATAATAGTCTTTGCTTTTCTTAGAAAGAGCATAAAAGGCTCACAGCCAAATGAAATAAAATGCAATAAAATAACAACTTAACACTTTCGGCGCAAATAAACAGCAGGCGGCAAGTGTACGGAATGAGTTCAAGAAATGCTGACGGTCTGAGTGTGTGTGTGTGAGTGTGTGTATTAGAAGGAAGTTGGGAGTGCGCTGATGGGGTACCATAAAGGGAACTATGCTCGCACATACAAATGCGCAGGCAATGCAAAAAGCAAACCGTAAGCGTAGACTAAGCCGATTATAACGGGAATGTAACGAAAGTGAGCGCCCAGTGAGGTGCGGCGAGGTATTTTGCAAAGTTGGCCAGGATGCCTGACTGGCTGGCAGGAAGTGCGTGGCAGAGAGACAGACAAACAGACGGACTGAAGAAACAGGCAATGAATTATCGCACTAGCAGCGCAAGCAGTCGAGACAAACGTGTTGTAAAAAATGTAGTACTATTAATTTTCTTGCATATCTTATTGTATCTTTATAAACAGACCCGCACACAGAGACACACTGAGACACACAGCCAAAGAGTGCGGGAGTGCGAGAAAGATAGAGTGAGCAATAGGGAGTTGGGGGATAAGACAACCCTCTGCAACTGCCTGAGCAAGTACTTTGGCATTGGCTTAGTGCTAAGAGATTTCTAATTCAGTTGAGCAGAAATAAATTACTTACCGTAATTGTTTACCATATAAAACTGTAGCAAAGGCGTTAAACGTAAATCGAGACAGTTTGCTTGTTTGTTTGTTTATTTGTGCTGCCATTGCCTCTGTAGCTTTGTGTTGCTTTTCTTGCTTTTGTATTCCCTTTAGCAGTTCTTATGGCTTTTTTGAGTAATTTCGGGTTGCCAGCTGTCACTGTGCTGAAAAGGATCTAACATTTAACCATACACAAGATCTATTGAAATAAGTGAAAAGGGTTGAGGAAAGTACTAGACTGCAGCAATTGAAATGACATAAGAACGTTTGCTTGAGCAGTGGAGATGTAGTTTTGTCATTGTCACTTTACAACTGCCTAATCACCGTATTCCCTGTAAGATATGGAATCTTATTTCTTTAAACTATAGCCTTATAATTTATAGATATAATGTCATTATAACTTAGAAAGCATAAGTAAAAACGAAAGGTATAACTACAGACGAATACACAAACAGGCAGAAATGGCTCAATCGACTCGGCTAGTGATCCTAGTTATGTTTGCACAAAGTAAGTATACGGCTTTACCATTTTCAATGTTCGAAAGGTATAATAAAGTATGCTGAAGCTAAGGATCCGTTGTAATCAAACGCCTTTCTCTAAAGTATCTTCAAGGTTGATTGCTTTCTTGCCTGCGTTTTACTCACTTATTTTAATACGTTCCATATTTATTTCACTGACACTTTAAAAGTGTTTTGTAAAATTTATTAACTTATTTGCTTTTAATTTATCTACTGCACACTTATAGTTGACATGAGCAAATTATTGCCGTTTAATTTTGTGCTATATGTCGCCAATAAATAATTGTGAAAAGGCAGGCAACATTTTTGCGTCGATTACAATTTTTAATTATTTTTTAATGAACTACAGGGGCACAAACACACACATAATACACAGGGAGAAAAAAAGAAGAAGAGCAACAACAACTTTAATGCAAAATAAATACAATAAAAAATCGAGATGAGCTATAAATTTATGCGTGTTTCCAGCGAATTTATTGCATGTGTAATGCGCATTTTAATGTGGCAGACAACAAGTCTGTGCCTGCAACTGGATATTTCATTTTGCCACCTCCTTGTCCTCCCTTCCCCATGCCAACAGAGAGTGTGTAATGAACATTTTCACTTTCGACTCCGGATGGAATCAAGTGAATAATCGTAAATGGATTTAATAATCCTCAGGCTGTTCGGAATGTAAAGATAATTACAATTTATCATCGCAATACTGAGGCAGCAATTTGAGACGGAGATGGAAGAGAAATGTAAAAGGGAATGAATTCTAAGATATTGAAAGATATCCTAAAATTTGTGTGAGCACAGTTACCTGCAGTGAGTTTGCTATCCCTTTATGGGGCCTGATCCTGATGATGCTCACTCATTTGCTTCCGTTCGTAGAGCTTGCAACCACAAGTCACGTGTCTGCTGCAACGAGAGTTGCCTCGTTAAAACTCCAAAAATCACGCATTAGCTGCCAGTTTGCACTTAAAGTCATAAATTTATTCAAATATATGGGAGCACAACGCTGTGAACGCATAAGCCTCACACGTTTGAGTTGGGCAATGCTTTAACGTAAAATTTATATTAACTTCATTTTGAGCGCGCGCGGCACACGCTGCATGCTGCACGCAGTCGTTGCATAACTCATACGCACCGTGTGCAACCGCAACGGCGGCAAGGAGTGCAGCCAGGAGTTGCGACGCGTGTCGGTAGTGCCAACTTTTCAAACAGGCATATCGCTGATGCTATCCAAAGAAAGGCGAAGGGGAAAGGCAAAGAAAAAAAGGCAGTGGCTGGGTGAGGGTTTGCTACGTACGTCCACGGTCCAAATGGCAGCCAAGAGAATTTTAAATTACGCTTTTGAGTGGCGACGCGAATGGAGTCGATGCCGAAATGCAATAGCAGTTGCATCAACAGCGGCAACTGCAACTGCATCTGCATCCATCGTTGTCCGTGGCCGAGTCCTGTGCCGGCTTTTAACCATGCATTTAATTGCAAATGAAACAGCTGCCGCAGCAGCATCAGCACCTCCTACAACAACTACAACAAATGCCCTGACGCACTGACAACTCGACAATTGCGAACGAGGCAGCACACGATGCCAAATCTCGGCAGCAGCAGCAGCTTGCGGCAGCTGTAAATGACGTTTAATCAAAGTTGTTGAAATTGATCACATTGTTTGTGCCGCATAAATTGTCTGCTGCATTTTAAAGTGTGTCTGCGCAGTGTGTTAATTAAAGCGCAGCTCACCAGCTCGCTACTCGCGGCTCTTCCGATGCCATTAGCAATAATTATTCTGTCATTCCCCGCTGAGAAGGCATAAATACATAAATAAGCCAGGTGCTGCTGCAAGTGCAACAGCTTTGCATTAGAAAATCCACAGTGAGCCCAGGATCGCGCTCTGTCTGTGTCCGGCAACTGTGTCGGTGTCTCTGTGTGTCTGACTGTGTCTGTGTGTTGGTGTCTACTGTATCTGTGGCTGCAACACAACGCACATTGCAAGTTAGTTGTGGCAGGCAATAAAATAAAGTCTTAGCTCCCAGTTCACACAACCCGACACGTTTAATTTGTTGTGCAACAAATTAGCATTTATTTTCATTAGGAATTTAACTTGCTTTTTATACTCTCCTTGCACAGAGAATTATAATTTCAGTCCGCCGTTGGGGCAAAGAAGCATTTACATTCTGCCAAAATCATGTTGTCTTTCCCAATTGTTATACTTTGTTCAGGATATTATATTTGTTATTATTATTACACATTATATATGTGTTAAACTGTTTTAACCTTATTCTGTAGTATTAACTAAATCCCCTTAACCTAAAACTTAGGGTATCCCAGTGTCGCTTTCTCTCAGCTTACAGTCCCCCGACAGTTTGTACTTCTCTGTACATTGTTTGCTTTTTATTATAACAACAAAAATACATACACACACTTACATATGTATTCATGTTCGCCGAATAATGTGAACCAACTTTTGCTACCTATTTAAGTCAGGAACTACCTTTGTTGTTGCTTTCATTGGATGAGTTTTTAATTTTTGAAAACGTTGTACTTGGCGTTTTTCTATAGTTTTATGTTGCATACTTTTAGATCCTTTTTTTTTTTTTTTTTTTATTATTATGTCAGTAGGAATCGATCAGTATCATATGAACTTAACCTAATGTTTGGCTTCAGAAATAATATGGACAAAGTGTGCCTTAAATAATATATACAAAGTACTAATGAAGGATTATGCTATCTTACGAGTAAGGAGGTCATGAGGGTGTGTTCTCTTCAGCCGTCGGAGGGAAATGGGGTCAACGAGGTCATTCGCCAACGTATTCGGATGAGCGACAAGCCTGTCGGCGTATCGGCTGCTGTGGAAATTTATTTGGTCTCCCAATGGGACAACTTTAAGGTCCCTTTCAATGATTCGGTTGGTCACATACCAAGGTAGCCCAGATGCATGTCGTGCCGCTCGTGATTGCACCACTCTAAGCCTATTGAGCTGAGTTTTGGAGGCCGTTCCCCACACTTGGATGGCGTAGGTCAATGTTGGACGTAAAATTGCTTTTATTAGGAGAGCCTTGGTTGCAATATGCAGTTTGCTGGAGTGAAGGAGCCAGTCGAGCTTTTTAAGTTTCCAACACGATTTAGCTCTAACTGCCGTGATATGGGCTTTCCAAGTCAGCGTCCGATCAAGGTGAACTCCAAGGTAGCAATAGGAAGACACGCAGCTGATAATATTTCCGTCGAAAAATAGACCTAGGCAGGTTTGGGGTCGCAAGGTAAAAGTGACACATGCCGATTTCGAGCAGTTAATGTTATGTTAATGTAATGTTAGCAGTTATGTTCCATTTGGCAGTCCATCGCTCAAATGCACACAGCCATTCTTGAACTGCATTGGAGGCAATTTGCAGGGATGAGTGGGACGCAAGCATGGCGGTGTCATCAGCATAAGTGGCCAGGAGCAGCTGAGCAGAGGAGGCTTCATCGGTGTTGGTGACAGGAGTTGGCATATCTGCAGTGTACAGGGTGTACAGGAAGGGTCCAAGCACACTTCCTTGTGGAACCCCTGCATATATACGTTCCAAGCTAGATCGAGAGTCTCGTATTGCAACATCGAAGGTCCGGTCAGCAATAAAGGAGTTGAGGATGGCAAAGTGGGGTGCAGGGAGGAGATCCTTCATCTTATACAACAGTCCTTCGTGCCACACCCTATCAAATGCTTGTTTTACGTCTAAAAACACGCCGACTGTGTAAAGCTTGTGCTCAAAGCCATGCGTTGCCTGCTTTACGAGGCGATGGATTTGTTCGGGGCAACCATGGGACTTCCTAAAGCCAAATTGGTGTTGAGGAAGGTGTTCTATTACCTCCGGTAGTTCCATCAACCGGGTTAGCAAAATTCTCTCAAAAACCTTGGAGAAGGTTGGTAGCAGGCTAATCGGGCGGTATGAGTCAATCTGTGTTGGTGACTTTCCAGCTTTGGGGATCATTACAATACGCGCACGCTTCCATTGCCTGGGGAAATGTCCTAGTCTTAGCATAGCATTGAAAATTTTTACAAGGGCGAGGACTCCTTTGCGAGGTAGAAGCTTCGCAGTACGGTTTTTAATTTTTGAAAACGTTGTACTTGGCGTTTTTCTATAGTTTTATGTTGCATACTTTTAGATCCGTTCGCCAATTTTGCATTGCCTTCCAAAAGTATGTTGTCAAAATTTGAAAAGTCGCTTATACGCAATTGAATGCGAAGGAAATTTAAGAATTTAATTAAAACAAACATTATAAGGCTGGTTATGCAGATATAGAAAAGTTAAAATATAGAAATATAATAATTATATTTATTATAAAGAGAAAATCTTTGAAAAAGCAACAGCAATCAGCATGCATCGGAATCAATTGCGGGGTATCTTGCAGTCGCTTAGGATCAACCTTAGCAACTTTTACAGCTGCCGTCAGTTAGAAGTTAGGCGTAAAATAGAAATGCATAGTACCCGCTGCCCTCACCTGTGCGCTGAGTGTGGTATGCAACTTGGATTCAATTATTGCGTGTGTAGAAATCATCGGTGATTCCGCGTCGTCTGTGGTCAGCGTCGCCATTATCCACATCATCATCAACCTCATCATGTCGTGCATTGATGTTGTAGCGATGATGATGCCGATGCTGATGATGATCATAATCATCTTGCTGACGGTACCGCGCATTATCCGAGTAAGAGCTCACGCCCGACTGAGCGCCCAACGAAGCTGAAGATGAGTAACGTTTGCTGCCAGCTGCATACGAGAAGGGGGCAACGGGGTGCGAAGCCAAGTGAGAGGAGTCACCCATGGCGCCATATGACCAAGCAGAGTCCCTGTTCATGTAATGCTGCCGGTCCCCCTCAGGCGAGTAGTATGGAGGCGGCGGCTGCTGTTGCTGTTGTTGCTGTTGCTGATAGTAGTCAGAGTCGGGCCTGAGCGAGTGGTCAATGTGTGTGCGATTAGGATAGAAATCAAGAGTCGTCGCCGGAGCGGGCGTTGCGGCGGAGTAGGGTGTGCGATGTCCGTAATTATAATCATCATCGGGATGCTGCTGCTGCTGATGATGATGCTGATGTTGCTGTTGTGGCGCAGCTGGCTGATAGTGGGAGTGGGTATGCGAGGCTGGCTTGTTAGTCACCAGGCCGCTGCTGTAAGGCGTATGCAACGTCACAGCGGGCGTTACAATGATGGGCGCAACGACGGAACTGACTGCCGGCGGTACCGGCGCCAATGCGGCCTGTTGCCAAGAAGACGCAGCTGATGATGCCGTGGTCGAGGCCGGCGAGGAGGCCTGTTCGCGTGAGTTCATTTCAGCCAATTTATTGAAACGATTGCGACTGCCGCTGGCCGTGAGCACCATCACGGTGGGGTTTATGTCGGAGATGTGCTCCTTGATGCAGTTCTGCAGCATGTTGACGAAAAAGAAGAACGAGAGCAGCGTCAGCGCCGACATCACCGTGCCGGCACTCGACTTCTTCTTCTTCTTCTTCTTGGAGGTCGATGTTGTTTTGGGTGCATGATGTGGCGGCGGATGCGGTGGTGAATATGCGGGTCCACTGTGGCCCGTGCCGCTGGAATGAAACGACGAATAGCTGCCCGAGGGTGGCGTCTGTTGCACCTCGTACTCCACCGATGGATCCATGCTGCGTGAGAGTGTGTGTGTGTATTTAAGGCGACTGCATTAGTGGCAACGAATTGCAGTCACTGTGGAGGCGCACTTACCCATAACCAGAGTGACCGCTCGATGCACTGGCCCAAGCGCCGTTGTGGTTGCTGGTGGCGCCCAGCAGCGGACGTCCATCGGGCAGCAGCGGATGCTGTTGCTGATGCAACTGATGATGGTGCCAGGGGTAATGTACACGTTGTGTTTCCCTGCAAGATACAAAGTTGCCAGACGGCAGGATGAGTAAGAGCAGCGGCAGCAGGTAGACCAAGGCCAAGCTAAATAAACCTCCCTCTCTCTCGTTCTCTCTTTCTCTCACACTCCTTTGCCGCATAAATTTCGCGCTGTCATTTCGCTTACGCATAATTATTATTTCCGGAAATGGCTGACAGCAGCGGATGTTGTTGCAGCTGCGGCTGTGATGGCGACTGTAACTGTGACTGTGACTGCTGCAAGTGCAACTGCTGCTGCTGCTGCTGATGTTGCATATTCCCAAGGGACATTTGACGTTTGATTTGCAATTTTATTGCTAATTGATTTCCGCTATAAGAGCATCAGGGGCATCACAATGCGCTGTCCAGGCTGACTGCTTCTGCTTCAGCTCCTGCTCCTGCTCCAGCACCGGCTTCAGCTTCAGCTCCAACTGCAACCGCAAGTGACAGCGTTGCTGGGGCAACTGCGCTGCTGCGTTGCACGCGCTGCTCCAGTCGGCGCTGGCAACTATTAACGGCAACATTGGTTGCTTCTGTTGCTGTTGCTGCTGCGCGCTTGTCATTGTCAGCTGTTAAGTGAGCTCGCCCAAACCAACCAACGCAACACCGCACACACCCGACCTACCTAGCAAACCCCCCCCTCCCGCCCCACCTTGCGTGCTCAACACTTGCAAACTGACAATTGCCTGCAAAGTGTTTTGCGGTGTCGGGCGACCAAGTGACACACACCTGAACTGGAGCATTGCAGGCGCTGCACATTTTGGCCACAGCCAGACAATTAGTGCACGACAAAAGGAGGTGCCACCCCACACCCCTCCATATCTCTCTCCCCCCTGCTGTCAGTGTTAATGACGCTGCTGGCGGTGGTGGTGCTGCTGCTGCTGTTGCTGCAGTTGCCGGGTTTATTGCATTAAAAGCGCTATGCACCGTTATGCATCAGAAATTGTCATAATTGTGACATGTCTGGGCGTGCGTGCGGGCGATATTGTGGTTACGGCGACAAAGTGCGCCTGACGCGACGATAAATGGGCAGAGAAGGGGGGAGGGTTTTGAGAAGAAAGGGGTCTGTGGCTACTGGCAGCGCACTGGTTGCGGTTTTCGGGCGAGTTCATAACGCTTAAAGATTTATGGCCAGAGCTAATAGTTTCTGGCATTTTTGTCTTGCCTCGCAGCAGCAGCAACAGGAAAACATTAGACTGCAATAACAAATATTTAACATTTCCGAAAGCAAACAATAAATTGTCAAATTCGGAGCTGCAACATTGCTTTGTTCCGCTTTGATTTGTCGTGCTGCTCACACCCCAACAAAAGCAAAAAAAAAGGACTATGCCAGCGAAACTTTTGCTGATGTACTCAAAAAAACAAGAAAAGAGCAGCGAATAAAGCAAGTTCGGCAGACCGGAGATCTTATGCTCTTCTAGTTGGAAGATGTTGACTGAATTTGCAGTGAATAGATTAAACATTAGAAAAGTATAATACGAGTATGATGAGTTTGGTGGCGATACTTTAGAAGTTAAAAGAGATATTTAAGTTCGAAATGATTGGTTTCAAAACTAGACTTCAAAGAAACTTTCTTGCCCTGTAGTTAGGAAGCGACTTAAGCCAGTTTGGCTTTTTTAAGATGCTGAAATGGATTAAAAACTACACAGATATCATATATTTATATATTTGTTCTTCCTGTGAGTTAGATGCTGAACCCAAAACATATGCGTATCTATAATAATATTAACAATGAAGTAAGGACAATCACGCAAGAAAGGAACTAAAATTCATATGGAGAAATGGACTTATACTAAAGCATTAAGCTCATCAGGGGTACTACAGATCTGTTAGGTCCACTGTCTAAATTTTTTGCCATTAGGAACGAGGGTTTCTATGAGAGGCAAAATGAAATAATCTTTGAAATGGCCACAAGTTATCGAACAAAACATCGCAAATTGGCACCTTAATAGGATCATTCTTACTATGGTAAATAAAGTCTTCAATTACATTATTATATACTACACACCTTACACCTTATATATAATAAACATAATATATTCTTAGTCTTATATTTAAAAGATATTGATGAAATTTGCAGTGCACCAAGAAAACATTGCCAAAGTCAGATAAATTTGGTGGCGATATATTGATAGATTTGTTAGTTTAATCGGATTTGTATCGATTAACACATCATCAACAAGGTAAAAACTTGCTAATGCTCTTGTCGACAGACCACTGAGGCCAAATCGACTTGGTGTTCAAGAACTTATAGCATACATTGTTACTTACTACTCTTCTAGATAAGAGATGTTAATGAAATCTGCGGTGAACAGAAGAAACGTGAAAGAAGTAAAAAATGGTGAGTTCACAGGTATCACATATGTCAGATATATCAAAGATATATGAGTTTGATCAACTCAGACAGAGAAATGTTCTAGCATTGCAAACAAACAAACGGTTAAGGCCAGATCAAACCAGTTAAAGATGTTGACGTATATATATGTTAAAAAGTGTATAATATTCACGGTAAATACATCTACAAACTAATATACCCTTCGATCGTACATAAAAAATGTCTAAGAAACGCAAAGCAAATCAAAAAGTCAAATGCCGCGAGGGGTTGAAAAGAAAAATGTCTAAAAGTAATACGAATTGCTCTGGCAAGGGGTGGCCTGATGCCAGGGGGGAAGAGAAGGAAGCTAAAAATAAGCAGGCGGGGCAACTAGCATATTTTGCCTGCTTTTGTTGCCTGGCGCCATTGTCAACATATTTCAAGCCGCCTTAGACTCAATAATAAGCTGCGAATGTTGACTACATTTTGCAGTTGTAGTGCGAGCAAAAGTATCCACAAGATACATAGATACATTTATACTTTTGTAAGCTCTTGTGGCGCCCTCAAAATTGGTCAGCGCCCAGCAGAATTTAATGACTGGAAAATGAGGCATTTAAGCTGAGTGCCAGCAAGTTTTCCCCACTCCTCTCTAATCTCTCCTTCCTCCCCTCTCACGCTGTCCCAAGACGAACGTGCCTAGCCACCATTTGGATATTTATGGTCCGACTGTCTGTGTACAAGTGTGTGTCTGTGTGTATGTGTGTGTCTCGGTCTGCGTCTTGCGATTGCTATCTGTGGCTGCAAAGCGTGCCAGTTCGTTGGGTTGTCCATTAAACGCTGTGATTAACACGTAGTCGCATTAAATTACACAACAAGGCCGCATCAATTATCCTTGGAGATGCTTATGAAAGCGCGTTGCAGGCGCAGTTGAAAAGTGCAGCCTGCTTTTAGGCTCACGCACACATACACACACGTGTACACACAGTGTGAGGCATAAATCATTTGGCTACCGAAGAAACTTTTGCCTTCCGAACAACGAAACAAAAATAAAAACTCGTTAACGAACTAGAAGCAAAACAGGGCAAAGGCAAAGGGCAACAACTGAAGTAGGTGGGGAGAGGGGGGTGGGGGTAGCAACTGGCAGGGCAAGTCGTGCTCGAACTACGTGCCTGGACTGGCCGGCGAGTGCAGAGTGTCAAGTGTAAAGAAGAACTACTAATCAGCAGTTAATTCTTATCTTTAATTAACTGCACGTTCCCACAACGCAAGCAGAGACGGTCAAGACGGCCAAGACGACGACGGCATTCCTTTGCGTTTATGGCAGCCTGGTCTGGCCTGGCTTGGCCTGGCTTGGTCCGACTTGGTCTGGTCTTGGCCAGCGTTAGTACTTCTCTCAACACTTTTGTTTGCCCACGCTGCACGCGGCATTGTTCGGGCACAAAGAGCGACGGTTGACGACGCTGACTTCTGCTCAGTGCGCCCTTTGTCGCAACGGGTGAGGGCGTGGGCGAGGGCGATTTAATGAAATAATCTAAGCAAACACTCTCCAAAATTAAGCAGTTTTTTGTTGTGCACCCCCTTTCGGCGCATCCTTTTGTTTAGCATTTGCTGAATATTACAAAAAATAAAGAAAAATAAAAATTGTTATGTCCTTTTTGGAACATAATTAAATGTGGATTCTGTTGGCAGAGTCTCGGCCAATTAAAAAGGCCACGCAACAATGGCTAAGACAAGCGACCGCCCATGCATCGCTTAACAGAGAGAGAAGTGCGCTCCCCTCACCCCCTACCCCCTTTCCTCATACCTCCTCCCTCTGCCGAAAAAGGGTTTCCTAATGAGCTGCATAACACGCTGCAAGCCCGAAAATCGCGCGCCAAACTTTCAAGTGCTTGGCAGCACTTGCACTCCTGTCTCATTCTCCTTGCACCTTCCCCTACCCTTCTCTCCTTCTCTCCCTCCCCCCACCAGCAGGTAGCCATAAGTCATTACCCCCGTTTAAAACGCCTGCAGGGAATTGCAGCTTCTGCGTCAAGTTCTTTGACAAACAATACCTTAACAACAACAACAACAACAACAACAGCAACAACAGCAGCGCAGCACACAGGGCGTGGCACCGTTGGGCGGCACTCAAGCGTGCCCGTCACATTTTTGCACTTTTCTGCAAATAGGGCTGCACCTTCGCACCCTCCCCTTTGCCCTCCCCTCGCCTTTGCCGTCCGCTGGCAACAGCGTCCAAAAGTTACATCAGATACATGAAAACATTTTTCAAAAGCTCCACTAAAAACAAAATAAAGAAAATTTTTATTGAAGTGCCAAGGTGGCTGCTGCACTGCGGCTCTAGTGGTTGTGTGGGGCAGTGGGGTTGGGAGAGAGAGAGGCTCACCTGAAGTTCTGGAGCCATCAAACCGGGAGGCGTTCGCATCCCGGCCACACAGATTAATTATGCATCGCAAAATGCTAAGCCAGGTAGCACCACGCAGCCAAGAGCAGCAACACCAGCTTGCCCCTCCCCCCCTCCACCGTCAAACCCCGTGGCACCTGCAGGCAGCACCACAGCGACCAAAAAGGGCACACACACGTCGATGTGGATGTGGATGCGCATGTAAAAGCCAAGTACTTGCTGCATAAAAATAAAAAATAAAATACAATTTTATTACATAAAATAAAGAAAATAAAGTCCAAAAAGAAGCTACAAATTAATTACAACTTCATGTAACGAATATTAGATACTCTACCTGAACGCTATTTAAATGTCTTTAGAAACCTTGCAGTGTTGCAGATCTTCTACAATTCTCTTCCATTATATGTATATGTAATTATATAAATTAATTATAGAAAGAAAAAGAATTGAAGAATGTAATTAATATATTATTTTAATCTTTTATAATAAAATTACGTATTTCATATGTATTCCTTTATTTATTCTTATTATTCAATTTTTAATTAATATTTATTCTCATTTGGTTTACTTTCTATCGACTTATTTTGTATTAGCTTGCCGCCTCTTGCAATAAATCATTTAGTCTAATAATAAGTGTTGAATAAGTTCAAATGAATAAATTACATAAGTCTGTTATCTATGACTTACTAGATATATCTATATATTCATTTTTTTAATTTTAATTAACCCTATTTTAAATTGTTAAAAAGTTGAAAACATCGACATTGTAAGCATTCTTTATTGAATGAGTTTGGTTTATTTGTAAATATATCACCATGTGATCTATTCCTTTGTGATTTCCCACGTTTACATTGTTTTAGCTGTGAATTCAATGTGTAGAATGCCTCTTAAAGTAATAAATTAATATAAATAAAAGAATAAATATATTAATTAATAATTCTGTGCATTTGTACAATAAATAATTACAAACAAAAATATACAGTTTTTTTTAATAAAATTTAAGTGAAATAATTAATTGCACAAATCAAATAAAATGTCTTTATAATATTAAAATGGTACAGACGTTTTTTATAACTAATTGTAAAATTCAATATTTAAAAAAAATTAAGAAAGTAAAGTAACAATTAACAAAAGTATTGTTGCACAAAAGTCTTGTTGCACAAAAGTCTTATTTATTATAATGATAATTCATTTTATTTTAACTCTCTTATTATCCTTACTACATGGAATTTCCGCTGTAATATAAATAAAATAATATAAATATAATGCTACAGCATAGAAGATTAAATCACATGCGTCTACTTCCTTCCTCTATTCTATATGGTATTCTGCTTAAGCAGCTGCCGTGTCAACATTTGTCTGATTAGCACGACAAATTCGACAGGTGAAGTCTGCTGCTGTCGCAAACAGAGCGATGGAATTAACATATTCGCCCTCGTGTGGTTGACATAAAAATGCGCATATAAAAAATTAAAATAAAAATTAAAAGCTGCTGCTAAAAATCAAGTCCCAAAGTCGACGTTGACGTTGACGTCGACAGCGACGACGACGTCGACGACGTCAAAAGCCAAAAACGCGACGTTGTCGTCGCTGTTGCTGCCCCCGTGTCACTGCACCCAGTAAAGGGGGGGGGAGGGTGGTTCGAGGCACTTGGAGGCACACATGAGGTGTTCCGCGTTGCAGACACACACAACTGTCACACGCCCACTAGAGACACACACACACAGGCGACACAGCGACGACATCGCAGTACCCACTTGAAACGCTTTTTAACAAAAATTCTTTTAATTTTTTGAGCTTCTTTTTTTGGGCATCAACATAGAGAAAAAGAAGAGAAGGAGAGAGAAAGAGAGGGTAAAATTAAAGAAAAATCCGGGAGTTTGGTTGAAAGAGCAACTGGAGCTGCTGCTGTCGCTGCTGCTGCTACTGCTGCTGTTGCTGTTGCTGTTGCTTCTGCTGTTGCTGTTGCTGCTGCTGCTGCTGCTGTTGTTGTTGTTTGTATATTTGCGCAACCCTCACTGAAAATGAAATTTTCCTACAAGACGGCAGCAGCAGCGACGACGACAACGCCGCATTGTTGATGAACATGAACAAGCGGCACGCTAACAAGTTTCTCCATTCCCGTCCCTGCCCTGCACCCATCCCCTTACCTTCAGCCTCGGCTGTCTCGCTGCTGCTGCTGCTGCTGTTGCTGCTGGCGATGCACCTTTCAGCGCTGGCGTTGGTACGTGGGCGCTTACATTGTTCATGTTCTTCTTGCTCTGCCGTTGCCGTTGTTCTTGCTCTTGTTGTTGTTGATGCTCCTTGCTGCACATGCTGTAGCCCCTTCCCTTCCTCTCGCCCCTTTCCCTCCGCCTGTTCGCCTCTAAGGCACCTAGAAATTATGATGTTTGAGTTGTTTTCCCCCGTTTTGCGCTCATTTTAATTTCCATTTCGAAGTCTTTTTTTGGCCTTCGAAAATTACAAAAAACAAACAAGAACAACAACAGCAACAAAGCGCAGGCGGAACGAGAGAAAAAAACGGATTAAACTGTTAGGTAAATAGAAAAATTCAAGTGCGTTTTTCACTTCACTTTACGGTGCATTCACATTTCCGTTGCATTGCATCGCACAGAAACCGTTTGCCGGATCAAAACGAAGCTCTGGATTTTTGCAATTTGTCGTCGTGGCTTGCAGGGGGAGGAGTAAGGGGTGGGGAGGGATGAGAAGCGTAGACCAAGCCTGCCCAGGGACAGGTCTTTGTTCTGCCTTCGCCTCCGCCTGCGCCTCCGCCTCCGCCAACTGCTTAAAGGTATTTTTACCTATGCGATTTTTTTGTCATTGTCATCGTTTTGTTGGTGGGGTCAGTCTGCTGCCTGCTGCTGCTGCCGTCTGTGTTGCACATTGCACGTTGCTGTGGCGCGTTGCCTGCTTTTAGGCGTTCTGCAAGAGTTGCACTTTTAGCGGCGGCGTCGCTGATGCTGCCGCTGCGTGTTGTTTGTTGTTGTTTAATTTTTTATAAAATCGGCATGAAAAGTGCATTTCCCTTGCGTTACGTTTTTACTTTCCTTTTACTCACCTTTTTTTCTCTCTTCTCTGTTTTTTTGGCATTTTATTTATTTTAATTTCTTAATTAGTAGCCTTTGTGGCAGTCAAGGGTTGTTGCACGGGGGGCTGGGGCAGAGGCAGGCGACTGCAATACAACTGCAACGGGGGTTGCTGCAACTTTAAAATGCCAGAATTTGGGAAAATGAAAATGTTTTATATACATAATATATATTCACTTATACATGCATGCCATATGCACACATATACCTATCATCTACACACATATAGCAATTTATATATACGCTCTTGATCCGCACGCAATCAGTCTAAAAACTATTTAAAATCTAATTTGCATTTCAACTTTGCCGCACAGAAACAAACGAAGAACTCGCTGAGCATTTCAGCAAATTTCTTAGGGTGACTTTGTACTTAGTCCACTCAACCCACAATCCCCCTTCCTGCACGGCTTCCCCTTTCCTGCAAACACCTCCCACCCACAGTGTGGGACGCATAATCACAAAATTTGTCATAAAACTTCGACAGACAAAAAAGTTTTTAGAAGTCGCCGTTGCAGTTGTTGTTCTTGTTGTTGCCGTTTTTGTTGGCGGTTTTATGCAAAAATTAGTCAAAAATCAAGAAGAAGTAGACAGCTCTGGCGCAGCTGCTTGCACAAACAGACCAAGTTAATGTGTCTTATTTATGCTCGGCATGATGCATGTCGATTTTCTTCGCTTCTCCTTTCCGAATTCCGAATCAGACTTATGCATTTATTACGTTGCCCCCTTCCTAGCAGGGTGGGCAGGGGTAGTTATTGGCCTAGACGCAGGCGAAGGGTTTGGCTGCCGGTTCGGGTTCGGCTGCGGTTCTAAAACTTTTTAATTACCCTCATCAGCGAAATGCAATGTGCACTCGAGAGCCGCCAAAGCGAATGCCGAGTAAGGGGGTCTGCTGCCAGTGGAAAGGGGTGTGAGGGAGGTCTGGGAAGACTTTGTGCAGCAAACACAGATGAAAGTTACCCGAACGTGGCATGAATTTGTGAACAGTTTGTTTATTTTATGATAATTGCATTTCAAAACTAACGAATATTACGCATACGACAGCGACTCCGTCTGCAGTATATCCGTTTGTGGCTAATTAATATTAATCTGCCACGCAATACATTGCACATTTATTGGCCAAGTCGGGTTCAACAACACCTGCCGCACCTTGAGCCTTGCACTTCCTGCTTTCGCACCTTTGGGATAGGTGGGATTAGCGAGCAGCAGCTGGAGCCTGTGGCAGACGTAGAGGTACCCTAGACAGATGCCATGCGACGTATATTGCAAGTAAAATGAATAGTAAACTAATTTGTATACAGTTAAATAAATTAAAGTTAAGTGTAAAAGGTATGAATCAAACTAATCGGTGTAAAGTTTTCTTTTCTTGTCGTTTCTATGAGACCCCGACTAGTTTAGCATATATATATATATATATATATATATATATATAGCTACATATTATCAGATTATCAACTATATATTATGGACTGATTGATTGACCTTACCTCTTTTAATTCAAGAAGCTGCTTTATTACCAAATTAGGGCACTCTACCTTATACACTTCCAGAGATAGAGTAGTTGACTATACTCACTTAAAATTCTAGTACACTCTTGCAGCGATCACAAGGTGGACTTGTGCACTCTATCTACAACAATTCCAAAGATTTATTGGATAACATTTAGCAATACGTACATACATTTGTATATGTTTATTTAGCGAATTAGTAGATTAGTAGAAGAGATCAAGTTGATCATACATCATACATGATCATTTGAAGTACAACTCTCCTCTTTCAATCTTCACCTCCCCTTGTGTATTTCCATTACAGGGTCTAATTATGAGACAATCTGTTATCTGTTGGCGCAGCATCTAACTGTGTCAGCAGTGTGCAACAAACGGAAAGCGAAACTCAATGCAGCCAGGAGGCGCAACAACGCTGCACTGATGCCAATCTCTGTTGCAGAAGTGTGAAAAGCGAAACTCTCAACACACTTGGCAAACACAGCTGGCCACTGTGTGCATGTGTGTGTGTGTGTATATCTCAAAATGAGTCGATCTTATCTGTAATTGCTTTTTGCAAAGAGCAAACGAATCCGCTTTCTTGAGAGAGGCAGCAGCATCTTTGGTTGCACTTTAAGGAAATGACCCAAATTAGGCTTGAGTCAAAACTTTTTGCATTAGCATGCGGCGTGTGGCATGCGGCATGTGGCAAGCCACTGCCACTTTGTCTTTAGTTTTGTGGCAAACTTCAAGAAATCGACATTTACTTCACTTTTTTGTGTGTGCAGCAGCAGCTGAAGAAATCACGTAGCTGCAGCAGCAGCTCAGCCACACCCACGCTTCCAGGTGTGCGTGTGTGCGTTCCTCATACACACACACACACACATTTTATCTGTAAACATATCTCACTCACACACGGACAGAGATAGAGGGAAAGAGTCAAACACAAACAGCAGATTCGAACTTCCGCTTTGTCGTTCGCCCCGAGGCCAGAAAATCAGTTTTTTTTTCACTCTTCTCTGTTGATTTGTCGCACGACTTGAATTCATGATTATGCCGTCATCCGGGCATGAAAAGTGTTTTCAAAAAAAGGCATAACAAAATTGAGCAATAGAAAAAAAAAAGAGAAATAGAAAATGTTCACAGTCAGATTGAAGTAGCATTAATTATGCGTAAATGAGCTTTATGCATCAATTAATCATATCAAAGGCTCGACCTACGCCACGACCTCCACCCCCCTCTCTCACTCACTCACTCTCTCTCTCTCTTTTTGTCTCCCCCGCAAATGCAAATGCAGTTTTCAGCCTTTGTGGTGTCACACAAAAGCGCGAACTCGTTCGTCGTGGAAACGCAACTCGGACTCTCAGTTAGCACAACACGGGTGTGTCAGTTCAACAGTGCGTCGATGGATTGGGTGGACAGAGAGAGACGTCAGTTGTGAAAGGATTTTTTCATCGATAATTTCCGATGTTAATAGTCTGAAACAGCGATAAATATCGATTAACCTCCCAAAACGCAATTGTATTATGCTTATGCCGTTAAACTGACCGAGAGATGGCGCTACTTGTTGCGAGCGCCATCTGTTGCTGGTCTTGCTAAGCAGCAGCATCGTTGTGGTGTGTGTCTTGACTACGTGTCGTATCTGTTTTGTGTTCGTGTCTGTGCTAAACGTAACTTTCTCTACACTTAACGAATGTGCATCAGAACTGCGTGGGAACTTAACGTAACGTTTGTTGTGCAGCTAATTTTAGACTTAACGAAACGCTCCTGAAAACTACTTTCCCGTTGTTGTCTTTAAAAAGGGAGAGAAACTGAAAAAAACTGGCAAAACTTTGAAGCCCCGTCGAGGGCGGTTTGTAAACTTTGGAAACTTGGAAACTTCTGCACTGCGAATAATTAGGGCCGCATGTCGCTAATTCTTCTTCCAAATTCTTCTTTTTTCCGCTAAAAGAGCTCTGTTACCCAATACACGATCCCATTTGTGTCCCGGACGAGTCTGATCAAAGAGGATTTTCACCCCACTGCAATACCAAAAACGTTACAACTTCCCTCGCGAGATTTTTTGATTTCTTTGCCTTTTCTTCCCATCAAAAATGGCTTTTTTTTCATAACACCACCAATATAAAATGGTTTCGCAAGAAAAAGAAACTTTATCATTGCAAATTAATATCAAAAACTAAAAAGAACAAACATATAAGACCGAAAAATCCAAAAACAGATTACCATAACACAGACAATATTCTTTAAAACCAAACTTGAAGCCATAATAAAGGACACGTACAACAGTTTAACTGTCTTGCTAAAAATAACTAACCTGAAATTCTTAGCATATAAGAAAAAATCACTTTTTGCAATCAGTTTCAATTCCATTTAATGTATAATCAACTTCAAATCAATTAGGAAATCAGCAATTCAATTTGAAATTCAATGACATTTGACACCAGCACGAACTGTTTTTTCGGGATTGCCCTTCCCCCACCACCGCCCACTTGAGGTCGAACCACATCGTTGACACTCAACACTTGCGCGGCGCATTAAAAGCAACTTTCTGTGGCTCTCCCCGACAGACTGACTGACAGACGAAGCCATTGCAAAGTTGGCGATAAAACTATGCAAACATTTGAGGCCTTCAGTGGTAGCCGGGGCCAGTCGACCGAGAACAGTAGTTCATCATCACGGATGACCTTGAGTGTCAACGTTCATCTGTCTGTCTGTCTGACTGTCTGGTTGTCGGACTGACTGACTGGACCACTAAGCACATTCATATGCAGAGCGTTGACGTTGACCATAACTAATGACTCACATGCTTATGGGGCTAGGTAACTATATCCAGTTACACACACACACACATGTCTAGGCACACACACATACACTCACACACACACACACACACATAGTCGGTTCAACGTGCCATGCTTGTTGTTTTAATTACCTTTAACCTGCAAATGATCGACAAGTTCTGCCAAGTTTGGTAATTATAGCGAAGTATCTGTATGCTACATATATTACATACATACATCATATATCATGCAACATATACATATATATATCATGTATCAATTGAGAGCTGCGTATAAAATACCATTGGAATATCGGTTTATTTGTCGCATATACGAAAAGAAACCTAGTCCGTTCAGAATTCAGCTCAAGCTGACGACATGATATAACAAGCTTTAATGCTGAAAATCGGAAAACAGCTGGCCATAATTCCTGTTCTTCTTCTCTCTCCCCCACCTCCCTCCTACCTACATCCTTCCACTTCAAGTCATTTAAGCAGCTCTTTTTCTCGAACTAACAGAGACGTACTTAAAATTTAAACAGCACACAACATCAAAGTGAAACTTGATAACCTCCTTGTTTTCGCACACTCACTCACACACACATACAAAGCACTAGGCACAGTGCTAGCCGGATATCTGGGTCATGTCCTCCATTGCTAATTACTTTGCCCGAGCAATAGGCAAATTACATTAGTGATTACTGGAACTCGGCCCGAGCAAGTTGTCTGCTCCCCTTTTTACACTAATGCTATTAGCGACGGAGTACTGTACTTGTTGCACATATGCTAAATACATGTACACATGTGTATATGTGTGTTTGTGTGAGTGCTGCAGTTGCAATCTAATAAATTTATTAAATATTCAAGAAAAATATGCAGCAAACAGAGACGACGCAGCGAGGCAGCAATGGATGCTATAAAAAACAAGAGTGGAACACATATATACACATACACTTATATAGATATACACTTTGCCAGTGTATATATGTATGAGTGTGCATAATATGTAGTATATGTTCCCACCTAACCACACGTTACAGCCCACAAGGTCCTGTTAAATCACAGCCTGAGCTTCTGTTCGTAAACAACAAACATTATAAGTCGCACACGATTAGCGATTGGGGTGCCGTAAAAATCGTCTAAGTTGGGCGTGACATTTTGATTTCTTAAATAACCAACATGTGCTGAACATAATAGAGCAGTTTAAGTAATAAAGGTGGACTATAAGATACTCTATTGGACACTTGGGGCAAACTTGGTGTTCTTATAACTTACATCAACAAATTGTTCATCTCAATTCTCTCTCTCGGTATCTCTCTTGATTATACTACATAGTACACCTTATAGCATCAGTCAGACTTCCTCGTGTCAGTTTCTCGCCTTACCGCCAACCTAATACCCTTCTGAGCGTATAAAACACATGTGTAACGGCTTAGCAGCCGTTGATGACACTGAAGTTGGCCAAGTTGCAAGAAGCAGTGCCAGTTGGGTGTGCCGCTAATAGCTTGTCAACCTTCGGACAGCGTGGGAAAGTAGACATCAAGTTGTTCTTGTTCTTGTTGTTGTTGTTCTTGAAAACTTTTCTCTCAACCATCTTACGCCCTGCACACACAAACTGGGCGAGATAAACAACAGCTTAGCACACACACACACACCCAAGTCGCTTGCACTGAGAGCAAATACATTTTGCAGAAGTCACAAGAAACAGAAAGACAGCAAGATAGACGGTTTCCAAAGAAAGTTACGGAGTTATTATTATACGTTTGCAAAGGTATATTATTGTAGTTTTGGCCACAAGTTTGCAACGCACCTTAGGATACATCTTAGATCCTGTAAAGTGTATATACATATTATGAATCCGCATCAACAGGGGAGCCGATCTAGCCAAGTCCGTCTGTCCGCTCGTCTGTCTGTTAGAACGCAATCTAGTCTGTCAGTTCTAGAGCTATCTTGATGAAACTTAGTACGCATGCTTTAAATTGCTGCAAGCTGTAAGTAAGTCGGAACGACCTGGATGGGACCCATATATCGTATAGCTGGCACACAAACTATCGGCCGATTTCTGTTATTTGTCAAGATATTACAACCAAATTCACTACAGCGGACTTTTTCTATATATTCTTATAATATGCATATAAAATTGTCATAGGAACAATCGGCCGAAAAAAAGTATTGGTTACGAAATCAGTGTCAAGCAAATTCAGACAGTAATCGACGTTATAATTTGTTTATTGAGTTAAAGTCGAACAGCTATATCCTATTATAGGAACTATCATAGTAGATACAAGTATGCAAGGGTATAAAACAATTGCCATGCCGAAGGAAACCTTTCGTTCTAGTTTTATCATCTGCTCGAACTGCTGGTGAAACACGTGCAGACACCTGTTTAAGGGCATTAAATCAGCCGTATACAGTTCCCGACTGTCCCTATGCACAGCCACACTCAAGTAATTCAATTCTATGCATGTATCTGTGTCTGTTCCTGTGTGTGTGTGTGTTCAGTATTTGTCAAAATATAATGGTCATCAAATCAAATCATTCACACATTGTCGACTTGGCAACACGAGAAAATGATGTGGAATAAGCTGCAGCAGGCAGAGAGCGAACGTTTCTTAAGCTTTTAATTGCAATGTAAGTGAGGCGTAGACAGTAAAAGAAACGGTGAAGGGAGGGAGAAGAAAGCTGCTATGCTAGCTAAGTGAACACAATTGATTTATTAATTGCCGCGCTGAGTAGCATCAGCGGGAGCAAACATTGAAATAGCAGATGAGGAACACACAGACTACGAGTTCATTGCCACACACTTACAGGGAGGCAGAGAGATGCTTTGTTGCTGTGGCACAGACACACACACTCACAAACTAGCTTGGCAGGTCGTAAACTTATTGCGACCTTGACAAAGGACTCGCACCTGTCACACACACACACAGCTAGCATAGCTATTTGTTGCTGGAAACGGGACAAACTGATTAAAAATAAAACAAACTGCAAGAAATTGTTATATAAGAAATGCACACAGACACACATGCAGCACAGCAGCCTCTCATAATCACATTAGCCCACTGACAACACAATGGAGCAGGCAGCAGACAGCACATCATAAATAGTACTATAGCTGTTGCCGGGGCTTATCGGAAGCTCTACAGAAATGCATATTTAACAACGACTTACATTGTACAGACACAGATTGATGGACCAACTTGTCTGTTAATTAGCCAAGTATGTTGAATAATTAAATGCCATGGAAAGGGGTCGAATTTATTCAGTCCTGTGCAGTAACTACTGCAACAGAAACAGTCTAGCTCAAGCATTGCGCATACGCCGCGTTCAACGAACAAACACAGAATCTTTTATAACATTCCAAAGTCAACAAAAGCGCATGCTGCATGTAATGGAAAAATTATGTTTTACCTAATTTAACATACAAATTAAATTCAATTATGATAAATAAGTGACAGCGAAAAAGTTAGCTAAGTGCGACAGTCTTATTATCATTTTTGAACGCACTTTGAAGTGCGATCGATCGATAAAAGAAGCGTCAACTTGACAACGCGAAACGGGTGTTAACATAAGCAAACACTCTCAGTCTGCTTGGGCCTCTCTCTAAACACACACGTATTAACTTTATCTCATTAACACGACTTGCTTAAAGGCTCGCCAGGTGGGCCCATTCAATTAGGCCGGGTTGCGGTTGAATAACCAAATAAATAACTTTACCTTAAGTCCTTAAAAATTACGTATACGACACCGAAAATCTCCCGGTGGCTGTAACCGGAGATTCACACTCACAAACAGTAAAAAAAGCAGAGAGGGCGATGGAGAAAGTGAGGTGAGAGAGGTGCGAAGAACATGAAGTTACGTCAAGCTAAACACTGCAACCCGGAATGATGCTCCCAATTGCCACAGGCTGTTGAGTTAAGGTTGCTGTTGCTGTAGAGGAAAAAGCCGTTTAATTTGTTGGCGGAAGAGCAAGCCAAACTGTCAAGGCAAATGCCCACTCCAGAGCTTTTCAGCTCGAGGTACTTGTCGCTTGGGTAGCCAAACAAAAGAGAGAAAAACAATTCCCAGTGCCAAATCACTTGGGAAAGTGAAATTCTTTTCTTTGCTACACGCTGACAAATAAATATATGTACATACTTATTTATGTATTTATAGGTATTTCGTCGCAACAAAGGATTAAATTAGCAACTTTTGTACATTGCCACAAAGCAACAGAGTCTAAAAATACTTAAAAAATACTTTGTTATTGACAAACAGCCGGATGACTTGTGCAAAGTGGCCCATTGATTGCAGCAGCTGAACGACAATTTGGAGATTCGGGGCGACTGTTTTGGCTCTGGCAGTCTGCCTGACATTGTTTACTTCTTCCCTGGATAAACTATGTACATACTATAGATGACAAACCATACCCTAGGGGTTAGGAAACATTTTAGCTTTATAAACTGTTGTAGAGGGAAGAGGAAACCATAAAGTGCTTTAGTCCCTTAGCACCCAGTGCAGGTAAGTTCCCTCTTCTCGTAGTCTCTTTCCTTGCTTGGACTTTAGTTAGTTCTGACGAATGCTATACTTAATCACTTTCAACTGAAAGATACCCTTCACCCAGTTCTAACAAACCGTTGCAAATAACAATTTCAAAGCTTGTCTTCGTAGCAGGCTAGCCCAACTTGGAACTTTAGGCACTAACGACTTTAATACCTTCTGTGTTTATTATCCGAACGTATTGAAATTCAAAAGGTAAATAGATACTAAAGTTAGCTAAGTATGTATCAAAGTCAGAAAGTTGTACCTTTAGTATGTCGCTTATAAATGCAATTGAAAAATAATAATATTGATTTGCAGGGCAGTAGGTGTGACATCTAAATGAAATCAATATGAACTGCGTATGATGTACAGAAACCTTTATCCCAAACTTGGTGTCTCTAGCTATTATAATAGCTAAAATCAGCGCGTTTATACAGACGGACAGACAGATAGGCATACAGACAGACGGACGGACAGACAGGCATGGCTCAAACGACTAGTGATCCTGAGCAAGAATACGTATACTTTGTATAGTCTGCCATGCCTTCTTCTGCCTGTTACAGACATTTGCATAAGGTTAGTATATCCTTTTTTGATAATTCTCAATCGTCGAAGGATATATAAATTCGTAGACAATGCAAATATTAAATCATTCCACATCCGAATATTTTCCAACTTATGATAGCATTCTGTCAGCTCTGTTGGTAATAATTAAGCAAAATAATTGCCCAACATGCATATATTATTAACTGTCCACTGGCTAGATTTAAATACTTATGATCATATGTTACTTATAAAGGACTCAGCGAGTCTCGGAAAAAGACTGTTACGGTTAAATAACTTATGAAAATTCCGGATAAAAATGAGATATCAGTCAGTCAATTAATATGTAATTTTATTTTGTTAATTAAATTCCTTGAACTCATTTAATTAAATCGCATGTCACATGGTAAAAGCAACCGGATATTAAAATAAAATGTTCATTTACATCAATTACATTCATTTTGCATTCCATTTAAAAATTTGTATGCTCGGAAGCGTTCTGTCAAATGTTCTTTAACGTTTTTCAACGGTTTGAATCTTTATGCTTGCAAAACTCTGAATCAAAGATACATAAGAGTATTATATCTGGCTATTGTACACAATTGCATGCGACTGTAAATAGTATTTGCTGCTACAATCTGCACACGTGGTGCTTTTCCAGAGAGTTTTAAATACCCTGCAAATTTTTTTAAATGCAATGAATGATTGTTGCAACTTTATGCAACTTGTTCGTTTATCTGTAAAAGTTCATCAATCATTAAACTCCATAACGTAACTTGGTATATACATATGTTCCCTATTTTCCTATCTATTTAGGTAATTCTATGGTCTCTTATGTTTTTGTATAAGTACAACAATCATTAGAACTCTATGACGAAAATTGGTACATATGTTCGCTATCCCTATCTAGTTAAGTATATCAATAATCTCTTATGTATTCCAATATATCCAAAATTTTACAGTATCTGTGGGTCGACTGCCTTTGCTTGTGCTCAGTTTTTATACGCTCATGCAATTTAATTACTCAAGCCTCAGACACATGCTGAGAGCTAAGAAAAAAAAACACAAAATCAATGAGGATACAGAAACGAGTGAATCCACTTTGCACTGGTTTCCTTCCGTCATCTGCATTCCATTTTCATGTGTACGCGCATGCAAATGGAAATGAGCGATAACTTGAAATTGTCTTTATGGTCCCATTTAATTGATCAACTCACATAAATTTCCATCTACAATTGAATACAGTGTTCACAGCTCGGGTAACGAAAACGTGACTTTAAGAAAGTAACTTACATAACGGGAACAGAACAAATGACAACAATAAATCACAGTTTGGCCTGGAACACCAAAATTGACTCTAAAGAAAGAAGGCAACAACAAACACAAACAGTCAACAACAAGAATAAGCACAAAGCAGAGCCAAAAGCCACGCCCAGCTCCATAGCATGGGCCTTAGTGTGCTTTAAAGGCCAGCGAAATAAGGACCAACAAAAGAAAAAATCGAATTTAAGTGGCAGCCATAGAAATGAATGAATCAAATTACCGGAACGAAATATTGTTTGTTTCCTTTTGATATGCTCGGATAACATTTATTATCTATTAGAGGTATTCGCTGAGCTAACCTTAGCATTGTGCATTTCCAAGAACTATAAGCCGCAACGAAAGTCAAGTCAAGTATTAAGTATGGGCAGATTTACGTGTGTTTTGCGTCATTATCACCCATACGCAGCGTTGCACGTGTGCAGCTCATTAGCCTGCTAAGAGTGCATTAATACGCTTGTTTTTGCAACTTGAGTTGTTCAATAAACCAAGTTATATACTAAATACTGGCAAATTGGCTTATGATTTATGCATACAACCCCCTTCTCGCCCACACCTTGTAGTACTATGTGTCTTTATCCCGAGCACTTGACTTTGATTCAGAAATTGTGACGCATTATGCATGCTGCAGTTAAGTATTTTCCTTCATTTCTTTGTTGTTGTGCAAACATTTTCGCATTACTATCTCTACTATTCCACAATGCTCCACTCCTCTGAAAGCTTAACTCTCAGTTAGGACATTCTGTAAGTTTGTGACATCTCCTTGAGTCTGATTTTTTCATTTCTTTTTTTTCTTTCTATACCCTTTGACCATTGAAAATTGTCAAAAAGGGTATACTAACTTTGAAAGGAGGAGAAGGAGGCCTGGCAGACCCCACAAATAATATATTCTTGCTCAGGAACACTAGCCGAGTCGATTATGCCATATCTGTATGTCTGCCTGTGTGAACACGCATATTTCAGCTATTATAAAAGCTAGAGACCCCAAATTTGGCATGAAGGTTTCTAAATACTATACGCAGATCAAGTTTATTTCAAATCTTTGGTACCACGCCCACCACCTCCGGAAATCAATAGTTTAATGTCTTAATTTAATTTATAGGCGACGTATTAAAGATTAAACTATTTGACATTTACCTAGCTTTCCTTCAAATTTCACAACAGCAAAAAAAAGTTATTTCAGACAGTATGAGCATAACACTTAGGGCTTGTGTCAGTCAACAAAAGAGGCAGTCGAGGGCGAGCTTAATCGAAGGGTATCCATTGTCCAGTGCGCTTGAGTGTAGCTATCGCCTCTGGTTTTTTCTTTCTTTTTTGGCTACCTGCTGTCTGGCAAATAACATTGTCAATAAAACTTCCGTCTGCACGTGGAATGATGACGGGAGAGACATTATATCAAACTTTGAAAAGTAACCCCAATAAGGTGCTTTGAGTTTGAGCCTTTGTTGTCGGTATAAAATGCAATTTGCGAACCTGGTCAAACAATGTGAAATGCTATAAATGGAAATATCTGTAGGTGCCTCTCTCCATCTCTCCCCCTTTGTCTTTCGATCAAATACCTGAGTGGGTTATGCGCTGTTGTGTGGGTTATATCATTTGCCAAAATGCGAGACGAACAATTTAAAGAGTTGTCGAATTATATGGAACGTTTTGTGTGCACTTAATTGGTTGCTTTATTTCCCGTTAGATATCGACATTACATATTTCACAGCGTCCATTGACAACGGTATTTCCGCCACGATGATAAACTGTAGAGCCTCCACGATTAGCGTTCGGTGGACTAACAATTACATTACTGCCCGTTGTCGAGAAGCTGCGATACTCCTGGCCACCAATGTATACCCTATTGCCATCGGGATTGGCACCTAGTGGAAGTAACGAAATGCTAAACAAAGGATGCCAAAGGTGTCTCGGTGTGAACTCACATGTCAAGCAGCGACCATTTACCACAACTGTGCTGGGATAAGCTGCAAGTGAAGCGTAGTCAAACGGGTAAGCGATGAGGGGTAAGGTTATAATAAGTGATAGGTAATTAGCAGCGATCAAGTCAATCAAGTATTTCTTATGTTCTTACCGCTAATCAACGCTGACAGCAGCCCGAGCACGAGAAATGCACACGTCAAATAGTTCATATTGGCTGCAGTCAACTGGCCTCCGCCAGTTGTCCATGTTGTTTTTATATGCCATGCAAATCGCAAACAATTTGCATAATCTGTGTGCTAAATGTTATCGCTAACGGTTCAATAAGCAGTATTAAATATATACTGGCAAACTTAACCGACTACACAATGCGCTCTAATAGAATAGAAATAGCATAGAAATAAAATTAGAAAAGAAAAGAATAAAATAGAATAGAGTTGAATAGGGACAACTTCACTGAATGAGACATTCTATATCCAAGTATAACATAATATAAGCAACTCTAGAGCAACAATTGTCGGCTTGATGTAATGGAGGTACGTTGCCAGGTAAACAATTAATAATTAAAGTACTTGTCCAACTGTATTCAACAGTTGTGGACACTCCCACTCACACTCACACTCACACACACACACACACAGACGCATAAACATGTCCATTAAATAAATAAATCAAAAGTTACTTAGAGTTATTCTACTGAAGCTTAAGCCGTATTTGCATAATCACTACCCACAATAAACCGAACATGAATGACAATACATTTTTAATTCCCGAGAAGTCGGCATTTCCCTCAGCAATAAATAGAAGATCTACCGGGCAACGGGTTGGATTTCGTGACTCTGTCAGAACATCCATTCAGTCGGCGCTTGTCCATCCGACGTAGTGCATATCGATTACGTTCCCATTCGGGGGAAGAAACATTGATGCTGCCAGCTGTAGTTGCTGTCTTTGTCGGCTTTGTTGTTGCAATTGGTGTAAAGTCATCGAGTCGATTAGACTGGGCATTTCCCTGCTTTGATTAATATTGTCTTTTCAACGACTTACGGAAAATCATAGTATAAGTACTATATAATACACTCACACTAACGATAAGGGGCTTATTGCAATGCAAAGTTGAAACGAGTAAGGTTGAGCTCGGTTGCAGGAACTCGACTAGTCAATGCCCTGGAGTTAGCAATATTTAATTATGTTCTTATGTGTTAAACTTTGCTTTCATATGTTTCATAATGTTGGTTTCAATTTATTAAACATTGTATATTACAAATGAAATTACTCAATTCACTATGCCAAACTGGGATTTTCCAGCTACCCTCCTCACCCCACCTGTTTACAGGGTAGCAAAAATCACACAAAGTGCAAATATTGCTATATAAATGTAGCCGTCAGCTCTGACATTCAGCCAGACTCGTTTGGCACCTCTCGTAGCGTCAACAACAGCGGCAGCTCTACCAACAACAACAACAACAACAACATGATGGGAAATTTCGCTGCGGTCATTGTGGTTTTCATTTTGTGCGCTGTGGCAATCGCTCAGGCGGCAGTTTACATTGGCGGCGGATGTTATGACTGTAAGGAACGCTGTGGAACGCAATACAAATTCGCATGCACATAAATTATTTATTATGGAATAACAACAAATAACTAACGGCACTTTCAGGTAATCCCCCTGCTGGCCAAGGGCCCGGCGTTTACACTGGCAATGGCGGCGGCGCTGGCGGCGGCAGAGGAAATGCTGGTGGCTACAACGGCGGTGGCGGCGGCGGACGTCCGGTTTATTCGGGCAACTTTGGACCCAGCGGTGGTGGCCGTGGAGGCGGTGGTGGTTACGGAGGTGGCGGTTACGGAGGTGGCGGCCGTGGTGGAGGTGGCGGTTACGACGACGGTTTCACGCAAATCATAAGCGGTTAAAAACATTAAGAGACTGTGTGTGTCCTCAGTCAGACAGTTCACTTCAATTACCTTGTATTGTGTTTGTTATTTTACGCATTGCTCATACGCAGCATGGTCCCCGCTGCCATTCAAACTTTTCCAATTAAAACATAAAGGCTTCCAAATATAAGTTGCTTTACTAAAGATAAATGAATTCATAGAGAGTTTAATTAAAAAGCCAAACAAACATAATTGTTGCTGCATGCATTCAGTTTTCATCCTGTCACCTCCACTCCCTGTCCCCTTCGTTTGCATTCCATGGGCAAAACATAACCAATCCAAGCTCAGGCTTTCCATAAACTATATTTTCACTATCCGTGCAATGCTGTCAACGTGGGCATGCTATACCCTGTACTCTATGGAATAGACAAACAAAAGGTATAATACTTTTTTTTACATTTTATAGAGGTCTTATAACTAGTCATCCTGAGCAAAAATATTTATAACTTGTGGGGTTTGCCATGCCTGCTGCTACTAGAGGTGCCGAAACAGCGATGTTTGCTGAGGTTTTTCATATAAAACATCGATGTTTATCGATTTTACATCGATGTTTCGGCACCTCTAGCTTCTACCTGTTCTGTGTGTTCTGAGTGTATGGTCAAAGGGTATACAAATCAGTTCATATAACAGAAAATATGATTTCTAAGTTATGTTATCAAGTCGTGTATTTCAATGCGTGGTATTTCGCTGTCTATCAGCATTGGCTTTCTGTATATACACTATACATCTATCGTAAGCTCTCTCAATATTTATTACGTATTCTCGGAATTCAGCAGTTTCTTCATTCTGTCATAAATATTTCGCTCACAGCGTAGTAATAAGGCAACTTCTAAAAGGTTGCACCTAGAGGTGTTAACAGGATTCCCACCCAATGTTGTTGCCGAGGAAGCAGTAAAGGCTTTAATGCCACTGGGCTTGAAAAAGAGAATATACAGCAAATTCCACTGTGGAACAGAAAGGATTTACAGACTGTTGAGCAATTCAATTTAGCATTTTAAACCTAATTGCCTAAGTCGCTTTACATTCAACGAATTTAATAATGTAGTCAAGAGTAACTTCTCATTTTGAAATTAATATGGATAAATCCTTACCAATTAATGGCAAAAAGTCGTACCATTTTCTCCGTACAGTTCCTTTACATTTGTGAAAAACCAATTAGCTGCCACTAATTAAGTATCGAAAGTTGTTTGTGTATCGCGCGCGAGGTCAACAAACTGGAGAAGCTGCCAATTTAAGAGGTTGCTACGCTAATGAGAAAAGTGTTCAAACTGAAGAGTCAAGCCAATAAGCCGCAGCGCAAACAATTAACATTAGCCATACTCGAGTGCGCTCCATTTCCGAAACGGAAAATAGTTTGACGGGAAGTAGATAGAATAAATAGAAGTAGAAACTTTTAAATTTTTGCCATCACAAATAAAATTGAAAAGGCAGTGCAGATGGTTGCAGAGGTCCAAGGTGTGGTCTTTATATTAATAGCTTGAAAAAAGAAAAACAATTTCGATTTTATTTTATTTTCCATGGAAGTTTGTAAACTACCCCTGAATCTTATTCAGTTTCGCCTAAAAGTATGCATCGCTTTCTGAGCTGGGTATAAAAAGGGGAAAAAAAGTTGGGAAAAAAAACTAAAACATTTTTGATTAATTCGCTTTATATGTGTAGGCAACATAGTCAAATAAGTGTAGGCAACATAGTCAAACAAAACAAAACTAAGTTCAGTATGCTGCATAAATTAGCAATACAGATATTGACCGCTAAAAAGAAGAATATGCAACTCGTGGGGCTGTTTTACTCGTAAGTGTAAGTCGATGTACTTGTAATTTGATTTCAGCATTCACCGCAATAAAGGTGGCGGACCCAAAGCTCTTCAATTTTAGCTTCAAATTCACACAAGACTAATTAAACTTAAAAAAAGGGATGACCAATTAACAAACTAAGGGAAACTAACAGCAAAGGGGCACAGGTCGGAATAAAAACGATTCAGTAACTAAGTAGGTTGATGCTGCAAACAGTTTTATTATATTTAGTGTCATTTCATGCAATGGATTTAAGGTCATCCGATAGACTAGCCCTAGCCCTACTGCTGATATGCCTTATGATAATTATTCTTATTAAAAGTCAACAGCAAATAAAATTTCATTGTGCCTATTTAAATTAATCATATTAAAAGTCAATTATTAAACTCATTTCATATTATTCATTGCTTAAACTGCACCAATAAATGTCAGAGGTGTCATTTGTTATACCATTTCAAGGGAACGCACAGAGATTTGTCTTTGTTGATCACATTTCGACTTTTACTTACAATTAAACTAACTCCCCCAAGTCGTGCACTTAACTGGAATTCCGCAACCTTTCAATCCTCTTTACGTTGAATGAGAAATTCTATTAATATAGGTGATATTTAATAAAATTGCTTTCCGCTCGCCGCTTGCTGTCTGGCAAGCTTGGCTCGGCTCAAATGGCAGCAGCAGCAGCTTCTACTATGAACCAAGGGGTTGCCTTTGACATCGTAATGGGGCACAAGTGCGCTGCACAAGCGGTGAGTGCTAACTTACATTACATGCAACACACAGTGAAATCAGTATCGATCTACCTACCTACATATGTATGTAGATGTGTACTCGTATGTGTTTGTGCGTATCTATTTATGTGTGGGTGTGTGTGCGCACTGAAGCCAACAATGCGTAAAAACAGTTGCTCGGGATGCGCTTAAATTTCATACATTGCCTCTAAAAGTTATAATTTTAACAAGGCCAACAACTTTTGCAAACATCCTGAGCATCTTTCCTCCGCTCCCATCGCAAGGCAGCTTGTTTGGTGGAAAGTTTCGTGTCAGACATCAAAAGGAGAATGCAGAGATACATACATACGTTTATAGAAAGCATTTAAGAGATAAATACCTGGAAAGTTGTTGGGCACGTGCCAGTTGATGTCGCTGCGTGACCAATTTACCTTACATATCTGGCGAGTCGTTCAACCTACGCCAGGCAGAACACTCAACGCAGATTACGCATACGCCGTGTGGCATTTTCATATCAAAATCACTCGCATATCTTACAGGCCAACTAAAGTCGAAATTTATTTATTAATTACACACACCAAAATACATATGTACACATGAACTGGATTATTGGATACATAGTGTTTTATATAGATGGGTCTTAATACAAAGTGCCGCTGTCCGACCCAGTACCCACCCTAGAGAATCACACGCCCATTTCAGCGATACGCTTAATGCTATGCATTTTCAATGGGACAACCTTCCCCACTCACACACGCACATGCACACGCACACACCGCATACATACAACCTGCCAACTTGCCGCATTGCCAACTTGCCACTACTTTACGGTCGAGCCTTGTGCCGCACGCAGCGCTGCAGCATTGTCACAGCCAACGGTAGCAAGGAGCTCCACAGGCCAAGGCTGATACGCACGGCAAGGGAGCAGGCCTCCTCCACGTGGCGACAGTTGCTGAAGTGCTTCTCATCTGATAACATTTTGGCGGTCTCCCGGGCGAATTCGGCTGAATGTTTGTAGCATTTATAGCGTGCGCTATTATAGATGCAAGTTTCGTACGCGTACCGCGCGCTGTTTCGACAGCACCAGGATAAATATCAACAACAAACAGCAGCAGCAACAACAAGAGCAAGAGGAGCAAGAAGAAAAGCAATAATTATTGGTGTTGTTGGTTGTCACGCTGCGTACAATGCGACAGATGTCTTTACCAGCAGAATTCCAGGAATTTATCACTCGTATTGCGTGCGTTGTCGTGCAAGTCGTCGGTGAGGATGTTCTCGAATGATGTGGTGCAGCTAATCCAATCCGTCTGAATATATGAGAAGCATTCCTTGTGCCGCAGATAATCTTGAAGAGATATATGTTTATGGTATATGATACAGCACCGGTAAACAGCCAATGGGTGTCAATCCAAGAGTGCGCGTGCTTTAGATACATCTCAAATAAAACTGCACACTGAGTGAAAAAAAGCATGCAGAGGCCATAAAATTCAATCCGAAATGACTTCAAAGAAAATCACATAAAACATTTTTAAACAAGTCGAAGTGTTTCCAAGAGCTCTTAATAGAATAATGTTCAGGTATTCGCAAATTAATGCTACTTAAATTAAATTAATTAAAACAAACTTACTCAAATTGTTTAAAAGTTTCAAAAAAATTCGTTTAAGAAAGACACATCCCGAATGCATTTTCGTAACTGTTTTCTGTCTTGTAACCAATACAAAATTAACTTCAAGTTCTTTTGTTGTTGTACATTTTATCTGATGGTATTTTACTAGCTCTATGCATTTATATTATTCATATATTGAAAATTTAAATGGCAACCGCTATCGAATAAATATGGAAGTCGGTTTGACGCGTATGTAAATTAGTGCAAAACTAAGCGAACTGAATCAATATATTTTAAGGCAAACAATTTTATTTGAAATATAAAAGAAAAGCTTTAAAAAACACGAGGAAGTAGGGCTACCTTCGACATGCTGAAAGTATTATACCCTTGCAGGTTCCTCTGATCGTTCCAATACTAGCTTTATAGAATGGATCAAAATTGTATAGAATTGTGTATATTCAATATAATGTCCAACTTTGCTTGTTATTCAATATTATGTCTAACTTTGCTAGTTATTTCGAAAACCAATACTCCTCTTCATACAAAAACCCTTATTTCGGCCGAGTGTTAATATGTCATAACGGTCTGATTTTATGTAAATATTAAATATATAGAAAAGTTCGATTTAGTTAATTGGGTTGAAATATTTTTACAAATAATAAAAAGCGGCCGATAGTTTATATGCCAGCTATACGATATATCGGTCAGAACCTTCTCGTTCCGACTTATTTACAGCATGCGGCAATTAAAAGTATATATGCCAAGTTTCATCAAGATAGCTCTTAAGTTGCAACAGACAGACGGACGGACAGAGGGACGGTCGGAAAGACAGACAAATATGTCTAGATGGACTTCCCGACTTATGCTTAATGGGGTCAGCCAAAATGAATATACCCTCAACAAAGGTATAAACCAATTAATTATATCCATTGCAATTTTTTTTATAGGTTTGAAGGTAGCATCGCGAACGCACATTATTTCCATGATACTTTTTGCCATTATCGGAACTTTAGGATAATTAATATTATTATTTTATACATTTAACTAACCAATTTTGAATAAATTTTACCCTTTTTCTATTAAACTACAAAAGTTTCTGCAACGGTTATTATATGTATATATGAAAAATGCCTTTAAAAGTCGCTAAAAGTGGAAAATGTGAAATTTCATGTTCTTGGTCAGTTTTTTCGTACAAACTGTTTTAATAACTTTACAAATATATTGTGTTTTTTATACTCCTCGACTATTGAAAAGTGTCAAAAGGGGGTATATCATTTTTGTAAAATTGTATGTAATTTACACTTATGTTTTTTGATTTTATGAAAATAAAATACATATGTAAATCATTTAAACAAATAATACTAAAAATAATTTAATAATTTTTAAAACATTTTAGTTAACTCACAAGCTATTCATTGATTTCACATTGTTCTTGGCTAATAAAACTGACACCACATTCATATTCCATGCATGAAAAACCAATCGAATGAAAATCAAATTCATAAAGATTTTATTTTCCACGCTCACCTCGCTGAAAGTCCTCGTCAGAGCAGAATTTGTTGAAGAACTTGCGAGCACCTTCGACATTATTTTTGAATAAGCTGAGTTTGCGATTCTGTAGACAACGCGCCGAATACGAATCGAAACATTTCATGCCGCGTTCGAAAACACTAGAAAACATCAATTTGCATAATTTAAATTACTTGACTATCATTAGGACAAACGTATTTGCTGTTGCCATGCCCGCCAAGGTTACGATTTCAATTAAAATTTGATTTTAATTCCAAATACCGTAATTTGCGAAAACTTGTGGAGCTCGGCAATTTTAATTGCCGATCAAATTACGGCAGCAAGAACAGAACAGAACATGGACCAACCACGACAGGGAGGGGCTGGGAACTTAAAGCCGCCCGTTAACTCGTATTTTCGCGAAATTCAATTATTATCGCTTTAAATTGGCGCAAATAATCAAAGGGAATCCATGAGTAACTATGGTAGCAGACTTATTGTTTCACAGGGAAACGACTCGTTGCTTAGGCTTGTCATTTACTCCTTTCGTTGACGAAACTTACTTGCACTTGGCCAAGATTTCTTTCTTACTAATCACTACTTTGGTATTCTGCAGAAACTCCATTAGATGTTGCGGCAAATCCTTAAAGCACTCGTCAACCATTTTCTGCGTGCTGCCGCATTTCTCCACGTGAACGAGTGGCGGTGGTGGATTCTGGAGTGTCTCGTTCCGAGAATAAACAAGGGTAAATAACAGCACAAAAAGAAAGCAGCGCGGCACAAGTGTTTTCGCCATATCCATTATAAACCGAATCCGCTTGTTACTTGTTGCGATAAGCCTTTGAACTAAACTAAACTGAGTTCGCTGTAAATCGCACTCCGAATTAAGGTCGGATGTCCTCGAGGTTCGCCAGCTACCGAAGAACTGAGCGGCTTCGCACGATTCTGTGTTTATTTATAGCCGACTTAACAGAGCACTGTTAAGGCGCTGTTAACTAGGGCGCATGCGACATGGCGACAGCTGCACGTGCTTCTCGGTTTGTTTACCATATAAAAGAAAACCTGTAGGAGTCGCTCAACGTGCATGTCTGCATGTGTGTGTGTGCCAGTGTTTGCGTGTGTGTCACTTACCGCGTACTTAATTAGCCTGTTGTATAAACTAACGACCGATAACACTTGAATAAAACGCGAGTAATTCTTACGACGTTTCACAGGTTTGCAAAAGAAGGAGAAAATAAAAAGCACAAACAGACTCTGTGGCAAGTTTAAGAGCAACCCGTGCAAATTGACGCTGTTGCCTTAGGGTGCGTAGGGTGCATGAGTAACCGCCTAGGGGAGATATTACGTGCTCTGCCACTCGCTTTCGTCTTCCATTGTCCAGTTAATCCCGATGAATGCACTGCCGAATAACTCCTCCCTCCCGTTATGGGCCTGTATTCAAGGCAACGCAGACACGGCTAAAGGTGAGCATTCTCATTGTAGTCCTTCCTTCTACCCCTTGCTTACCATATGACATTTCAATATTTCACAATTTCTATTGTTTCAGTGTTTCTCAGTGCATCGTGCGCGGGTGTTGACAAGAATGCCGACAATGAGAATGGACAGCCACAACATATAATGTGTATTTCTGACGAAGACGTCGAATCTATATTTCACAGTGGACCTAATTAACTTGTGAACGTTATGCAACCGTTCTCTGACGTCAACTTGGATGCAAAATTGACCGATATTATTATAAGATTGCACGTCACTCAGAGCTATTAATAATTGCAATAGAAGTATTTATTACCTTAAATACGGCAGCTTTTAATAACTAGAATATATTCATGCAAAAATAATAAACAATTCGGTTATACAATTGAAGAGTTTGTGATATTCCGCAACCTTTTTAATTTAAATTAAATTAAGCCGTCTGCCGGCAACCTGAGGACATCGCTCGGACACTGAAGCCCTTAAAGTACTCAACATAAGGGCAAAGGCCTTAAAAAAGGGACTGAATAAAGGTTTACAGCTTGCATGGGCAAAGATTCAGAGGCTTTAAATTTACTTCGAACGCCACTGAATTATTTACTCTTATTTAATAGTTTACTTGCTTGAACGGTCACCGTCAGACTTTCAATTGACCGAGAAAATATACGAAAATGAAGAAAGAAACCAACATCAAAAGTTTGACGTGCGCAAGCCCTGAGCGTCTTCTCTGTCCAACCGATTTACCATATGTTCTGTGAGACGTTATCCGCTTATGTCCGCATGTAGTTGCCCTTTGCCAAGCTTTTGGTCAGATTGCGTATACTTATATGTGGCAAACAGTATAAAAACAAAATGATTGTATGCAGCAAACATTTATTAATAACACATATAACCAATATTATTTATATACAATACATATATACATTTTATACGACATATAGTTGCTATCCCACCCAGATAATCACTCGCTCAATTCTTTGCATTTTCAATAGCACAACCTGTTCCACTCAGACTCAATACAAAACGATCCCGCTTGTAAGCTTACCAGCTTACTGGCTGACGAAACGCCGCACGATACGCAGTATGAACACCGTTATCAACAGCATCAGGGTGCTCCTCAGCCAGGCAATGCGCACAGCATAAGCACACGCATCCTCCAGGTGACGACAGTTGTCCAAGTGCCTCTCATCAGTTAAAATTCTGACCGCCTTGCGCACATATGCCGCAGATTTTTGGTTGCACTTCAGGCGTGCGCTATTGTGAATGCAGTTCACAAACGAGTATCGCGCGCTATTTCCAAACAGGAAAAACAATAAGAAAAGAAAAAAGTATTGCGTGTGCAACTGAAACAGGGTTTTTTTTACCAGCAGCATTCTATAAACTTGTGGCTCATAGAGACTCCGTTGTCGTCCAAGTCGTCCTCAGCAAGGGTTTCCTTGAATTCTATAGTGCAGCCTGTCCAATCTGACTGAATCTTTAAGAAGCATTCCTAGTGCCGCAGATAATCTTGAAGAAGGAACGAAACACCATCAAATAGATTGACAGAGTACGTACTTAGATACACCTACAATGAGACATTAATGTGACTCAACAATGAAGACGTTAAAGTGCGTAATGCGCACTTTTAAATGTCCCAATGAAATGGTTTTAACTTCCACAATATAAGGTAATTCCTTGGTTCTTTTGTCTGCTTGTGTAATCATAATATAATATGTAACATATAATACATTGTGTCATATACTTATTTGCATTACCTTTCTGAAAGTCTTCATCCGAACAGAATTTCCTCAAGAACAATCGAGCGCCATCAACGTAGTAATTAAGAGAGTTATGCTTACGCTGTGGCAGGCAATGTGCAGCTCCGTTAAACAGGCTATGATAAGGAATTATTTAATTTTTATCCACGATACCGATAGGTTATAAGGGTATAAGGTAATTATGTCTGTATTAACACCTAAGTTTTAACTAATATAACAACTAGGGTTACCAAATTTGTTGACTATGACTTTATGGTAATCATTGCTCGCAACCTAATTTCAGTGGAATTTGCAATGTCAGTCTGTCTGTTAATCCGTGTGTCCGTCTGTTGCAACCCAAACTAGTCTCTAAGTTTTAAAGATATCTTAATGATACAAGGTACACATGCTTCTTATTGCTGCACGCTGTATTTAAGTCGGAACGAGTCGGAGCGGACTGTTAACATAATATATTACAACCAAATTTACTCCATTGGACTTATTTTCTATAAAATATGCATATACAAAATCATCAAAGTAGGTAAGCTATAACATATAGCTGCCATAGGAACAATCGGTCGATATGAAGGTTTTTATACCACTTACGCTGCTTCACTTATAATTTCCAACAACCATTTCGCTTTATTAATTACTGAATTATTTATTTGTTTCTATTTATTCTATGAGAACTCATAATGAGGTGTAATAATCGTTGTATTGTAATAATCCATCAGCTAGAATTCTTGTAAAACATAATTATGGTATTTATCCGGGACATATTTATAGCAATAGATATTTTGTTTGCTTTCGGCTTTAGGAAATTACTGACCAACTGATGCTATATGGCGACAACGCACTGCAGCTTCCTGCGTTCTTTTTATTACTACTCAAATAACAGGAAATGATACAGGGTATGCTTATGGGGAAGCTTACTTGCACTTGTTCAATATATATTCTTTGCTAATGTCGATTTTGAAATTCTGCAGAAAATCTATTAGATGTTCCGGCAAATCCTTTGAGCCAACCATTTTATCAGTGCAGCCGCAATGTAGGACGTGAACTAAGGACGGCGGCGGAGTTGCATCTGCATATGGGTACATCCCATATAGGACATCACACAAAACGTCACCAGAATACACCGGAGATAGTGAAACATTGTTGCGATATTTATTACAGCGCTACTTTGTTTCACTTCTTGTTTCTGATTTCACAGTTTATTAGTGTAGATTGTAATCCACCTCCAGCTGTCAATCAACTGAGCCGCATAGCACACTACTGTTGATATTTATAACCCTCATAACAGTGCTCTGTTACCAATAGCGCATGCTCCTTGACAGCAAAATGAACCTGTAGGTGTTCTGACGTCGGATGTGAATAAGCCTTCCTTTAGAGAGAAACCAACAAGTTGGTTATTGGTGCCACTCTACATGTCTGTGATAAGACCGGACTGTTCTACAACTCTTCGATGAGCCCGTTCTGCAATTTCCGAAATAAAGCCTATCAACGGACTGCAACTAAAATGAGATTATTAGTTGCCACAGGGCGCAGTGCATATTACCAAAAAGTGTAAGGCAGCCCCGAGTGGGCGTCCTTGTCCTTCGAATTGTTTACCATTTCGTTCTCTATTGTTACAGAATGCCGACAACGTTAATTTTTAACCCAAACCAGAGTAAACAAAAGCCAGACCAAATGTAGTCGTTAATGAACTATTGTTGGTCTAGAGTTGCGTACTAATTTATTTTTCAGCTCTTGCCAACGGCGTGTGTATGTGGCCCCACCACTTACTATACTATACACATGTTGCATGCAACATACTGGTAACTTCAACATTTTGGTTTTTTATAAACATTTATTTTATGCAAAAACTTGTACATAATTTAGTTTGATTTCATGTTACACTTGCGTAGATATTTATGTATTTATATTTTGTATTATTATTTTGAACATAAGTGGATAAGCTTGCAATGATTTCAATGTGAGTGTCCAATGAGTGTATGAACGATTGGATAAATGAATAATATTTAAATTAAATGTTTCAAGTAACACAGTACACAAACAACATTCAATTTGCCATGTGCTCATGAGCTTATCATATTGTTACGCACTATAATATATAGATATATTGTAGATTCATATTATATATAAATACATATATAGATATATGTAGATTAATGGGAAGTAAGGGGATTGGGAGGAGACTCACAATCATCAATTGAATTGAATTTCGAAATCGATGAAATAAACATAGGCAGCACACCGAAAGATTTCGAAATTTTGGCTTTTGCTACGATTGCACGATTGCCGTTAGACTAACATAACATTTAGAAAGAGTTTATTATTATAAACAGGTTATCGGCGTTATCTGTTATATATTGGTTAATCAATAACTTATTATCGTTCGCGTGAGTATGTCGTGTTATGTGTTGCGTCACATCAAGTTTCAAGTTTCATTATTATAGTATATATAGTATATAGTTAATTTCATTATGTATGGGTGGCTGCTGCCTAGCCTGGCCTAGCTTATTGTTCTCTTTATATTATTTCCTAATTTCTCAGCTATTTTGCCAATCAAATTTGCCATCAAATTTCAATTAACTTAGAAGGCACACTAATTACATATTTGAAACGGGTTTCAATGTAAAATTCTTTAATTTCAAACAACGTTGAGGTTTCTCTTTCTTTTCATTTGTACCATAATTTAAATGCAATTCCATTTTCATTTACTTTCCATTGTTCTTTCACAATTCACACAATTAATTTCAAATTAAAGAATTTTGACTTTCTCTTGGACATTTTTCGAGAACTTTTTATGCAAATATTTTTCGATTTTTAATTTTTATTAATTTTTTTTTAGTTTTTGTTTTATTTTCGGTGTATAATACATTGTGCTTGAGCTCAACATTATCATTAATTAGTTTATTAAATAGAATTATGTTTAACTTGTACATTATTAATGCATGATATTCGTTACTTCGTTCATTAACTAAATATGGCTGTTGCGTACATTTCTCTTTCTTTCGTTTTTTTATATAATGTAAAAATATGTATATTGTTTAATTGTATAGCACACGTATTCAACGTGAACTCACAGCTTAAATACCTAATGATGTGTGTTTGGGGGGTGTATGTGTGTAGGTGTGTGAGTATAAAGTATATAACATAATCGTTATCGAGAAATACCACTCAATTAACAAGTATCTTGCGTCAATTTAACAAAAATAAATGATGATTCTTCCGCATTATCCTAAGCCATAGCGGAGCCTACAACAATCAAACGTGCTGCCCAATGGATGGATGCGTGCGTGTGTGTGAGCGTGTGTTAACTTAAAATATATATATTTATTACACAAATAAAACAACTGTTTCGCCTTAGTGAACTACAAAAAGATTCTTCTTCATGTTTGCAGATTAAAATGTGATAGAAAAAACAAATGTTTTTCGCAGATGAGATTCCATGATACACATGATATTCTTCTTTTCTGTTTCAGTTTCTGGTTTTTTTTTGTTTTTTCAATCTTATTATATTATTGTATAGCATATGGGCATAACTAATGGCTCCAGGGGCATATTCATAATTGGATATGCACATCGCTGCAGTTTAAGTAAGTTTTGTTCGCTGAACTTTTCTTTTTTTCATTATGAACTACTTAAATTGTGCTTTAATTTAAATTAGATGCTATGTTTGATTTGTTATTTTGTTGCAATTGTAAATTGTTTACTTAATTGTTGTTGGTTTTTGTTTTGTTTGTTTTTTGTTTTCTTTTTCAAATGGCCACAAAATTCAATACGTTATTTGTTGTAGCAAAAGTTGCAAGCGCAAGCAACAGGCCACATACGCTCGTCTGTGTGTGTGTGTGTGTTTTGGTGTGTAGGTTGTGCAAGTGTTCCTGTACGTGTGTGTGTGTGTGTGTGTGTGTGTATTAGTAGTTGTCAGTGACAAGTGTGAGTGTTGTTGGTGTAGTTGCGGTTTTTGTTGCTGCCTCCAGCCACACACTGTTGTTGTTGCTGTTGTAGTTTTTGCGGCCCCTTGTGATTCTGTTGTTATTGTTGTTGTTGTAGCTGCTGCATCTCGACTGTGTCTCATCATGCAGCTCATCTGGCAGCAGGCGGCGTCGGTTTGTTTTGGTTGTTGTTGTTGTGTGAGATGTGTTTTTTTTTTTTTTTTGGTTTTAGATTCGATATATTTATAGATATATATATTTTTGGTTAGCATGTAAATAAAAGAGAGTCATAGAAATGGAAATTGAGTTTTATTAAAAGGTTAGCGCTGGGTTAATTTACTAATTTCAATTCGAAACGTTTCAATTATCGATTTATCGATTATCATCGCATTGAAAAACACTCAAGTTTCAATTGATGCGAATTGATGAGCGCAAAAGTTACTAAATGAATGCGGGCAAATCGGATGTATATAGTACATATATATATATTTATATTATAGTATATATGTATAGTATGAATGTATGTGAACAAAAGTTTAATCGATTGTTATAATCGAGAATGGGCGGCAGGGCGGGGCACACAGGACATGCAGGCCAAGATACAATTTCGTTTTTTTATTTATTTCTTTTTTTTAGATTATCAGATTAGCTCACAGACGTTTAGTAACTTTTTCGAATATACAAAAACTATGCAAGAGAACTCAAATTTTGACAACAAACTAGAATATATAGTCGACCATACTTCAAGAGTTTCGCGTTCAACTTGGGTTCTTTTTTTGGTTTTAACGACAAACACATACGTAATAGAATTCGTAGATAGTGCAAATAGATACGAATATTAAGAGTTGTTTTTTTGTTTTATATATATACTTTTGCATATATTGTATATAGAGAAAAATAAAATTGATGTCAAACTGTTTAATACGTTATTAATGAGACATTTATTGGTTATTCAAATTAAATATTGGGAATTTTTATCGAGAGTAATTTACAAAACAACGTATAAAAGAGATTGCAGTTTGTTTTTTTTTTATTTCGATTATTTATTTACTAGTTTTGTTGGTTGGTTTTTGTTGTTGTTTTATACTTTTATTTTCTTTGTTTGGTTAACTTGGCCTTTGGTTAGTTAAAATTAGCAATAATATTACATCACATATCATTAAATATTTTGTTTGTTTTTATGGTTTTTATAGTACATATGTATTATGTAAATGCTAGAGAGTAATTTAAAGATTAGAGAAAATATAAAAATAAAATTGCAAGTGCATTGGCTCACGAAATAAATAACATCTTGGTTTCTTTTATTTTTTTTTTTAATTTTCAAAAATGCCAAGGTAAAGCGTTATTTACAGTTTGGTTTTGTGTTTTGAAATTTATACAAAAATGGGAATTTCATTATGCAAATGTATCTCGAGTTATTTTATCTAAAAATCATTTTAAAACATTCTTCGGCATGGCATTAGAATCGATTTAGTAATTGTATTGCTATATAGAATAGATCTTTATGTGTGTGATGTTGAGTGTGTGTGTGTGTGTATTTGTGGATGTAAGTACTTCAAGAGTTGGAAAGCAATGCATATGCAATTTTATAGAAAGTTACACAAGTAATCATCTTACTAGTCTAAAGAGATATTAATCATATTGTTTATGTAGTATATATAGAGTTGATATATATAGATTACTGAATATTACTGATACCAGAACCGAATAAGTAAGCTTATTTAGAGTAAGTCTGTTAAATACACATCGGATGAGGGGGCAATATTAATATATGTACGTGTATTGGTATTAGCGGCTGTAAGACTGGGTTGACTTTTTGTGGGTTGCTTTTTCGATTTGCTGTCGACTTAATTAATTAATATTGTAATTAATACGAGCGCTGGTATTAAACTAGGTAAAGAGAAGGAGGTGGAGGAGACAGACGTTAAGCAAAGAGAATTACACCACCGAGGATTATGTTGTAGGTGTAGGTAGTAGTGGGTGGGTAGACGGAGGTGTTGCTTAGTATTGATAGTGGAACGGGACCGTCAAGCCCCAACGCCGGATACGAGGGTGTGTGTGTGTGTGTGTGCATGGGTATTTGTGTGAGACCTTATAACTAAAGTTTAGTTCTTAGATATCTAGAGTTGCAGACAAAAGTTAAAGTGTTCGCTTTCCCTCGCTCTCGCTCTCTCTCTCTCTTTATCAGGCGTGATCAATGAGTTATGTGAAAAGAGTTTTATTAGATTGGTTTGGAGTGGATTGTGTTGGATTGAGTTGCTATTAGGTTCATAAAGCGTTAGATTCAAACGACTGAAATATTGAGATGGTGCGCCCCACGACGAAGGCGTTCGCTTTGTGAAATCATAAGACTGGGTAATTTATGGTTTTTTTTTTGCTTTTGGCTTTTTGTTGGTTTTGTTTTCTGTGTACGGGTTGCACTTCAACAAAAGTCATTGATCTTTATTCTGATACACGTTCGGTTCAATTGCAACATACATGTTTCAAGTGATATACAAGGTAAAAGTTTACATACTAGAAGGGCCTTAGGTACTAGATACACGTATATAAAATTCATAATTCATAATAGATATATGGATATATATATAGATCATAATATAATCATAATTGTATGGCTTAAAAGAGAGTAATACAAAAAGTACGTTTGCTTTCGAAATATTATTCGGATTCGAACTTCCTTCCCATTTTCGGTTATTCATTTTTTTTCAATTTTGTTTCTTATTTTTTTTTATTGCTGTTTTTGTAAAACATCAAAGGCACAAGTCAACGTCGTCAACAAAGAAATAAAATAAACTAACAAATATAGATAGATTTAAAAAAATAAAAATAAAATAAACAACTTTTGTAGTTATTATTATTGTTTAGCAGCTTAGCTTTTAGCTTCTTTCCTGTTCTATTGCACTAATATTCAGCATGTGTCTGTTTCGAGTTGCAGGGTATTTTTCTCAAGTATTTAAGGTATTTTTAAGTATTTACTCAATTTGCAATTTTCATCAATCAAAACTCGCAAACGAGACGCAGCTGCCACCGCTGCTCGACTCGGTTCGGCTTGGGGGCAGCTGCATCTCGAGGGGAAACAAATAAAAGTAAAATAAACAAAATTTATAGATGAGTAGAAACACAACTAACCTGTGAGGCGCTTGATTTATTGGACTGAGTTAACTGAGTTACGGAGCTGCACAGACCGGCCTGGCCAACTGGACTGGCTAGGTTTCATTGCACACACCACACACACGCACGTACACAGTGACTCACCTACACACACGTAAACGTACGTGTATTATAAATACGAAAGCGTTAACATAATTGATCTAATTTGAATAGTGCCCATTTTGAACATAATAGCGGGCAGCGATTTTAATAATCCACATGATTTACTGCTCGAGGGATAAACGAAAAATAGTTTATCGTGCATTGTGAAAAAAATTGAATAATTTTTTATTTGTTTTTTTGTTCATTTTTTTGTGTTTTTGTTACTTTATATAAATATAAAAAGAAGTTTAGCAGACAAAAATGTTGTCTGTCGTATTTTGTTTTGCTATTTTTGTTTTGTTTCGCAATGAAACGAATTTCAACATATATATAAACAATATATATGTATATGCATGTGTGTGTGGTATAATATGCTGTGCTGTGTGTTGCAGTTGCAGTTGCAGTTGCCTGTATTGCTGTGTTTGCTGTGTGCTGCAGTGTGTGTTTACTGTATCTCAATGAAACCCGCCGGCTTGGCTGGCACTCCGACCGTTGCACGCTGATAGGGGTGTTCTCTGTTAGCCGCCAATCGACGTTGTTGCTTAAGGGCGCCTACTAAAATATACGATACGATTCATTGAAATATGTGTATAAGATATAGTGTTGTATATAGATAGATAAATAGTATGTATATTCAAGGCAATTAACATATATATATCGTTTAAACTGCATATATATATATTGTCTACGAAACTTAGTTGCTATTTCAACGAAAACATAGATATTCATACGATATATATTTATGCTTTACGCTCTTCGTTTTTGATTTCTATTATGTTTTTTTTTTCTTCTTTTTTTCTGTATCAATTTTTGTTTTAAACAATACAACATTTTCACTCAGACACTGTGCGGCTTCCTCGTTTCTTCTCTAATTACCAATAGAGTAAAAATTATATATCATTATTAACTGTATTTGCATTTCGATTTACATTTAAATTCTGTTTCTTTGGAATGAGTCGTATATATGTTTATATGTTATGGATTTCTGTTGCTACTGCTTGCTGTTATAACTGGAACCAAATAAGTGATCTTCAGGCGGCTCGATAATAAATTCTATCCTAGAATAACTAAATTACCTTGCATACAAGTACAAACTATGGGTACAGTCATTACTTAGGCTGAACGAACGCCTCGACTGAAGTGTGTTCCATATGCGTTGTTCGATATAACTTTACAGTTAAGTTCCTCTTTAGCATTCCTCCAGCTGTCTGTCTAATCTATCCATCGGTCTGTCTGTCCGTCTGTCTATCTCTATGTCTGTCCGTCTGTCTGTCAAATATTTGATGTTTGCTTTTACTGACTAGTTTCTGCAAAATATGATTGGACGGCTGCCTGAACCTCAAATCTAACTTATGTCTACAAATGTTTTTAAGCACCAACTCGATTCAAGGCTCCCGCATAGGTTACATAACATAGCGTAAATATCTTTAATAATAAAATATGTGTTTCTGTTTGAAAATGCTAACAAAAAAACTATGAGGCTACTGCTGATTGCAAAAAAAATGGCACTGGCTGGAAAAAAATCAAACGGTTCGCGGTTCGCTTCGGTTCGGATATCAAATCGTATGTGTATAACTTGAACTTGTCGTCGTAAGGTACATTTGTGCATAAATACTGCGCTTAATTGCTACACAAAAAACTAATTAGCTACCAGCTATGCTATAAATTGCACTTAGTATAGATTCAAAATAGACAAAGAAACTAAAAAGTATAGAAAAACTGAAAAACGTAACTAACATAAAGGTGTTGAAAAAGAGAAATAAATAAAAGGAAAAAAAACCCCAAACCGAACTAAGCAAAAAAGAAGAATACATAAATATGTATAACTATATATAAGACCTAATAGAAAAGTAACTAGTAAACTAGCTAAATACCTACAAGCTAATTAAATCAACCACTAAGTTGAAGGCTTTTTAGGTTATATATGTATGTATATATAGAATAGAATACTCATTGTTCCCGAACAACAACCGACAATAACCGATTCAATAATTGCTGTTTCTGCTGCTGTTGTTGTTGTCAACTAGAATATACTCATGAAATTTTCGAATAGAAAGCAAAACACAAAAAACATAAACGAAAACAAATAAAATAAAATATAAATTCAGTGTCAAGGCGCCTAAAAATCACTTATTTTACCAGTCGATTGTCGCCTATATTGCCAGTTGCCAGTGTTGTAGAAATGTTTTGCGACCTATGAACTAACAAAAAACTTTGACGAGCAATAATCATCATTTATATTACTTAAGTGTTTGTTTTTTTTCTTCCTGCATTTTTTCAGTTTCATTTTTCTTCTTGTTCTTCTTCTTTTCTCTTCATGTTTTTTACTTTGAGTATTTGTTGTTGTGCCATTTTGCTTATGTTGTTCTTGTTCTTGTTGTAACTATACATATGCATCTATGTATGTATGTATGTTTGTTTGTATGTATCTATAATTAAGTATGTAATATACTACATTCAATAAATTTAAATATGTTCACTCAGTGAGTGTTTATTTTTTTTTTTTTTTTTTTTGGGGGAAGCAGACAACTTCGAGTGCTGCAACTAAAACTAACAATTTTATGGACTTCACGCAAATTAAAAAAAAGTTCAAAAGACGGAGCCGGCATGCATATATCGACCAACTGTAAATATTTGTTTATAACAGAATTGAGATAGAATAAAATATTTAATTCAGGAATAATAATTGGAGTTAAATGTGGTTAACATTTTGCTTGTAGAAAGCAACAAGGGGTTAAGATCTTTATTAGCTGGCTGTGCGTGTGTGTGTCGAGTGTATGTGTGTGTGTGAAAGAGATGCGTGCGTTGTAAAAAAGAAAAGCAGGCGTTGCCACCAAAGGGTTAAGAGCGTGAGCTGATCAACAACATTTTATAGTATACTTTATGGCACTGAATCAAATCAATTCAAAACAGAAGAGAATGAGCTTACTTTTCGGCACACCGAAGTTCACATACGCTTGGAATAAAAATTAAAAACTCTCTACAGTGAAACCCCGTTAGGTTTTATAGCAGACAGACGCGTATAAATGCATTATAACAGGCACGGAATCAAAATATAATAAAATAGTTAATAAAACAAAAAATAATCACTATTTATGCTACTATAGTAAATATTGCACTTTGGTTAATACGTCTAAATAGAAAAGCTGCCTGCAACAGTATCATTATATTCAGTGTAAAGAATACCAGTAAATGGGTGTGCAATTGTGATAAAATTATAAGTGATTTTATAGTATGTGTTATTGCTCGTTAAACATAACTCAACTGATCGCAGACTGGCTTAGATCGTTTCTTCTTTCTCTCTGATATAACTTGTGATATACGATTTGGATAAGTTTATGTATGTGTGTATGAGAGAGTGTGTGTATATGTATAAACAATTATTGAGTTAAGTGTATATACTTCGCATATAATATAATATGTATGTATGTGTGCTTGTCAAATAAAAATTGAGCTGATTGGAAATTATTATCGTTATCGGTCATGTTTTGTATGTTGTATGTTTGTTGTATGTATGTATAGATTAAGTATTCGCTTTATATAGTAGTATTGTAGTTATATATATGTTTGTAGTTTATCTAGCAAACAACCCACCGCTATGATCTGCATACTCCGTCAGCAGAGGATTACCGGTGAGGGCCGCATAATTCGCATAGTCTCCATAGGGGGCAAAGATCATGCCGTGTGCGGTCTGATCGAAGGCAGCTGACGGCGCTGCCTGTGCGGTCAATATGCTGGCTGCTGAGGTGGGCACTGTCATACGTGGATTCAATATCAATGGCTGGCCCAGTGGCGCATTGGCAGGTGAACGTATCTGGGTGGCCAGACCCGATAGTGTTGGCGTTAGCAGGCGATTATCCGCGCTTGCAACCAGACGACGCCAGTCCTCTTCGCACACTGCGGGATACAGAACAGAAGCAGAAGGAGAACCAACGCATGAGAAAGCTGTCCCCGTATAGAAAATCATTGATGTAAATTCAAAGAAGTTGCAATTTCATATATCATTATTGGTTAGCTGTATTAAAAAATCTCTTCAGCTCGTTTCGCTTTCACTTTCAGGCAGTCAGTTAACTAGGATTAGCTGTTGGATTAGAATTTGTTATCGATATTCTGCGTCTTTTCTTTTCTTTTATTTCATTTTTTTGCTTTATTTTGTTTTGTTTAATTGATTAGATAATTGTAAGTTTAGATTGTTTTTCTTTGACGTACCTGCGACTGATTTCGCTGTGGTGTCCCTATAAGTGCCGTTAATAATGGCTAATTCCATCAGTTGACGTTTCTTTAGTTCATCTTCGCCTTCGGCTTGCTGTTAGTACAAGTACGTTTGTGTGTGTGTGTGTATATGTGTGTATTGCGTTTGTGTAGTAGTCATTGATTGGGTTCAATGTATTAAACAAAATACATTTAAGCAGATTAGATTCGTAAGAGAAATGAAAATAATATAGAAAAAATCATTATTAATAAATTTGGTTAACAATTCTTTTAACAATGATTGTATCATTTTCTTATTTATATTTTATACAGATAGAGACACAGCAAATGCATTGGATTAATCGGAAACAAGGAGCAGCAATTGAACATACCACGCCAATGTTTATATAGTTTATACATTTTCCAATGTATGGTATGCTTTGCAAACTTGCAGATACACATTCGTATCTAAAATATCAATCACTTACCGGCACAAGTAACTTTTGCACTTCAGCAACAGCCTGGGCCAGCTTGACTTTGGCACGATTCTCCGTATCCTCGACAGTAATCAGTACATGCAAATCATCGGACAGATGCTCCCAGTTGGGCTTGCCACGATTAGCATCCTCCTGAAAATGTGTAAGAAGTAAAGAAAATATATTTAGTAGAAGAGCATTAAAGAGTTGGCAAAGTTAATATGAGCAAGGTAAATAAATAACTTAATTTACTGCTTAATCTTTCACTCTTTCTCTAACTCTTTCTTTCTTTCTCTTTTTTCTCTCTTTGTCTCTCTGTTTCTCTCTCTCTCATTCCCTCGTTCAGTCGATTCAGCGCGTGTTCTTAAATGGGCGATAACAATAAAATGTGAACAACACAAAATGCACTTTGCATTTTTGAAATATTCTGAAATTTCACTGCAATTTGTTACTTGTTTCGGCCATGGCAAATGCCAGAACGCCCAAATGGCCAAGTGGCAAGTGGCAAATGGCAACTGGCAAGTGCCAAATGTGCTTTGGCCGCCACGCTCGGAATGCGGCAAAATATGTACTTAATAAGCGCGTAGTATAAGCGTATGACGCCTACTTTACCCTCAGCCCCCATCAGCCACTGAGGCCCACATTAACTTTTGACCCAAAAAACATTAATATATATATATATACATAAGTATATGTGTGTGGGTGTGCGTGGGTGTGTAGGTATGTACGCTGTGGCACGTTTAAATTTAATTTCGCTAAATTTCTAATCAATTAAGCTCAAAAGTGGCCAGCTAGCTGTCACATTGCTTGGCTTTTGAAGTCGCCTCGTCAGTGCGTGTCCACAGTCCAGTCCAGACAGGCAAGACAGCCTCTATTGGCCCGGCTAGTTCCCCAGCAGATGTCAAATTAAGAACTGTCAAGTCGTTCTCCTTGCTGCATTTAGCTGCGTACTTTACGCCAGCCTGACTAATCTCTTTAGCCCTCTCATTCTCCTTTTCCGTCATCCTCCCTCTCTCCCCTTTCACACCCTCTCATCTGTCTTGTCGGAAAACAAAACAGATCACAAGGTTTGTCAAGATGGAAACTCATGCAGTGGGTGACTCAGGCAGCATTTTGGCCGCAGTATTTGGCCGAGTGGGTGTCATGTGTGTACTGTACGTGAGTGTTTTATACTAAATTATAAAAATATTGCATCGTTATAAAAGTGAACATTTAATTATGTCTGTCAAAGTGCCCCTACCCCTACCCATACCCCCGCCACGGCTCGTTATATTTGCGTATTACGAACAAAGATTTTGGTGTTTGTTTGCTGAACACCAAAGGAAATTAAATCATCAAGAGCATTGAAGTGACAAGCTCTCAGTCTGTGAGTGTGCATGTGTGTGTATGAACGTGAGTGTGTGTGTGACAGGGCGCAGCAGCAATTAGATACATACACTCAAATAGAAAATGTATCTTAGTATAACCAGCGTGACGATGATTATATGCACTGACTATACTCAGTCTCTCCCACATTTCCTCCCAGATGATTCGATCTGATCTAAAGACTGACTAGTATAGATCGTAAGCTATATAAGCTATAGCTATAAACTGAAATTTGTTCGAATCAAAGTGCTCTCTGCACTACTCAAGCTACATTTGCTTTAATTTCCAAACAACTTAGCACTTTAGTCATCGCACATTTTGTCACAAAAGCATTCCTTTACTCACACACACACACACAAGACACATACAGCATGCACACACTACTTTACTTATATGGTGCATTAGTAAGGGAATTTATTTGGACTTTTAATTGACTATAATTTTCATTTTGGCACGGAAAGCGAATGTCAACCAAGAATTAATTCATTCAAAAAGCAATGCCAACGTTGTTGTTCCTGTTGTAAATTAAATTTTAAGTAATCGACTGCGGTTCCAAGCATGTGTGCATGAGTGTGTGTGTGTGGGTATAGATTTTGGGGCTTTTAGCTTGGCGTGCAAGGAATGCAGGCCAATGGAATGACGAATTTCGTTTGCTATGGGAATTTGATGAGAGCGAGAAAGTGAACCTCAAGTGAATTCCCTAAACAGAAATACTATTTAGTTACATACATGAGTGTATGTATGAGTATGCATAATACGTACCTTCTTCTTGTCCCGCATGGATCCCTTGCCACGCACCATTATCTTGCATCCAGTCTCTTGTTCCAGCTGTTTGGCCGTCATGCCACGCGGTCCCAAAATGCGACCAACAAAGTTGAACTGAAAGTAGAGAAACACAAATCACAGGAAATGAGCAACAATTAAATAATACAAGTATTGTATAATATACCTAGATATATGTATGTATATATGTTATATAACAAATTAGAGCGATGTCTTAATGCCAAAGTTGATTTGATGATCTGATGAATTTAAATCGCATTAATGCTCAACTAATTTTCAACTGACTGACTGACTGAGCTAGCCAGGGTGGTTGGCTACACACACGTTTGAATCATGGCGCATTCTTTCAAAGTCAAAACCATTGGACGACAAAGTGCACAGCACAAGAAAAACGTAATACGAGAATAGCCTGCGGCGACACGCCTGAATTTGCCACGATAATCCAATCACCAATCAGATTCAATCAGGCAATTGCAGGCGAAACAAGTGTTATAAAAAAGTGACAGTCAATTTTGCTCGACTGTTATTTACCCGCTAACTATTTCTGTATCTGTTTAACTTGAAGATTCAGCTTTAAATTGTTTTTTTTTTCCATCTATTTGCATTAATAAGACATATTGTGATCAAATTTGACAGCATTAACTCTTAGTCTCAGAGATATAGGCGTTCATACAGACAGACATGGCTTTATTGGCTCGCCTGTTAATGTTGTGGGGTTGGAGATATAAGCTTCTGCTTGTTACATACATTTTCAGATTATACAGAAGTTATAATACCTATCTACCCTATACAATAAAGCAGCGGCAGCTTGTCAAAACGATTTTGACCACCGACAACAAATTTGGTCGCATCTCGTTGGCGGAGTCGTAGGAATAGCCTGTGTAATTGATGAGGTACACCAATTATCATATGTTTCTCCACCACCCTCTCTACCCTTACCCCGATCAAGCCGCGGGCGTAGTTGGCTGCTCGTAAATTACGTGGGTTATGATAAAATTGTAGATTTATTAGCCACATCATAGAGCCAAAGACTCTGATCACAAGCAGCAATTACAGCCAGAGTTATAAATATATAAACGACTTGCCAGGCAGGCAAGCAAACTAGTTCGATGCTTGCCCAGGGGCTAGAAACGAGCGAGACAGGCCACCCACCAAATCTAGCACAATTTGCCTATTGTTTAGCTCGTGCTCCCCCCATCCCTCTCCCACCACTTCTCTCTCTATCTCTTTCTAGTGAAAATCTATTCAAACAGCGATGATGTTATGTGCTTAACTAACGATGATGCGAGGCACAACACACAATAACAGTCGTTGTTATTGCTGTCAATATTATCTATTTGTATCTGCATCTGCAGTCATGTATCTTTCTATCTGTATCTGCAGTCGTTGAAATTGAAATCAATTGAAACTGTGCCGCAGTTGCGCAAATGCAGTTACTGAATTAATAGCAAAATATAATTATGATTCTTCAGATGTTGTTGCTATTTTGGATCCTCTACAAAATGCAATTTGCATTGTTGTTTCTGTGGCTTCATTGCCAAGTTGTCTGTGAGTAAATAAACTTTGCATTCCGACTTGCTTTGGCTTTGGCTGGAAAAGTTATTAATTAATGCACGAGAGAGGGAGAGAGAGAGGAAGAGTGGAATAAGGGCATGGGTAGAGAGAGGAGCCTGTGTTCTTTGCAATTAAAGGGAAGTGGAGTTAACAACGCATTAAAGATGTGCAAATATTTAACAGGGCCAAATAAATATTTGAAATCAGATACTGTTTATCTGTCGTGCTCTCTCTGTATCTCCTTTCTCCCTCTCCCGCCATCCTCCTTGCTCTGTCATTAGCTTCTTTTGGAGCTTATTGTAAATCTATAAAGTATCAGCTGCAACAGAAGAAATTATGCGACTCAAGTGGCACGCCTGCCTTCCTAAAAGACAATAACAACAAAGTAAACAATTCATATAGAACATGTTGTTGTTGCTTACATTAACAAAGTGCACACTCGAGCTATAGACAGTCTAAAGACGGTGGCAGCAACTGAACGCGTCTGTGGGGTGCTGCTTTATATTACAGATTGTGACCGGCGATAAGAAGGCACTCAATGCGAATACGCACACTCACACATTTACACATATACACAGAATTATATATAATAATTTAAATGTACATTATATTTTTTTTTTTACAATTGATAAGCGCAAACAAACCAAAAGCGCTCACAACGGAAGCAAAGAAGAATGCACCCAAATTACGAATTTATGTGAAAAAGATAGAATCGAGAAACAGAGAAAGACAGAACACGTTGCCATAACAAAGGGCCAGCATAATGGTCAATTGGCCAAAAGCTGCTTATCGAAAACGGTTTGGATGATGAAAGAGCACGAACACATAATAAGCAGCTAATACAATTTGAAATGGCCATAATAGCTGACAAGTTGCTTTTGGTTATTTTGTTTGTGCTAAAAATTTCTCAAATAGTTTTCAACTGCAAAACATCTTTTCATATTAGCCGACAGTTAAGTGGAAAAATGCAAAACTGAGACCAGTCGGCGCAGATCAAATAGATTACAAGTCTATATAAGTACAAGCATACATACACACATACATACACATATGTATATACAAACTATACTGTATATATTCTTCTCCATACAAAAAGTGTGTCTATACTGCGCGGAAAAATAAATCAAAGTTTGACATGTAACACAGGCGCAGTTGCTTTTTGTCTTTTTTCTTGTTTTGTTTTTGTCACAAATGTTTGTCTAATGCGTTCACTGTACTCGTATTAAATAACTCACTGTAGATGCTGAGCTTGGCGTTGCAGGTAATTAGCATTTTATGCTCACGCTCTCTGTACATTTCAGATTAATTGCCGTTTTATTTACGAGATACGACAAAAAAAAAATAAACTACCAAAACGAATGGTCTTTTTTGTTGTGGAAAACAATTTAGCATAAATTTTCCAGCAGTTCGTAATGAACGTTAATGGACAGCAACAGCAACAAAAAACATTAGACATACAAAAGTGTTAGCGCCTGAATAGATTGACGCAATTAATTTTGACTGTTGACTTGAAATCGAAACTGGAAGTTAAGTACAATAGTTTATTTGCTGTTGCAGGTGTAGTTGACATGCATCCGATTAGCTTAAGGTTGTGCCTAATCTATATTTCAGTATTAATATTCCCCATACAATCTACTCAACTATATTTATAGAATGTGTCCATAGAAATTCCAAACAAACCAACTCATGCGGTAGCTGCATGACCGTGCCTGGCCTGGCCTGGAGTGGCCTGGCCTCGAGTGGCCTGGCCCAGTGGGTCAACTGTCGCATATGTGCTGCGTGCCACGGGGCGTATGAGCAATGCGTTGACAGCCAATCAACAGAGATACGCACAGCCGACACAGCAGACAGAGATAGAGATAGATTACCTAAGAGAGACAGAGAGAGAGTAAGAGAGAGAGAGAAAGAGAGGCAGCATCACAAAACGCATCTTTGGGCGCTAATAGTTTCAACGTAATTAATTGTAAACTGTAAAATGCTTTTGTGGCCATGTCGGGTCTCTTTTCTCTCTCTCTCTCTCTCTCTCTCTCTCGCTATGTGCAACTGACGTTGACTTTAATTAAGTTGTGTTTATGTTTTGGACACAGCAACAACAGGCAGCTGCAATTGAGCGCATTAAATGGCTGCATTGATGCCAAGCGATATATCTCCTCTCCCTCTCTCTCTCTCTCTCTCTCTCTTGCTCTCTCTTTGTGTGTCTCACACTCCATCCTCGGCTGTTTGGTTGACAAATTGTCGTCTATTTACATGGCGTTTGTTGTTGCCGGTTGTCAGACAACTGACAAATCATTATTTACATTGTTGAATGCAATATAAATTATATCCAACTATTATTTCTCTCGCGCAACGTTGTGGCAAATGTTGCTACGCTTAACGCCTGGCAAATTTATGGCCAGTGACGAAGCTGGCCGAAACACAAGCAAACATAATACAAACAACTTATCGCACACGATCACTGCTTTCGACAATAAACATTTCTGTTCAGAACTTGTTGCATTTTCTGCTATGCGATTTGAAACGCAATTTATCTTGCTTATAAACCATTTGGCTTTGGTCAGCCAAATGTCAGAAATATTCGCGATATTTGTATTTCTTTCTAGCGAAATATTGCAATTAAATGAAATGATTTATCGCAATGCTGAAACACCCGCAACACAACACAACAAAAACAAAACACTGCCACAGCTGCTTCGAGACGAAAAATAGACACACCTGAAGAAACATAAAAAAAAGAAATATAAAGAAAGTATAAATATAAAATGGAAATAAACCAAACTGCAGAATGTACTATATATACAAATAAATATATATATATATATATATGTATATATATAATATATGTGTGTATATCGAGCAATATCTATAAAACCTATGCCCTGAGGTCGTAAATCTCAACTGTGCCGTGCCAATTTCCATTTGGAAAGCATCTCAGCAACGACAGCAGCAGCCAGCAGAAGCAGCAGCATCAAAAAGCCACTTTGAGTCAGTTTTTGCTCTGTTTTTAATTTATGTCTTAACTCATTCATATTCATTTCGCTGTGCTCTTTGCAGCAGCAACAGCTTTGCGCATAAAAACGAACTTTGTTTTAATGAGTAGAGCTGCTTCTGCTTCTCTACTAGCACAGAAGTTTCGGACTTATGTAACATCTAATAGTCGTTTTTTTCAGTTTTAGTTTTAGTAATTAATTAACCAATTAACAAGTTGACGCAAATGACAAATGCTCTGGCCCTGAGTGTGTCCACAAATGCGATTTGTATACCCATAGAATGCACACAGTCGTTTTGGTCGCTGGTTATATGAGATTTTTCTAGGGTAATGTCTAGTTGAAGTAGAAAACTAATAAACTGTACTAACTATAGCAAAAACCTTTTAATAACTCTGCAGCAGATCATCTTTGCCCCAAAATGTTCTTTAACTGGAGCAGACATTCAGGCAGAAAGACAGCGAAAGAGGGAGCAAAGGGAGTAAAAGAGAGGGCAAAGGGAAACCGTGTCAAGCTAAGTTATAAATTTACACAGTTTCCCGCATCGGCAACGATGTCGACCATAAATAAGCCCAACTGCGCCCAAACAATTTCCAAAATAACAAGCAAGAAAACTGCAGTCGTGAGTGCTCGACTGTAATACACCCTTCATATTAATATACGTTCTAAGTATTTGGTGTTGCATACTTCGTGGAGCTTATTTGGAAGCGGCTTCGTAATAACGATTTCTTAAATAACTTCTTTGTTAATGATCCAATAGCAATACAATTTTCAGAAATCACTTGTGTTTGCTGTGAACTGTCCTGCATTAAATTTACGCTTGGAATTCGGTTTTAATCGATTTGCGGGGCGAAAGGGGCGTGGCCAACATCTAAAAAAAACATGTGTGCAAAATTAACACATATTGACACCAAATTTTGCAGCCCTAGCTACAAGTATTATAGTCTCTGACAGATAGGTTTTTTTACGGACGGACGGACAAAGAGACATATCTAGTTTGTGCGGTCTGCCACACCTCCTTCAGCTTGTTACACACATTTTCGGTTGGCACAAAGTTCTAAGTTCCCTTCTACCCTCTGGGTAATGGGTATAAAAACCGAAAATAAAGAAAATCCAACACAAACTAGAAAAAAGTAACATTTCAAATTGCATAAAATTAAATCAAATTCCAATTTGCCGTGGCGTTTGTCTAGGCGGCAAAACAAAACGCCTACAACGCGACGACGTCAAGCGACTTCCTAAAACGCTTCACTGATTTTGTCTAACCCATATACACACTCACACAATAGTGTATGTATGTATGTATGTGTTGTATGTTGTAGCAACGGCTACGCATTTTGCATGCGGCAAGTCTTGAGGCAAGCCCAGGCCGTGAGGCAGGCTGATGATGCCGCGGCATTTTGCCATGTCTTGGACAAGTTAACGGTCGACTGACTCCGTCAGCTGTCTGAGGTGTGTTTTCGTGTGCGTGTATCCGTGTGTGTGTGTATATATCACTGTTAGTGTTGCCTAACCGCCCATTTGTTGCAGCAGCAGAGCAACAGCGTCTCGTATTCTTCGCGGGCTGTTAGAGGGCGCACCTTAAAGCGATTTCCGGTGTACCAGTTGCTCATTGAGGCTCATTGAGCAGGCGTGTTGTCAATTCTAATTAGCGGAAACGCTTCAAATGTGCTTCGATTCATAAATTAGATCATCGTCTCTCTAATTCGAATTCGATTTTTCATCATTAAATGCTCATTTTCGATTCATCTACCTATTATTATTATTACTCGAAAAGGGAGTATCTCAATAGAGTAGGTACTGCAATAAAAAATCTTACTAATAAAGCTCAGCAGACCTTTCTTCAGGGAATGTTCCATATGTACACGTATCTGCGGATTCCTAACTTTTTCCTCCTACTCAATACTTAGGCTGGACATTTTCTGAGAATATTCTTAGTGTGTGTAAGGTAACAAGGTACTCTACTTACATCTGGATGCTCACGAACTGGCACATAAACCTTCTCGTTCAGCGTTACCATGGCACCCTCTGGCTCAGGCAGCGTTAGTGGTTCCTTCTTGACGCCATTAATCTGGAATAGGGAGGCGCGTACACGGGCAATTTCTGCAATAAGCAAATAATAAATAAAAGAGTATATTAGTATAATGGAAAGGAGTAGCATATACTAGTAATATAGAAAGCAATTCAATTGAAATGTCAGACAAATATAAAGACAGCGGAAAAGTGTCTACAATTTGATTCAATTTTGATTTTCCTATTAATCATAAGTTCCTTTGACAATTAAAATCAAAGAAGACAATTTTATTTCATGATGCACATTTAAATTGGAATCAAAATCATATACAGAAGGATTTTTATAAATTTTTTAGTTTACTTAATTGATTTAAACTATAAAATAAAGTTTATATATTTATTAAAATTCGTTTTTCTATTAAATGATGATGCAAGATTCAGTTTAGAAAGAAAACCATCTACAAAATACAATTTTAGCGAATCATTTTATGATTGTCGACAACATTATGGACTATAAAAGTCAAATCATCAAAGCAAACGACTAAAGAAGGCCCCCATTCACATATTCCCATACTCGTTCATATAATATTTAATAATCGTAGCACACTTTGAAAAGTGTTGAACATCATTAGCATCAGCTTGAAAATGGATTAAACTTGCCTGCCAGTGTAAACAAAAACAAAAGTGTTGCACTCAAATTGCTCTGCTAATCATCGTACCCGTTCGTAATTACAATTTGTCACTTAGTTAAATACGCCTATTAAATTACACTCAATTTACGTATTATGCACATTGAGTGTTGTTGTTTTTGTTGCTGTTGTTGTTACTGTTGTTGTGCCAGCATATGCCAATAATAGCGTGTGAATGTGTACTTTATTTTAATGTTGCTAATTTATTAGAATGCAAAATGTAAAATTCAAAATACCCCAACGACGACAGCTACGACGACGACGAATTGGCCAAGCATTTTGCCACCTATATATTATATATATGGTTTATATATAAACGAATTATGGCATGCATATATAAAAATTACGAACACTATAAAGCTCGGCTAAGCTGGTAAAAGGTAGAGGGAGGCAAGCGTATAAAATGCACTGCCAGATTGCGCATACGCCTCATTGTCCGCATTTGGCATTTGGACTACCGCAGCGACAACTACAGCGACTACTGTCTGTCTGTCAGACTGCCTGCCTGTTCCACTGTCCACAGTTGACAGCATCTATACAATTGATATGATCAACATTTTGTTGTTTAGTTTTGGATAAACTCAGCTGCATTGTTTGCCTTTGGCATGTGCCTGTCTGGCAGGCCCCAACAACAATGGCCCCAAGACTTGGACAATTTGTCACCCCACCGTGTGATATATGTATGAATCTCTGTATATATCAAGTAAAATGAAGGGGGCGTGCACTAGGCGCACATGTCATTCGAAATGACTTAAGAACGTGGATGACATCAATTTGATGCATGAGTTGGCTGGCAAACAAATTGTTAATCGCAATTCTTGTTATGGCAATGCAATCTACAGAAGTGCACACACCCGCACACACACACACTCACACATACATGCTTATATTTATGGCGCCTTTGCAAAACAAAAAAAAGAGATTGTTTATTGTTTTTCAAATTATATTCGTATTCGATTTCTATTCGTTGTGCCTGCAACTACAAAATGGAGAAGGGTTAGCAACATTTTATGGTGAATTATTTATGAATAAAATTCGTTAGTCTGTTGTGAACTGATGTCACTTGTGCCCCAGAGTTGCCATTATCTTTAGTTTTCTGACTTGTTGCTCAGTGAGCCCCACAGTCCTCTCGCTCTTGCCTTCACCTCTGGGGCTGATTAGAAACTTGTGCCAAATATAAAATCGCAATGCATAACATTTGACAATTTATTGACGCTCTGCTGCTACTGCTGCTGCTGCTGCTCATAAACTGCAAGACAGCGCTACGAAAAGCACACAAATCTAAATTTAAAATGCTTTTAAGAGCACACAGCGTGCCTCAGAAGAAGGGCGTCGTTGTAAAGCCGTCAAATTATGCGCCGAAAGTGTTAAAACTGTTGAAAGGCAGGCAGGCAGTGCCGTGATGTTGGACAGGGTGATTCCCCAATGTCTATTTACAAACTGCCAGAACTTTATGAGGCATTTCAAAAAGCAACACGTCTCTCAAAGATTGGCATATCCCTTCCACAGCCAACACATTCTTTTAGGCTTTTCTTATGGCTTTTATAGTATCAATAAGAAACCCTCGACAAGTTGCTACTTCAAGCAAAGTGCGGAGGCTGGCAACAAAAACAAAAAAATCATATAAAATATTATAAGAGCAGAATTCATAATAATAATTCTTGCAAACAGCACCCCACACAAAATCGGCATTAAGTTTTTAGAACTTCTAGGCGCCAAATTTGGAAGAACACCGTATATAGAAGTTTGATCATTTGAATATCTAAGATAGAGTCACACACACTCACACACGCAGACATGTTTGCATGTAAATTATGACTAAAACTTGACTTGCATTAGGCGGAGAGCGGAGAGTGGCGGCATTTAAATGAATGGAACAAACTGCCTTAAAAGCACACATAGCTCGAGAACTTGTTAATGAATAAAAAGATCTTTCATTGATAATCACTAGATTGGCCCGACAACACCTACATACATACTTTATAGAGTCGGTCTGACTGACTGTGCTCAACCTGATCTCGCCAACGTCAAACGGTTGCCCTTAAATGGTCAACTTGCCAATGGCCAATGGCGTTTTAATTATAGTATCCAACAGATACTATCTATTGTATATATGTACATACATTCATATATAGAGAGATATAGAAGAGAGAGAGAGAGCGCACAATTATCAGATCTCTCCGGTTATTAATTTAACCGCCTTCGCATATGGCTGGCTTAATTATTGTAATTTATCTAAACGTTGCTATCAATTCATTTTGACCGATGACTAATTCGATTCGATTCTATGATTAACAAAATTTCCACAGCCCCTCAAGCAGCACAATAATCGGCTTCGTCATATGCAAATGCAATTCGGCGCAGCAACGGCGGCGGCGACTTATTCATCTAATCTGCTAGCGCAATCTTTAGTCATGTCCATCACAACTTGGCAACTGACATTTGACCGATTAATATTGACAGCTGTCATGATTGCGCACATTGCACGCTTTGGGGTTAGGTTAGGCATAAGATCGGCAAGCGCAGATTTGAAAGATCCAAAGAATTTCGATCTACGATCTGCGTGACACGAGAAATTACCGAGAAGAACTCGAATATGAAAAGCTTTTCGCCAAGCTGCCCTTAATTTTTCAGCTATGATAAACAACAGTCTCATTCAGTGTACTTCATATAGTCTATATGCTATATATACCAATTACATATATATATATTCTTGTTCGCCGCTTGTTTCTTTGCTTGTTTATTGCGACAATTTCCATGCTGCATTCAATGTTTCACTTGTCGCTCTGCGCTGTTTAATGAGTTCTTTGGCCGACTCTTAATGTTCTCGGACAGATAGAACGAGCCATGTCTTGTTATTAATTATGTTTTTGTTCCCCAGTCTCCCTCTCTTCCATATTTCATGAAAAAATACAATCTGTTTGTGTGCCAAAGATATTAAAATATGTGAATTTTTAGCGCTTCGTTTCGTTTGTTTTTAAGTAAACGACTCGAAAGGCTTTCCCATTTATTTCTTTGTTTCCTCGTGAATTTATAAAATTTTATATGAAAAGATTAATTGAGGGAAATTTCCACATGTACAGTATTATTATTTTGCTTCAATTTGCTAAAGAAACGAGCCAGATTTCATTGGAAATCATGTGTATTAAAGTACCAAGAACGAATTGGGTTGTGCATATAGAAATGGCTTCTGTATACGCAGTATCTGACAGTCTGTAGTAAATTTAGCACGATTGCATTTGATTTTGTTAACAAGATAGCAAGATTCGCCCCCCACACGCATACACAGACCGCAGACAGCCTTGTTCACGCCAAAGTTTAATCCCAGCTTGTCAATCTCATAAGATATGCCGGGCAGGCAATCGACAGATACAGATACACAGATATATAGGCAGGCAGGTAGGCCAAGCTAGGTGACACCTAAACCAAATTAATACCAAGCTCAGGGTGGGGGAAGGAAGCTCAGCTGATTGATTATTTGAGCTGAAGCTGGCAATTTGCATTGGCTCACGATTTGGTTTCAAGAGCAAGGCACACACACACAGATACATACTCGAATACTCTCAGTATCTGGCAGCTAATTTATGAATGCAAAAGCATTCATGACTCGAATTAGATGACTCGCTGTGGGCACAGGCGTGGGTGTTGTGCCAGAGCCTAAGCAATGCCAAAACGAGTGTGAGTATGAGTATTTGTGTGTGTGTGGGTGACACACAAGACGAGTTTAACAAATTGTCAAAGCAATGACAAACCCGCAAACACAAAACAACAATAACGAAACGAAATGTTTTAAACGCGGCTTACCAACGAAGCCAGCTGAGAGCCGTGAGCCGTGCCGTGTTTCAGCCACTGCAATTAAGCCGTTTTCGCCTGCGGCCATAAACCAACTGCAGGCACATTTGGCATGAACTCAACACACACAGGCACACACGCAAATGCTTTAGCTGGCCTTGAAAAAGCGCGCAAAATTACATACAAAGCTGAAAACGCGCTAAAAACGCGCATATATTTTGCATATTTATGCATATGTATGCGTGTGCCCACACACACACACGCCTGCATATTTGGGTAATTTTATTTATTTATTTATTTTTTAAATTCCCCAGCAAGCATTCTTTGGGTTAACTTGCGGTTAGCCTGCTCTGCCCCCTTTGATATGATATGACGACGGATAAATATAAAGAACATACTATACACCCAAAAATAATGCTAATTTTTTGTATATTTTGCGGTTGTTTTTCATCTTCTCTTTTTTGTGTGTATTATTTAAACAAAACACAGCAAGTGTGACACTTGATTTTATTTGTTGAATTATAATATCACAAGATGTCGATTCACACGCTCCAACGACAACAAAAATATGTTGTTCGAGTTTTTTCAAACATGATTCACAACATTTTATTTTAATCCACACGTAGTGTAAAATATGCGTTGCATTAACAAAATAAATTTAATAAAAATATGCAAACGCAGGTGTCAAGACAAAAAAAAAAATTGCGGAAATTTGTTGGTATATGTTGTATATAGTAGAAAATCGTGTACTATAGCTGGGGAAATTGGGTCACAGACAAAGCGAAGTATAAGCTATGGGGATCATTTTTAAAGCGAAAGTTCGCGACTTCCAGTTACCCTCGATCAAAAAAAAAATTAACAGAACGAAAGGCTGGCTTTCTTGTTTCCCCCGAGCGTTTCAATACTAGTTATATATAATAGTTCTGAATTAAATAATATTGTTTATGTTCAATATTATGTCTAACTTAAATAGGCATTGAAAAGAAAAGTTATTATCCAAACTTGACTTCATATAAAAACTTTCATTTCCGCGTATTGTTCCTATGGCAGCTATATGATATAGTGATCCGATTTTTATGAAATTTAATTGGCATATTATTTACATATATAAAAAAAGTTCGATGTAGTAAATTTTGTTGCAATATATTGACAAATAACATAGATCGGCCAATAGTTTCTATGGCAACTATACGATGTATTGGTATATATATTGGTCCGATCCGGCTCCTTCCAACTTATATACAGCGTGCAGCAAAAATATGCCTCCTAAGGGACGTTGCAAACTTCTTCCCAAAATTAATATACCTCTGTAAGGGTATAAATATGCATTTAAGAGATTTTACGCTATAAGAGGTTGAAGAAATTTAGAAATGACGAATAGAATTTTGAATAAATTTCCGATTACTTGTGTATTTTAATAAATGTAAACATTCTTCAAAGTTATTCATTGTTAACATGAAATCTCAGCAACGCGACTAGACGAAAAGTTTAATGCCACCTGGCCAGCTGTCTGGCTTCTCTCTCTCTCTATGTACCTGTCTCTGTCTATCACTTTTTTTTTCTCTTTCACGCAGCTGATTTAAACCGAAAAAAATGTGCATTTCGAGCTAACAAAAACATAGAATATTGTATAAATTGCTAGTTAAACAATACAATTTTCCAATTCTTTTTGCCGTTAATAGCTGTTCCAAAGAGAAAGCAATGTATATATGTACTATACTATATATAGTATACTATATATAGTGGTGCAAAGACTATCAAGATGCCCTAGAAGACATAGAAACGATCGCCGGCAACATTCCAGTCTGGTATACCCTCTTTATTGAAGTAATTACAAAAAATCGACGTTTAAATTGTTCTTTTTGGATACAACCGACAAGCCAAATGCAATTTCATCGTATTGTATAATTTCCCCATTAAACAGAGCACAAAATTACATATTCAATTTATGGTAATATTTTTTGACAGCTATCACAGAGTTCGATGAAGTAATATGTTTTATTATTAGACGCATGCCGTCAAGTGTTCTTTCCTCTATACACAATGACTAATTATTATCTGCTGAATTGATGATAGTTGTTAAAGCAAAAAAACCAAAACCTCTTCAATAAAGGTTGACTGACAGTAGCCCAAGGGGTAAGGGGAACAGCAAATGCCCTTTTCATGCCGAGCTTCCCAACTAATTTAACTGTTAATTATCACAAACATTGCCCTCAATAAGCACAACGACAGTCTCGTTAATTTGTTAGATTTGACAGTGAAATTGATATGAATCGGCACCTTGTACAAATGCTGAAATTAAATTAAATGTTGCTTATAATTTGTTGCGATTAAATCGAAATATTACGACAGACTCCCTCTCTAAAACAAGAAACGTGACTAATTCCGTTTCGGTTCTTTGCACTGTTTATTGCTTCGAATTTTTTATTATTTTAGCGTAGCCGGTGTCATTTAATAAGCTTCAAATGTATTAAAAATTTTAATGAGATAATACGAGGGACGGCAGCTGCGTGTTAATCGGCCTGGCAACATACACACACACATAGACATTCTGCACAAAATGACCAAATGACCAAATTCGCCCCCACAAAGGGCATTAAATCTAATGCTATTAAGATGACCCAAGTTAAAGATCAGACAAGCAACTGCTGGCAGGGAAATTGTGTCAACGACTCTGGCAAAACAAGACGAGGCGAATGTAATGTGAGTTTTTCATTTAGGAATTTTCGCATGCTGCATGTGAAGTAAAGTGAAGGTGGTCGGACACGCCAGAATGCCCAAGAAGAAGAGAAAACCACGCAGCGAGTCATGAATCTTAACTGGAAAGGAAGTGAAATGTGGCAAAAGAGGCATGGCGTGAATTTTGTTTAACTTTCAATTTCAACAATGGACCAAGTGGAAAGCAGGTTGACTGTCAACAACTGACACACACACACACACACACAATGGAAGCGTAACAAAATTAATATAAAAATGCAAATGTTACTTTGCGACGCGTGTAGGCAACAGCAGCAACAGTAATATTAAAATTTTTTCACACGCACACAATATAAACAAATAACACTATGTGCTTCCTCTCACTCCCCCTAATCTCTTTCTGTCTGCCTGTGCAACGACTCGGCAACCTTGCAACTTGACATTAAGCAACGAGATTACAATTAGCCAACAACAGAAACCGGAGAACAGCAGCACCACCACAGCAGCAACACTACCGTGGGGCGTGGCAGTACGCTAGGCTTAACAGCGACGACTGACAAACATACGCAGTAATAACAAAAGGAACATCAACAACAACAACTACATCAAATTACTGCCAAAGCGACAGCAATGCAAACAATTAACATGTAATAAGATATATCTTTTTTTGGGAATGCCTCGCATTGCCCTTGGAACATAAGTATGTGAGCTACTTCAAAGTATTTCCAAGGGGGCCGAGCTGTATTTATTTTGTTGATACTCAACGCAATTCGAGAAGGTTTCTCAGGTTATAAATAGCGCATGCAGACATAAGAAAAATGTGTCATTTTTTGGGGTAATTAATTGAGCAATCGATACTTTCAAGGCAATGCACATGCGTCGCAGACAAATCCTCATTGCTTTGAATTTAATAATAATCGAAAAACAAAATATATATACTACATAAGTATAATTGCAACAAAATCGAAACGAACGAAACATGTTCGAAAAATTGCAAACAAGTTCGCAAGCTGAGAGCCAATTTTCCAAAATAAACAAAAAAAGAAAAAACAAATCAAAAACTGCAACTTGTCATTGCCAAAAAACGTTGCAAATGTCGATTTAAACAGTTAAGCAGTTGTCCCAGCTCTTGCTGTTGTTGTTGCTGCTGCTTTTGCTGTGGCTGTGGTCAAAGTGGCGCAAGGCATCGAGCCAAGCAAAATTGGCCGCAAATCAAACAGTTCCCATGTGCGCAATTTCGCACAAAATGCTGCCACGTAAGCAAGAAAAACCCGTAACCGAATTTGCCGCTTTCGAGTTCGAATTCGAATGCGAACTGTTGTCGAACTGCATTAAGTGCGTAAATTGGTGAAATTGTAAAAAACGCGGGCGGCAAACCTCTTTGGTCCCCTTTGGACACAAAGAAGTAAGAAAATCTAGAGCTTAACTGTGAAATACCCGCTAAAATGCTCTTTCTATGTTTATTATCCAATTTCAGAAATGATTTGAATGGTTGTAATTACTGGAAACACTAAAAATGAATGTTCGAGCTTTAAAAATACGGTTATAATTCGCATGAGAAGGAAAAAGTGGGCGTGGCCAAATTCTAAAACAAACTTCACTTAAGTCCAATAGCAAGAAATATTGTCACCAAATTCCATAGCCCTAGGACTTATAGTATTTGATATATAATATAAGTGTTCATACAGACAGAAGTGAAAATGTATATATTTTGGTATCGGAAATGGATTCATCTGCATTTTATAACACCCTTCTTCCCTGTGGCTATCGGGTATAAAAATGCTGCTCCTAATGAGTCGCAAAACAAGCCAAGATAAAAAGCCAAAGCAACGCACAGGAAGCCACACCCCGCGTACAAGCGACCTTATCCAAAAGAGAGAGAGGGAGAGAGCCCCAAAAAAAAGAAAAAACTAAAGTAAACCGAAACGAAGCGAGCCAAATAAAACAAAACAAAACACAGCGTCACGACCTGACGAGCTGCGGATGCTTTGTGTATTTCGTCAATTTTTCAAAATTAATTAAGATTCATACAATGAAAGCAATGAAGCGCAGCAAGGTAGAGGGGCCGAGCAAAAGGGGGAGCGACTGAGCAGCTTATGGTTCTATAGAAAAATCTTTTAACCTTTTTCTCTTTAGCTAATAATAAGTTGCAAACGGCACATGGCAGTGACAAGTAAAGTGCATAAATTTTAAGCTTAGGTACTCCTGACCACAGTACCTTACCCTACCCTACTATACCCCACCCCCACTGCACCCTTTCTCTTTCATTCAATCAGGCAGGCAGGCAGGCAGGCGTGCAGCCAGTTGACCAGTTAATCATTTCAGAAACAGTAGCCAGCCCAGTCAGTGGGTCTCGCGGTCGGTCGATCGTTCCATGCGCGCCCCTTTTTATAAAGCAATTAACCGAGCTTATTTTATAGCTTTGCTCATAAAACTCAACGCCAGACATTATCGATGAGTTACCCCTACTCTCCCCTTCTCCTTCTCCCTCTCACTCTCTCTCTCTCTCAATTGTTGTGGAATGTTTACTGTGTGTGCCTCCCTGCACGGTTTATAGCAATGGCTGCTTAAACCAATTAAAAATTAACAGCATATAGTATAGATAATAGACAATATGTTTACTCAGCCAATCGGGTCGATTTTTAGCCCACAAAGCCGACGGCAAATGGCCGGGTGAACCAATGAAGAAACAGGCAGCTACTGTTCGCGCTTTATTGCATCGACCGATAACCTGATAATGCCGTTGTGTGTTAAGCAAACTCACCTGAAAGAAGCAAAGAAAATGGGGGAAAAAGATAAGATTAGTTATAGTTTATAATACATATACATATTGCTTCGGCTGGATTCGTTTGGGTTCGGTTCGGTTTTGCTTCTCCTATTAAGCCTCATTTGTAATTTATGAAGCTGTTGCGCATGAAGATAAACTGCGACAGAGATAAACACACAAACGCAGCAGCACAAGATAACGAAGATAAACGATTATAATAGAGAATCATATGTTATTGTTATATATAAATGCTAGAAAAACGCAAAGAACTGCAATGAATGATTGAAATAGCCGCATCAATGTCTGGTACTTGAAGCACAAAAAACACTTTTGAAGACGTTCAATCAACACACCTGATGGCCCTCCTGCCCCCTCCTGCCACCACCTCTAGTGGCTTTCAACACTTGAAAAGCAGCTTGCAGCTAGAATATGTTCAAAATGTTGTTGTTCTTGTGTGTGTGTGTGTGTTGCGTGTCCGTTGTTGCTTTTGTTTTCCTTTTTGCCGGTCAGCTATTTTTAAAGAAAAATCCAAAAAATAAAATTTCTGTCAGGCCCCCTCCTTGTCTAGTCGAGGTAGGGGCAGGGGCAGAGTAGGGGATGCTGTTGTTGCCGCGCTGCCATCACTTGTTTATTTCTGGAGTAGGCGAATGACTTTTCCGGAGCCCCTGCTACGTGTGTGGAACATAAACACACGAGACGCGCTGCCCGCCTGGCCACATAGACGACGAAGACGACGACGGCATGGACGACAACAGCGCCAAAGAAGGAGAGAAAGAGGGAGAGAATGGGAAAAAATCTCACAAATCACAAGCAGATTTGTTCTGTTTGTATGCATGTATTTGTGTGTGAGCCCGATGAACAAACGTAGAGTTCATGACCCTTGCGCAGTCTGAGTAAATTTTGTATCTGAATTTGGGAACAATCTTTCGATGCGCTACCAACTTCACCTGCCTCTATCATTCCCTTATCTGTTGCTCCACCTCTCTCATTCTATCTCTCTCTCTGTCTTTCTGCCTCTCCTATTTTATTGCACAAACTTTTGAAATAAACCAAATTGTTACGACCACAAAATGTTTCCCAAAAACTTGTAAACATTTCGTGCGTTCTGCAAGCTGCGTTCGATCAATCGACGAAAGAAAATATTATTATTATTTCTTTCATTCTGAAAACTGGCAGCTGTTACAGGGAGAAAATATGCATGTATACTTGGTTGTATCTTCTACATATTTACGGAGATTTTGGCTTAGTATGTACGCAGTGTTTGCATTTTCTGGGTGAAAGTTTGTGAAGTCTGTCGCTGAGGTCACTTGGAATTTCAGTGTAATTGGCAAATAGTCAAGGCAAAGTTACCAACAATCATTTCAAAAGTAATGTCAATACGATTGTATCTGTACTTACAAATGGTGTTTGAGTTTTTGGGGATCTGTGGGCGTCTTAAGCGCTTTAAATGGGCCATGCAGTCCATGTCTGTTGATCGTGTGGTGCTGCCTTTTACTTGACGTGCGTATAATTAATGTTGTTTATCGCGCATACGCAACGTGGCGCACGTCGCAGCCCCCACACACTACAATAACAACAACAACAACAAACCAATGCCACTCGGCGCTAAAGACAATACATGAAGAGCTCTACTCCTCATCTCTCTCTCTACCTTATCCATATTGCTTTAAATTATTACTGAGCCCGTCTTCGACGCTGCCTACCACTTGTCCACCTACCCACTGTCGCACAGCAATCTTAAGAAGGCACATAGTATGCTGATGTGTGTGTATGTGAGTGTGCGTGTATGTCTGCATAATTACACATATAACGCAATATGCTTGACCAAAATTCAAGTGTCCAGCAGACTCGTTTTGAAACAAAGATTCAAAGAGTTGCCGACTTTTCTCTTTTGCTTTGTTTCCCCTTTTTTTTTTTTTTTTGCCATTAAGTCATGTACAAATATCCTGTAGCAGATGTATCCGAAAGGTATGATAAGTTTCAACTATGCGAACTTTGGCAAAGTAAAACCAAGCAATGACAGGGGAATGTACTAATTCTTTTCTTTCTCTCTTTTCCCCATAAATCTTTTCACTTCCCTTTCATCAACAATTTATTTGTTGTTACTATAAAACTGTCAATATGTTAGGTATTTTATGCGGCGACTACTTTGCGCCATCTTACACAATGTACATTGTACATACATATGTAGCTATTTATTAGTATTTATTATAGCTATTTCTACATTGCAGGTTTATTTTATTTTTTGCGGTTCTGCGTTGTGCAACTTGTTCTTAACACCTTTGAGCGCCCACGTTTTTTGTTTATTTTTAGTCGAACTGGCAAACGATGTCTCGTCAACGTGCCCCACTAGTTTCTCCTCTCTCTGTCTGTATTGCTGTCTTTCTCACAGTCGCCTCGCTCGGTTTCTAAATGACAAAATACAAGAAATTTTTGGTGTGGGCTTGTTGTGCGTTGGAAAACCGGAAAAGCCCACGTTCGTTGTTAGTAAAGTTGTCAAGCGTAAGAGGTACTGGAATAGCATTTTTGAAAATGCAAGTGCACTCTCTGTGCGGCTTGCAATGACATTCACGAAACAACTGCCCAGCTGGACCAGACACAGGCCACACCAGACCTGGCCACTTGATAAGCCACAAGATGTCCTTGAGATGGACGCATTCGAGTTGAGGTTGAGACTTGTATGTTGAGTGGGAAGTTGATACTATGTTGGCTTTGCGAAAGTGAAGCTACTCAAAAAAGTACAAAATAACATTTGATTACTGAACACGTTATATGAACGTCGAATGATCAAAAAAGAGTTTACCAGATAGATGTCTGTCTGTATAAACGTTACGATTTCAGCAACATTTAAATTTAGAGACACTAAAATTGGCATGCAGGTTCCTCACTGGCATATGCAGAAAAAGTTCATTTAATTATTCAAGTTAATTCGATAAACAGCGATTATAAAGTTAAGTTTTTGGGTCTACAATTTTCAGGTTCCATTACACACAGATAAATACCATATCTACCAACTCGACATTTTAATCTAATCGCAATAAACACATATGTATATTATTCGAGTCAATAATTTCCGTAACTCTAAGATTTATTTTTTAAGGATATATAACGGTCAGGAACACTACACGTTAACATTCGTTACTTGTTATTGATTACAGCTGTAAGAAAAGTGCGTAATAGTACTGCAGTTTCAAATTCAGAAAACTCAGCAATATTTCGTAAAAAATGACTCTCAAAAGTTTATTAAAATTCACCCGAAATTATAACTACACTTGCAAGGCCAATGAAAAATGAAAAATCATTTGAGATTTACAAATTTTACCAACTGCAACCAAAATCAAAATTCAAATGAATATTAACCTAAATTTGCCAACAGAAAGTAGGAAATTACTGTTGGGCAACAAGAATATTTAATTTCAGTCCAATGCATTGCAATTTTTCAGCTATTTTCTTTTTCCTCGAACTTTTGGTCTATTTTGCTGCCACCTACGCACTGCAAAGTCGTAGTTTATGATTCAACATGGAGCGAAGTGACATTTAACCCAAATACGCAGTTGATGCGAAACGTGCGAGCACGATTCATTCAATTTTATGTCATCTTGAAATGAAAAGAGTGCTATAATGATGATATACAAAAACGGAAACAACAACAAAAAGGCAACAGGCGAAAACAAGAAGCACTCATACACATACACGGACGGGGGCGATGCGAACAGCTGATGAGAAATACAACAATTAAGGCGTCGTGTGGGCGTGACAATTGCTTAATTTTCGCATATACCAAAGACTTTCAATCGAAACAGTTGAACGACACGAAAGTGCGTGAAATTGGCTGACGCACAAAGGCGAAAATAGTGCAAAACTGAAACGGCTGGCGTCCCCAAAAGAAGCACATGAAATGCCAACAGACATGCACACAGATACACAGACACACATACACTCACACATCGTGACAACGACGACGACGACAACAACATTCATTCATGCTGCACAAAAAACTACGCGTCGTTTGGTGAATTTCTGAATTGCAGACAGCCAAAAGATACAGCGGATACTCAGATACAGATACAGCTACAGCTGCAGATACAGATACAAGTAGCAGCGTACTGAGTTCTGTGACTCGCGTAGCGACAGTTTGCTGTTATTTCTTGCCACGTTTTCATCGTCAAAATGTAAGTACGTAGTTGTATCTATGAGATACATCTCGTATCTGTTAATCGATTCGACTGACAATGATCTTGTCAAGGGATGACAAACTTATTGATATATTATAGAACCATGAGTTAGTTCTTCTTTAATTTTACAATATATGTATATAACATACATCTGTTTATGTATCTTTATTCTTAACTTTGCTTATCCTAAGTCACAGAATGAAAGTAAAGCTACATCTTATTTGTCATATTATTCGTTAATTTAACTGGATCTGTGACTTTGTTTAGTCTTAATCTCACCCTTCTTTCTGCAGTTATATTGACAATTTATCAATTAATGGCACATTTAATTGCAATTGTTCTACGTAGGGTGTGTGTGTGTGTATCTGCAGTGCCCGCATTTCACACGCCAGCTGCTGGTTCTGGGGTTTCCCAGAGACCTTCCTTCTGATCAATTGAATTTTTCAATTGATCAGCGATTATTGAAAATTGAAATTGGAAAAAAAAAACAAAACAAAAGTGATTCACTTGCCACAACTCAAGTGGTGGCAGCCAACTCTCTGCCATATACGGCGCTGTAGTTCGAGCTGCAGTTGAAGTTGAAGTTGAGAGGAGCCAGCAAAGCGACTAAAGCGACCATATGGCACCACAGACAAACTTCAAAGCAAATTTATTGCCTTTTGCATCTTGCGTTTTGTTATCAAATTGTTCAATTTGTGCGGCTTGGCTGGTCTGCTGGCATATTAAAGCAATTGTCTAATGCCACATGGCTGCCGCAGATGTAGGAGAAGGCTGTGCCAGAGAGGGGGAGTGGCAAACAGAAGCGGCTGCTGCTGCTGGTAGTCGCGTGCCATGTAGAGTGGCTTTCGGAAAGGGAAGAGAGGAGCTGGAATGCTTGAGGCGACACTGGAGAAACAAGTGAGTATGCTTGTGTGTATGTGCGGGTGTGTGTGTGAATAAAGAGCACATATGAAACACGAGCATGCGAAAAAAACAAAATGATTTTAATTACGCGCTTTTTTGTTCCAGTATATTTTTGCTATTTTTGTCAAAAAATACTTCACAACGAAAATTGTTGCAGGCGGTCTATGTGTGAGTGTGTCTAGCTGTGAGTGTGTGTCTGGCTGTGAGTGTGTCTGACTGTGCTTGTGTATCAAATGTCATGCAAGCTGAAAATGACGCCATCTAATTTTTATTAAAAACGCAGAAGCTGGCAGAGTGTGCGGAGGGGAAAGGGAAGGGGATCCCCTTCAGGCAGGCACTTGAAAATGCTAATTGAAGGCTATAGATTCGTAGACATATCTTTAGGATTGCCATGTGCTCTGCTGCTGAGTCATTTTTAAAGTAGTATTATATTTTACCGCCGCAAGATGGGAGAGCGGAACAATTCCCTGAATTCCCTGAACGTTTACAAAGTTGCTAATTGAGAAAAGTGCCCGAAAAAGGTTCACTAATGTTATTGCCTCAAGAAAAATCGAGTGTCAAATGACTTGACTTAAAAGCTAGAGATAGGTAACTTTAAATCATATAGTAGTAGCTTAAAATTATATAAGCCTAAACCATGTACGGATCCACCCACTTTCCATGAGCAACCAAGCAAGCCAGGCAAAACCAATCAACGTTTTAGCCCACAACTTTCGCCTGTCAATGATCGATCGTTGAGCGATCGTTGATCATTGGTCGGTGGCGTTGTCGATCAATGCCCTTTTCAACACAATATGCACACAATATGCATGCATGCGATAAATTGAAACATGCTAAATGCAATTGAATTGGCCAACTGATCATTTGGCCCCCGCCATGGCGGTCAATTGGCTTGTTGACGACCAGCCTGGGGGACTGCCATAGCTACTCTGCTCTTTTGGGTAGCAGCAGTGACCATAAAACGCATAAGCAAATCCAATATCAACAACAACAACAACCAGCAGCAACAATAAATCAAAACATTCAATGGTCGCCATGACAAAAGATTTTAATTGAATTTGAAAAACGCAATGATACGTGGTATACAAAGTGCCCTCCCACCCTGCCCTATTCTCACCCCTCACCCCTCTGCTGGAAACCCTCTGGCTGTATGTGGGTACCGGGTGTGGGTGCCATAACCAAAGGAGAGAGAGATGGTTTGCCAGCTGTGCCCACGCGTTCCGCATAACAATTGTCAACAAATTTATGAGCACGACGTCAGTCAGTCAGTCAGGCCCAACTACGATTCCGTACTATAAACATTGTCCATTGCTGGATCTACAGTGCCTGAGCTGAGTCTCGTTTAATATTGAATTGAAATTCAAAAGCGTTTCATTGCGAGTTTTTTTATTTTTTTTTATTTATTTTTGTTTTAATTTCTAATTAAATTTGCTTGCATTGGCGGCGATCGATGAAGCGTTTAAATTGACGATGCATTTCGATACAAATGATGATGCTGATGGGGGAGGGGGGAGGGGCACAAAACAACGCCCCAAAAACGGTCAAATAGAGAGCAGAAATTCCAAGGCGGACGCTCAGAAACATTTCCAATCATCTAAATTTAGACAGAAATGAAACACATTTCAAATTTCTTCATGAAAACTGTCGAGCGTGTATGTATCCGAGGAGAGAGAGAGAGAGAGAGAAATGCCGAGCACATAGCGTAGCTGATATATATATACATATATAAATATACTATATATCTGTATCTGTATATAGACATATGTATTGCTGTGTGTGACTATATAAACATTTGCGCGCTCTCAATGTAGCGGGTGTAGTCCGCGTACGAACGTAATTTGATTTTTTAAATGCACAACGCAAGATACACACACACACAGAGACATTGCCAGTGTGTGTGTATCTATAAGATCGCGGCAACCGCTGCCAAAGATACAAAGCAAAGAGCAACAACAGAATACGTTCCTTGTTCTTGTTGTTGCTCTTATTTCGGCCAATGCGTGGGTGAAAATACACCTCAAGTAATAATTTGATTAGAGGCGGGGATACAGATACACAGATAGAGATACAGATGCATATACAGGCAGACAAAAGAGTAAAGATACAGATACAGGCACACATAAACCTACAGATACGGATACAGAACTGATACAGATACAAATACAGATACAGATACAGTGTCTTGCATGATCTACGCAGAAAACACTTTCAGGGTACTACACAGAAGTCATGCGGAAGATACAAACAGAGTCTACAGGTAATATGTATCTCTAAGATACGTAGTACGTGCAGTTATGCTTGGACTGCGTCGCACCGTAATCCGAGCACACTGTTTTGACGTCGTCTTTCCACAGTCTAGGCACACTTCAACTGTGCAAATCGCTCGGCATGCATCAAGATACAAAACTAGCTAGAAACGTGCTCTGTCGGCATGTGTCATATGTATCTAACAGATACACAGATACAACAAAACACCGCTGATGCTGACTGTGCTGCTGCTGCTGCCGCGCTTTGGCTGCTGCTACATTAGATCTCTTTAGCTTTTTCTCTGCTCAATTTTGTTATTCGACTTTTTTCTTTCATTTTTAGCCATGAGTCACTACCCCCAACAAAAGCAACAAGCAACAACAACAACAACAGCAAAATAAACAGCGAAATTTATGTCAGCAGTGCCAAAAGCGACGAGCCGCGCGAGTCACACAAAAAAGAGAAAAACGACAATAAAAACAAGCGGCAAAATAAATAAATAAGACATTCTAAATGCGAAAGAGGCAACTATGCGAAATAACAAAAGCCGAAACATAAAAGAATATACACATTCACAAATATATGTGGGGGCACGAGTCATACACACACACACACACACGTACACAACTTTGTGTGCACTCTGCCAACAGGTTGCAACAGAAATGCGTTTAATATTATATTCACAGATGCAACAAATATCCGCCAAAATGGATACGAATTGTGCGAGTTTTTGTGGCTCTCCCAAACAGCAGAAATTCTCTTGCATATTAAATTGTTTATATCATTCATAAGGTTTTTCTATTGTCACATTTAATTGGAAATATATTTCATAAATTCCTTTATGAAATCCATATTGCAAACATACATTCTGCCACCTTCTGTTTCTTGAATAACTTCTACATTTCTTATTCGATAATAAGCTAATTATTTCCAAGGTAATAATGAGTGTACATACTGAAATTACTTTTATATTCAATTTACTGGAGCCGAAAGGAACATGGCTGAATTCTCAAACAAACTCGAGCTACGTGCAATAATAAAACATATTGTCACCAAATATGATAGTACTAGATCTAAGTGAGTATACAAACGGAATCAATTACATTGTAGTGTCGTCCTTCTGCCAATTACACACATTTCTAGTTAGCATAAGGTTATAAAACTATTTTTAATTAAGTAAACATTATTGTACTCGAGTTACTAATAATATCATTGATCTAACACACAGTTAGTCAAAGACACACTCATAATGAATTCAATTTTTTGGGATACTTTATGCGGATTGCCTGACCGACTTTGTCGACCCGCATGTCACAGACAGACACTGTCGCTGCCACTGCCACAGAGGCAACAGCTACAAAAACTGAACAGAAGCCCAGCGACGACAACAGCAATTGAAAAGAGAAAGTCGCAAACGAACAGCAACAACAACAAATAGTAACAACAACAACAACGATAAAACTTCTAGTAAAAACATTCAGCATCAAGTTGAAAAGTCGAAAGCCGTTAAAACAGAGCGACCCACAGGCCGAGTCGGAGTCCGAGTCGAGTCCGTGTGTGTGTGCGATCGCATGTGTGAATGTGTGGCCAAGTAGTTCGTTTGTCCGGACGACTCCCACAGCTGCTGATAAGCAGAAGGAGACGCAGCAGCAACAGCAGCAGCAGCGGGTGATGGGTGGGTGTTGCTGTTGCTGTTGCCGCTGTTGTTGTTGTTGCTAGTGTTGTTTGCTTAGCTGTTGTCGTTGGGCTTAGGTGGGATATGGAGAGAGGGAGGTTTCTTGTGGCTGGTCGAACGAGTTTTTTTTTAACAAATTGTCAACGCTTTTGCTTTTGGCAAATAAAATCTGTGCATGAAAAACTAGTTTGCAGCTTTACGTATCATAGTACATTAGCTCTCTATATCTGTATCTATGTGTATCTGTATATTTTGGGCTGTGCAACATAATTTTGTCATTACCAAAGCTGCGACACACATTCGCATGTGTACACTGAGCTAAAAAAGAAGCAAGAAAGAGCAAGTTTACTTTAATAATTCTCAAGATTTCTAGTTAGGAAATCAGGAAATCCCAACGAACAAAATCAATATAAATAACACGACAAGTTTCCACGTTAATTAACCTAATTTATGGGGTAAACATCAAAGTTCTAAAAAAGTATCTACATTAATTCTTTGATCCCGAAACTATATATTTATATATACATATATTTAATTCAAATTTGATTCATATGCACATAAATTTATTTTAAAATAACATGTATACAACGTGGTTTTTTCCAAGTGTACAGACACACACACACACACACATACACATGTAGGTACATTGCATATGGCCAACAGATGTTGAACAAACAACAACACTAACGACGGCGACAATAACAACGCATGTAACGAAAACGAGATGCGACCAGGCCAGTCCAGAGCAGACCATATCCACATCCATTCAGGTAGTCGCTGTGATAGTTGTCGTCTTTGTTGTCCTGTATGTACCACGCCCATGCCCTCACCTCGCGCCCAGTTGACTATGGTTGTGTTGATTTTCGTCTCTTCTTCTTCATCTCTATGTTGATTTTCTCTGTCTCCCTCTCTCTCTCTAAAGTGCAAACGGAGGCGTGGGCAGCCAAGCGGGCAATTGCTTCACTTATTACGCTTACGCGGTTGTCATCAAAGAGAGTCCTTTCTCCCTCTCTTTCTCTGTGTGTATGCGTGGGTATGTGTAAATCGCTGCACACAAAAACATTGGTGGGGGTCCCGTTCGACGGAGCAAGAGAGAAACAATAACAGCGCCACAATGCGGCAGCAATCAACAGACAATCAACAGTGTGCACTCTTTAAAATAACAAGAGAGAGCGCAAGGGAGAGTGAGAGAGGAGCTCAGAGAGCAAGGCAAAGACAGCGAGCGCAAGAGACCCCACGACGAAGTGGCACACAAAAAGGAAGTAACTAAAAATAACAAACACAACTGGGCAGCGACGCTGACGTCGTCGTCTCGATGCCAACAGCAGTGACTTTGGGTTCTCTGCAAGGTGGAATGAACTCGAGATCAACAAGAGAAGCGTCTTTAAATATAGAAAAAGACAAGAGAGCGAAACAAAGTAGCGCTTATTGGGGGAGCGGGAGAGCGACGACGACGTGCCGCGACGTTGCTTAACATAATTAAAGGTGGCGCTCGAAGGAAAGAGAGAAAGAGAGTGTGAGAGAGATAGCGAATTCGACTTGAACTGACAACTAAAGAGACTTAAAACTTAATTTATACTTGAAGTGGCATAAAAACAGGACTTATCCAATAATATCTTCAGTTATAGATATTGAAAATATTGGGAATTTCCCCCATTATATTTGCAGGACTTACCTTCATCTAGGAGACGCTCTACATGCGTGAAAACATTGGGAAATGCTGCCAACTGCTTGCGATCCTTCAGCAATTGTGCCAAATAGTCGGCAATGCTTTGTGTGCTCTGTTGTTGTTGCTGTGGCGTCATATGCTGCGGCTGTGGCACCACCACTTGCGGGGGCTGTTGCTGCTGTTGTTGCTGCTGCTGCTGAGCAACGGCAGCGGCGGCGGCGGCTGCAACGGCTGCGGCGGCTTGTTGTTGTAGTTGCTGTTGCACAACGGTCTTGTTCTCACAGACACTCATTTTGTTGTTGTTGCGGTGTGTGCTTGTGTGTGTATATGTGTGTGAGAGAGAGTGATCTGCTGTGTCTATGTATTTGTTTGTTTAAGCTTTTTACAATTGTTTACTTTGTTGCACAATAATGTTGTTGTTTTTGTTGTAGTAGCCGAAATTCCTTTATGATGCGTATTTAACTTTTCGACTTTTGCTTTGTTCTACTTTCGGTTTTGCGTTTTTTACGTATTGCACAATAGCTAAACAAAAGACTAATTTTTTTTCTTCCTGTTGCTTTAACACGCTTCGATTTTTTCTTTTTTTCTTTTTCTTTTTCTATTGTTGTTTGTTTTTTAGTTACTGTAAAATGGACACAATTTCTTTGTTAGCTTAAAATTCTCAACAGTTCTCGTGGGCGAGAGAGAGCAACAAACAGAAGAGGAGAAACAGATTGAAAACAACTCCACCCAAAAAGTTTGAGACGAAAAACGAACGAAAACAGACGACGAACAACAACAAGCAGCAGCAACAACAAGAGAGAGCGAGAGAGGGAGAGCAAGTCCAAAATGAAGACAGAAAAATTCCTCAGCGCAGCAGCGGCGGCTGCCTCTGATCGGTAAGAGGAAGAAGAGACATACGGCGCAGTCGCCGTCTACGTTTTGCCATCACATACACACACACACACATACACACTGAGACAGTTAATTTGTATGCGTATGCGAGTATGTGGCTGTGAGCGTAATCGTGAGCAACGGAGATGAATGAAAGCAGAATGTCAAAATACTCGCTCTCTCTCTGTGCCTGTGGCTGCTGCAGCCCCAAGAATTAAAACAGAAAATAAATTAATTTTCTATATTGAAATTAATATTCCTTTGCTTGGAAAATTCATGCAAAATTCATTGGAAATTCAGTTGGAAAATCATTAACAAATTTAATGCAAACGTTGAAAATTTTGCATAAAATATGCACACATTTGCTGTTGCTGATTTCGTGTGTGTTTGTGTTGTTGTTGTGTTGTAGATTCTGTTGCGGGGTTGTTGTATTCAATTCGTTTCACATTTATCGCATACATTGGTATTTGTTGCACACACTAACTTTTTGAGAATTCCTTTTTTGTTTATTTCAAATTTATTCGAGTCGGGTAAAAAGGAAAACGCACGGATCTCTCGCCTCTACTTGAACGATTCTTCCTATTTCTACAACTGAACCGCACGCAAAGACAGAGAAAAAGAAACTGAATGCAAAGCGCAAAGAAAACTAAGTAAAGCAGAGTGTCAATGTGCCATTTTGAGTATAACAGCCAGTTAACAGCATTGACGATCAGTCGACAGCGTTGCCACTCTGCGTGTGCTGCGCAGCTGTTTGAGTAAATTGAAAATTTTGACTTAATACGAAGCCAGGATGAAAAATAAAAAACCAAACATAATGAATATAAAAAAATAACATTGATTCAAGTGCAAATTGAACGTTAAACTGCGCCAAAAGACTCGAACACACTCATCGCACATATGCAATTGATGCCAGGTGGCAACCCAAGTGTGTCAATCATGCGCTGTTAAAAGCAGCCATCTCGCTTGCGCTCATTCATTTAGGCATATTTGGCGCGTTGGCGTCAATTTGAATTATGGAACACTCTGCGCGGAGGCATTAATTACGTACGGAAATTGTAAACAGGCAAGAGACGACGACGACTACGAATGCGATTAGAACCAAGCAGCAGATTTTGTTAGCAATATATGTGGGCATTTGGCCAAAAGCCTATGCAAATTACGCCCGTACTGCTTATTGAATGGAAATTGCGGGGTACCCCGCTCCCCCTGTTAGACAAATGCTGGTGTTAAACTTGCCTTTGAGCCAAATGCTCAAATACTCAAAATGTATGTGGGAAAATTGGCATTCGCGCAAAGTTGATATTGTCGCGATGGTGCGATGGCGATGTCGGCGGCCCGGCGACGCACCATAGCCATATATGAGACCCTGGACAGTTACAACTTTTACTTTCCACATGTTGCTGCCTCTGCTACTGTTGTTGCTAGTGCTGCTACTACTGCTGCTTGTGTTTCCGTGTATTCCAAGCCAACGACGACTTACAGCACCCGCACCCGCATGCACTTAAAAGAGACGTGAAAGTTTTCAATCTCTGCAGCAGTGGAAAGCAGGCGCCCACCGACCTGACCAACGGCTTTAGCCTCAGCCTCGGCTTCTGCTTGTGCCTGTGCGTGTGTGGGCCGCGCATGGTATGGAAACATATCTGGTCATATTATGCATTTTATTGCCATTGAAAAATATGTGTCGCGCGTAAAGATTTAGACATTGTCTGCCCGATGTTGTTGCTGTTTCGATTTCGGCGTTAACACCTACGCGCCTCGGATTGGATAAAGAGACACGTAATTTCTGCCGTGGGCCGATAAGCTGCAGGGCCTTTTGTATGTGGGCCATTTTGGTAGCACTTTCGGTTTTGAAAAGTGGTACACAGAGGGAGTGTGTGGGGGGTATGAGACAACGCTTCAAGCAGCTGCCGAAGAGCCGATGAAAATGCACCAACTGGCTGTGAATGATTTTCACACTGCACTGTCAAATGTCAGTCCCCTCCCCCTCTTCCACTTCACATTTGCAGCCGACTCGTGCGTGATTTATTGACTGGCAGTGATGTCCAAATCAGAGCCAGAATCGTATATGAAGAAGCTACAAATTGATTGACTTGCACATGAGCCTGGCTAGGGTTGTCCTCTTGGCTTTCAGCTTGTTTATAAGCAAACTTCTTTTAACACAGCTTACAGGGTATCTAAAAGCAAGTCTGGCAACTCTGCTGCCAATTTTTGACCGACTCTGGCGAGTCTACTGTGAATACAAATGTGCGTCCACTATCGCTTTAACAATTGCCGACATATTAACCAATCGATAAGGGGGGCGTAACCGCCAGTTAACTTGTTCTCTTTGTCGCTTTGGTGTAATTAGCGGCGGCATACTAAGTCAAGTAGTCAATTGGCCAACAAAGAGTCAGTTAATATTTCATTACGCATACAACGTGTGCTGCGTAGGCGCCGCCGCAGTCGACTTGTTATACCAAGAGCAGCTGTAACACCCACACGGCCTGCCTGATGGTGCACTTGGTCGCAACAACAATCCAACATTTGCCGTCTGAGCGAGAGAGAACAAGACAACACTATGCACATAAGCGCGCACATCCTGCACTTGTGAATGCAAAAGAGCAGTGCAGTTAATTATGTCTTAGTTTCGATAAGCAAAACTCGACTAGTGCATGATATCGACGATTAATTCGCACATCCTGTACCTGGGATGGCGAAAGAGCAGTACAGCTAATAATGTGTTAAGTTCGATAATTCATAAACGCACGCATGCATAATATCGATGAGTAATTTGATGTGCGTATTAAAGTTTTATTTTCTACTCGTCAACCGTTAAATTTTCATTCATAAACTTGGTTTTCATAATCACAGCACAGTCCGGGCCACTCATGAATACACTCAAAGTCGCATGTATGGTGGCCGCAGTTCCATTCACAAACATTTGCTGGCACGATTAGCCACGCTCGAACAAGTGCGCCGCCGCGCTAGCTGCATGTAACCAACTCAAGTATGGATCGGAGCAGGGGGATACAGAGGAGGCGAGACACAGGGAGGTCTTTACTGTGTGCTTTTGAGCAGTTTGCACACCCACGCCCACATAGAAAACTATTAATTTGTTACGATCCGAACACGAAGCCAGGCAGGCGGGTTTCATTAGGCCGCGCATTAGTTTGGTTCGATATCAAAATGAATTTGGTTGTGGATGTGAATACGTATGTGTCCGAGAGTGGGTGTAGGACGACAAAACGAGTTAGATTAGAAAATTGTGCGCGATCTCTCAATGGCATTTCAATTGACGGCACTGGTGCCTGTCGCTGTCAAACTGTTACAGTTTGAGTGGCACTGCTGCGTGTGGCCTGAAACTGGAACAGTTTAATGAAATATTGCCAAAAATCCAAGTCAAACCAAATTGGGAGAGCTGAGACAAACAACAGAGACACCGCATAAGGCAAATCCACATCCGTGTGGGCGGATCACACTGCCTTATGGGATGAGTCGCGATGAAGTTGATTTCTGATTATCATTTTGTGAAATAAAGACACTCATGTTATGAAGGTATCTATATCGACTTTACTACGCAACAATAATGCAGTACAGGGTTAGAGGGGGGATTTATCTTTAATGTGCTTAACTAAACTAACGCATAAACTTCTTGGCCTGATCCCGATTGACCTGCTTGAAGACGCGCTGCTTGGAACCGTTATCGTTCATCTGTTTGTAGTAACCAAATCCGCCGCCGCCCACACGCTTCTCCGGTCGCTGTCGCTTGGCTGCGCCCACCTTGAGGTCAACCACGGGCGGCACCAGAAAGCCAAAGCTCTTTGAAACCGCCTGCAGATCGAGTGTGTTCACATCGAAGATCTGTTTCAGCTGATGCGAATCATAGGCGCGCACATATGACTTGAAAGCCTCCTTGGCCGACTGATTGAGGAAGTAGTTCTTCGCTATCAGTTTCTCCAGCTGCAAACACAAGAAGAAAGAAGGTTAGCCTTAGACAAGAAAGTCAAATGGTAGGTGTGCACTAACCTGTTGCTGAATGTCGGCGATTTTCTGCCACGAGAACTCAAACTCATTCAGTGGCACCTTGGCTGCCTTGAGGTAACGTAAGAAACCCAACTCCTCTGGACGAAGCAAGAGCAATGCATGCCCAGATGTGCCGGAACCACGCGCTGTACGACCAACACGGTGAATGTACTCGCGTGGATCATCTGGCGGATCATACTGGACAATCCAATCCACTTGCGGTATGTCCAAGCCACGTGCAGCCACATCTGTGCAGAGCAGGATGCCCGACTCGGCATTGCAGAACTGGAAGAATGTCGTGGTCCGTTTTGTTTGCTTCTGTTTGCCATGAATCGAGGTCACGGGCAGATCGATGTAGTTGAAGAGCTCGTGATGATACTTGACCGACATGCAGGACGAGAAGAATACCATGACCTTCTTCTTGCGATTCTTCTTGAGGAACGTGAAGAGCACCAGCAGACGCTTCTCCGACGGGCAAACAATATAGCCCTGCTCGAGGCCTTCAACGGTGGCAGTCTCCTGGTTATCGTGCACACCCACATAGATGGGTTCCTTCTTCAGCGCCAGCTTGGACAGCGCGTCAATGCGTGCCGTTTGTGTGGCCGAGAACAACATGGTCTGGCGGCGTTCTACGAGGAAAGGGAAGACGTTAAAGTAGCCCTCTTGGGTTAAAAGAGTTTCCGTTCACTTACTGGGCAACAGGTTAATGATCTGCTTGAGCTCCTCCTCGAAACCAATCTCCAGTATACGATCGACCTCATCGATAATCAGACATTGCAAGTTCTTGTACAGAAAATCGGGAGAGTTCTGCAAATGATCGAGGAGACGACCCGGAGTGGCCACCAGAATGTTGACACCTTTGCCGAGCTTCTCGCTTTCGACCTGACGATTGGAACCACCCATGACCAAGCCGTATGTATGATGATGATGCGCCATCAGCTCCTTGAGTACACCAAATGTTTGCATGGACAGCTCACGAGTGGGGGAGATGATGATGACGCCTGTTCCATTGCGTGGCATGAAATGCAGTTTGTTGATCAACTCAACGGCAGGAATAAGGAAGGCGAGGGTTTTTCCCGAGCCCGTTTGGGCTGCGCCCACCAGATCGCGACCCTTGAGCAATGGAGTCAAACACTTGGCTTGGATTTCTGTCATTTCGGTGAATCCCATTTCTTCAATTGCACGCAACGTGGCCTCAGAGACGCCTCCTTTGAGGGAAGCGAAGGTACGATCGTCTGAGTCACGATAATCCAAGGCAGCCAATGAGGACTCAACCGTGAAGGGCACCTCCTCTTCCGTTGAGGCGCCATTCACCTTCTTTGCGGCCTTTTTTGTCTCTGTTGTTGCCTTCAGCTTTGATTTCTTTGCTGGCACGGGCACATCGTCCTCGTCCTCATCGTCATCATCATCATCTTCTTCATCCGAATCTGCAAGTGGAGACATAAATTACCAGGGATCTCCTTACAGTTAGCCCAGCTCAGCTTCGCATTAAGTTCAGTAGTTGTTTTAAATGCACCTCATGCCTGCCCAAGTCAGCTTTAACTCGCTTTCCAAGTGCTGCTCGAATTCGCCTTTGAATCATCCTCAACAGAATCCCTTAAACTATTAGGCATATAAACAAACCTTCTCCGTTCAGCTCCTCATCGTCCTTATCTTCACTATCATTCACTGCATCTTCATCGTCATCTTCCTCCTCATCAGAGTCCGAATCTGAGTTGGCAACCTCAATTTGAGGCTTCTTCTTCTGCTGCGGATTTTGTTTCTTTTTGGGCAGCTGTGGTTGCTGCTGGAAGTCGTCCTCCAAGTCGTCTATGTAATATATAGGTTTATTTTTGTTTTACCTTTTAATTCATTGCAGCACATACCTTCCTCATCCACCACAGGTCGCTTTGGTGGCGGTTTATGCTTCTTTGCGTTGCCATTGGCCTGTTTTGTGGCTGGTGGCTGCGGCGCTGTCTGTTTACCCTTTCCCTTCTTTTGGGTGAGTTCCTTCTTCATCTTTTCACGTTTCACAATCTTTTTCATTAACAGCTTTTCTCTTATCGACATATTGAGTAATATTAGTGCTTAAATTCAACTATATAAAACAATGTTAACTAAAACAAGCGCGCACGTGTTGCGAGGCCACGATATAGTCATTCACACAAAATGTGAACAGCAGCTGAGCACGCTACTATCGATATATGCAATGAAGATTCGATAACTTTTAAACGAGGAAATTCTGCTTTTATTTGTGGATTATTATTGCAAAACAAAAATTAACTAACTGCAAAAAAATAGTTTAGTAACTTATTTCATTGAAACGAAATTAAAAAATAATTTATTCACACATTTATTAACATATATTTTAACAGTTTAAATATTGTGACTTATCACTTTACGTTCACTATTGCCATTCATACTTTTGCCATTCACAAAATTTTTGTAGTCTGGCATAAAAACGCCAACTTGATGGAAATTTCTATAAACGTTTTTGTTTTCATATTGTATACTCTGATCGTTTTATATTTGCAACATTTCGTCAACAAATATACGGAATTTGTGCGCAGCCTGTAGTTGATGTTATGTTTGGACTGCAATCTTACGGAAGCTCCTCCGAGGGCGAGTCGGACCATGAGCAAAGCCAAAGCAAAGAGAAAGAGAAGCAGCAGCCCGAGAAGGAAAAGGAATTACCCGCGCATTTACAGCCGCTGGACAAGTCAAATTCAGTGATGAAGACGCTAGCGGTGTGTGCAGCACCCGATGTGGTGGCAATGGGTGCAGCTGCGGTCGCAAGGTCCCTTGATCCCACACTCAAGGAAGTCACATACAATCCACGCTACGACGAAATGTATGCACCAGTTCAGGGTCCAGAGCATCCTGATATGACCCAGCAGCAGCGGGCACCACGTAACACACTGGCCGGCTATGTGGAGAAAGCGCATATAAATGCCTTCGAGTTTGAGAATCAACGACGTACCTTTCACACCTACGGATACGCCTTGGATCCCACAGTGGATGCCACTGCCGATGGTCAATCGTATGTAGGTGATCTGCAATCCGCGTACGATGATAATGGAAAAACCGTCTTCGAATCGCCTAAGGCCAAAAAAATGCGCAAACAAGAGAAGAACGATAATCCCGAGGATGTTGAGGGCTTCCTAGGTCCATGGGGCAAGTTTGAGAACGAGGTATCGGTGGCCAAACCAAACGAACAGGAACGTGCCGAGCTGGATGAGCTACTGTCCAAACGACATAAACGTGGACGCATTCCAGAGGATAAACCGCTCGAGGAGAAGTCTACACTGCACAGTGAGTACTCCTACAATGTCCACATTAAGCCAATTAATCAATTCTCTTTCATTCCAATTCCAGTCAAGGATGCCTACGATTACCAGGGCCGCTCGTACCTGCACGCTCCACACGATCTGGGCGTGAATTTGCGTTCGAATGCGCCACCACCAAAGTGTTTCCTACCCAAGGCGCACATACACACCTGGACGGGTCACAACAAAGGCATCTCCTCGATACGTTGGTTCCCCAAGACCGCGCATTTATTGCTCTCCGGTTCGATGGATTGTCGCGTCAAGTTGTGGGAGGTCTATGGCGATCGACGTTGTATACGCACCTTCTCTGGTCATCGACAGGCCATCAAGGACGTTGCGTGGAACAACAAGGGCAGCCACTTCCTGTCGGCCTCCTATGATCGTTACATTAAACTCTGGGATGCAGAGACGGGCGATGTCATCTCTCGCTTTACCACACGCAAAATGCCCTTCTGCGTTAAGTTCCATCCGGACAATAGCAAGCAGCATCTGTTTGTGGCCGGCACCTCCGACAAGAAGATCATTTGTGTAAGTGTGAGGAGTGAAGGAGACCTTCCAGAACTAATATCCCTTTCTTTTCGACAGTGGGACACACGCAGCGGCGACATTGTGCAGGAATACGATCGTCATTTGGGTTCTGTGAGCACAATTACGTTTGTCGATGACAATCGTCGATTTGTCACGACTTCGGATGACAAATCCATGCGCATCTGGGAGTGGGACATACCTGTAGACATGAAGTACATCGCGGACCCCACAATGCATTCCATGCCTGCCGTCACCTTGGCGCCCAATGGCAAATGGATGGCCTGTCAGTCGCTGGACAACAAAATCGTGATATTTTCCGCATTGAATCGTTTCAAAATGAATCGGAAGAAAACCTTTACGGGTCACATGGTCTCCGGCTATGCCTGCCAGCTGGACTTCTCCCCGGACATGAGTTACCTGGTGTCGGGCGATGGTGATGGCAAGTGCTACATTTGGGATTGGAAGACGACGAAAATGTACAAGAAATGGCAGGCGCACGAGGGTGTCTGCATCAGTACGCTGTGGCATCCTCACGAGGCGAGCAAATTGGTCACTGCCGGCTGGGATGGTCAGATTAAATATTGGGATTAAAGACCCACACACACACGCAGCACACACACAGACACACACACACATGTAGTCAAATATGATTATGCATCTAGAGTTTAAGCACGATTGTAACGATGAGTAAAGCAGAGAGTGAGAATGAGAAAAACAAGAGGATCTTTCTTTCTGTGGGCAAGCTGAAGGTTTTATGCTCTTGCAGCCTTAACCGATTGTTCCTATACTCATTATATGCATACTTATATAGGAGTAGACTGTTTCATAACATTGTTTATGTGTTTAATGGGGTCTTATTGTTGAAGACGTATTGTATATTTTGATTTAATATCTTTATTTTCGATTCATTGTCCCAATTAGTTAATTCGAAGTAGAATATATAACATAGAATTTATACTTTAATTTATATTGATAAGGTATAATACGCTTTGTCCGTTCATTCCTATGGCAGTTCTATGTTATAGTTATCCTGGTTTTTTTTGGCCGTCAGCCGTCAGAGGCAGTAAGGGGAAATAAATGTAACCATAGCTTTGGCTGTGGTACGTGCCGTCCTTACTCCTACTGACGGAATTGCGGCTATACTCTCCACGTGAGGGCGGCTGGAAGCAGGCCCCTAGTACGGTCATGTCTCTGCTAGGGGTGCTGACTAATTGTAGTCGGGCGAAGATCGTGAATCTATAAATCACCCCAATCCAAGGCGGAACAGCATACGCTAATGGATGCATGGCCAGGGGGTAGCCTGGTCTCTAGTATGCGGACTCTGGATACCTGTCGCCCTCCAGTTTCATTCAGACTTCCCACGGCACGCGGGCTATGTCGTGGGTGACCTTCCCTTCCCGCCTACTCGTGGGACCAAATTTTATGGAACTAAATAAAAAAACAGAAAAGTCTGATGCGGCTTTGATAGCATCAATCCAGGGTGAAGCCCTCACGGCCGACCCCAACACCAGCACTGCAGCTATTGGGCTGCTGGCTTCCACCCCAAATACTACGGGTTTCGACTCTTGTATTTCTGGGGACTCGGATCGGCCACGAACTCCCTTGGACACTGAGTTCGCTAGTGCTGCTTTCTCGTCCAACAACTGCTCAGGCATGCAGCAAAACGTCGAGGTGATGTCCTCTGACGCTGAAGCTGACGGTGACCTGATCAGCTTTGCTGACGACGCTTCCGTGGCCTCTCAGAGGTCAGGCCTCACGGAAGCAGGCTCCCAAATCCAGACGCTGCGACTGGACTCGGGGAACGCCTTTGTCAAAATGAAGACCCGCGAGAAGAAGCTATTCAAAGCTGCACTCGCAAAGGGTTCGAGCAGAGCAGAGGCTCTTGCGATCGCCACTGCGCCCCCCGCGGAAACCAAGGCTAAGCGGACGCGTGCTGACGATACTTTCCCCGAACCCCAAGGGTCCTCAAAGAAGCCCAAAAAGACTCATGTGGAGTCCACAAAGCCACTCTTCAGCCAAGTGGCAAGCAGAGTGAAACTGGGCTTCACTTCGGCTGATCCCACTAAACCCCTTTCACCGGAGCAGTTGGCTACGGTGAAAGAAAGCATCCTGAAGGCAATGTCGCTGCCCTCCACATCGGTTGCCGGTCCAGGTTTCGAGGCCTGTATACCTCGAAATGAATGGCTGCTCCTTGTGTGTGAGGATAGCATCACCGCTGAGTGGGTCAGGGGAGCTGTTGGACATATCATGTCCATCAGCTGCCTTGATGTCAAACTGTTGGAGGAACCTGAGTTCCCAAGAGCTCACCTCATTAGAGGTTACTTCCCCAACAGTGCTGAACTCCCACCCGCCTCAATTTTGGGTCAATTGGACAACCAAAATTATGAACGCTTCTCAACGAAGCTGTGGCGGGTGGTTCAACACAGCCTTAACGGCAAAACGGCGCACCTCGCGATGATGGTCGACGAGGCGTCGTATAAGGTCCTGACGGATCTTAAGGGTAACGTGAAATACCGGTTCACCAGGGTGAAATTTATCCTTAAGAACTCCGCCGTCAGGGTCTCTCCCACTCCTGCCCTGTCCCCCTCCCCTTCTCCAACCATTCCCCCCCCTATCAGCGCTCCTCCGGCGGCGGCAACGGTGGCCCCTTCCGGAGTGACAGCAGTGGCTGCCGCTCCGGTGGCGTCCACTAGTGCCGCAGCCGGCGTCGGCTAGTGGACTTCTGCCGCCTACACAACAAGCCGCTTGTGATCGGCTGTGATGCAAATGCGCATCACACGATCTGGGGAAGCAGCGACGTCAATAAACGTGGTGAGTCCCTTTTAGAGTATCTATTGGGCTGTCAATTAGATGTCGCTAACATAGGGTGTAAGCCTACCTTTATTAACGCCATTAGGGAAGAGGTTCTGGACCTTACCCTAGTCAGCAACTCTATTGCGAGTTCGCTGGCCAACTGGCGGGTCACAGACGAAGCTACTTTGTCGGACCATCAGCACATTAGGTTCGACCTCCCTGGCCAAGTCGAGATCCGCCAGAACTCCTTCTGTCCCAAAAAGACAAACTGGGAACTCTTCAAAGCCTCTGTGGCTTTCAAAGCAGACTCGTTGATCAGCAACCCCAATTCTATCAGTGAGATAGAACTTGCTGCCAACATGCTTCAAGATGTGCTAATCACATCCTTCGAGGACAGCTCTGTTCGGAAGACCCTAAAAGTCAACCGTAAAGTTCCATGGTGGAACGAGGAACTGGCTGCTCAAAGAAGGAAGGTTAGAAGCCTATTCAACAAGGCCAGATCTAACCGTGTCAATTGGGACGTCTATAGGGACGCTCTCACTAATTATAACAAGAACATTAGACGTGTTAAGCGCGATACGTGGCACAGCTACTGTGGTAGCATTGAATCGTTGCCTGAGGCAGCGAGACTCCACAATGTATTGGCCAAAGGGTCGTCTAATGGGATAGGGCTTCTTAAAAGAGCAGATGGCTCTTTCACTCAAGATCGCAGGGAAGCACTTGACCTTCTGCTACAAGTCCACTTCCCAGGTTCTGTGGCGAACCCAGATCTATCCAGTCACGATGACGCCACCTTGTCACCGGACTCTCGTGGGTCCAGTCTATCAGGAACCATCTTCGACCCTGAAAAGGTCAAATGGGCTGTAGATTCCTTCGCTCCCTTCAAAGCCCCAGGGGGCGATCAAATTTTTCCAGCCCTCTTACAAAACAGCCTGGATCACATTCTTGATCCGCTGGTCGGCCTTCTTAGGGCTAGTCTCACTTGGGGTTACATACCCATCTCTTGGAGGAGAGTCAATGTGGTATTCATTCCCAAACAGGGGAATCGTCCCCCTGATCAGCCTAAGTCATATCGGCCGATCAGTCTTACCTCCTTTCTGCTAAAGACGGCGGAAAGGCTCGTAGACCTGCACATTCGGTGCTCTCTGCAGAAAACTCATCCTCTGCACCCCACGCAGTTTGCGTATATAGCCGGGAGATCGACGGAGGTCGCTCTCCACAAGCTGGTTGGTAATATCGAAAGAGCCCTCGCATCCAAGAACATTGCTCTGTGCTCCTTTCTTGATATAGAGGGTGCTTTCGATAATACCGGCTACGAGTCTATTTCTGCTGCGCTGGAGCGCAGAAATATCGCCCGCCCCCTAATCCGATGGATTGATGCTATGCTCAAACACCGGACTATTTCCTCTACCTTGGACTCTACGACCGCTTTTATTAGTGCGGTTAAGGGATGTCCCCAGGGAGGGGTCTTATCCCCCTTACTCTGGTCCCTAGTAGTTGATGAACTACTGAGCATCCTTGCAGAACAGGGCGTGGTAGCAATCGGCTACGCTGACGACCTGGCTATCGTAGTGAACGGGAACTTTGCCAACACCGTGACAGAACTGATGCAATCTGCTCTGAACACGGTTTGTAGATGGTGCGAAGATGTTGGTCTGAGCATCAATCCACAAAAGGCAATTATCGTTCCCTTCACTAAGCGCCATTCCGTTGACATAGGACAATTGCACATTGGCGGCTCTCCCGTGGGACTTTCCAGCGAGGTCAAATATCTAGGGGTAACTCTCGATAAAAGACTGAACTGGAACTCCCATCTAAACAACACCCTATCAAAGGCAACTCATGCCATGTGGGCCTGCAGAAGATTCTTTGGCAGGATCTGGGGTCTCAAATCTTGCACCATTCGGTGGTTATTTGAGATGATGGTAAGACCCATCGTTACCTACGCTGCCATTGTATGGTGGCCAAAGGTTACGCAGGTCACTGCCATCAACAAATGCACTAAACTGCATAGGCTGCTTTGCCTGTCTTTAACGGGTGCACTTCGCACCTGTCCCACAGCAGCAATGGAATCAATATTGAATTTGACTCCTCTGCATATTCAAATACAAGAAGTCGCCGCTAGTAGTCTTCTCAGAATCAAGCTTCAATCTGGGCTTCTAGCTACCGAATCGGGGCACGCTAGACTTATCAAAGACATTCCTGGCTTAGAGATCTGCTCTAGATCAGATTCTATGACCAAGGAACTCTTCTTTGGTGCAAAATTTAGAACCCTCATCCCGGACCGGAGGGACTGGGATGCTGGCAACCCCATCAGTGACCCTCACGGTATACACTGGTATACCGACGGGTCAAAGACTGATCAGGGGGTTGGAGCTGGAATACATGGTCCCAACTCCAAAACCTCGATTGCTATGGGCAAGTGGCCCACAGTTTTTCAATCCGAGGTTCATGCCATCGAGTTCTGCTGTCATCTTATTCTTGAGAAGGGGATCAGAGGAGCGAATATCTACATCTTCTCGGATAGCCAAGCTGCCATACTAGCCCTCTCCTCAAAAAGAGTAGGTTCACGTATGGTGGCTGACTGTTGGAACTGCCTTCAGAGGCTTTCCAATAGGAATAAAGTTACCCTTCTATGGGTACCTGGTCACTCTGGTTTCCAGGGCAACGAGCTAGCGGATGAACTAGCGAGGGCGGGGTCATCAGCCCCTCTGCATGGCCCCGAACCCTTCTGTGGCGTGGGGTGGTCAACTATTTCATCCCTTGTGAAAGCATGGGCGGTTAGGTTGACCGAACGCTACTGGTTCTTCCAACCAGGGATGAGGCAGGCTAGAGAGCTTACGAATCCCTCGGTTAAGCGAAGAACAAACTTACTCTCTAGGAGAGATCTCTATCTCCTTGTTGGTTACCTTAGTGGCCACCATTTGGTGAACTACCACCTCACAAAAATGCGTCTGTCCTCTGATGCAGAATGCAGGCTCTGTAAAGAGGACGACGAAACCACTAAACACATCCTGTGTGATTGTCCAGCCTTGGTTTGGATTAGGAGGAAACATCTGCACGTGGAAACCGCAGTTCCCGAGCACATTGTCCGTTCCTCGACAAAAGACCTGTTATGCTTCATCAGGGAAGCGGAACAGCTTTTGTCATGTTAGGGAGAGCATTCTAGGTACAAAAGATCGTTCTGGTCGCAGTGCCTCGCCCCTTCTCTGCTGGGAGACTCCCTCTCCAAATAGTAATAATAATAATATCCTGGTTTTAGGAAATTTCTACAGCATATTATATATATTGTGGTTAATTTGGTTGCAATATCTTGAACTGTAAAGAAATTGATCGATTGTTTATACGATAACTAAATGTAGTCCACTAATAATAAAATTGAACAAGCAAGTTACTTACATGGAAAATTCCGACTTGAAAAACAAGAAAAATCTGTTGATAGGTTATGTGACAGGAATGCGAAATATCAGTCTCTTTCCGAACTATGTATGTATATATTTACAGCATACAGCAATGGGAAGCCTGTGGTCCAAGTTTCATTTGTATAGGTCTGCTCCTAAGAGAATAGTTTGTTAGTGAGTCTTGCTCTACTCCCCACCTGATGTTGATTCACAATATATGTATATGCTGTCTAGAGTCGAGAATGTCTCCTTCTTAATATAGCCACTGCCAGGGTATAAAACACATTCACCACCTCCCAGCACTACGTGTTTTGTTTACATTCTGTGTGTCGCTGATAAGAGGGCGCATGCGCAGTGCTTGCCAAACTGTACAATATGGCGCTCTGCGCCCCCACCCCTCGCACCCGCACAACATATGCGATTCCCAGTCAAAATCAATACTTTTCAACCAGCAGCAGCAGAGAACAGCGCAGAAATTGTTAAATAAAATATACGAATAATAAAAGCAAATTTGCTGTCAAGAAAAGAAAAAGGAATTCTGTGCAACCAATGTCAGTGCACGCGCAACTGTTGCAGTTTGAGGAGCATGCATAAGGAGATTTGCTTGTAGATAGAGAGAGAGGGCAGTTAAAATTCACGAAAAGCAAAACGAACTTCCAGACAACAACAGCAGAAGAACAACATGGCCAAACCGCCAACAGACTCCTCCGGCCTGGGCTATGCCTACCATCTGCCCTCGGGCGGACTCCTGCTGCGCCTGAAGAACTCCTTGTCGCAGTTCAGTGATCTGTTCAGCGAGTTCAACAAATACATTTCACCCGCCTTCTTTCATGATCGCTGCGAGAGATCGGTTCACATGCGCATGTATTCGATGCACAAGCGCGAGTTTGTCATGGTATTCTTGGGCTTCTTCACCTGCTTCGGGCTGGGCATCATCATTGGATTGACGGGTCCGCCGATTACCAGCACTGATGCACTGACAGCACAACAGATACTGGCCAACACATCTCTGGCGCAGAGTAAAACAGTTCTCGCCACTGGTCCCTTTGCCATGAAGTCGCCACTGATGACAACCTACTCCCAGCAGTTGTGGCTGATTGCCAAGCTGGTCACGGATAACAACGATGGTGAGTGTAAGCTCTCACTGGGTTACCCCTTAGCTTATGTTCTCCCACTCTCTCTCTCTTTTTCTCTCTCTCTCTGCCTTCACAGATGAGCGCTACGACAAGAGTTTCCAGATCAGCGTCACCATCGACGGCATCAGTGAGCAGCACAAGCCACTGACTGTGCTCGGCGCCAGCCAGGCACACAACCGGACGAGGCATCTGGTGTGCGTACGCAACGACTGCGAGGAGTTCACGGTGATGCATCTGGGATTCCTGGACTATGCGCACTACATCATCACGGTGCGCTTCCTAGGCCTGGAGTCGTTCCACCAGAAATACAACATCAGGGCCATCACCTTCTATGTGAGTATCGTCATCCTTCCTTCTATCTTTATTCCATATTCATGTGGCTTCTCTCCAGTTCAAGACGTACAGTCCGGAGTTTACGCAGATTGAGATCTGGTTCCGGTTCATCTTTCTGCTCTTCACCTTTATAGTCATAGTAAGTATGGAAGCAACAGTCAACTGTACTCGACTGTTCTATACCTGATAGCCTAAACTATTTCTTAAATTCCTTTAATGTTATTAATCCGATCGTAATCAAATTTGGTAAAGTCATTACAATCATAATTATTGGGTACAAATTAAATTAACGTTTAAGGTCTTAAGTTACGCTTTAATTCAATCTTTATCAATTCGCATGGCCAAAGAGGGGCGTGGTCGCATTCCTAAGCAAACTTTATCCGTGTGCAATCATAAGACATATTGTCACCAAATTTGGTTGTGCTAGCTCATGTAGTCCCTGAGTTATAGGTGTTCTTACAGACAGACATGGTAATATTGGCTCAGTTGTGAGGTCAGAGGTACCTCCTTCTGCCTGTTACATACATTTTCGACTGTCAATATGTTATGAACGACTAACTACAGCTTGATATCCCAGCTATCTAGCCTGTTATTCACCTCGATTGCTCTTCTTTCCTCTGCAGTGCTGGTACGCGCACACCCTCCGCAAGTATCCCGTCTACGATTGGTCCATCGAGCAGAAATGGATCTCGGTTCTGCTGCCGCTGCTGCTACTCTACGATAGTGAGTATTCACCATGATTCTGATTCTGAGCACAACACTTAAGTGAATACTGCTGTCCCTTCTTCCTCTTGTAGATCCCTTCTTCCCCCTGATATTCCTGATGAACTCCTGGCTACCCGGCATGCTGGATGCCGTGTTGCAGGCCACCTTCCTGTGTGCCCTGCTCATGTTCTGGCTGTGCATCTACCATGGACTGCGTCAGAATGAACGACGCTTCGTGAGCTTCTATCTGGTCAAGATTATCGTCGTGCTGCCCATTTGGCTGTGCGCCATTGTCCTCGCCACGTGGGAGAAATGCAACGAGCTGAAGGATCCCACATACAGTCACTTTGTGGACACCAAGAACTACAATGGCCTCAAGATGTTCTTCTACATTGCCTGCTGCATGTATGTGCTCTATTTGGGTCTGCTCCTGCTGCGTGCCTACACGGAACTGCGTTCCATGCCTTACTTTGGTGAGAACTGATATTGATCCTAGTGGAGTCCTTTATTGATGAGCATTTGCCCTTGCAGACATTCGATTGAAGTTTCTCACACTGCTGATGCTCTTCGTGCTGTCCATTTCCATCACAGTGACCACTTGTCGCTTTGGTTTCGGCATCTTGGAGGATAATTTTGTGGCCACACTGAACACCACCTACCGTAGTTCGGGTCAATTCATGTGCTTCTACGGGCTGTTGAATTTCTATCTGTACACCATGGCGTATGTGTACTCGCCCGATGGCCGCTTTGCCCAGGCTGAACTGGCCGTTACCAAAGATAATCCAGCCATTTCCATGATCGATGATTCCGACGAGGATGTTGTCTATGGTTCCGATGAGGAATCACGTCGTCCCCTTACCTCTGTTGGCGGTGGAGCCGGCAAGAATGATTACGACAGCGATTAACAGACAGAAGCGTATCATATTTTAAACGTTAATGTTCCATACGGCGCAGCAAGCAATGCAACGCCACATTGTACAAAAATCGCGTATTCTAACAACGTGTAACAATTCCAAGCCAAGTGTTCTCAACTCCGTTTACTGACAACAAAACATTTCAAGTAAATTGAATTGATAACTGATTAACATTGATGCTATTATTATTTGTTAGGGGAGAACTTTGCTGGGTCCTGCTAGGTCTATTGTGGCTCTGCTGAGCCTAGAGCTCCTTCATCCCTTCTGAGCTAAGAGCTTCTTCACATGATTACTCCCGAGAGTCCTAACATAGTCAGAAATGATGTAATCGTTATCGGGAATACTATTTTGTGTAGGTTTTGCAATGCTTCTTATCTCATCAACTTCGAGAAGCCGCCAGCCTAGTGATGTACCTGATACGCAGATTCTGCATATCGCATTGCTTACTAATCCTGGCTTGCTAAGGGAGGTCCTTAGCCTACAGTGACTCCTCCGTAAATCTTTACGAACTCTAACTGATGTTAGAACCTCAAGGAATCTTTGAAGTTGCGGCTTTTCGAGCGATAACCGATCCCCGTTATTTCTCTAGATTGTTTATTACATAATTAACAGATTTAAAGCCATATGAAGCATATGATGCATGCAGCTGGCCCGTCTAGACTGCCTCGTTGATACCGGTCTTCGTCTTGGTCAGCAGACCACTGTCACCCGCATCCGCATTGTAGCCGGGGCGGAACTTCATGCCGGGCGCCTAAGCAAAGACAAAGAGAATATAATAGTAAAAGGGTCAGTTAAGATAAGGTAAGATCGTGACTTACGTTAAACCAGACATCGCGAAAGACTTTGCTGTCGTCGGCAGAGCGCAGCAGTTCGGGCACATCGTAACGTGGCACATTGAAGTAGTTCATCAGATCGGGCTTCTCGTGGCAGTATTTGATGCGCGCCTCGCACCAATCGTTCTCGAGCGGGAAGCGCCAGTCGATCAGCTTCTTGTTATGCGGATCCGATTCGTATTGCTGGAAATCGATGCGTTCGATATCCTCGACAACGACTTCGGTTTCGCCACCGGCAGACCAATCGTAGATGAGCAGCTCGGCATGTACAGAGATATCCTTGAGATACTGCTGCTTGTACAGTGTCTCCAGATCACGCAAATATGCCTCGGTGAAGACTTTGGAATCGCATTCACCCTGAATCTTGCGTGCCTGGATGTTCTTTTGAGTGCAAGCCACTGGAACATCCAGATAGATAACCAAATGAGGCTTCAGCAGCTCATGAATGGTATTCTGACGCAGCTCGTTGTAGACGGAACGTGCGCCACGGGAAATATATCCTTGACGATACATGGCCTCCATGAAAACGAAGTCCGAGTAGGGAGATCGTTCCAAGACAACGCCCTGGCCGGTGGACAGGATGTGCTGCAAAGCATCAATGTACTGGGTGTAGCGCAGCATGTACATACGAATCTGGAACAGAGCGGACAGATCATGGCAGGGATCCTTCCAGAAATTGCACACATCGTAGCTGCGGCAGCTGGGCGGCAATTCCGGATCCAGTTTACGCATATCGAAACCATATGGATTGATATAGATAAGATCTAGATCAACAGCCGGAAAGTATTGCATATCCAGCTCTGTGGCTAGCTCCTGGGCAAACTTCGTTTTACCCGCCGCAATGGGACCCTCAACGGCAATCACTTTTGAGTTCTCATCGAAGCGCTTCGATGTCTTGTCGAATAACGAATTGACGAAGCTATACTTCTTGGTCTTGTACGGATACGGAGCGACGTTGGGTTCGCGAGGACCTCCACGCATTGTTCTGCCGGAGATGTTGCACTTCTGCATGAAGGCGGCGGGCAGCGCCGTCGTCTGAGCCTTCAGCAGTGCGGCAGGTGCAGCGGCACTGTGGCTGGCTGCAAGCCGTACCAGTCCAACACGAAGCACGGCAGTCATGCTGCAAGTGCATAGAAAGCATAAATCAGAATCAGTTATATTTATATTAAGTTTGTTGGCATTTTGTAGTGTCTGTGTCTGGTTACATCACAAGGAGCAGCGAGTTTGCTGTGCTGCTGTTTCAATTTATGGCTGAAAACAGCTGTTTTCTTTTTTCGCACTACAATGACAATTAAAAAGCCGCAAACACTTTTTGTGTTGGCCAAAAGTTTATACAATTTGACTGCGCAGGGAATATTAACTCACTTTTTATGCGAAAATCTAAAATCTAGTCAATAACAAATTCGGACTGTGTTCGGTGTTGGTAGGCGGCACTAATTTTAACGCTATTCAACACTAAAAACTGAGTTTGCAGGGTATTGCGAATTAAAAGTTGTTTAAATGTATATGAACTATATATATAAATTGCGTTAATAAAAGAACATTACCAGTACTTGATGTCTATCATGATTGTTTATTTTTTGTTTTCGTGTTTATTGCAACAATTGTAAGATTAAATATGATTATAGAAAAGTAACGTCTGGCAACTCTGACAGTAACCTCGCTTCAATACGACATTTGGCGTTCAAGTCGTCTTCAAAATGAACAGTAAAAAGATAAATTAAAACATTCTGGAAACTTTTATTTATACTAAAAGAACCGTTTATATCTTATATTTATAACGAATAAAAGTAAGTTCCATTGCAGCAATGTTCTGGGTAACTGCACAATCACAGTTCACTCAGTTACGCAACTGCGCCCAACCATAAGGGAAAAATGCGCTCGTGATACTGATTCTTGATTATTTTTTTCTAGCATCAATAATTCAACAAAAATGGGAAACACAGCTCTAACCAAAGTGCAATTGGACGCATCTAAGGGCTTTCCTGACCATGCCAAGCGTATGGCTAGCTCAGGTGCCACACCACCTCCCGAATGTCCCATGCATCAGAAACAGGGGGACGCCAAGTCTGCCTCAGCTGTGCCGCCACATCCCAAAATGGCTCAGACCTCCGAATGCCCCATACAACATGATAACAGCGATGTCAATCCGCTGAACATGATGCCACCGGCCAACCAACAGCCGGCTGCCGATCAACCCTTTCCACTGCCCACAGATCGTCAAACATCGACCATACCCAAAGTGACGGAGGACGGGTCTGTGCAGTTTTGGCAATATCCCAGTCAACAAATGTTCTGGAACGCCATGTTGCGCAAGGGATGGCGCTGGAAGACAGAGGACGTATCCCAGAAGGATATGGGCGACATAATACGCATACACAATGCCAACAACGAACAGGCCTGGCAGGAGGTACTTAAATGGGAGGCGTTGCACGCCAAGGAATGCGGTAATCCGCGCCTCAAGAGTTTCGGTGGCAAGGCCAAGGATTTCAGTCCACGTGCCCGTTTCCGCAGCTGGCTAGGGTAGATATAAAGAGCTCCCTGAGAGCCAGTGAAAACATAGCAAATCTAATCCTGATTCTAATTTACAGATATGAACTTCCCTTTGATCGGCACGATTGGATTGTGGACCGGTGCGGCAAGGATGTGCGCTATGTAATTGACTACTACGATGGCGGCATCGTCGACAAGGATTATCGCTTCGCTCTGTTGGATGTGCGTCCGGCTATGGACTCGGTCGGAAACGTATGGGATCGTATGCGTGTGACCTACATGCGCTGGAGATATGAGCTACTGGAGAAGGTCACCAAAGACAAAGTCCCTGCGGGTAGCGAATAGAAAAATATCTGAAGACACAAGTTGGACTTCATTTTATTTGCAAATTCAGATACTGACGAAAAATAAATGGAAATTTGTTTACTTATTGCTCGTATAAAATGTTGTTCACTTGTTAAGTAAGGAATATGGCAGTAAATCCTTGTCGAAATCAAATCATATTCATGTATCCTCAGAATAAATTTTGTACCTGTATTTATGAATTGGTAAAATCATTATATTTTCGTTTATTAAATATGTAAATAATTTATTAATTTTAATTCATTTCGAATATGCAGTTAACGGGTACTATACTATACTTGTACTGGTATAAGAGTTGAGTTTGGTCAATGTCCTAATAAAAATTGCACAAAAAAATATTCGTGGAATATTTGTAATTATATATGTGCATATATGGATGACATTGATAAGTATGTACAGATCAAATATTATTTGTGCATTTTGTTTGGATTAGCTAAAGTTGCGACCAATCAAATAACGGCTTCATGGAAATTGGCTTTATTTATGATAAAATTCATGAATCATCGTCAGTTCTTCCACTTTAATTTAAACAACTGATTTGAAAAATGGAAAAAATTGAAGAGCATGCATAACTTCTTTTTTTTTAAAATAAGAAATATTTATGTTTATAATTTATCTAATTTTATTCTCTTCTTTATTTCATCACGCCACAATTCACGTGTTCTTCCCTTTTTTTCCGTTTTACAATGTGACCAACTTATGCTATTTATTTAATACTAGACATTGTTATCGATATGTACATATTATTATCGCTTTTAATTTGGTATTTACATTCGGCCAATCCTGACAATAGATCGACCTCGATCTTATTTTTATTCCCTAACAAGACTTTATTATTTTATCACACAATTGTATCCACGGTTTTAGCCTAGCTGGTTCCAGAATGCCCTTGTATGGCAACTGTGTAAGTTGATAGTTGTCAACATCTACTATTTCATATCTGTCATTAGGCAGAATTCGACTAACCTTATAGGGCCCACGATATTTTGGCGCAAACTTTTTACATACACCAGAAGTTACATCCACATTCCGGATCGCAACAAAATTACCTAACGCATACTTCAGAGGTGCCTTGTGTCTTAGGGAATAATGCGCTTCATTATACTCCTGGGACTTCCGGATATTATCTCCTGCCTGACACCTAATGGTTTCTAAAACAACCGGTTGATCTGGTCCTAACTTCTCCTCAAGATATTCATCAACTACGGGTCCTCTCTGCTCACATCCAAATAGCAAAATTGATGGTGTCTTTTTGGTACTACACTGGATCGAATTATTTAGAGCAAACTCTACTTGGGAAACTAATTTATACCAATCTGCCTGATTTAAAGGTTCAGATAATTTACCTAACATCGGAGTTAACACACGGTTTACCCTCTCAACTTGTCCATTGGCCTGGGGTGCTGCCGTTGCCACCTTTATATGTTCGATATTGCGGCTCTCTAGGAAATTACTGAACTCGAGTGACGTAAAACACGTTCCCCGATCGGAAACGATTCTACGCGGTCGGCTATAATACTCAAAGTACTTCTCTAAGGCGGCATTCACCTCTCTCGTGCTAGTGGAATTCACAGGGTACAACTTAACAAACTTGGTAAAGGCGTCTATTGTCACTAGCAAATGTTTTCTCTTCGAATTTATACTCGGCAATGGTCCTAGGTGATCTATATGAACCGTATCAAAGGGAGTCGGGCTTTTTGGTATACTATGTAGTGTCCTGTTGTGTATTGCCCTCGGAACGGAATGAAGGATACACGGCAAGCAGTTGCGAATATATTTCTCGACTTTACTTCTCATAAGAGGAAACCAATAACTTTGCTTCAACTTTCCAATACACTTATCTGCAGCAAGGTGGCCTAACTTTTCATGACATTTTCTTATGACCTCCTCCTGCATGCAACTAGGGGCGTACAAATACAAATTCCTATCAAGATCATTCCTATAAACGATTCCATCTACTAGCTCAAATCCGGGGACTTCCTTTTTCTCTAAATTTTCTCTCAACACACGCAATTCAGAATCCCTTGACTGCTCGGTCTGCAATAACAAATCAATATCTCCAGGGGTAGCTCCTACAACTCCAACCATTGATTCGGGCATGGCTATAGTAGAAGGCGACGGAACTCCGTTTGTGTCATCACACGGTACTACAGAGGCGTTTAACAACAAGGGTTCATCTAAATCTTCTGTCTTTCTACACGGTAACGGTTCACTATAGGGTCTAACGGGTCTATAAAGGGTCGCACTATCACATAGTTTTTCAACACGATCTACTTTTTCTGTACGAAAATCGCACGGATCATCTGTTTTGCCAGTAAGATCTTCCAACAACTCGGTCTGTCTACTAAGGGCATCTACATGGTACATACTCGAACCGGGTCTATGGGCAATCGTAAAATTGTAACTTTCCAATTCTAGGGACCACCGGGCTATACGAGGATTAATTGCTTTCTTGTTCAGAGTCTGCACTAAAGAATTACAGTCGGTTACAATAAGGAAAGGACGGTGTTCCAGGTAAACACGAAATCGGCGCAACGCATAAATAATGGCCAGGGTTTCTAACTCAAAACTATGGTATCGGGACTCGGCACCTGTCGCTTTACGAGAATAATAGAATACGGGGTGGAGTTTATTGTCAGACTGTCGCTGCATCAATACAGCGCCAAATCCATGTGAACTAGCATCGGTATGCAGCTCCGTTTCAGAGCTAGGATTATAGATAGCCAATACAGGGGCGGACGATGTTCAGACAAAGGAAACGGACCACCTTTTTTTAACAACTCAGTTAATGGCTTCGCAATACGTGAAAAGTTTTGAACGAACTTCCGGAAATACGAAAACAATCCAAGACATGAATGCAAAGTTTTGCAATTATACGGCTCTGGGTAGTTTTTTATAACTCTTAAGTGTTGAAGTGATGTTCGGACAAAGGAAACGGACCACCTTTTTTTAACAACTCAGTTAATGGCTTCGCAATACGTGAAAAGTTTTGAACGAACTTCCGGAAATACGAAAACAATCCAAGACATGAATGCAAAGTTTTGCAATTATACGGCTCTGGGTAGTTTTTTATAACTCTTAAGTGTTGATCACTCGGAGAAATACCTTGACTGCTAACATCGTACCCTAAATACTCGATGCGCCTTTGCATAAATTCACTTTTTTTGAAATTGACCTCAAGATTATACTCAACCAACCTATCTAACAACTTTGCTAAAATATTATAATGTTCCTCCACAGATCGAGTAGCTAAAATACTGTCGTCCATGTATACCATAACCTGACGAGCTCTAACCATATCCTGCAATACATCTGAAATAAATCTCTGAAATACAGCTGGTCTATTCTTAAGGCCAAAAGGCATTCTCAAATACTCAAATTGCCCGTCAGGTGTTACAAAGGCTGTATACTTTACAGACTCTTCCTCAATTCCAATATGGTGAAACCCATTCTTCAAATCAATAGTGGTAAATACTGATTTTCTTTCTAAATACTCTAAACAATCTTTAATTAATGGCAACGGAAAGTTATCACGGATTGTCATCTTATTAAGACCACTAGAATTACTAGAACTACTGTTGACGCATAAGGAGAGTTACTAGGTCTTATTACATTTTCTGCTAATAATTCATTAACGGTTTTCGAGACAATTTCTCTTTCATAAAACGACAATCTCCTGGGAGGACTATAAAAGGGTGTCATGTCATTTAATCGTATGCGCGTAGTGCATCTTGCTGGACCGAAACTTTTACAAAATTGTTGCATGTAATGTTCTCGCACTATTTTTTGGCAGGCGCCAGTCACCTTCTGCCCAAATTCATTGCCAACGTTAACCTCACTCTCATCCAAAAGAGCAGCACAGACACTGGACAGCTCAAGGAACCATTCTCTACATCTATCAGCCTCAACCGGGAATACATTTGAGTTTACAGGGTATTTTAAAGGGTAATCTTTAACTAATTGAGTATTGTTTAACAAGGATGCACAGATAGATTTATGAGAAAATAAACAAGTTTTATTCTTAGAGTTCTCTTTAGTAGGGTTGCACAAAATTAATTTCATCTTTAGTGTTTTCATCATATCTCTTCCCAGCAATAGCGGTGCGGGTAAAATTAACTCGGGGACAACAAAAACTTCGATTTCAAAACATCGTCCTTTAATCGTAAGTAAACATCTGACTTTTCCGTATGTCATTATTACATTCCCTCCAATTCCATGGAATGGCGTTTTCCTTAATTCTACCTTATCGAATATATTTTTGAAAATGCGCTTCGTCGCAAAGCTTACGGGACTTCCGGTGTCTAATAAGGCAATTAATTTAATATCAGTGCATCCTGTCTCACAAGGTACTCTTATACTCACTACATCAACAAAGGACTCCTCGTTTTCGGGGCTCAAGGGATCCCCAATACCACCAACTCCCGGTTTGCCCCTGTTCGGGCACTGTCTATATTGGTGTCCCGTTTGAAAACAATTGAAGCACCCTCCTTCTGGGCGTTTGGATCGCTGACAGTCCTTCCCGATGTGTCCCATACGGCAACAGTTAAAACATCTGATTTCGCTAAGCGGCGTCCTCTTAGCTGCATCTGTCGAACGGGCTGCAGCCTCATGAATCTTGTCGGCAGGCTCCATATTCCTCTTAATCATTACCGCCTGATACCTCATCATCTTCACACGCAATTCGCTCAAGGAAGTACAGTAGTATAGCGGAGCTGCATTTCCCGAGCGGTCATCCAGGCCATCCACTATGTACTTGATTATGTCTGTCTCCTGGAAATTTCCTTCCTGCGCCAGATTCCGCATAGCAATGAAATAAGTCAGCACGGCTTCTCCTTGCAGGATTCTGCGACCCTCCAAACGCTTGGCCACTTCATGGTTCGATGTTTCGACACCGAAAACCTTGACCAACGTATTCTTTAGTTGCTCCCACGTAGCAGTCATTTCGTACATTATATACTCCTTTGCTGAACCAGAGAGCAAACGGTTAGCAAGAGTCCAGCGCTGAACACCATTCAGTCCATACATCAGGGCAGCCTTTTCCAACTCCCTGATCCAGACATGGACTGACAAGAAATCGTCTCCCGAGAACTTGGGAATGCTTCCCTCGATGTCGGCGACACTCAGCTGACTGCGTTCCTCTATTGCAGCCCGCTCCGCACCCTTCTCCATCTCAGAAACCTTCAGTTTCAGTGCAGCGACTTCTCTACGGGCATTGATCAAGTCCGCTTCGAGCCGTAGGGTTTCCAGCTCCGCCATCATATTTGGCACCGTCGCCTCCGATGACGAAATTGAATGTGCGTCATCCTGTACCACCAGACCTGGCTGCTGTCCCTCCGCAATGCGACCATCTCCTTCCATGGCAGGCTGTGCCAACGGTTGTGCCAATTCAACATCATTATCTTGGCCACCACGCAAGTCCACTGCCTCCATCAGGTTTAGATCCAACATTTCGGTTTTGAAAAGCGCGTCACCACGGTCAGCCATTACTGGTCTCACCAAACTGCGCAGTTGGTAAATCGAGACGCCCTCGGGCACCGGCACTTTGTTTTTAGCAAGCAACTCCAAAAGCTCTGGCTTTGTCAGTTTCACGATATCAATGTAACTCATATGTTCCATAATTGTCTTTTTTTTGGGCAAACCCCACACCTGATTTATAATTTATCTAATTTTATTCTCTTCTTTATTTCATCACGCCACAATTCACGTGTTCTTCCCTTTTTTTCCGTTTTACAATGTGACCAACTTATGCTATTTATTTAATACTAGACATATGTACATATTATTATCGCTTTTAATTTGGTATTTACATGTTTTAAAGTTTAAATAGCATTGACGGCTTATCAATGAAATAATATAAATTTAAAGAAGAATGTTTGCCATGCCCTAAAAAAAGCTAATCCTTGATAATTTCCGCTTCCCACCAACCAAAATTTTTCCCATAGGTTTGACGGGAAAAAGCCAAATTGGCTGCATTGATTATCATTGGAAATACCATTCCAGTTATACCATATATCTACAAAAAGTTGATTTAAGTACATATTGTATTACTATAACATCCTTTTTTAAATATTTAAACGTTGTATTTTTTTAAAAAAGCTACGTGAATGAGCTTTGGTGTCGCAAGCACCTCATCCCTGGAGAAAAATTCCATTCAGTGATTGCCAAACCTTGTCGACCAGTGTTGCACAGCGTGCATTAGTTTTTTTTTTCCTTACGTCGCGTAATATCACTTACGCCAATCGGGTCAAGTGGAGCTTTGTACGCGGATCGTACTCATCGAACAGTTATAAATGTTGGCTGCGAGAATGCGCTTCGTGCAATATTTGCGTAAAGGTGACCTGGCCAAGAGGCTTGGCCTACTTGCCGATGATCAAAAGTCACTGGTCGAGTTGTCCGGTGTCGATGGTGTCCCCTGTGACCTGAAAACATTTATTGCACAGAGCCCCAACTTGGAGGAACTGGCAGAGAAGGCCAAGAAGCAGCCAAAGCTGGAGTTGGACAATGGCGTGACGTTCCTGCCACCATTGACAGATCCGGGAAAAATCATTTGCATTGGTCTTAACTATCAGGATCATTGCGATGAGCAGAACAAACCGGCACCCAAAGAACCCATGTTCTTCAGCAAGTTTAATAACTCGTTGGTGGGCCCCAAGGATAGCGTCATTGCCCATCAGGCCTCTGATGTATGTAGAAAACAAAATAAGATAAGTATCAGACGAGAAAGAGATAACACTGCGTAACATAATTTCACAGAAAATCGACTGGGAAGTGGAGCTGGTCGTTGTCATTGGCAAGGTCGCTCGCAAGGTGCCTAAGGAGAAGGCGTTCGACTATGTCTTCGGCTACAGTGTCGCCCAGGACATTTCGGCCCGTGACTGGCAAAAGGAACGCAATGGCGGACAATTTCTGCTGGGCAAATCCATGGATACCTTCTGTCCCCTGGGTCCGGCTGTGGTGCACAAGAGTCTGGTGAAGAATGTCTACGATTTGCCATTGAAGACGTGGATCAACGGCGTCGAGAAGCAGAACGGCAACACTGGCAACATGATTTACAAAATCGATGACGTCATCAACCGGCTGACGGAGTAAGTAGTGTGCATAAGCGGGTCATAATCTGTTGATCTTCATGCTAATATTATTAGGACAATTACTCTGCTGCCCGGTGACATCATCTTGACGGGCACACCCAAAGGTGTCGGCATGCACCGCAATCCACCAGAGTATCTGAAGCCCGGAGATGTCATCAAGACCGAGATTGTCGGTCTGGGATCGCTGTGTAACACTGTTGTTGCCCCCTAGATGGGAATGTTTGTTCGTTACCAATTTGTTATTTAAACATAATAAACACAATGTTTTGCATTTAATCTTCATATAAACTTAAACCTTAAATGATTTCGACTTGGTGGCAAAGTATTCGTCACGTTTGTGGTAAGGTGCGTAGGGATCGTCGATGTAGTGACGGGGACGGCGCCAGTAACTGGTCACCATTTTGTCCAGCAACCAGCTCTGTGTGGCATTGGTGAAGACATGCTGGCGCAGGCGACGGCGTAGTTCCATTGACTTCTTGAACAGCTTCTTCTGCCGGCCGGAGTGTGTCCTAATCCAGGCACCCCAGTCTAGGCGCTTGAATCTCTTTAGAACCGCCTTCACGGACTTCCTTTTGCCCTTGATGAGCGAGAACTTTGTGACGCTGCGGGCAGGCATGGAGGTGATTGGCACTGGCAGCTGCAGCAGCTGCGACGCGTTTGTCGCCAGGTTACCGACGGGTAGTAGACTTGCGTGGCTCTGCTTGGGAGCAGTCTCTTTCACCAATTGACTGAAACATACTCGCGGCATTTGCTGCAGTGCGAGAGCCGGCGGCGCACGACAGAAACTGCGAACAGCTGTTAGTGTTCGAAACAATATTATTATTAATATCATAAATATATTCTTCTGCTCTTACCACCAGTTACCAGGCTACGCAGCATATTTTTTTAATTTATCAGTTTTAGGTGAAGTATTCTTTTTTGATTTCCAGTCGCGTAACAACTCAAGCTAATCAGCTGTTCGTGTTTAACACATGCCAATTTTGCCATTCACACATAATAGTGCGGCCGAAGAAGCCAATTTAAAGCTAAAATATAGTTTAAGAAAAACCGCCGGCTAACCATTTTCTAGCCAAATTTGTTAAATAACATTTGAAAATGTATATTTATGGAGAATTAACAATAATCTTATACTTTTTAAGTCACTCATTTTCCAGCATTTTCATTATTTTTTAACGGATTTTAAGGCAAACTAGATCAGAAAAGACTTGTGATCGCAGTTATTTCATTTATGTTTCAAATTTCAATTTTGTGTATAGTTTGAATATATTTGCTACTAATCCAGCTTTCACCTAAATTGAAATTACAAATTTACACATGTTAATTTGTTATTTTCGTCACCTTTTATAAGCGTACCATTATTTCCCGAATGGAAGAGTCCATCAATCGATTGCCATTCACGTGTCAGCGCGGACAAACCGACGGCAACATAGCCAGAGCCAGCCAGTATTTGTCTTTGAAGAGAATTTGTACTGGAAAATTATTGAAGCCGCCGGTTAGGGCCTGCAGCAGACACCATCAGATTAAATTTTTAAAATCGTGTGGCTACATAATGTATCGACTGGCCACTAAAGAGCAGTGCATGTTCGCAATTCAGGTAATAATATTTGGGGTGATGACAACGTGATGTAGATTCGTGTCGGTGACGTCGCCGCAGCCCGAACACCCCTCGTGCACCCACAAACAATACGATTTGCAAAAATATACAAGAGCGATTGTTATGTCATCTACAAAGTGCACTTAATATGCAAAAAATGGCCATATTTCCAGCCGAAACGTATATCCTACCAATTGGAAAGTGTTCCCGTTTCCAATTAGAATCATTTCAATTATATCTTTCTAGCGCACTGTGCCACAATCGAGCTGCAGACAGTACAGTAACAACAGTAACCGAAATTATGGCGGCAGTGGACAACAGCAACAACGGCAGAAAAGGGGGAGCCTTCCACCACCTCCGTTTATGCGAGAAGCTGGCTTTGGCAAAGTGATGCTCCTATTGACACCACTGGCAGCAGTCGGCGGCGTTGTCACCCTCGCCAAGTGAGTAATACAAATCCGAATTTTGGTCGAATAAATCTAGCTTGTATTTGTGTCCACCCTACAGATACGATAGGGAATTCCGAAGAACATTAGAAGAAAAGGTGCCTGGCTCAGAATCATTTATCAAAGTTGCATTATTGGAGGAGGCGCCGTTTCAGGAACTAACAAAAACCTTTAACGAACAATATGGCAAAGTAAAAGCCACTTTCGGTAGTGTGTCCGATACGGTTGGCTCTATTTCTGATACCGTTAGTGGTTTCTTTGGTGCCAAAAAGGGTCCTGAAGTACAGCCCACCGAATCGAAAGAGGAGTCGAAGAAAGAAGAATCAGCTGCTCCACCAGTGAAAGAAGTTGCTTCATCTGCCAAGAGCGAAACGAAGTCTGCCACTAAGTCGGATGCAGCTGCGCCTCCTCCTTCGAAGCCAGCTAAGCCCAAGGTGGCAGCATTGCCTCGCGATGTCGTTGAATTGGAGAAGGAAATCGAATTGTCAGCACAGCTGGCAATCAAACAATACAACGCGGCAATTGCCGTTATAAAGAAGTACGTAAATAGCAATCAAAAGATAATTTATAGTACTATTTCAAGAATTTATCCTTATGCAGGTTCAATGACGATGTGCGCAATGTGGTCGACAGGGCGGTCGACCATGGCGAGAACTCCCTGTGGCGAACACTGAAGAATCGCGCTAGTGCACGTGACACGGCCGTCGAGATAGCAGAGCGCACAGCTCGAGATGCCCAGGAGAAGATAAGTAAGCTTCGATATAATTTTATTCTCTTGGTGCACATATTTATTTAAATTCTCCATGCAGCACAATGTGAAGTGGCTTTAAGTAAGGTCGCGATAGCAAGCAATCATGACGAAGTGGTGAGGTCTCGCAAGAAGATTAAGAAGCTCTGGAATCACATCAATCACGCTAAAGACGAACTGTACAAGCATAAGGATACGGCAAGTGTATCTGACAAATATTGGCGCAGTGTGGAGCAGGCACGCAACTATTTCATTGATGAGATCGAGGGCATCTTTCCGGGTCTTAATCTTTCTGAAAACAAATTGAATCTATCCAAAGAGGACTTGGATCTGTTCATTGTACACGCCTATTCGCACGTGATTGCCTTCCAGAAGGAGTTGCAGCGCTTGCAAACCGATGGTGAACTGCGTCTCAAGCGTGCCATTGATTCCATAAGTGGCGACAATAGTTCCGCTGCCCTGCAGGCCCAGCTCGAGTATCATTTGGAGGCAGAGAAACGCAAGCTGGCCATTGAGAATCAGAAGAAGATATATCAGATCCATGCCGATGCTGACAAACAGTTAAGGTTGCAGCTCAAGAAACAGGCCGAGGCCCACACAGATCACATCAAGGATATTGTGGCCCGACGCGAGACCGATCTGACGCGCAATTTCAAGCGCGAACTGGAAGACAAACTGGCCGCCGAGAAGGCCAACTATAAACTACAACTGGCTGCCATGCTGGGCAAACTTCGTGGCATGGATACTGCCCTCGCTGGTATGTACATTTAGAGGAATAGGTTCCTATTAGGGGTAGTCTGAATCAATGTCATCTTTCCCTTGATCCTAAATTTAAATATCGCTATGACCTATGCTAGCCTTTTAATGTTTTTAATACACTTTTCACACGCTGCTTACTTAGAAATAGAGGCTGAGTTTACAGGTATTCCCCCCAGATTGTATTGCCTTTAATAATTGATTGTATCCCAAATTAAACGCATTTTTATCAATCCCATCTAGAACGTGCTGAAGCAGAGCGCTCTGCCAATCAAGCGCAAGCTTTGTGGGCTGCCTGCCAAGCGCTCTGGGCTTCGCTACGCACTGCCACGCCAGGTGTGCATTATAAGGAGAAATTGCGTCCCCTTAAGAATGAAATCAACGCAATTGCCAAGGTAGCTGGTGAGTTGAGCTGTGCTATTGAGCTGTGGGCTGCTTACTTATCTTAATCTGCTTGCAGATGGTGATGAACTGGTGACAACTGTGCTACAAAATTTACCCAAGGAGGCGCAGGAACGTGGAGTGTTCCCTGAGGATGCGCTACGTGAGCGTTTCCTGACCGTAGAGCGTATTGCCCGTCGCTTGGCGCTGGTGCCAGAGAACGGAGGTAGTCTGCCCATTTACTTCCTTTCGTTTTTGCAATCACTGTTTATCATACGACCGGATAACCCCGTATCCAAGGACGAGCTTGAGAACAAACCTTTTGACTATAACAAATTGGATACCTACGATATACTTAACAGGGCCAGGTACGATTTGTATACCCTATCTTCCGTATCGATGTCTTATCAAGTTGTTCTTCAGGTATCATGTGGACCGCGGTGACTTCTTGCAGGCCCTGAAGTACCTAAACCTATTGCAAGGTGCATCTCGCGAGGTTGCCAACGACTGGATAAAGGAGACACGTCTGATGCTGGAGACACAGCAGGCCGCCAATACACTGATGGCTCATGCTGCGGCTAGCGGACTGTTGTATTTGTAAATTATGTTCCCTACACAAGTCGCCCAACAATAGTTTGCAAGATTCGTTGTAATTTCACTAAAGAACCATTGATTGTTCTAGATGCAATTATACAAATTTTTAATATAGAAATGATGGCCAGAATATAGGCAAAGAAAAACGAAATAAATTGTAATTTAACAAATTCATGTAAATGGATTGATGACTTTATTTTGCATTTTACCCAATTTCTGAATTTCACTTTCGATTAGATCACCAGGTTTGAGAAAAGTTGTTGGATTACGAAATGCACCTACGCCGCCAGGTGTTCCAGTCAAAATAATGTCACCCGGCAAGAGAGTCATAAACCTATTAATGTATATAGATTATCGTTAGAAGTAGCTTGAGATCTGTATCTTACTGGGAAAGCCGATGAATTAGGTAATCAATTTTAAAAATCATATCCTTTGTGTTGCCATATTGCTTCTCTTCGCCATTGACAATTGTTTTAATCCACAAATTGTTGACATCGGGTACATGACATTTGTGCACGAGCACTGGTCCCAACGGTAAAAATGAATCTAGAGACTTGCACAACATTGATTGCCCACCTAGCATTGCCTTCCAGTCGCGGGCAGTGATATCCTGTGCAATCATATAACCAAAAACATGACCCAAGGCTGCTTTACGTGATACATTCCGACACTTTGACCCAATAACCACGGCCAGTTGGCAGCCGTAATCAATGCGCTGCAATTAATTGATACCAGAGAGATGAGATCGACAAACAGCAGAAATGAGACTATGTATGTATTGTAGAATTCACCTTGGCTATACGATGTGCACATATAAAGTCCAGAGCGCCAGTTATACAAGAGTTGAATTTTACAAAAAATTCTGGCACTTTTGGAATACTGTGATTCTCCTCTTCGCAATTATCACGATAATTGTGCGCAACTCCAATTATCTTACCCGGTACTTGGATGGGCGGCAATAGCTTAAGATCTGCCTTAATATCATGCACCTCCATGTATTTGGTATTGTCGAGTAAATTATCCATACAGTATTTTTGCTGTATGAACTGAATCATATCTGAGGCAACACAGCTGACATCTGTTAAATCTATGAATTTAATGCCGTTTTCGGATACCATGCCTATATGCTTGCTACTATCTCCGGAACGTGTATACTGGATGAAACGGCATTTTGGCGTATTATATTCAATTTGGTCAATTAATTGAATCGCTTCCTTCTGTTTGTTCTTGAAGGCAAAACGTAGTGTAGCGGCTTGCATGCGGTTGAATCCGAGACGGTGTCTCAACAACGAGACTGCTGCTCTCATTTTATCACTATAACTAAACAGTGCCCCAATTTAGAAACTACTCGAAAAATGTATTTTCCAAATAATATGAAACGTAACGTGTAAATAATTAAATTTAAATAAAACTGACTGGACAAAATTCAATAGTATTTTGAAAGTTAATCCATGGCACTTTATGCAAATATTTTGTGTTATCAGGCTAGTAGAAGCTTTATCTTATATATCATTCAAACGCGGTGTTTCGTCTAGTTACATCAACGGTTTTTTCAGTTAGATAACATTGGAACAAAATTAGCATTATTTTTGTTATAAAACCATAAGATTGCGTTGTTATTAATGTAAGAAACATGGTATTTCTTATCAGATATTATTACTAATAAGATATGTCAATTTCAAATAAGCACATTAAAATTGTGCCATGATATCGATAAAAATAATATAACTTTGCGTCGATGTGTGTTGTAAGTATCGATATTACTCAAATTTTATGAAGTAAACATGTGTTAATTTAAAACATAATATTACTAAGCATAATATCTCTGTGTTCATTGCTTAGTGATATATAAATATATTTTGTTCAGCTATCGAAAACATTATATTATCGATATATAATGTTTTCGATAACCGAACAACAGCCCTAGTCAGCTGTTACTGTTGGTTTGCGATTGAAATTTTGCAAAAGCAAAATTTAATAATTTAGAAATAAGACATAAAGTCTATTTAAATTTTCAAAGTAAACACACTTGTCTCTCGTACTCTCAACATGTCGATGCTGGCAAGAAGACTAGGACGTACTTTTGTGCAGGTAAAACAATTCGCGGAGGTTGCACACTGCTTACATAAACACTTGCTAAAGTGCTTGCAGTGGCAGACGACTACGGCGACGTTGTCGTTCTCGCACAGACAGCAGAACAGATGCAAATTTTTTGAGGTTATAATCCTCGCAAGGAAAAAGGTTTTAATTATGTGTTTTTCTCCTGTAAATAGGCTTCGGCTTCGGTGCGTATGCTGCACATTACGCCAACGGTTAACGCTCCGGTATGTATATCATATTACTTAATAGGTAAATTCATTTCTTAAACGTGAGCCCGCTATTTTTCAGGATATTACTGAGAGTAGGACAACATGCACCCTAATACCCGGTGATGGTGTCGGTCCGGAGCTGATGTATTCCCTGCAGGAGGTCTTTAAGGTGTGTACGGTGTATCCCAGTTTCCACTCTTCTAAATAAATTTCCCATTTTGTGATGAACGTTCTTAGGCTGCCAGTGTGCCCGTAGATTTCGAGCCATACTTTCTGTCGGAAATCAATCCTGTGCTGAGTGCAAAGCTTGAGGATGTCGTTGCCTCCATACAGAAAAACAAAGTTTGCATTAAGGTATGTGGCGAAAACCTTAACTTACAAGTCCGCGATGGCATTCATGATGATCTTTCATCCTTCTGTAGGGTATTCTGGCCTCTCCCGATTATAGTAATGAGGGTGAATTGCAAACGCTGAACATGAAACTCCGCACAGACCTGGATCTGTATGCCAACGTGGTGCATGTGCGCAGCTTGCCCGGCGTGAAGACCCGTCACTCTAACATCGATACGGTAATCATTCGTGAACAGACCGAGGGTGAGTACTCTGCTCTGGAGCATGAGTCGGTGCCCGGCATTGTAGAATGCCTGAAGATTGTCACTGCCAAGAAGTCGATGCGCATTGCCAAATTTGCATTCGATTATGCGACCAAGAACAACCGTAAGAAGGTGACTGCTGTGCACAAGGCCAACATTATGAAATTGGGCGATGGTCTGTTCCTTCGGTCGTGCGAGGAAGTCTCAAAACTATATCCCCGCATTGAATTCGACAAGATGATTGTGGACAACACCACTATGCAGATGGTATCGAACCCCAATCAATTCGATGTCATGGTCACCCCCAATTTGTATGGTGCCATTGTTGATAACTTGGCTTCGGGATTAGTTGGCGGCGCTGGTGTCGTTGCTGGTGCTTCGTACTCTGCCGAGACTGTCGTCTTCGAGCCGGTAATTGATAGAATACTTTATCTTTGATGATGATGTAACTCATTCATATCTTTTTTGCCTTTCACTTCAGGGAGCACGTCACACCTTCGCCCAGGCCGTGGGCAAGAATGTTGCCAACCCAACAGCTATGTTGCTGTGCGGTACAAAGCTGCTGCGTCACATCAATTTGCCAACCTACAGCGAGCTCATTCAAAATTCTATCAACCAGGTGCTCAAGGATGGCAAAGTTCGCACTAAGGATTTGGGTGGCCAATCTACCACGCAGGACTACACGCGTGCCGTTATTGCCAATCTGCACTAGACCATGTTAAAACTATTACTTAAATTTCAAACGCAAATTTGAAAATCGCTGCAACAACTAGACACGTGTTATTGGCTAAAAACGTTTCAATTGTTAAACTCGTTTTACATATTTTATTTAGTTTGCCTTTTAATTCAGTATGTTTGTCCTCCCATAATTCAATGCATTCTTTGAGTATTATTTCTGGCGAATATTTTATTTTAAAAGAATTACCTCGCCCAGCGCCTTGTTTAACGAATTGGCCGTGTCGTTTATTATTATTTTGTGATCATAAATGTATGTATTATAATTTTTTTATTCGCGTGGCGCAAAACTCGAATACCCTTCGAATTTTGACGTTCATTTTTTCTATTTATGACAACCGAAAGCAAACCAAAAAAAAATAAAAGCGAAATCAAATCGAAGCAATTAAGTTGGAAACATAATGTGTATCGAGAACCTCAAAAAACCACCACAATGGCAAGAATGAAACAATAAAACAAATAAATGTTAAAAGCGCTTAGAAGCGATTCGTCAATTAAGGGAGCAGGCAAAATCTGTGACATTTAAATCATTTATTGAACATATTTGTGTGTGTATATATGGCCGAACAACGATTACCAAAATTACCAAACTTTTTTTGGTGTGATCTGCTTTGGCACGCACAACTCTAGAAGGCGCGGAGAAGCCTTCGCCTTGAGGGCCGCCGGCGAGATGGCGAAAGGATTCTCGCGTATGTGTGTATTTTCGAACTCCTTTGGTTCGGCCAGCTGCTTCATGCGTTTCGAGCACTTGTATTTCTTTGCGTTTTCAGAAACGGCGAATGGATCAACTCCAACATCGCCGGCACCAGCCTTGGCGTCCCTCTTAGCCAGCGGCTCGGACATTTCGTTTATACGAGGGCTTGCTGTTAGTGGTATTGGGAGAGGGAGTTTAGTTGTTTGTCAATGCGAAAGTATCTAAAATTATCTACTACGTACGTTTGTAATGCAATGCATTCGGGGATACTTTTCCTGGATGTGGATTAGTATGCACATCCGGTCGATCTACTGGCGCCGATATCTGTTTAATACGAGCCGAAGCTTTGTATTTTTTCATGCCCTTAGTCAGCTCCCATTCGGGCTTTGTATCCTCGATAATAAATCTGGGTCTCGAGAGTTTAGTAAGTCTCGCTTCGTCTATCTCTCGCGATTTACGTTCCTAAAAGCCACAAAAAGAAAAATTAAGAGTAATAAGATTAGATGGGGATTTTTGAGCCATAACTTACCGGCTTTGGTGGTTCAATTAGTTTCTTTGGTTTCGACAATCTCTTGAGGATCATTTTGCGACGCTTCTTATCATCTTCCGTCATCTTCTTCTTTTCCTTACTATTTTGGTTGTTAGAAAGATAATTTATTTGTAGGCATGTAGAGAATAAGAGAAAGAGAGAAAGTGAATACGTACGGCCTCTCCAAGGGTTGCACGTTGCCCAGACGACTGTAGAGCGACAATAAACTGTAGCGCACCCAACGATTTAGAATTGCCTCACCGATTTTATCGCCATAATCGATGGCATGTTGTCGCCGAATAAGGAGTCTCCTTACGGTTGGCAGCGCCAACTGTTCAGTACGAGTGTATATGGGAGGATCGGCTTGCTTTATCTCAATTGTTTTAGTGAAGGGACAGGCACATCGTTGAACAAAGCGACATTGGCGTTTCATGGGCATTGCCAGTTCTGTGAGCCGATCTGATACGTTTTCCAAATGGTGGTCATGTCGATACTGAAGCTTTCGCAATTCCTTGCCAATGTCCCTAATGAAACATTGGGCATCGTATGGTATAGGCCTTATAATAGGACAACAATCGGGACGGACTGTGTCGGCCAGCTTGAGGCACGTCGTTATTTCTGGACTAAGATCACATTTCACTCGAGTTTTATTCATTTTTTTTAAGTTTTGTAAGTAAAAGATATTTCAATTATTATGAACTTAAATACAAAAAATTTTTTATCATCTGCTCTAGAAAAACACAGTGCTACTAAAATATTAAAAAGTGTCTAACAACCATAAGGCTTACTTAGATCTTACAAATACGGACTAACTCTTAAAACTCATTTTCAGGCAAGAACTATAGGGAGAAGCAGAGAAGAATAATATCATTATAGGAGATTTACAAGTGCCCTTTTCTAGCCCATCTACCACCATCTCGTGGAGACTAATTAGAATAAAACACATATTTATTTTATTAAATTTTTATTGACAGTATTATCAAAATACTGATAGCTCCATGTTCACATCATTACAAGTTAATAGTTGTGTTTCCGCTTTTGTAAGTACGTTCATTAGTTGATTTTGCCATTATACATACCTTCTATTTTTCACATACATATACACAAATCTAATCTTTATTTTTCTTTGCAATTTGCTTTTAGTTTTTACAATGATTCTGACATGTTTGTTCTCGTTCATGTTGTTCTTGTGGTTAACCTTGTCGTAACGTTTGTCGTTGCAACAATTTCGATTCTCAATTGGAAATCACCACATGTCGTTCTTGTTGTGAATGTTGTTGTTGTTGTTGTTGCTGTTGGCATCAAATTTATGTTGGGCGAGGAGAACAGAAGAACTTTTGGTAAATCAATTATACACGATGCGTACATATATAACTTTAGCATACATACACAAATATATAAGTACTATAAATTTGAATTTATCATTTTCTAAGTTGACATAAATTTTGCTAATTTAATTTCATAATTTTTTTTATCTTTTCATTAATATTCCGTGATTTGTTATAGAAAAAACCCACGTAGCTTTACTCCTTCGCTCGATATATTCGCATAGATTTATTTATTTACACCGAAATTTTACACCAAATTATAATTTCCCATTGAACTAAATTTTGATTAAGCGTCAAATTGAAAATATTGTGTTTTTTTGGTATTTTTTGTGATATTTCAATACACAATTTTTGCCAAAGATTTTGAATAATATGAAATGATTTTAAAATATTTTTTCCTTTACCGCATATCGTATACAAACTTTTCTTATTCATATATATATAATTTCTTAATATCCGGGTATTTTGACCGACTTTAACGAGAAGTTTTCGTCTCTTTCATGGGTTATTTATATTAGTTCTATTACCAAGAGGTCTGTTCAAGTTTACATTAAATTTTTACATATTCTCACGATTTATTTCGCTTTGTTCAAATTGTTTCCCTAGACGTTTCCTAGCTTTATTCTGTTTTCCAATAGGTTTTTGTATGTCTTTAGGTATTTCTCGCCTTTAGATATGCGTCAAATTTTCGCCTTTTTTGAAGTACATTTTTTAAATGATTATTCAGTTTTCAAATACATTTTTTTGTGTTGTTTGGTCCCTGAAGCTGTTGAGTTTAGATTTACGAGAGCTTGATAGTTTTGCTTTCCTAACCATTTGTAGAACATTGCTAGCACATTTAGTGTCTTATTTCCAAAGTGTTTTGTGGGTCGAACTTAAAGTTGAAAAAATTGGCTTGGAAATGATTGAAAAACAATAATATCGATTATGAAATGTGGCTATTGAGTGTCTCTGCCTTGCCAATTGTCTGCATACATATGTACTACATATCTTTCTTTCTCTCTCTCTCTTCTTCTGTGTTTCTCTAATTCGCTTGAATGTGAAAATGGAGCAAATATTGACGAAGTTAGGATTGTATATTGAAGCTCTTCGAGCCACCACAGATCACCCCCGTCAATATTTACTTTGGGCTATTGATTAGTTTACTATAACTGTACTAGGCATATGTAGATTATGATTATACTTTTAGCAAATTGTAATTGTCTGTAAATTGATATAATTTGTATCTGATCTGATCGACAGCTGCAGCTGATCTTACGTCTTTGTGTGTGTGTGTTTCATATTGCAAGCCTCTGTGTTTTCTTTATAATAAAACAAAACAAAATTGAAAATGAAAACTACAGTTTTTTAACTAAAATATTTTTGTTTTTTTTTTATTAATAAACATTTTTCAGCGTAAATATATACGGTACTTTTATAAATCGTTTTGTTTGCGTTGAAAACATAATAAGTAAATAAAAAGAATAACGAAAATCATAAACTTAGGCTGGATGTTTTAAGTGCATATAGTATAATAATAATATATATATATATAACAATTATGCACGCTGAACAAATTTCCATTCAATTTAAACATAGTTAAGTCCTACGTTTCCATTTTTAGTTTTTGCTTTTATGTTAACCAATTTGAATTGTATTTTTTTATATATTACTAAAGAAAATTTAAGACATATTTAAGTTTTGTTTTTTTTTTGTTTTTGTTGAAATTTGTTATTCGTTTGTTGTATAAAATAATGTACATACATATAAATTACATTTTCGCTGTAACGAACTAAACGTAAAAACTCTCAAACTTTTATTTCTATGGATTTCGCATTCAAAGGGGGTTGCACTCTCTGCTGCTGACCTATCGTTACTTATGTTGTTATCTTTGCTATTTGTTGTTGTTGTTGTTGCTGTTTTGCTGTTGCTGTAGTTGCAGTTGTCCTGGTTTTAATGCTACAGGTATATAAGTTTGTTTACCTTACTTATGGGCTATTGCTAATAATAATGCGATTTTATATGTAGTTAAGCTTATTGGGTGTGAAACGATTTCCATCTTGTTGCTTTTTCAATTATTTTCTGTATTGATAAATGCAAAAAAATAAAAAAAAATATATTCATAATGGAATTTTGCTCAGTTTGCTGTTAAATTGTATCTTTTTGTTTTGTTTTTGTCTCTTTCTTTGTATTGTACTTGCATCAGTTGGAACGCATTGCGCGCGCTGTCGTCTTTTTTTTAATGTGTCGTCGAAAAAATCGGAATTTATTTGGTTAAAAACGAGAAACTTCTTATTTTTATTTGGTAATCAAGTCGTGACTGAATAAAAAAACCAATGATGCATACACATGTGTTGTTGTTCTTGCTTGGTAATTGTTATTTACTGTTTACGTTTATGCCAATAACTTAGAACTATTGCTGTTGTCTTTTATGTTTTGTTTCTGTTTTTGTTTTCTCTGTCGATTATTATGATTAATATTTGTAATTATTACTAGGGCTATTGTTTTTTTTTGTTTTATCTGTAATTATTTGTGGTGTGGTTGAATCGATAATTGAAATAAAAATTGTTTTCATTTGCTTATGACAAACGTTCTGAGTGTCTGCGTATACGCAGTGTAATACAAACACGCTCGGCGATCGTGCACCGATTCTCTTTTCTCTTTCCGCTGCTGGTTTGTCTGTCTATTGTATGCTCGGCTATGATTGTTTAAGATATATATGTGGCTATTGTATGAGTTATTGCTATGAATTGAAATCGGTTAGCTGAAATCAGTTGTGTTTCGGTTCTGAGTGTGAATGTGAGTTTGTATGTTTGTGTCTAAGTGAGTGTGTGTGTAAGAGTTGGTTGGCTTTTAAGTTAATCGTTTGTGGCTATGGCTATTTCTATTACTGTTGCTATTTTAGTTTGTAGTAAGAGTAGAACTATTGTTTAATTAAATTGTTTGCAATTGCTTGTGGAAAAAAGAAAAGTACAATCGACGTCAGGCTTTGTGTTTTGTTGTCTTATTTAAGTTCAAATTCATGGTATTCCCACTGGAATATCCTTCAATGTCTATCTCAATTTTTAGTTCAATTATTTTGGGCTATTGTTGTTGTTGATGATAGTTTTCGATGTTGTTGCTCTTGTTGTTGTTGTTGTTGTCTTTGCTGGGCTATTGTTTCTGGTTCTTTGCAGGTTTTCTTTGTGTCGCTCAAGTTAAACAGAAAATTATTGTATTCAGATTGGGTTTTATTGGCACAACTTAACATTAAATTAAGTATTTCTTTCTCTCTCTCTCTTTATTTTTCTCTATCTCTCTCGCTTTCTTTTGAATGGTTTCTCGTTTCTAAAACTGCTCTCAAAAGTAACAATATAGTATGATCATTTTATGTGATGTTTGGTTCTTGACTGTAATCGTTTTGGTGTTTTTATATTTTTTGCTTTTTAATTGGTTTTTTTTGTTGTCGCTTATTTTTGTAGTTGCAGAAACTAGGCGTAGTATTTCATTTAAAATCTACAGAAAAAAGTATGTGCACTTAAAATGATTTTTGATTTTCAATTCAAGGTCTTGTTGGTTAAATAATAATGCATTTTTGTCTACATATACAAATGAATGCGTATATACTATGTGTGTAATACACACATACTTCTTGGCATTGCAAAGAAATCTGTTAAAGTATATCAGTTGCGTTTCATTAAATATATTATCGATATACATACACATATATATATTAATCTTTTCTCGTTATCTTGTTATCGGTTTGTTTGTTTGAAACAATTGCACTATAAGTCAAATGTGTTGCCCGTTGGTAATAAAGTATGTTAGAAATCGATTAAGAAAGTTGCTTACAATGTTTTCTAATATGTACAAAACACAAATCAAGGCTAACAACAGTGGCAACACGCCAGTCTGCTAGCGTACGCATATGCGCGTACGCAGGCTATATATGTAAATCATATATAGATTGATTGGTAAAAGTAGGTAGTAAAATTTTGATTTGTCTATTTTGCGTAGACTGCGCGTACATACATATATAATAATAATAATAATAATAATAATTAGAATTAGAGAATTATTGTAATAACTGTAATAATATGCACTAAATATAAATAAGGGAAACTATATATATATATGTGGTTATAAGTGTGTTTTGGTGTTTTTGTGTGGCTGTGTGTGTGTATATATACGTTCATAAACTCTAGTTATATGCACTTATATTCAGCAAATTTTGATTCAATGTAGTTGAACAAACTAAAGTTTATACACAATATAAATGAAGGGGTGAGCAAAGGAGTTCGCAAAGCATGTCGAAACTTCTTTTCTGGAAACATAATTGTAATTTAATTATATACTATATATGCATATATCGCTTCAATTATTCATAGATTGTATTGTACAATTATTAACTATTAATTTGTAGTGAACAAAGCATAAGTAATGTATGGGTAATCAATCTTTTTTCTCTCCGAAAAATAAAACACGTACCTGAGCGTTTTTGCATGCTCACCTGGGGAATGCCCCTTAGCGGTCAAGAGGGCTGCACTGTACTTCAACTGTACTGTACGGTGGGGTGTGCATGCAAAAATTCCTATACAATTCAACATTCTCAAGCTGTTACCTCTTTCTCGACTTCGAGTCGATTTCAAAACCTAACATTAGGTTGACATTTTAGTATCTCACGCCCTTCTCTATATATTCGGCTTGGTTTTTCAGTTTGTCAGTTTACTGTTTTCAGTTTTCTGTCTGTTTGAATGCCATTCTTACAGTGTATTGTTGGGTATTGTTGGACCTACACCTAGCTCAGGGTCTAGGCTGGTATGTCTCGTGTTGGTTTAATATTCTTCTGTATTTTCTGTTTTCGTTTTTCTTTTAATATTTTCGAAATGATGCGAAATCAAACTGAACATCCTGTGAAATATTTGCTAAATTTCGTATATCATCTTTTTGTTTTGTTTTATTTTTGTTTTCTCTAACTTTTGCTTCTTAATATAAACCGTATAATTGCACTTTATTTTTATTTTTCATTACTTTTAGTTTTATCCATTTTACATCGTATCTTTACCATAGCTTATAAACAAAATAAATGTACTGCACTTGCATGTATTTTGATGTTTTAATTTTGTTATATGTTTTTGCTTTCATTTTTTGTATATTTTTTAAATTTTCTTTCCATTTTAACTGGATTCTTCAGCATTTCCTGTATGTTTTGAGTAAAAACTTTTCCAAAATATATGTACAACTATATAGATGTCTGCCCTGAACAGTCAGTTCAAGTGATGTGCTGCTATTTCTGTTACTGTTGTTGTTTGAAAGTTAATGGGAGAGACCCGTTTGATCTCTCACTTTGCTAGTTTCGCTTGTGCTTTGCTTAGTTATTGCTGTTTGTTATGTGTATCCGATCGTTTTACAGTTTGTTTATAGCTTGTTTATCTTTTATCTAGATGTTTCGTTATTATTATAATAAGTATTCATCGTATTTGTTGTTGCTTTTGTTTTGCTTTTGCTTTTTATGCATTTTTTGCCTAACCAATATTAGTCAGAAAAAGTTTCTTCAAAATTTTGGATTATTAATCACAGATAGTGTGTCTAATATATATGTATATATGTATGTATAATAAATATTTATGTATACTTCAAATATAAATTAATTAGCAATAAATACTTTTCAATTTATCTCTCATATTCCTTTTTTGTTTTTCTTTTGCTTTCTTTTTTTAAATTTTCTTTTTAAATAAACATTTTTTTTGTTTTACTTCACGTAATTTTGATTTTCACTGATACACCGAATATTAATAGGTATTTATGCCTGAATTTTGGAATTTTGGATTACGTTTATTATCGTCACTAAACCACAACATTTATGCACATTGAGTGTATTTTTTTGAAGATTAGCCAATAGATATATCCCTTAGATTTGCCATGCATAAATTATAAATAATTTCGCTTAAATGCTTCTCCACGACTTTTTCTTCAGCTTGTTGTATACAAATGTTCGTTTACGATTACAACTAAACATTCCGACATTTAAAATACATATAGTATTGTATATATAATTTTTAGGTTTCATTTTCATTTCATCATTTTGACACTTACTAGCTAGCACACAAAATATGTTTTTTAGGTACATTTATATAGATTCATATATAGATTTGATTTATTTACGCATACATTTTACCCATCTAGAATTTTGAAACTTTTCCCGAACCTGGGGTTGCCGAAAGGGCGGGTGTTTGTGTGTGTGTGTGTGTGTATAAGGAGAGGCAGTTGGGGAAGGAAGAGGGGAAAGTGTCCGTTCTTTCGCTCAGTGTAAATATGTAAGACGCTTCTTTAGTTGTAAATCGTGTGTGTAAAGAGTGTATAAGTACATTTCAATATATGTATACATATATGGTATATATAGTTGTTGCTCAAAATGATCATGTGTTTGTTAAGTTGAGGTATACTCGTAGTGATGAAGACACACACATACATAAATATACAGATACATGTACATAGATATATATTAATATATAGGTAGATTTGCTGCTTATAATCAAGACTACTTATATATAGTACTTTCGCGTTATATAAGTCCCCATGATGCCAAAAGTATTTGGAATTTTTCTTAATGCCTAAATGAGTTTTTTTGTTGTTGTTTTTCTTTCATTTTCTTTTTTTTACGAACACCGAAACATACAATTTTATAGTAGCACACACACACACATACAGTGTATGTATGTTGATTATAATATTTGAATTTTGCTCTTAATATATATATCTATATACTTTTAATTTTTATTTATATGTGTTTGTCTTTGAGTTGTGAAATGAATTGGAAATAAAGTTGTAGGTTTGCTTGGTTAATTTCTCATTGAATGGGGACTTGATGGGGTTGCTTAATTTGGTGGTTGTGATTCTTTATCCTGCTGTTGCTGTTGTTGTGCTGTGAGGTTTTGCGTAATTCAGAATTTGATTTTATCATTATTATTATTATTTTGTGTGCTTCTCATCTTTTACCTAACGTTTCTTTCTTTCCACTTATGCATTTATTTAATTTGTAAATGTGAAGGCAGCTTTGTTTATTGATTTCCGTTTTTTGTATGCTTGTTTTTCTTTAAGGTTTCTGGGTTTTGCTCTTTATCATTCTTACCTAAGGATTAATTTTTGTTTTTTCTTTAGTTTTTCAAAATTAATGCAAAATAAAGTGAAATTAAATTGTCTTCTAACTCTTTTTTTCGATTTTGTTTTTGAATTTTGTTTGTTGCGGTTTTATTATTATTGTTTTTTTGTTGGCTATTACGTTGTTGTTGCTGTTGTTATTGATCGGATATTGTAGTGTTGTTATTGCTGTTGTTGTTGTTGTTGTTGGTATACCTAGCTATGGTCTCTGCTGTAGTTGTGGTAGTTGGGTTTGTCAGTTTTTTTATGCCTTCAGCGTCTGCGCAGCGCAGGCGTTTGCCAAATTTTGGAATGTTTCTTTTCCTTGGTGAGAATTTCTTTTCTTTTGTGAGAACATTTTGATTTTTGGAATTTGCAATACGCGATACGCCGCCGCAGACGCGCTGCATAGTTTGGCTTGTAACTGCTGGGCTGTTGATTTGTTGTTGCTGTTGTTGTTATTTTAACGTTCCAAAAAATATATATGTACGGGAAGAGAACGCCTTTTTGTTGCGCCGCGCTCCGTCAACTTTACTTAAAACTTAAAGGAAAACGCAAATGAAATATTTCTGTTTTTTTGTTGGTTTTTTTTTTTGGTTTTTGTGTGTTTGTTTGTTAGTTTGTTTTGGTCTTATAAAATTATCTGCAATTTTCATATTTTTGTTTCCTTGGGGTTTTCTTCACCTCCGTCTTCATTTCGTATTTTAGAAAGTTTGTACAAGAGAATGCCTATTTGTCGATTGTCAAAAACTAAACAAAAATATACATCTATACGCTGAGTATCTATGCATGTTTGTTTGTTGTTGTTGTTGTTGTTGCTGTTGCGCATACAGTTGTAGGTCAGTGTACGTCCACCTAGGTGTGTAACCTTTGTAGGTGTGTATAGTGTGTGTGTGTGTGTGTGTGAGTCTATTACATCATAACTAACAAGAAGAGTCCGGGACGTGCTTGAACTCGTCGCCTTTTCTTATTGGTTTAAAATATTTATTAAAGATTTGCTTTGCATTTGGTTTGCTTCCGCTTCCGCTTCCGCTGCTCCTTCTTCTCTTTCTTTCTTTTATTCCTGCTACGCTGCTACTGCAACTCTATATTACGCATACGCACGCAGCCACTGCCTAGAAGCTGTAGTAATGCGCGGCCAGCGGCGGCCAAGCGAAGGTGGCAGCCACCTGTTGCGACGGCTGCTGAGGCCACCGGCTCTATAACTGCTCATCGCTGGCAGCATAGTCGCTCTGCTCGGCCTTGATCTGTGCCAGCTTCTCGTGCAGTATGGAACTGCCGGGCGATATTGCTGTCGACGTCGCTGTCGGCGTCCCTGCTGCAGGTTCGTGCTGCAGCTCTGGCTCGAATTTGATGCTCGAACTGCCATTGAGATCCATCATTTTGCTGGCCAGGCGAGCCGAGCTGTGCGACAGTTCGCTCTTCAAGCTGCTGGCGTCCGTTTCCGAGTCGCGTGACGTCATGCGGCTGCGTCCGTTTCCATTGTTGTTGCTGTTGTTATTGCTGCTCTTGCCGTTGTTGCTGTCGTTGTTACTGTTGTTCTTGTTATGCGCCAGGTCACTGTTGTTGTTGTTGTTGGAATGCTCATGCTCGTCATCACTGCTGCCGCTCTCGGCGCTGCGCATAGGACTGAGTCGTTCGCGCTTGATGTCCGCATAGGCGCCTCCTACGCCGCCGCCACCCAGAGGACTGCCCGGCCGCTTGACACCCTCAGCGCCCTCTCTGGAGGAGCAGGTGGCAGCCAGATAATCGTTGCTGCGATTATTGGTAAACGGCAGAGGCGTCTTCTTCACCAGCAGCTGATCCAGCAGCGCATTGCCGTTGCCCGTGCCGCTGGTCGCTCCCCCCATGTCGCCATCATTATTGAGCGTCTTGCGGATAATGCCATCGTACATATTCTCGGTGAACTCCAGCGCACTCTTCATGCCCCCCGCTGCGGCAGAGCCTGCATGAACGGCATGATGATTGGCCAGCGGACTGCTGCGCATCACCTCGGCAAGGTGCGACTTTAGAAATTCGGGATTCCGATTGAAGTCCAGGGCATAGTTGGCGCCCGCATTGGGCTGCGCCCAGAACATGCTGGGCTGGAACGACAACGGGGAGGCAGTATCGAACATGGGCAACTTGAGGCCATTGGGTGCATTGGCTGCCGCTGCTGCTGCTGCTGCTGCTGCTGCTACCGCTGCTGCTGCACTGCTGCTGCTGCCACCGCCAACGCCACCGCCGCCGCTGCTGCTGTTGTTCTTCAGTGCGTTGCTCAGCTTGGAGCTGGAACTGTTGTTTGCGGCGCTGTTGCTGCCACCAGCTTGACTGCCTGCCTTCAGTTTGTCCATATGACTCAGGCCATGTATATTGGGGTTTAATTTATTCGCTGCCCCTGTCAGGCCGACGAGATCCGGTTGAGGTTTTGGCTCACGCTTGCGCGGCCTCATCAGATGACGCTCCTTCACTTTGTACTCCAGTGTAGAGTGCGGCACGCCGTAGTAGCTGCCCGCACGATGCACCGACATCTCGCCACGCTGCACCGCCTTGACCGCCTCGACCAGACTGTCCCTATCGTAGTTGCGGTACTTGCCGCGCTTTGGTCGCGTTCCCTTGCCAGCGGCCAGGGCGGCAGCATCCTGAGCACTCAACTGTTGCTGATGTTGCTGATGCTGCTGATGCTGCTGGTGCTGCTGGTGCTGGTGATGCGTGGGCGGCAGATGACTGTGATGCTGCTGAGCAAGCAGATTGGGTGAGGCGCCAAAGCGTGAGGTGTCAGTGCCGCCAATGATTTTGGCCACTGAAATGCTGGGCTTCTTGTAGTTAGCGCCGCCAGCGCTGCTGCTGCTGCTCACATGAACGTTGCCACCGGTGCCGGCAGAGCCTGGTGCACCTGTAACACCCAAACCAACGCCGCCGCCACCGCCACCGCCACCGCTGCTGCTGCACTCGCTGCCGCTGGTGTTGCCGTTGTTGCGCAGACTGTCCTGGTTGCTCTGCTCGTTGATGCGTCGCTGTATCGTGCTGGCCATCATCTTCTGTATGGATGTGGGCGACGGCGACAGCAGGTTGCTGCTGCCACTGCTGCTGCTGCTCTGCCGGTAGCTGTTGTTGGCCGCTGCAGCGGCAACAGCTGCTGCCAGCATTGGCGACGCTGAGTGCGGACTGTGATCGCCGCCGTTGCGATTGCTGCTGTTAATAGAGTTGTTGTTGTTGACATTGCTGTTGCTGCTGCTGCTGTTGTTGTTGTTGTTGTTGTGGTTGCTATTGCTATTGGGCGAGATGCAGCCAGCGCCGCTGACCTTGAAGGACGGAATCTTCAATATGGGATCCTCGGAAGCGTCATTGGCATCCATCGAGGAGCTCGTCTCAGGCGTTTCAGACTTTGGTAGACGACGGATGCCCAGTGCAGCCACAGCCATGGCAGCACTCAACTGTCGCTGCTGCTGTTGCTGCTGATGCTGCTGCTGCTGATGGTGGTGATGCTGCTGCTGTTGTTGGTGCTGCAGCAGGCGCTGATCGAGCAGCGAACCAGCAACACTGCCATTGCTCTCATGGCCCGCGACAAGTCTCTCATTCAGAATGCCTCCACTATTCGCCAGTATCAGTGTCTTGATCAGATCTCCCAGTCGCTGTGTATCATCCGGATTGGGCATAACGATGCCCGTCGCCAGCAGCAACGTTTGCAGCAACACATTGGTATCGATGTGCATGGGCAACCCTGCGGCGCTGGCTGCCATCGCTGCCGCTGTCGCTCCCTGCAGCCCAGCAGCGCCCGCCGTGGGTGTGCCTGTGCTCTGTGGCCGCATCAGCTTGGGCGACATTTGACCCGACTCCAGATCGTCACCCAGCTCGCTGCCATTGTGTTGGGCGAACTCCTGAAAGCCTGTCGATGGCGGCGTCGATGCATTGCTACCGCCATCTCCGACCTCGTCACCAGACTCATCTTGCTCCTCTGCCCCCAGCCCGGAGCTGGCGCCGTCGTGCTCGTGCTGCAACTCGTGCTGTGGCTCTCGCTTCAGTTCGGGCGACGACAACTTGCACAGTTTGTTGCGCAGCATCGTCGAGCGCGGTCCTTGGTAATAACCGGATGCACGTCGCCCGCCAAGCTTGTGCTTGGACAGTGGCTCGCTGATGCAGCGCGTGGCTGACGCTGGCATGGATGCACCACAGTCCGAGTGTCTGCAGAAGGGAGAGAGGGAGGGAGAGAGAACGTTAGAGATGAGTATGTTTTATAAGACTTAAGACTACCATAAGTGGGACTTGAAATAGAGAAGGCAATTTGCTGATACTTAAGTAGTCCGTTGTTCATAGAGTTTGGATAATATTAGTTATAGTATAAGCAAACTTAGCATGTATTTTCTTTACAATAATAAACAGTATATAGTTATATAGTAATAAAAAGAAATGAGTTTGGTATTGCACCATAAAGCGTAAGCAGACTTAGCCAATTTATATTTTTTCATACCTCCTTTGCTCAAAATGTAATCAAAATGGGTACCTTTTTTACCTAATCTGGAGCATTTCCATTTTGTTTTTAATGCATTCCGCAAGATATTTAATATGACATAAGTGTCTTAATTAACCTTACTTACTCCCAGGCACGTAGCTAGGCGTGCAGAGTGTGCGTTGCACAAGGGCCGCAACCTGTCAGGAACCTAGGGGCATACCAAAAAAAAAGAGAAAGAAACGAAATCTACCCCTAAGGTCTTCCAAGTAGAGCGAGGTATTCAAATTTAACATGATCAGTTGATAGTATACAGAAACCTTCATGCCAAGCTTAATGTATTAAGCTTGCTGAGAAAAATTTAAAAATGTGGAAGACGTCAAAAACCACCTTGACACCTTTTTCAACGAGAAACCGCGCGATTTCTATGAATCAGGCATCCGTAAATTGGTTGAACGTTGGGAGTGGATTGCATAATTGATTAATAAAAGCGCTTTTTTCAAAAAATTTCAATTTTAGTTTGCACTTGAAATCGGGCACGAACTTATGCACTCATCCAATACATATCTATCAGAGTTTCTGCCGTTTCCTGTTTCTCCGAGACCGTATCTAGTAAGTTTCCTATATTTAACTTTCATCTTTCAAAGAATTGAACCACCCTAATGGAACTGTACAGAGAGCAATGTAAGCAATTGACCAGTCAATCCGGTTGATGTTGCTTAGTAGCTTGCTTTCCTTTCCTTCATCTTAGCTTCCTCTTGCCCATCCTCTTCCAATGAACTCTCCCCTCCTCCCCACTCTGAGTGACTTCACTTCAAAGCAGAACAAAGAAGCTGACAAAATATTATTTTCACTCCTGCCGCTTTCTTCAGCACGGCAAGAGAGTGCACTTCTTCTTCTTTCTCTTTTACTTTATCATATATTTTTTTCGGATTGGGAGTCTTTACTTATATTGGGCACACACACACACACACTCTCATACGCTAGTGAGGGCCCGCTTAAAAGTCCTGACAATGAGCGCTTTTTAAATGTCTGCAGCAGGCAATGGCGACGACGACGACGAAGGCAACGGCGACGACGACGATGTCCTTGTCAAAGGCAATGGCAAGGATGCAGCATAGAAAAATTGGTGCCTTTTTTCACAGTGTTTTTTTGATTTTGGCTGCTGTGTAGCAGAGACAAAAGATGACATGCAAGGGGTGAGTGACATGATGAGGCAACGTTGAGGGGCAAGGAGGTGGCAAGGGTGGCACGGGAGGGGGGAGCGGGTCTACGAAGATGTCAGCCTGCCAGCGTAGCCAGGGACAAACATGTTTTTGAAGTTCATTAGACGAATTTCAAAAAAAGCATTTTTCACTTAATGCCAAGCTCGAGCCAAGCCGCACCACTTGGCGCTCTGCTGATGCCCCTGCGGAGTAGGCAGAGGGACAAGGGGGAGGAGGGGGGGCACTTTTGGTAGCCCGTTTGAAAAGGCAACTTTTGTGTAAAGCAACAACAGCAACATGAGTGAAAGCCGTACGAAATTTTTCTTTTCTTTATGCGCAGCCAGCAAGGGAGACGAGTCGAGACGAGTTGAGACGTGACGCGTCGAGACCCTTTTGGCAACACGCTGCACGGGCAACGGCAACGGCAACGGCAACGGCAACGGCAACGGCAACGAGCTGCATTGCTGGGGTGGCAGAGCAGTACATTGCTCTGGCTGCGACGGAAACGCACAGCTTCAGCTTCAGCTTCTTTGCCCTCGCTGTGGGCTGTGGGGCAGCTCGGCAAAAGTTGACTGAAAAGTTGTCTCTACTTTTTTTCTCCATCGTTTTTTTTTTTACATTTTATTTAAGGGCAGCGCGAGCGCGCGTCTGGAAAATGTCTGAAAATTGTGCAGACAACAAAAAACGGCGGCTGTGGGCGGCAGATGGCAAGTGGCAGGTGGCAGGTGGCAGGTGGCAATGACTGCTGGCTGGACGAAACTGGACGCGATATCATTAACAGCGGAATATGCAAAAGAAAAGCGCCGAAAAAGTTGCTGAAAATATAGCGAGACTACCATATAAAAATGTATATATAGCGAAGCGTATAAATACTCATAATTGCGGCACCTGCTAAAAAGGAGAGAGATAAATAGGGAGAGAGAGTGTGAGAGAGAGGGGGGAGTAGAGAAAGCGGCGCAAAAGGATTGCGAAAATAAATGAAAAATGTCATTTCAATGTCGTTTTGATTTTTTGTTGGTGTCGTTTACCTTTTGGCTGCACTTCAATTGCAATTTGATGTTGCAACAGCAGCGCGACGTCGCCGTCGACGTCGACGGCAACAGCGCTGTCAGCGGCAGCAGCTGTTGTTGTTTTTGTTGCACGCATGTAGCGAGGATTCATTTGCGTTGCAGTTTTTCCTCATCTTTTTTTGCTCGTATTTTTTACTGTGCTGTTTTTTTTTGTTTGTTTGTTAATGGCATTCCCTTCTCTCCCCCGGTCCTTTCTCCCCTTCCTCTACTGTTTTTTTGCTCTCGTATTTTTCGCATTTTTCGTTTTTCTGACATTTTGTTTTAATTTGTGGCAGCAGTAGCGGCCGCGGCGAAAGCAGTGCAAAAAAAAGGGTTGATTTTTTTATTTGTGTTGCATTTTTGTTGCTGTTGTAATTTTGACGCGCTGTTGCAATTGCATCGGCAACTGCTGCTGTTGTTGTTGTTGTTGCTGCTGCTGTTGTTGCTGCTGACATTTTTATGTGCATATCGCATTTTTGTCGGTTCATCCCACACCTTTTGTTTGCATTGAACACAAACACACACACACCCGCAGAACACACCCAAACCTGCACACAGTTGCGCACACCTTTACACACCCTTCCCCTCCCCCCTTCCCGATGCAGTATGCAAGCAATGCGTAGGTAATAATTTTCGGGTTTACCGAGAGAGCGGCGGGTTAACGGTAAGTGCGAATACACATATAATTACATTTCCGAGCCAGCGCTAATGAAAGCAGCTTTAAAACAACCAGATGCACTTTGAGCTGTGACAATGATAAAAAGATCTAAGCGGAAGTGTAGCAGAAAATTAACAAAACACTGGACATTGTGACAGACTAATAAATATATCAAATTAGTGTACAAAGATCGTGTTGCATATTGTTTAAAAAATTGTATGTATGAATATGAATGAATTTGCGGCCAAATCTGTCCTTTATTTTCTTTGTCTAGCCTGAAAAAATATCAAAATCTATTCTTTGTTCTTCATAATTTGTATACAAATCATTATCGCGATTTATCAATTAGATTTTCAATTATAAACAGGAACATGTCCAAAGAATAATGTCAGTAATATTTTAGAAGATCGTTTTATGCTACCATGTATTGATTTTTTTACAACATATGAAAAACCATTAGAACATTATCGATGGAGCATGAGAAATCACATAAATTTACAAATTTGTGATATTTTGGAAGTTTCTTAAATCATATGTCTATATATATGTCTATTTGTTTTTATCATTTTAATCCGTCCTCTTTTTGCTAAGGGTTGTTGACAGTTCTCAATATGATATTATTTTCCTTAATCAAAATTGTATTGGTTGCACCTTATAACTTCATACAATAAATACAGTGAATGTATTATAATCAAGTGTAGTAGGTTAGCTAGGTAGGAGCAGCTGACAGTGACAAAAGCAGGGTAGTCTGAATTGTCCCCGGTCTGTTGGTGTGTTTGTATGAACATGTCTAACTCAAAGAATTTAAAAGCTAAAGCCATCAAATTTGATCATTATATTATATTATTTTAATTGCACTCAATTCAAGTTTACTTTCGAATTTAGCCACGCCCTCAGAAATGAAAAAAACCTATTGCAAGCGTTATTCTAAAGTTGTATAGAAGTTTTATAAGAAACACTTTAAGGTGAAGCAGAGTCGAGAGCACACGAGGACAGTTCCCTTACTTTAAAAATCACTTTAATTCATAATTTTGATTTGAAAAATGATCTCTAATAAATAAAAATATATAGATTAAAATTATTAATTGAAATAAAGCCTAACTTATCCAACCAAAATTGAGTTTTCGGAGCTTGCGATAAATCTAGTGAGATCCCAATCTGGCAATCCCTTCCCACTTAGTATCGCCCTTTGATTTTGTGCAGTGTAGCCCGGCTAAATTTGTCTTTATCGGGATGCGGGCATGGATAGCGGGATAGCTTTCAAGGGGGGTGTTGACGAGAGGCGTGACGCGTCATAGCTGGCGGCAGGCAGCGAGTACACAATGTACCGCACCATGGCTTAATTTGTACGTGTGTGTGTGTATGTTTGTGCGGCTGACGACGTCGAATACAATTTTGTTAAAAATGCATTAAGTGCATGTGTGCGTGTGCCGGTGTGAGTGACTCTGTGTGTTTGTATGTTTTTTTTTATTTTCGTATGAATGCAATTGCATGTTTGTTTTTGTTGCCAATGCAGGCCTCCCAGCCGCACTGCCCTGCCCGCCTCCTCTTACTGCGCTGCATTAACCCGCTCCACCCATGCACTTGATGCGTGCGCAGCAAACAACCACCTACACACACACTCGCACAGCGTTTCGTATATGCAGTTGCATTTTTTCGGAAGATATGCACTCATTTTTTACGGCCAGCGCTGCCGGCTCTGACGTCGACGCGTCGCTGCAACGACGCTGCAGCTGCTTTTTTGTATGCTTCTTTTTTCTATCTCGCTCATTTGAGCGACATTTCATTCACGCACGCATATAGCACATAACGGCAATCAGGCCGGCAAGGAAGGGGATGGGGGGAAGTGGGGCGGTAGGTGGGTTTGGTCGGTTGGCTGTGCGGTCAGGCAGTCAGGCCAGCCAAGCGGGCCGAAACACAGAGAGAGAGAGAGAGAGAGAGAGAGAGAGGGCCACCTGCAATGTACTGCGCTGCCAACGGTCATTGAAATGACAAAAATATGGCAAAAATAAACGAAAGCAGAGCGTGCAATGAAAAACAGTTAAAAAATTGTTGGCCTGCAGCAACAACAACGATTGCAACAACAACAACAACAATTGCAACAACAACAAGACCGAATGCAACAATAGCAAGTGCACGCATTAAGGTTTTTTATTTCTCTCTTCTGTTTTTCTTTTTTTTTTTGGGGCCAAATGGGGAAAGCTGCAGTCGCTGCTGGCTGCGCTGTCGACGTCAGCGCCATCAGTCTATGCCAGTTATTACGTTCACAATTTTTTGTCGGTGCAGGAGTGTGTGTGTGTCGGTGTGTGCACAGAGAATTTTTCGTAAACGAAAAATAATGAATACTCACACTCACACACACACAGCAGTCACACACATATATAAAGAGCGACAACACCCGAGCGACCCCAAGCCAACCTTCCTCCTCCCTCCCCCCCCCCCCCTCGCACACAGCCCTTTGCCACATTGCATAGAAAAAAGTAGCAAGAAGAAAAACCGAAAAAAAATATAAAACGCAGCGGGGAGAAAAAAAAGCGATCGATATGATGCACTCATTTTCTGTCTGCTGCGCCGACGACGCTGCAGCAGCGCCGACATCTCGACGCTTGACTTGGAGAGCCGTAGCCGTCGCCGTTGCCTCATCAGGGGTTGAAGGGGGGCGCCGGCAGGGGGGGACAGTGCATAAAAAATCCGTAATAATAAACGCTCGAAAAAAGCCAAAAATTGCAGCGTCAGAAGCTTTTGTGTTTCAAGTGTTTGGCAGCGGAGGGAGGACTACGATTGTGGCGAATGTGGCTGCAACTTGCGGCGCAACTGGATATGTTTCACTCGCGCATTGAACACTTGTCGATCTATAGTTGCTGCTGCTGTTACTGCTCCCTTGCAGCTTGCCACAGAGCGTCACAGTCGCCATGCTCGGGCACTTTTACGAGGGTCGTTTGATAAGTCCGTGACTTTTTGAATAAAATATATTTTTTTCGTCAAAGAAGCGTTTTATTTCTCAACATAATCTCCTTTTAGCTCTATACATTTAGTCCAGCGTTTTTCCAATTTTTTTATTCCTTCCAAATAATAGGTTTTCTCAAGGCCCTCAAAATAGTCGTTTGTTTCTGTGATGACCTCTTCATTTGACCCGAATCTCTTACCGCCGAGCCATTTCTTCATGTTTGGAAACAAAAAATAGTCACAGGGGGCTAAATCTGGAGAATATGCTGGATGGGGTAGCAGTTCGTAGCCCAATTTATGAAATTTTGCCATGCTGACTACACACGTGTGCACCCGTGCATTGTCCTGATGGAACAGCACTTTTTTTCGCCAAATGCGGTCGTTTCTGCTTCAAATCAATATCGAATCTGTCCAAAAGCTCTGAATAATATTCGCCGGTGATCGTTTTACCCTTTTCAAGGTAATCGATGTGAATGATACCTTGTGCATCCCAAAAAACTGTGGCCATGACCTTGTTGGCCGACAGACCCACCTTGGCCTTCTTTGGTGCACGTTCACCCGGAGAAACCCACTGTCTTGATTGTTCTTTGGTCTCTGGTGTGGTGTGGTGGATCCATGTTTCGTCTACGGTAACGAAACGGCGCAAAAATTCGTTTGGATTGCGGTTGAACATCGCCAAACACTCCTTTGAAATGGTCACACGGTTGCGCTTATGGTCGTGTGTGAGCAATCGCGGCACCCATCGCGCGGAAAGCTTTTTCATGTCCAAATATTCATGTAAAATGTGATGTACCCGTTCAGTTGAGATGCCTACAGCCTCAGCTACCTCACGCACTTTCATTCTCCGATCATCCAATATCATTCCATGGATTTTGTCGACGATTTCTGGCATGACGACCTCTTTTGGGCGACCTGAACGTTCGGCATCACTTGTACTGGTACGACCACAACGGAACTCAGTAAACCATTTCTTAACCATTGAAATTGATGGTGCAGAGTCCCCATAATATTTATCAAGTCTTTCCTTGGTTTCGGTGATGGATTTTTTACGCAAAAAATAATGCTTAATTAGCACACGAAATTCACTTTTTTCCATTTTCGTTAAAATTCACGAGATCGTCTGCTTTCAATGCCTATAAAACGCAAACTAAGAAACGCAGCTTTCTCAAAATTTTACAGTCAGCTGTTAATCGATAACTGCTGACAGGAGCAGTGTTGTATTTAGAGCAGGTGCGCGGCAAATACAAAAAGTCACGGACTTATCAAACGACCCTCGTAGTTGCTTTTTATACGACAATTAAAATAGGTGCAACGTTATGTTGCGGCTGCTGCCATTGCTGCTACTGCTGCTACTGCTGCCACTGCTGCTGCTGCTAACAAACACTTGGCCATGCTTCGGAGACAATGGACAAGGACTCGTGTGCTGGTGGCTCAAGTGGCTGCTGTCGCTGTCGTTGTAGCCGCCACCGACGACGCTACAAAAAAACAACCGAAAAAGTAATGACGAAAATTGTGGAAGTGCTGGAAAATTATGCACACGTTGTCGACGCTTGTCTCCTCTGTCGTCTGAAGTGCTCACGCCGTCAGAGAGGGAGGGAGAGTGGAAGAGGGGCAGGCAGAGTGCAAAAAAAGAAGAGAAATAACATAACGCAAATAATAGGCTAGGTGCTGCTGAGCATTTTAGAGTAATTAAAAAAATAGCAGGCATAAAGCATAAAGAAGTTGAGATGCAGAGCACACACACGCACACCTCCATATGCACCTCTCTCTCTTGGTCACACACACAGACACAAGTATACACGTGCATTTCTGTATTCTTCTTTCGCCTCGTTTATTTTGATTTTTCATTTTACTTCTTTTTTATTTCGGCTGCTCAAATTTGATGCAAATTTATACGGTTGCAGCGGTTGCAGCCAGCCCCCTCCCCCTCCCCCTTCCCCTTCCCGTCCATGCCCCTGCCCCGTTCATTGCCAGTAATTAAGCATGGCCAACGCAACGGCGGCTGCGTGCTATGGGGCGTATGTGTAATTTTCGGCATCGTTTCATAAACCGCACTCAAACCACGATTCTGTACACATACACACAAATGCAGAGCACGCTCTGAGAAGGCAAGTCACACAGCCACACACACATTCTTGTATGTGTGCACAAACTCAAACAGAGCACACACACGGCGCACACACGGCACACACACACACACACATATGCATGTGTAATTGCACGATTTTTACATAGGCGCACAACAATAAAACTTCCCGAGTGTCGGACGCCCCCTCACTGAGGCAGCCCTTGGGCCACAGCCCTGGCCCTGGCGCAGCCTCGCCGCAGCCCTGTTAAGTATGCTACAATAAATGCAGTGTCAGAGGCGGGGCCAGCGCCCAAAGTGCAATTATCTTGTGCATTGTCTGCTGGAACATCACAGCCTTTGTTGTTGCTGGTTATGTTGCTGTTGTTGTTTTTCTATATATACCTTCTTGTAGTTCAATTTTGGGTACAATAAGTACATTAACAAGTTTGACCATATCATTTGTTCCCCTCAACTTTATAATGTGTTAACATTTTGCAATGCATTTAAAGCATTATGTAAAATACCTTATAATTGTATTTTATTGCCATGCAATTTTCATGTTTAATAAAAAATTGAAAATATTATGCGTTGAAGAAATTGAACGAAACTGTGAGAACAAAATTAAAAAAAAAAATAATAATTAAAAAAGTGAACGAAATATATAAAAATAAAACAAAAAATTAAATTAAATAAAACAAAACAAAGAAAACAAAAATTATTGAACTAAAATTAATATAATTTATGTCGTTATAAATCAATAACAATAAAAGAAATGTTTTTATTTTCATTATCTACTCTATTATGTCTTTCAGCTCTGTATTATTCTCATGTAATATTAAAAAAAACCTATTTCTTATAAGTATCATCTACTCTGCTAGTATATCTATTTATCTGTTCTACTTTTAAAATTCATTAGTTATAAAACTTCAGCAATATGAGCCTTTTTTTGAAGGAATTCTAGCAAATAACCCTAACAGACTCCATTCGATAAGAACTTGAGAGATCTAAGTCTTCATTAATTACAATTTCATCGTTCCCTTTTCTTTCAGGGTACCTGCATTGTGTGCAGTACCTTAATAAATATTTTTCTCTACTCTCCCTGCAATTGTAATTATGTTTTTTCTCCCAACTACTTTGATTTACATAGATAATTGTCCGGTTACAAAGCAGAAGCAGGGCATATATATGGTATATAGAATGTAGGTAGACAGGTATGTCACTTACCTGACTGTCTTGCTGTCGCCGCTTATGGATGAATTTGGCGATGGTTTGCTGCTCAGATCCAGGGGCGCATCTGCACTGGGACTGGGAGTATCTTTGAGTGTGGGACTGCCAGTGGCAGCGTCAGCAGCAGCGACGACTGCAGATACATCTGAGGTAGATGGCGTTACAGAGTTAGTATGGTGTTGTTGTTGTTGCAGTTGTTGTTGTTGCTGTTGTTGCTGTTGATTGACCAGCGTGTTAATCAGATTAAAGTCGGTCATCATGGTGAACTTGGCCAGTTTTTCGGCCATTGATTCCATTGATGTCATCTTAGACGGTTGTTTCTGTTGCTGCTGTTGCTGCTGCTGCGTCAGCAACTTGTACAGTTCAAAGGGAGTTGTTGGGGCGACGGGGGTATTCCGTGTTGCTCTATGCTTCTGATTCTTGTTGTTGCTGCTGTTGTAGTTTCTGCTGCTATTGTGCAGCGATGCGCTCGAGTTGCTGTCGCTGTCGTGCTGCATGGGAAAGTTGCGTTAAGTAGCAGATAATATAATGTCTCATTGGAAAGAGGGAAAGGAATGAAGAAGACCGCCCCTTACCTGCTGCACAGTTATGCCGCTGTAAATATTGCTGGTGCTGGTGCTGCAGTTGTGAGTTGTTGTTGCTGTTGTTGTTTCGGCCACCAATTCGCCTTGGGCGTTTACCGTTAGCAGGCGACCATTAATACAGAAATTGCACTTATCAGACGGTATCCAATCGTTGGGTTCTGGCGGTGGTGGTGAAGGTGAGCCTGAGCTACGTGATGTTGCACTTGAGTCGTGTTCGTGTGATGTTTGCTGCTTGTCTGCAGAGAGAGAGAGGGAAGAATGTTATCGATAATATATCTAACATCATTTCCCTCAACTTACCAAAATCTCTTTCAAATTGCAGTAAGCCCTGGTTGTTGTTGCTGTTGCTGTTGCCGTTGGGCTGCTCTAAACGGTGGTTCAGTGTTGGTTTGCGGTGTTCGCTCTTCTGACTGTCCTCTTCGGTCTCTTGCGTTATTGATATGGGCTGTTGCTCGGCAATATTCAATTGATTGCGCGTCACTTGATCTTGATAATGTTTCCATTTCCTGCGACCCATTAATTCCTCAGCGACACGTTCTAGGCCTAAAGAGAGAGAGAGAGACACACAGGGAGGGAGAGAGGGTTAGTTACTTCTGAGAATTGCATAGGTAATTAAAAAAAGGAAAGGGCTACATTTGTATTGGATTTCTTCATGCATTATGCACAAGTGGAAGGGGACTATAAAGTTTCGCTAATATCTGTGTAATTTGCGGTTCGATTTTTTTGTTGCCACCTAGATTTCTGTGGCTTGGGAATTTCCGCAGGCATAAATAACTTAATTGAAAGGCAAATGGCCAAAGGAGAACGATACGAATCGAATGCAATGAAAGGAAAGGCCAGCTCGGCTAGATTTCTGCATACATATGTGTGTAAATGTGGCATGCCAATTGCATTCAAATTATAGTCTATTGCTAGGCACAGACTGCGTATGCGTATTATTATAACGTAAACGCCACGGAGAGAAAAAAAAAATGATAGATTCGCATTGGCCAACACTGTTGTTGTTTGCATACGAGAGAAGTGCATTTCCTTGCATTGCCCTGCATATCCTTGCAGCGCCGTCTAATTGCCATACACACACACACACATACACACACAAGTTATGCAATTTAATGCAAATGGCAGCGCGCAGGAGGCCACTCGAACTGTCGGCCATGCGTGCCTCAAAAGCGCAAAACTTTTGTGCTTGTGCCTGGCAAAAGGTTACGCGTCAACTCACACGAAATGCGAATTAAATCTGGCAGGGGGGAACGTGGGGAACCTCCTCAGCGATTTGGCTAAACAAAATGTTCAGCGTAATCTGCTTCATTTTGTAGCACTTTGTACGCATTGTAATTTACAAAATATTGCATTATTTTCTTCTTCGATTTCGGAGACCGGAAACTGGCCACAGTTGGAGCAGCCCCCTCTCCCTCTCCCTCACCCTCTCCCTGCCTTGCTGCGCCCTGATTGTGCAAAAGTGCGTGCAGTGCGTGCGACATGTTTTAGGGAAACGGGGGCCACTGCATGCCTAGACGAGGCAACTAGGCAGCTGGCTGGAGCCTCAAGTGGGGCACAGGCGTTGACGCCGGCGCTGGCAGAAGCTGCTGCTGCTGTTGCTGCTCATTCCGGTGCATAAGTAGAACGGCGTGTTCGAAACTTTTTTAGCGTTAAAATTGCATTGCAACTGCAGCGCTGCTGTCGCTGCTGTCGTTGTTGCTGCTGCTGATGTTGCTGTTGCAGTTTTTCCAACTCTTGTTGCACTTGTTGTTGTTGTTATTACCCATTGCGTTTTTGAGGTGCTCAAATAAACAGGGTCGTCGCCGTTGCCGCAGGGGTTGCTGGCGTTGCTCGCGTTGCCGTTGACGTCGCACGCACCAAAAAAGGCGAAAAAACGAGGTGAATGCACGCGCGCGACTTTCCAAGCTCAAACTTTAAAGTGCAGCCAGCACACACACACGCACAAACATACAGGTAAACACATATACACACAGGCATTTGGTGAAAAAAACCTCACGCATACAAGCGAAATGCCAAGGGTTGCACAGCTCCACTGCCGGCGGTTGCATACAATGCGGCGCACGCACGCACGCACGCACAAATGTGCCTGTATTTGTATGAGTGTGTGTGTGTTGTTGTTGAGCGACACACATTGCGTATGCGTTCGCAGGTTGCGCGATCTCAGTGGCGTCTGCGAGCGCCTGAAAGTATGCTAAATAGAATTGCACTTCTTGCTCGGCGCTGCATGTCGTCAGTCTCAGACGTTGTCGATAGGGGCCAGCTACACGCACACACACACATACACTGTATCTGCATATGAATGCTTGTATTTACATACAGATACATATAAGCTTGATTTAGTCAAGGCGACGCGTTGCTTTCCAGCTCGTTCTGCCTTGCCTGCCTGCCTTGCCTGCCTGCCTTCCTGCCTGTCTGTTTGTCTGTCTATCTGCCCGCCTGTCTGTCGGCCTGTCTGTTGATTTGTTTGTTTGTTGTTGGCTTGTTTTAGCGGCTTTGTGGTCGCCCTAAAACTAACAGCAAATCAAAAACGAAAGTGCGTTGCTGCTACGTTTAAATTCAGCAATTTAAACGGGTCGTATGATTAATATGATGAAGTTGGTTAACGCTTGCGCGAGGGGCTGGCAGGGGTACGACGAAAAAAAGCAATTAAACACGCAAACTCATTTAAAAAGCGGAGCACCAACACACACACACACACACACACATACACACACATATGGAAATGCCCTGTGAGAGACAACCAACCAACGAAGCAAGCCATGAAAAGTGGGAAAAGAAATGCACGAAAAAAATGCAATTATCGATTAATGTACACATTACGGTTATATGGCTCATATACATATGCACACACACACACACAATCACACTCGCACACATAAAAGCCTGCGTGATATGTGATATGTGTGTGTCTTTGGTAGATAATCCCTTATGTATAGGTGATTTATATATACCCTGCATATCTGTCTGTCTGTTTGTCTGTCTGTCTGTCAGTGTGTGTATATACAAACACTACCTTTTTGTGCTTGTGTGTGAAAGAGAAACGAAAAAACGATTTTCGAAATAAAAACAATTTTCCTTTTTTTCCGGATTTTTTTTTGCCGTCTACCTTTGCTCATCCTTTAATTTCTTCTGGCGGGGGTCAAGCTGAGATAGCTGGGCAGGGGAGGTAGGTGGTAGGGTAGAGGAATGACCTGAGGGGGCCTTGTCATTTACGCACGCGTTACATAAGCAAATTTCAGTAATGATATTGGTATATTATGTATAAGGCTGTCGATACAAAATGGCTCTTGTTGCTGCCATTTGCATTATTCTTGTGGTATGCAACGTGCCCCGACCGTGCCCAATGTATGCATGACCATGTGTGTGTGTGTGTGCGGGTGGTAACAAGCCTCTCCCGAGGGGTGTCTTGTTGTTGCGGTGCCTCCCACCATCAACTTTTTAACCACGCTGACATGTCGACAGCGACAACTTGACATTTTTTACGGCCTTTGCGCTGCTTTGCTTTCATTTCGGTTCTCCCTCTCTCCCTCTCTCTTACAATTTGCTTATTTTCAACGTTCCTTTTACTGTGTTTTAGTTTGGCAATGCCCGTGCGTGCCGTAATGAAATGTCACCATGTGATGCAGTCATAGACAGATAGACAGATAGAGAGACTGACGCAGTCTCAGTTTCGGCAGGCTTGCGTAGCATCTGCTGCGGCTGCCATGGCACGCCTCAGGCAGACATCCATGGTAGACAAAAAAGGCGCTATCAGTTGCATGTATAATGCATGGCAAGCGCACTCCAAAGCAGTATACCCTGTAGAGACCAGAAAATACTAACATGTGCATGAAATAGCAAGTAAATCTAGTTATTCACTGAGAAACGCTTTGAGAATCGATTTTTATACTCATTTTGTATCAGTTTTAAGGTCAGCTTTGAAAATAAATTTACAAATTGTTTGATTCTCTGTAAAACTAATTTAAATTTGATTTAATAATTATTAATAATAATAATATTGATAATTTCAATGGGCTTAACTGACATAGTTATTAGAATGTAGAAATCCGGACAGATTAATCATCATTTTGTAAAAGTTGGTTAATCATTTTAGCCAATTATTTATGAAACTAAACTTATCCATGTTTCAACTTGAAAACCTAGTGATCTTTATAGTTCTAGATATCTTCTTTTTTAGTTAATTATTCAAAGTTACCTACTATTAGTAACGATTAAGTATTCTATTAGATAATATTCAATAGATGTTCTTAAACGAATGTAGAAAGTATAAATCAAATGTGTATGATTGTAATTACAGGGTAACAGTCAGTCGCATAGCATGCTATACTGCACTCATAGTCTTGCACATTTGAAACACGATAATCTAACAATGTTGATTGAAATGCATGAAAATATTTTGGTGCGCATTGTGGGGAACTACTAAAAATAAACCGTTAGTCTGGAATTAGCTGTAGTTTCAATGCATTGTTGTTGTTGCTGTACTTTCTGTTGTTGTTGTTCCCGATACTGTTGTTGTTGTTGCTACTATTCGGTTTAACACACGCCATCGCATTTTGAGTTATGTCGAATGTCAACGTACTTGCGACTACTTTGGCTCGTTGACAATGGGCAGAGACGGGTAGGGAGGGGGATAGGGGGATAGTGGCTAACACGTGGGTGAAAATAAGGGTAAAGGAAACGGGGTAGGTGGTGGGCTGTAGTGGCGACGGCAGTTAGTTAGTTAAAGGACACTCTTGTAGCTTTTAATGTTCGCTGCTTGCTGCCTCTGCTGTTGTTGTTGCACTGTGGTCGCCTGGCGTCAAATGTGCTGCCACAACAACAAATTGGTTAGAGGCAGAGAGCCAGAGAGAAAGGAAGAGCGAGAGAGAAAGAGCGAGAGGGAGCGAGAAGGGTCGCATAAAAAACGAGCAAGTTTCAAAAGCCAAAAGTGAAGCAAAGAAATGAGTTCCGTTAAAATAACTAAAAGAGCCCAGAAACACAACAACAACAACAACAACAAAAGCAAGAACAACAACAACAGAGGAACAGCGGTTGAAAGGCAGCAGCGCCGGCAACGTGAAGTCGGAACTCGGAAAACTGAAAACCAAAGACTGCAAACACGTCGCGCACTGCGGCCTCGCAGTGCGTTTTTTAGGGGCTTGTTAAATGTTGTGTGCAATGAAAAGGACATGCGACATGTGAGTGTGTGTGTCTGTGTGTATGTGTGTAGAGGCATGCCTAAGAAGCCTGCTGGTGTGTGTGTGTGCGTGCGTGTGTCGATTTAAAATGCTTTCGCCCGAATTGTCCAGCTCACTCGCATTGCAATGCAAAGCGGCAGCGCTGAAATGTAAATGAATTGCACAAAACGCGCAAGGACATACGCAGCAAAGCCACACGCAGCCCTTGCCTCGTCGTGCCCCCGTCTCCCCGGCCACGCCCCACACACTGCTGGGATGCACATCCAAGCAGTGTCAACCCTACCTTCCCATTTATGCATTTAGCAACCCTTTTGCCAGTGCAAAACTAAACACAGAACCTACCCCAAAAGTAAAAAACTAGAAGAAACCTGGCAATTTACATACTGACAACATCAATTCACACACACGCACACACACTATCCGCTTTTTGTGTGTCACTTTGGCACAGAAATTGTCGTCATCGTCGTCAGCGTCGTCGGCGTCAGCGTCATCGCACTGTGGGTAAATGGAAAATTAGAAGCAGCGAATAGATTCGATTGCCCTGCTCGGGCCTTGCCTCGTCTTGCATCGGCTCGGCTGACATGTTCGTCTTGTTGTTGTTGTTGTTGTTGCTGGTGTTGTTATTGTTGTTGTTGCTGCTGCTGTTATTTTCGGTGTGGGAGTCTTTCGCTCGTCGTCGTCGTTTCGGTGCTATCGTTGTCTCGCTCTAATGCGCTTTCGCATGCACTTTTGGGCCTGCATGCAATTTGATTGGTTGGCCAGCCGTTTTTCGGCCAAATTTGTGCAGTGTGTTTTTTTTTGCTGTTCTTGTTGTTCGATTGCATTTGATTGCATGTTTGCTTCGCACTCCAAAACGACTGCGTTGCAATTGGTGGGTTTCACTTCTCGATTCGAGTCGTTTGCTAAAGGAAATTACCCGAAATTGCCACCGATTTTAACTCCGACGGCAGAAGCGAAGGAAGGTAGCTCTATTTAACTAACTTGAATTGTAATTGATATATTTGTGTGAGTGTATGAGTGTGCTTCGTAGGTAATTGCAAGTGTGTGCAAGTTCGATGATTGATGATTGATAGACAATTAGCCTGCGAAAATTCTCAACACTTTGGTTGTTATCCCATCAGAATGTTAGACAATTCAGATAGCTTGGCTTTTAGAGTTGCTAAAGAGCTGACAAAATTATAAACTATTAATTTAATTAATGTTGCCAAAAAGTTATATGATTAATTAAATATATAGCACATAGTTAGAAGAGATTATCTTGGCATGATAGATTAGACTTGATAAATAATTGCAGTACTTTTTATAAGTTTAGAGAGATTTAAAACTTAAAAAAATATTAATAATTGATAATTAGCTAAATATTTAAGTATATTTTATATATATTAAGAATGAACTTACAGACCCCAAGAAGAGTAAAACCTGTACTAGAAACATTGATCAAAAGTATCTTAGTTATTTGTTTGGCTATCTCTATCTAAATACTCTTGATAGCTTGCTCAATTAACAAGGTAATTAGGCGATAGATAAGTCTAATTGAGAGCTTATTAGTGTTATTGTTGCTGTATATTTAATATTTATTTATTTTACTCATAACTAAACAGATATTTACTAAATTAGCTATTTAAATATCATTATAACTCCAATAGAAACCCTTATTTAAATCATCAGCAGTCTTTATTTCATATAGAGCAAAGCTCCGGCTTGAAAACCCTGCACAACCTCCGACATTTCAGTGGAATGAAGCAGCAAAGATGTCACCGGATATTTAATTTATTTACTACTCCTGCACACAATAAAACGCCTGCCTCCAACCTTATCTAATATCATCATCACATTTTCCGGAGTGCCCAATTTAACAACGACACCGTAAACCGGAGACGACAACGAGGCAGCCAAATAAATTTCCCATAGACCAAATGGCAGAAAAGAAAGAAAACGTGAAGAGAAAAAAAAAGTAACGAAACGAGCGACGAGACGAGAAGTTTTTAATATAAATAAAGTCATGCCAAAATACCAGCATAGAAGGCAGCAGCGCAGCTGGGGAAATTTATTGAAATGTAAAATGCAGAGAAATGCAATTTCCGCACAAACACAAACTGCAGCACAGCAATAAAAAGCGCAACAACATGAGTGAGAGGGAAAAATAAAGGGAGGGGAGGGGGGGGTGGTGTAGAGCGAGGCTATACAATTGCCAAGAGCAGAGACCAAAATAAAAGACAAAACTCGCAGCACGTCGAGGCGCGACTACACAGCGGGACATTAAAACGGGCTGCTGCAACAGGCGGTTGCACACACACACACTAAACTGTATGTGTATGTGTGTGTGTGTGAGCACTCTCTATTTTCTATGCGTAGTTGTGTAGTAAAAAGTGAAGCTGCATGCAACAGGCGCCCGAAAGTATGCAACATAAAGCTCGTCACAGCAGCCGAGCAGCTAAATAACTAAACAAAAGCTAAACCAATTCATGCGCTCATTCATTCATTGAATTGGCAAATTCAATTTAGCTGCACACAGTAAGAGACCGACAACGAGAGCGAGAGAGAGGGAGAGCGATGCAAGTGCGAGTGGGCTAGCGATAGCCGAAGTTGCGAACGATTGTTAACTGCACAACGAGGCGCAATAAAACGAAGCGTGGCAACAGATGAGCAGCCCGACCGGGGCTAACATGCAAACAAAGTGCCAGACAGACAGACAGACAGACAAACTGTGGAAAAGGCAGACAGACGGACGGACAGTAGGACAGTAGAGGATGCTGGCGGCATCAAAATTTTATTCATGGATTTAGTTGAATTTACAATGAATGGGTTTTTGGCTTAGTCGACGGGGCAGCCACTAAACGGCAAATGGCACGAAAAACGAGCAAATGATGACATTGCAACAACAACAGCAACAACAGCAACAACAACTACATCGACAACAACAACTGGAGCAACAGCAACATCATCCGCAGCAGCAGCAGTAGCAGCTGGTATTTCAATTTAAATGCTGGCAGCGCAGCCAACAAGTGGCAGCAAACTATTTTCATGAGAGCGCATTTAAATTTGCTGGCCTCCTCCCTCAGTCCCTCCCTCTATATGCTACTCTAAGGCAAGAGTTGGTCCTGCTGTTGCTGCTGTTGTCGGCATCGTCGTCTGGCACACTCGACACGAACATAAATGGGACCGTCGTCAGTGAATGAATGAAGCTGCAGCCACAGTGGGACAGACCGGACGGAAGGCAAGGCAGGCAGGCAGCCAGCAATTCTGGTTAGTTGACTGGCAGTTAACAGGAGTCTTGTTTTTGACAGCCCAACTGCAACCTAAACAGGGCATCCGAGTTACCCAAAACTGGCAGCAACATCACAAGCAGCGGCAGTGGCAGCGGCTCCACTTGATTATGATGGGCGAGTGTGAAACCAATTAGGGCCACTTAAGTGTGCACTTCAAACGGACACGTAGCTGCCATTGGAGAGCATCCTCCTCATTCCCCACCCTTCATCTCTTCTTCCTGTGTGTGCTGTGCCCAAAAAAGAGGAAACACACTGTGCGCACAAAAACAGAAACTTCATAAAAATGATTGCCATATGAGTGCAGAGCAAGCGTTACGTATACGCAACGTGTACAATGCGCACAACAAAAGCAAACTGCCGAACAGATGGTGGGGTGGGCTGGGTGGTGGAGGGCGTAGACACCATATTCCCGTATGTAACCAAAAGTCAACTGGCCAAAAAGCAACAGCAGAAAAAAATGTTGAGTGATGCAACTAATTGCTTCAGTCAACGCCCAACGCGAACGCCCGCGCTCGCGAACGGCGACAGCGACAGCGGCAACTGTAGCCCCCAATCCAATGAAAGGATAATTGTGCGGATTGCGAACAGATCGCCTTAATCCTTTTAGGCCAGCCCCGTCATGGACCACACTGCCAGTCTGTCTGCGCGTCTGTCTGTCCCTCAGTCTGCCTGCCTGCCTGGCAGGCGCGTTGCACTCCTCCAGGCGCGACTTGCAAACAAGCAGCAGCCGCAACGGCAGCAGCAGTCGACTGCGTTTTTTCTCGCTTAATGCATCGTCCACTTGATTGCATTGCTGGCACAACACAAAATGAAAACAAAAATAAAAAGAGATGAAGAAGAGCTGCGCAAAAAATAAAACACACTCCAAAACAAGTATAAAAAATCTCGGTTTCAGTCGATTTTTTTTCGCTACTCCTGTTTGCATACAACAGCCACAATGCAGCAACACCTCGCGGACAGAGAACTGGCTGCGTGTTGAGTGTTGTGTGTTGTGTCCTGTGTGTTGTGTGTTATCCTGACGCGGCAGGCAACTGCCAAGGCACACATATCTCACTCTTTTTTGTTTTTTACTGCGCCTCTGAGCCTCGCTTTTTTTCGAGGGTCTCTCCTCGACAACTAGCGGCGGCTGTGATTGTCTGTGATTTGTGGAAGCGCGATACCCCGCTAAGTGTGAGACAATTGAAGCCTGTCAAATGTCCTGGAGTCTGTGCTGCGAATTGGCCAATTTATTTCAATTGCAGAACCCATTATAGCCTTAAATTGGTTAACTATTTGATTGATTTTTTTTGTAACTATTTTAAACTGAGTTACATTTTTAACTTTATCAAAATATAAATAAATAGTTATAATTAAAAAGATTAGTAAGAGAGACCTTCAACAGAAGAAGGACCAACAAAATGCCTCCCTAGTTTGACAAGATCAACTCTGATTCCCTGATGAAACAGAGCAACTCTTTCGTCGAGCAGTTAGGGATCTACGTAGGAACTGCGGTATCCAGCAGATGTTTTCTTCTCACCTATATCAAGGGTGGACAGTCGCAGAGAATATTCTTGATAGTTTTGTTGACTTCTTTGGCCACTTAGGTGGCCAATAAGGAGGCAAAACCCATCCAAACTGTTTTTTCGCATAGCCAGGGCATAAGTAAGCTCCTTAGCCTGTCGCATCACTGGTCTGAAAAGCCAATTGCGAGGTATTTTTGAAGCATATTTTATATGCTTCAAATTAATGTAATTATTTATTACGTCATTATTGTGCTCCTATTTTAGATGTTATCACTTTTTATACCCTTCGACCATTGAAAATGGTCAAAAAAGGGTATACTAACTTTGTGCAAATGTATGTAACAGGCAGAAGGAGGCGTGGCAGATCCCATAAAGTATATATATTCTTGCTCAATATCACTAGCTGAGTCGATTGAGCTATGTCTGTCTGTCTGGATGTCCGGATGTCCGGACGAACCAGATGAACACACAGATCTCAGCTGTTGGGAATAATTTTACAGTATGTACATATGTAGATGTGTATGAATTTAACAAATTAAACTACACCGGAATATATGTCGAAGGGTATCCCACTGTCGTGTGCCGCGCGCCTGTTGCTTTTCTTACTGGTTTTCTATGTGTATTTCATTTTATAAAGGCAACCGCAAAATCGAAAAACTGTCGATCGTTATTATGATCTCAAAGTTTGCTCTCGGTGCAAAACATTTCCGTCCCTGAACTGTTTTGTATTGCCATGCGTGATGCATTATTAATCTATCTATATAGTATAATGTTTTTCATGTGCATTTTGCTCGAATTTCTCTCTGTCTCTCTCTCTTTCTCAGTGTCTCTCTACATTCGTTTCGAGTTTGTCGCGTTAATTTTCAATTACTTAAGAATGCATTTCTTGGCACTTCCAGCGAAAGCGCACGATTTCTATACGTGAATATGGAATAATTGTGTAAACAGCCCACAGCAAATGCACGAAAAAAACCTGAAACACAAAACAGAAAAAGAATACGAAACAAAACGGAATGAAATGGAAGACAAATCAAATCAAAACGCTGCCACACACAAAACTAACCTTGAATCAATTGATACGAAATGCAAAAAATTCTATCAAGAAGTGAAAAAAACCGGACAAAACGTCTCGGTAAATTAGAATTAAAATTAGAATTGAACTTGTTGTGCCATATTTGGTTACAATTTCAGCGCTTAATTCCGCAAACGTCAAGCGATGCACGACTGCTAGGGAAGGGGGGGTGGCACGCGGGGGGAGGGGAGGTGGCTGGTTAGCTACTTGGCGCAGGCGTGGCCTGGGTGTGTTCGGGGTGCGGTGGGTGCGGGGTCTAGGCTTGGCAACGTGTCGCCAGACGACTTATAAATTTCCAGCTAACTATTTCATTTATTTACTTTTCCGAATCGCACAAATAATAATTACGTATACGTTTATTCAAATTTCAATTGCTGTTAATTTTGCCGATTAGTTTGGAGTGAGAAAGTTCTCGAAAAAGTGGAAGTAAACCAGTTTATTATAATAGTTTACAATATGTTTCTATGCGCTTTTTATTGCAATCAGGTTTCTATTCAAACAAAGTTGACAAAGTCTAACAAGTTTCGATAGTTTTCGATAGACAATCTAAAGTACTAAAGACAAAGAAATTGTTCTTTGCCAACTCATTCAATGGGAATCAATAATATCAACTGATTTTTTCTTTCGCCATGGGTTATATTTTCCTGGAACTGTTTACTTCGTATGGGTGCATTTAAATACGAGTATTTAATTTCGCTCAAAGTGCATCAACTGAGGCAATTATCGGAATGCTTGCAAACAAAACAAATTATCTACAATTGCAATTATTATAATTAAACATATATCGATTTTGCTAGGCCGCCGGGCTGGGCTGCTATGCAAACAAAGTTTCAAAAGAAAACTATCAATAATCGTTTGGGGTTTGCTATACCATCAACGTAATTTCCCCGTTCTCTTTCGATCATAGTTTGTAGTATTCATGAATATGAATATTTCCCAGACAACGAGTAAGTCCAATTCCAATTTGGTTGAATCACAATTCGACTTGCTTTCTGATCTTGAACCTAATGCAGAAGGTAGAATAGAAATCCAAATCAAATGTAGAGAATGAGAATTAGAAATAGAGAGAGAGAGATAGACGAGCAGACGCAGTAAAGAGTACGAAATTAACGAATGCCGTGCAAAGCGTACCAAGTGTAATTTAATATTACAGTAAAAGCTGCGTGTGTTAGTGTGTGCGAACTAAGGCATGCATGAAAGTCAATTGGGTGTGTGAGCTGCTACTACTAAAACAGCAATTTAATGTATCATCAATCTGGAAATAATAATATATATATTTAGGCTCTTCTTGGGATGCTGGAACTTGGTAACACTTACAGATCGCTGGAAAGTTTAATATAATCTCAAAATACCAAAAAGTCGATTGATTGTCGGTATATAAGATATTCCAGTACTCTAATCTAAACATTCATGAACATAAAATCGAATCAAACTCAAGTTAGATATGAATCTGTACTCTGCTCTAATCATATTAGCTGCAGGGCTGATTCGAACTATAAATTCCTATAAATGTAAACAGATGGTGGTGGAAGGAGGCAACGCTGCGTGCAATTGAAGAATATGCAAGAATAATCGAGCAGTGAAGTTAGACGTTAGGAGTTGAACTTGAGAGTCGCAGAGAAGTCGTTGAAGGAAGTTGTTTAGAAGTTGTTGAAAAGGCAAATAAGTTGATCAGCTTTTTGGAAAGGTCGATCGGTCAAGTTGGACTGTCGGCGGAAGTAAAAGTTGTGTGTGCGAAAAAATCGAAGTTTGTTAAAGTAAAACTAAAATTTGTCAACTTGTCTTATTTGTAGCAGCTAAAACTATGCACGTTAAATAATATCAATAATTAATCACTTAATATTTCAATAAATTTTACATAAATACAATATGTATTGTATTAAAGCTGAAAGTGCATTTTTAGATTTACCCGCTGAAAATACCCAACTATTCGCGAAGAAAACCCTTTACAACACAGACAGGGACAAGGTCGAGACAGAGAGTGAAATTATATAATAGATAAATTTGGTTTTAAGTTTAAATCGAAATCAAAATACAGCTGCAATTCGATAACATTTCGTTCTATCTCATTTCACCAATTAAAAATAATTAAACCAGAATTCGATGCGTTGGTAAATTAATTTTTGCTCATTTCCCATGCACGAGTTTTCGTTTTTCCTCTTTCTGTCCTACCCCATTAAAGCACAAGTCTTGAAGCTCTGACCCCGATAGGCAGAGGGAGAGAGACAGAGGGAGACCTCAATCTGTATCACTCTTGCTCATCTCATCTACTCTCGTACATGATTTTCTATGTTTCACGTATTTCGCATATTTGATTACACATGCGCCTGTCTTTTGACAGCTTTTCACTAAGCCGCCGCTGCAGTTGTTTCTCTCCTCTCCCTCCCTTCTTATCACTCTTCTTTTTTCTTTTCTTGCCTTGTTTGTTTGTACGTTTAGTAAGCTCCGTTGGGAATGCTGCCTCTGCCGCCTCTGCCTCTGTGCTTCGTGATTCGTGTTCGCTTTTCGTTGCTTATTGACGTTTCTACTTATTTAGTGTATTATGCGCATTTTCGTATATGCTGAAAATTCTCGAATTCTTTTTGCAAAACTTGTTTCAGTTTTTGTCTCATTTTTTTGAGCTGCTTGCGCATTTGCATGTCTCCCTCTCCCTCACTCTCTCTCTCTTCCTCTGTGACCGATTGGCTTTGTTGCTTATTTTCATTAACAAGCCTCTGTGTGTACAACAGTAACTCTCTGTGTGTGTGTGTGTGCAGCTATGTCTAATGTCTGTGGCAAAATTTGCTAAACAAATAAATTGTACTGTTAACGAAAAACAAATGCATTTCGGGGTGTTAATTGTGTTGCACTTCGACGGGCAAAGTCGTCGCTGCCGCTGCCGAAGCTGTTTTTGTTTTAGTTGTTGTTGTTGTTGACTAAACTAAGGCGTGCTTTGTGCTGTATTTTATTTATTGTTGCAATTTGCTGTAAATTTAGTTATGCCAAATTTGGTGCCGCCAAACGTCGCCCACATCGACAACTGTCTCACACACAGGGGGCGCCGTGACATTTGACGCCGAGTGGCAACGTCAACGGCGACTGCGACGCAGGCCTTGAGCAGCGCGACTGCTTAGGCCAATGCAATTTCGTAGTGCGCTCTAATCAATTAGTAAACCGCATTACGCGCTGGTCTTGTGTCAAAGCTAAATGCCTAATTAATAAAAAGCAACAGCAGCAGCAGCAGAGAGAAGGAAAACAAAGAAACGAAAGAAATAAACAGTAAAATAAACATAATATCTCAGAGTCGAAGGCAAAACAAAATGGAGGCGCACTTAGGCCCACTTAGGCACTCATAATTCAGTTTATAACCGATATATGCACTAATGCCATAGGCAGAGAACGCCATAGAACGCACTTAACCAAATCAAATTCCCCATTAAACAATTGCAGCGCTTGGTCCTAACCCCAGCCCTAAGAACAAAGACAGTATGAAAGAGGTGGAGAGGGGAGAGAAAAAACAAATGGAAAATGAAAGAAATTGCAAGAATGCGGTTGGGACATGCGTGGCCCGTTGGGGTAGCTGCCTCTCTCTCTCTCTCTGGTTCTCCCCCTCTCTCTTTAAATAGGCCTGTAATATAATTACATGCGAGTGTGCCGCAAAAAGCAGCAGCACAAAGCAGGCAAAAGAAAAACTAAGAAGTAGAAAGAGGCAAAAGAAGCGCAAAGCATAAACAGCTAAAACAGCAAAGATGCGAGCAGATTGTCAGAGAAAGATAGATAGAGAGGGAGGGGAAGGGGAGGGGAGAGAGATAATGAAATTCACTTGTCCATTATGCAGTGCAATTATTTATATACCTGGCCAGGGTTGCCATGTTTTGTGCAAATTGGCGTATGTCGACGCGTTTTTAAATGCAATTAATTTGCAATGCATTAGCAAAGCGAGCTACCTGTGTTGCCTTTCTCCCCTCTCATCCTCCCTGCTCCCTCTGCATGCTGCGCTTCCATCTTCAACATTTTGTCAACCAAAAATATAAAAGTATCTTTCGGATACAGGGCAAGAGCGAAACGCGTCGACAGACAATAAAAATCGCAGCGCATATAAATTGCAGTTGAGTTTTCAAGGTTTTCCAGTTCATGGTTCTTCTATGAATGCGTCTGTATGTGTGTGTGTGTCTCTGTTTGTGTGTGTGTATGGCAAGGCGACGGTCGCGGCGCACCATAACACAAACAATGTAACGAAGCTGAGATCTCTCTGCCGACGTCGCTGCTGCTGTCCCAGGCGCTTAGACACACGTGAGTTATTGTTGTTGTTGCTAATGCCGCTCCCGCGCTTTTGTTGTTGTTGATGTTGCTGTCTTTATAAAATATTTTATTTTATTTGGCATGCACTTTTTCAGGCTTTGGCTTTGGCTTTGGCTTGGCTTTTTTCAAATTTGCAATTTTAAATTATGCAAATGCGACGCGGCGCACTCGCTACGTGAGTTTTAATCGAGTTATCGAGAATCGCCATCGGATTTCGTATATAATAAGGAACCGATTGAGACGTAACCTTGCACAAAAGACAGACACACACAGCTGCCAATTGAATGCACGCGTCTACCTTCCCTTCTTCTTTCACGACTGGCTTTCTTTGCCAGACAATCGAAATGGCAAATAACATAAAATAAGCTACAATTTCTCATATTTACTTTTATCATGCCCCCTTATCAGGTGCAAGCCTGCTATGGCCATCCTCCTGTTGCCATGGAAGCCGAAGGTTACAGCAAGTCTGCGCCACACTTGCCTGGTCAGAGCAATTTATATATATATACATAGTATATACATAGAGTAGTGTGTGTGTGCTTGTGTATGTGTGCTTCATGTCTGGCCGATAGTTATGGCTGGGACTGAGGCTGACTGGCATTTTCCTCACCATTAGCAAAATGCAATTGAAAATAAATACTCAAGGCGCAAGGATGAAGAAGGAGACTGAGACAGGATATTGGAGAAGAGAGGCGTGTAAATAAATATGTCTGCCAGCTCACTGTCGTAAGACTCTTGTTATTCGAAACATAATGCGCTTTATAAGTACCCCGAGGCACACACACACACACACACACACCTAGACAAAGAGAGAAAACTTTGAATATGAAAAGTTTTGTTCGATAACTTGCAACAGATGTTGCGCACAACACTAAACTCTACTTGCCAGATCTGTTTTTTTGCCAGCGAAATTGCTTTATAAGTATATGAAATATTTACTATTATTATTCACAATATTCATAATAGTATTCGCAATGGCAGACTCAAATTTTTGCAAGTTCTGGAATGTTTTTAATATTTCCTTTTTATCTCTTTTTGCTGTTGTTGTTGTCGCTTTGTGTTTGCATCTGAATGTGCAAATTCATTTGCGTTTGTTTAGCACATTTTTTCTAGGCGACTGCGAATGCACAAAGCGGTTTGAGATCGAACGGAATTGACGGGCAACGGACAGGATTAATAGAGAGAGGGGGTGGGGAGAGAGGAGGGGGATGTGTAGAGGAGAGGATAAGTGGGGGGTAAGTTCAGGGGAGAGGTTAAGTGTATAAGTTTGGGCCAAGTCTACCTTTGCACATCCACAATGACAATTTTCATTGCAAGTGCCTCGCACATTACTCATACGTCCCGTATGCGTTGCGCGTGGAATGTGCTGTCCATGGCAGCGGCAGGCGAGTGGCAATTGCTGTAATTAAACAATGCGCGGCATTTGATAAGCGCCAGTGCAATTAGAGTTATTGAGACGCCCCAAACGTCGCCTGAGCTTATCATTCAAGTCAGCTTAGTGCAAAATATGACAATGCAGCGTGTGGTGGCGCCACGGGGCAGGGCAGGGCGGGGCAGGGCAGAGCAGGTCTGCTAGAGAGTACACAGCGTAAACGCTACAGCGAACAAGCCACAGGTCGTCAGCTGCCGCAAATGTTTACCAATGCGCCGCGGGAAACTCAATATGCCCCCGCGACGCCTTGCAACGTTTACTTGCCACACAAAATGGCCACGCGCTGCGTTTCGAACCGTTCTTTTTCGCGCGCGCTATCCAGCTTGCTCCCATTCTTTATCCTGCTCCCACTCTCTCCCTCCCTCTCTCACTCTATCTCTGCTATTTTCGCACAAATTTTTCCTTGGTCGTTTGCTTTATTATTTCTGTTCTGTTGGCATTGTTGTTTGGCTTTTGTTGCAGCAGCGAGCTGAACTATGAATGCAATTTCGTAAATTATTTTCCTTTTAAGTAATTATTAAGGTGTGGTCCGGTTCGCTCGCTTCGCTTCGCGCTGTTCGCTGCTCTTCGTCTGCTGCTGCTGCTATTGCTGTTGCTGCTTCTACCAAGCTCGTCAGTTTTAACAGTTTACCAAACACACAAAAGCAAACGTTGTGTGTGCCATTGTTTCTCCCACTGCTGCTGCTGTTGTTGTTGTTGTTGCCGTTGTTTTTGTTAATATGTACATCTTGGGTTTTGTTTACTATTTCACAACGTGCAACTGCATTTCAAGTTGTTCATCCATTATGCACCATTTAACTAATAACAGAGCCACCAACGAGGGCTGTCACTGTAGTCAGAGTCAGAGTGTCAGTCAGTTAATCAGTTAGTCAGTCAATCAGTCAATCATGCAGTCAGTTGGTCAGTCAATCGGGCAGTCAGTTGGTCAGTCAGCTTAGTTGTCCATTAAGTCACTTGAGTCATTCATCGCGCATCCTCTACTCCCCTTCCTCTTGCATCTCTGCCACCTCCCTCACTAGCTGCTACTGCTGCTCCTCGTAAACTCAGCATTAGTGGGCGTCAACCGGCCGTCGGCGCTGACTGTGCGCCACTAGTCGTTAATTAGCTAGAATTGCGGCTAACTGTGCCACCTCAAATTGCAACGATAATTTCGCCGAGTGCGTTTCGCAGCAGCAGCAGCCGCCACATCGCTTGAGGGCCCCGATTCTCCTAAGCATTTTCTACTATTTTCGCCCACTTTTTTATATCCTCAAATTGGCACTTGGCTACTTGTTTTTGCGCTGTGCCCAACTTGGAGGCTGCTGCCAGGGCTTATCAATCGCTTGGCACACGACACAAAAACGGCTAACAAATTGATCAGCGTCAACAACAAACGGCAAATCGCCACTTTGAGCCGACAACGTGAATGGCAAATTACAAACGGTTAAGTAGCTAACAGCAGCAGCAGCAGCTACAGCAACAATAGCAGCAGCAGCAGCAACAACAGCTAGAGAGCACAAATTTGCTGTAATACAACAACAATTACATTAAAACGCGACCATAAACGTGCAACGAGCAGCAGCGGCAACAGCAACAAGAGCAACACTAGCAACAGCAACACAACAAGCAACAGCAACAACAACATTTTCTGCTGCTGCTGTTGCTTTGACTTGGACCGTGCTTAGCCAAAATGAAGCCACAAACGCGGCATAAACTTGTCGATGCAGCAGCAGCAGCGACGGCAGCAGGCGCTACCAAAGTCATTCCACACCTTGTAAAATCAACAAAAAGGCAGCCAAGAAGCAGCCGTACACACGCACACACACACATACACAGAGATAGACAGACAGACAGACAGACTGAGAAAGAGAGACAGAGCGAGATGCAGGCGTGCAATTTGCAGCCGCAGCCTAGAAAAATAATTGCATGTGGATGCAGAGAAGGGAAGAGCTTGCAATGTAGGCAAGTGCGGGGGGGAGGGTGAGCGAAGGAGGCGAAGCAGGAAGAGGGACAAGGCAGAGGGGGAATAGGTCTAAGCCGCGTCATTCATGACGATGGCGACGCGGCATTTGCTGCAAGTGCAAGTGCAGCTGTAACATTAACATGCAACCAACAACGACGACGACGACGGCGACTGAGATGCAGATGCATTTAACGTCATTGTTGTTGTTGTTGCTGCTGCTGCTGTTGCTTGTGCTGTTGTAGTTACTGCCAGGCAGCAGGCAGCAGCACCAGCACCAGCAGCAGCAGGTGAATTGCACGATTTTCAATGCAAAAGTCAAGAGCGCCAACGGAAAAAAGTCGTTAGCCAAGTTTTCTGCATAGCCCAAGTCAGTTGTTACAATTTTGCTAGTGTTGTTGTTGTTTCTGTTGCTGTTGTTGTTGCTTAGTTTATGGCTAGAACTGTAGCAGCGGGCGCAGCCGGCTGCATTTTGAGCATGGAGTGCAGAGTGTTTGGTAGCAGCTTCCTTTTGGCAGTTGCCTGACGTTGGAACTTTTAGCCAAGTGCCCCCTTTGAGTACCCCTCTACCGCCTGCCTGCCTGCCTGCCTGCCTGGCTAGCTCTACCCTTATCCTAGCAATATCTGAAGGATAGATCTGCATGCCGCAGCAGAGACAGCTGTTTCCGTTTGTAAAATGTTTGGTAGCCCAATGATTGGCAAGCGATTGCCAACTTATAGCAACCAGAAGTCGAGAGCCGGCAACGAGCAAGTGGCCAAGACATTGATGTTTCGTCCCCATGTACAATTGCTGGCATTAAATGTCTGTCCGCGTCTGTGGCTTGCAGCTAATTACGCAGCATTTACTTACGTTGTGTGTGGCCAGTGCCAGTGCCAGTGCCAGCAACAGCAACAGCGACGTCAGCGCCTGCGCCAGCGTATTGGCAACGGAACGTATGTTTGGGCCAAGTCAGCAGTTTGCCTCGTTGCTGCTGCTGCAGCGAATTTTGTTTTGTGTATAAAATGTATTTAGTGTTCGCACATTTGTCACGTTGTTGTTTTAGTTTGTTCATAATGCTTATAACTGTGTACGTGTTTGTGAGTGTGTGTGTGTGTTATCTTTGCCCAAATGGGAATACGAGCCGAGCCGAATAGATAATGCTCCAATCGATCGCAAAACAGCTGCTTGCCGTTGCTGCTGCGCATTTGATCGTCCACTATTTACACATTTGTTTCCGATTTGGGCATCGAATTGGGTTTCAAAAATATATCAAAGACACACACAAAAGCGAACTCAACTCGATTGCGAGAACGTGTGTACTGCCGATCCCGGATGAAATCAAATGGACTCTGGCTGCGTCAAGTGATTTGTGGTACATGAACCCCGAAAAAAATCACATAAATACATTTATACATATACTATAAATAAACAAAAATATAATACTTATGCTGGCCGATATTATGCGTCGCTGTCGATGCTATCGATGTTCCAAATTCGACAAAAGCGGGCAATTCATTGGAATTTTTGATAATTTAAGTATAGTAATGTGCGTAACTTTGTTATTGTTAAAGTGCCACCTTAATCCATTTTATTAGTCCGAATTCAAACCGTCGAACGATTGTTCAGTTCAGTTTTCATGTGTGCACAAAATTCGGAACAGACCCCAGGCAATATCAAAAAATAATACGAGTTATTATTAATCATCCCATCATCATCATCGAGTTTTGAGTCATTTTTTGTTTTTGCTTGCGGCTTCTGTGATTTCTTTTTTGGAATTATTATTATGACCGAAGAGTAAAGAGTAAACAAAAGTACTTTACCCAGTCAATTAATGAGAAATAGCACTAGATTTTTAAATTAAGTAGAGGTATTATCGGGTTTGTATTTGTAAGACTCAACATTATATTTTCATTTCTTCAAGTAAAGAATATAGTATTTTATTTAGATCTCAGAGACTATACTTTCTAAGGCTCTCAAATTTGGTATCAATATGTGTTATTATAGCATGCAGATTAAGTTTGTTTTGAAATGTGACCACTCCCCTCTCCGCCCCCGAAAATCTATAAATATCGAATTTTAAGCAGAACAGTTATTTTTTGGTAAACACAATAACTATCCACAGTCAAAGAATTTCTAAACATTTTTCTGCGATCAGATAATAAACATAGAAGTTATTTAAGAAATAATTTTAAGGGTTACTGATTTCCAAACCGCTCCGTAAAGTATGCAACATAACATAAAAGTAAAATATTAAAGAGATCGTTTGGTCAGGTTGGTAGTGGGTATATTACAGTCGAGCATAGTCAAGTGTAGCTTTCGTGATTATTCTTTCTTCCAGTGAAATAAATAAATAAATATTCTCAAAAAATATAATAAGAAACTATTCTAGATTCTGTGTCTAATTATTGAAGAAGTTTCATTTCATTTATTTTCTTTATTTCTACAGGACATTTTCAAGTTCCGCTCAACATTTTATTTTCAGTTCTTGATCAAATTAGTTGGTCAGAGTTTCGCAATAAATTAACTATATAGAAGTCATTATATTTACGACATATTGTAAATATTGCGGGAATTTCTTTGAGTGTGTGCTCTTATCAGCAGCAGCAAGTTTTGTGGAAATATTATATTCTATGTGGCCAGTATAGAAATACATGTATATATATAAATATATATATATATAATAAAAATGAAATTGCGATAATTTGAACTATGCGCGTCGAGTCGAACGATGGTGCAAGCTTGATCGCTCGAGCTGCAGCTGCAGCAGATTTATAAAATATGTACACATATATAATAGTAAATATATATACATAGTATATATGTACATATTGTTATATGTGATCGCAAAACAAAATTTTCGTTCGTGTCGAAAATTTAAGCAACAACAAGAGAACGAGAAATAAAAACAACAAAAATCAATTTTTTGCGCCTGATAAGAAAACGAAAAATATTTCCGCTTTGGGCGTTTTCATTGCTCTTGTTCTGGTCGCAAACACAATGGGAACAGTGGCATATACTACATACATATACATATGTATGTAATGATGAAGAAGAAGAGTACTTGAATTTATATGCGTAATTTTTCATGTTTTCTTTACAAGATTACCGCGATGAGGCGTTGCAAGGCGATGCCTCATACATAAATACGATTTTTTGTTCAATAATTTGTTGCTTAATTTTTTGTTGTTCAGATTTCGCAAGTCGTGAAGGCGAGTCGTATCAGCGAGGCGAGCGCAAGTGGCCTCTGCCTCGGAGTAAGTGTGTGTGTCTGTGTGTTGTCAAAGTTGTTGTTGTCAGAGTTTTCGCTGCTGCTGTCGTTGTCGTTTTTCGCAATTTGGGTCAGAATTGGCTGCGTCAGGCCACCACCTGATAAGGAGCCTACCACACACACACACACACACACGCGCGCATACAGACGCCCCTATCCGAAGCGTACGTGAGTGTGGCCAGATTGTACATAATTGTGAATTAAAACTATCTTTTACTGGCAGATAACTCTCGCTGATAAAGAGCGCTCGAGCTTTGTCATTTGGGCACAGAAGCTTCCGCGGCTGCGTTGATAGCGCCAAGGTGTCGCGCTGAATGGTGTCGCGCTCTCTTTCACCCTCGCTCTCTCTCTCTGTATCTCGATCTGAGCAACAATTGCAGCTGGGCCAACGCACTCGCGTCCTTAGGCGCGTCTGTCTCTTTATACATATGCTCTGATCGCGTGTCTGCCTGTGTGTGTGTGCATCTGATAGACTGCCTCATTGTCTGTCTTTTTGTTTACGCAATTCACTTTTTACGCTTTCATTCGCAGCGAAGGACAATGTCAATGAGGCATTGCTGAAATTCGCCAGCCAAATCGATAAGCGATCGAGCAGCAGTGAAACCAATTGACCAAGGTTATTGCAATTTCCAATTCATGAAATTGCCAATAATTGTTGGCAAACGAAAGATAAATAATGTAGCGATAATAGGGGAGAGATACAAGTTCAGACAGACTGCAATCGAATACTTATTCTGGCAATTAGAAATGAGCTAAGATGCGATTATGATCTGATTAAAGTGCCTGAGCAGGCAGAGAATATATATATATAGAATTAATACTGTACATTAAATAGAATATACACAGAATTGTTACTACATATTATAGCAGGGAATTTTTCACATTCCGGTAATGTAATCAAGGGAAAAATCATGTTTATCGTTTTGAAGGGTTGCAAAAAAAGTATCTGCCGGAAGTTATATAGATTACCTTGTTGATACAGAACAAATGGGAATAACTCAAGTTATATATAGTACTATGTATGTAAATATATTATATATACCAATATATAACTCTAAATTCAGCAAACTCAACTCCCTCTCAGCTAAGATCGCACTCCAGTCAATTATATATAGTAAGACAGTTGGAAAGATAGATGCATATGTTGATATGTCAGAAGGCACGTCAGAGCAAGTGGGAATAACTCAAGTTAGGCATATACTATATACATATATTATATATATGTAAGTGTATAAAATATCGAAAATCAGCAGACCTAACTCCCTGTCAGCTAAGATCGCACTTCAGTCAAGTTCTGCTTTGAAGCATTAAATAATTTTTGAATTATATATATTGTAGTTAGGCAGTTGGATAGATAGATAGATTGGTAGATAGATAGAAATGTTGATATGTCAGTTGGCTTCGCAAAAAAAATTGGAATAACTAAGGATATATACAATATACGTATGTAGATACACTGTATATAAGAATATATAACTGTATACCAAACTCAGCAGACTCAACTCCCTCTCAGCTCAGATCGCACTACATTCAAGTGGCGCTTTAAAGCATTAATGAATTTATGAATAATATATAGTTAGGCAGGATAGATGAATAGATAGATATGTTGATATGTGTAGCCTATGGTCAGGGGATGCGTTTATACGTACATAACTCATAGCTGCTGATGTGCATAGCATCACATATATTTCTCTTAAATTATTTTTGCCCAAAAGCCAAATTGATGTCGATGGCAAAGCTGCTGCTGCTGCTGGTGCTGCTGCTGCTGCTACTGCTGATGCTGTCGATGCGCCGCCGCTGCTGCTGCTGCCGCCGTCGATGCTGATGCTGCCACTCACGTTGGCTGCGCTGTCGTTGCGAGTTGGAGAGAAATGGAAGCAACAACAATGCAACGCGGCACGCGGAACTCAACGTCGAGTTGCCCCGGAGTTGTTCTTGTTGTTGTTGTTGCCGGGGCGTTCTGCTGTAATTGTGTCTCGGATGTTGCTGCTTGCATGTATATATTATATATATATATATATATCAATTTTTATATATACATAATTTTTATATGTTGTGCCTATGTACAATAAAAATTCTCTTCTTTTTTTTCGCTGCGCACACAGAAGGCAAAATGCAGGCAATTATTGTTGCTGTTGTTGTTGTTGCAGCAACTCCTGTTTTTTGTTGTTGTTTCTGCTGTTTGCTGCTATGTATTTTTTGGGCTGTTGGTTGTTTGGTATTTTCCTCTGCCGCACAAAGTAAATAATATGCAACGTGAAAATGAAACGATTTTTCTGCTTTTGCCTTCTCGCTCTTGTTGCTGTTGTTGCAGTTGTTGTTGCTGCGTTGATGACTCTCTTTCTCTTATGTTTAATTTGCAGAGAGCGCCGCAATTCTATGATTCGTTCTTGTTGTGGTTGTTGCAGTTATTTTGACAGTTGTTATTGTTATTGTTTTTTTGTTTTTGTGTTTGTATTAATTATTATAATTATTATGCTTGTTGTTGCTGTTGCTGTTGTTTGTTTTATTTGGTGATATGTTTTACTATAACTTCTTTTTTCTATATTTAATGCAGCATTTAAAATAATTCAAAAGTAACGGCTACTTTTTTAATTATTTCGCTAGTTTTTGTTGTTGCTTTGTTGTTTTAACGTTTACTTTAATGGATTGCACTTTTATTTATTCGTTTCGTTTTGTATTTAACTCAACATAAATTTAATAACAGAAATGTTGTTGTTGCTGCTGTTGCAGTTGTTGCAGTTGTTGTTGTTGTTGCAGTTGCAGTTGTTGTTGCTGTTTATTATCTAGAATGGCAAATGGAAAGCGATGAGCAACGCGTTGTCACTGCTTCTATGAAACGTGTGAAAAGTGTTGAAAACGAACGCGAGTGCGCACACAATCAGTTGCGATCAGTATCTGTATCAGTATCTGTTTCTGTATCTACAAGATACATTTAATCAATTTTTAAACTATTCAAAAAATGCCCGTTAATTTGCGTATGTTTTTATACTTTTGTTTCATATTCTGTATGCATTATCTCCCTCTCTTTTCGCTGCAACTTCATAATTCAACTCTGCCTGCACGTTCCGATTTTTCAATGAGTCTCAGCTAGATAAGATTGGGAAGGGGAAAGGAGGAGGGCGCCGCCACTTAGCATTTTAAGCTTGCAGTTTTCAGTTTTTCAGCTCGTTCAAATTTACTTAACGCAGAGAAGAAATAGAAACGAAACGCAGTTGATGATAAGGAAAGCAGAAAACTGAACTGAAAATACCAAATGAAATTAGCAAGCTTCGTCGGGGTTCAGGCAAAAGTTGAGGGCAGCGAAAAATTGCAGAAGAATTGGAGGATGGAGGAGGAAGAGTGAAACAAAAAAAAAGTGGAAAGCCATTGTAAATAGTAATTTAAATTTTGGGCGAAAAAGGATGTGCCAAAAAAAAGGAATCCCCAAAAAAAAGTCGAAAGGGAAAATCGCAAAGAAAAACGAAAACGTAAAAACTGCTAACGAACGGAAGGTAAGGTAAGGAAATGCGAAAATCAAATGCTGCGCTGCATCCCATTCGGGCAGCTGCTCAGCTGCAGCAACTCTCGATACGCATCGCAGAGGAGGGAAGGGGGGCGCACATGGGTTAAGCTTGGAATTTCAATTGCTGCGCGCAGCTGCAGCGCATGGCCAATTCGCTGCTGACCGGACCAAGAGCGGAGCCAGCAGTTTTTCTATATTTTCTGTTCATTTTTCTGTTGTTTTTTTTTTCTTGTTTTCCATTCCCTCGTTTTTTTGGCTATTTAATTTAGCATTTTTTCTAGTATATAACTGAGTTCTTTTTTGTTTTATTACTATTTTTTGTTGTTCTCTGTTCTGGGTTCTTTTCTGTGTGTGTGTTTTTTGCTCTGCTTCTCGTTCATTATGCTGTGCTGCGAGCCCCGACGGCAAAGTAAATGCCTGAGCACCCTGAGAGACCTGGCCATTGTCATGGTAGAGCAAGCTTGGATTGGGGAGCTGCTGCCGCTGCTATTGCTGCTGCTGCTTCTGCTTCTGGAGCGACTGGTTAAGTTGGTAGCATCTCATCCGTCTGTCCATCCGTCCGTCTTTCCCTTTGTCTGTCTGTCTGTCTGGCGAAAATTGAAACTGACAAAAATTTGTTACATTTTGCCCGCACATAAAGTTCGCCCACCCACTGTGGAGGCGCCCAACCACAGTTTATTACAGAACTCTCTCCCACTCTCTCTCTCTCTCTCCTACTTCAGCTTCATTTTTTCTATTTCTTTTTCGGCTTTGTTTGTTTTCTTTTACTGCTGCTGCTACTGCTAAAGTTTGCTACAGTTCATTTGTATGCTGAAGTACGTTTGCAGTTCTTTAATATTTTCTATTTTTCCTATTTTTTTGGTTTTGTTTTCGTTGTTAATTTGAGTAAATTCGGCACGACAAATTAATTTTTTGCGCTTCGCTTTCGCTGGTGATATCGAACATGAGATGCGGTGCGTGATGTATTCGATTGGCAATGAAACAATTATTTATGCACATTCGCTGTGTGTTCCTCTCTTGCTTAATTAGCTTGCACACTTCTCGAGTTAGTCGTGAATTTCAATAACATATTTTCTTTTTATTTTTTTATTTTTTTTATTGTATTTATTAGGAATTTGTGCGGCGTAGCATGTGCGAATGATTTGTCACATTTGAAGATTTCCTTTTAAACATTTTTAATATTTTTATTTTTATTTAGAAGCAATGCACGCACTGCACACACGCACACAGACAAACACTGGGATCGCTTTTTGGGCTGCCACACACACACACAAACTCACACTCGTCGTAGCGCGACACACGCACACCAGCGCCGCACAGTGTGTGCAACTATTCAACCAAAAGACCGAAATAAAAATGCATTCTATAAAAATTTTGCGAGTGCGCGAAAAAAACGTTTTCCGCGTTTTGCATGCCAGCAGCGACAGCGACGGTGACGGCGACTGCGACGGTGACTGCGTTGACGACTGCGACGGCAGCGACTGCAGCAGCCAGCGACCGCAGTGGAAACGCACACACACACACTGACACACACAAAGCGAGCAGCGCGCTGCAGCTTCGTTATTGTTGCTCTTGTTATTGTTATTGTAATTGTTTTTGTTGCTGTTGTTGTTGTTAATGTTGTCAGTTGTCAGTCAAGAACAACCGAAAAAAATCAAACAACGCGGGGGCGTCGACTCAGTAGAGAAGCCAAGTGCGTACATTGCCCAAAGGGCGCATACGTTGCGTATACGCAATATGTCACAGCTGACTGTTTAAATTGTATTACGCGGCAGGAAGGCAACGGGACACGGTTAAGCGATACTGCAGCGCACACACACACAACACGCAAACACTAACACATGCACACACAGGGAATCAATGAAATTTGATTGTACTTGTTGTTGTTGCTTCAGTTTCGTTGTCACACTTGATATAGAAATATTGTTTGATTTGCAGCTCGAGTCTTCTTCAAATGTGTTTCTCAGTTGAATTTTTGGTTAGCTCTGAGAGCGATTTAACAATGGGTAAAATGGGAAATGCGCTTAATGCTTTACGATTGATATACGCGATCGTCGTCGGACGCTACACCTCGGAACGACTCGGGCCGCGTCCGAAAATGCGTTCCGTTGCATATCGGATGCGCTGCGTTTATGCGACTGCCGAAGCCGACTGCAAAATTATATCACAACAACACGAAGACAGCGCGCTGGCGACGACGGCGACGACGACGACGGCGACGTCAAAATTGCATACAAGCGCATTCATGCTAGCGAAAAAAAACAACATACAACATGGAAAAAAACGCACACAACTAGAATGCTGAGAGAGCGCAACAGCAGCAGCAGTACCAGCAGCAGAAGGCATCGCAGGCAGCGCGCTAGCCCGCGAGAGAGAGAGCGTGAGAGAGAGAGAGAGAGAGAGAGAAGCGGCAGCAGGAGAGAGAGCCGCGTGTTGAGTCATTGAGTGTCATTGGCGCGCAAACGCGAGAACTTTAGGAGTAACTTTAGTAACGGGGTAAAGCCACACACACAAACATAAAAACACACAGAGACTCACATACACACACACACACACACACACACACACTGCATATCAAGCTCGAGTCCAAGAGAGAGAAAACGAGCGCGAGAGCGCCGAGAACACTCTCTCTCTGTGGAGAGAGAGAGAGCCAAAGCCAAGTGCAATGTAATGCAATTCTCGCCGACTGCAGCGACTGCGACGCCAGCGCGCGTTGATAAAAAGCCAGCCGCAATGCGCGCAGCGCTGCCAAAATAGCCGGTGTCGGAGTCGCTTGAGTAGTTCAGTCCAGTCTCTGCTGCTGTTGCTGCTCAGCTGTCGTGGCTCTGTGGCCTGACATTGTTGACAATTGCTATAAGAAATGTTGCTTACAATTAACACACTCACACACACACACGCACACGCATAGTTCGTACTACTGAGGGCCTGGCGTACAAAAAAAGTCACTCAAATTCGTTGGCCTTTTTGCTCACAGACACAGGCAAAGCGCAGCTAGAACAATGCAAGTTACACAGATGGAGAGACTCGCACACTCACACACACACATATACTCACTCACAGGCACACAATCACACACACTGGCATCTCAAATTTAGTATTCACCACATTTTTTTGTGTCGCTTTTTTATTTCGCACACGCACACGCACACAGCTGCTTATTAAGCAGCCACACACACATACACACTCTTGCATAGTAGTTGTTAAAATGCATTGCAGCTGCTGCGCTGCCGCGTCGCTGTCATGGCAATTAGCTGTAGGTTTTATTTTTTTTATATTCTGGGGGGTGTTTAAAGAGAGTGAACAGGGGCTGTGGGGAAAGGGAGCACTTTGGGGTTTCATTTGAGCTCTGCCCGCTTTAACAATGCGGGTATTTATTAATAAATTGTGTATTAACATATTATATTGCATATTAAGAAAAATACATGCAGGAAAACTCATAAAAATTGCATGAACAAGAAATATTTATTTTAATTCGAATACAAAGATAATATCAAACAAGAACGGGAAATACCCTTTCTTTGAGTGTGTGTCTATATAAGGCGCATTCATGATTCACTTTAACAAGTGTCGCATTGAGTGCACAGTAGTTTCGCTATCGAATTGCGCTCAAATATTAACCAACAACAACAACAAGAACAGGAGAACAACACACTCAACACACACACACACACACACACACACACACACACACATTAACAGCTCAGCTGAGAACTCAGCAACGTCGCTGCTTCGCTGCTGCTGCTACTGCTGCTTAACCTGCTATCCGCACAAGCACAAGAATTGCATTTCCTGCTCATTAATGACGCTGCCGACGTCGCTGTCGCTTGCGGCGCCTCTGCTGGCGTGGTGAGTTGGCTTCATTTCCCCACTCAGCTCAGCTTAGCTACTCAGCAACTCAATTCGCCTGCTTGAGTCAAGAACTTAACTCAAAGGCGCCACTCAGGCCTCTCGCAACTGGCAATGCAACATGTAAATGAGCATTGAGCATTTCTAGCTTTTTTTATTCGCCTTTTTTTGGCTTGTCTGTTGTGGGTCGCCTTGTTTTTTGTTGTTCTGAACTTTGGCTCGCCTTGTGCGCTCTAAGGCAAGTGCTAAACAAATGGAAAACTCGCGCTGCAGTTGCTAATTGTGGATGAGCGCCTAAATGCGCAGTTGACTTTGCTGCAGCTGCGACTGCGACTGCATTTGCTCTTTCGCTGCTGACTAATGCGGGTTGCGAATAATGATAAAGAATGGTAAAGAATGATAAAGAATGATATCAAATTTCGGGTACTCCAAATCATTGCACACTTTTCATTTCACTTGCAACAGATGCGACGTGCGGCAAATGCGTGCAAGTGTAATAACAGTAACATCAACATCAACAGCAACAATAGCTACAACTACAATGACAGACATGACAACAACAAGAGGAACAACAACAACAACAACAGCAACGAGACTCATGTGCTGTGCGATGGCGTTGGCGGCAGTTAAACGACAACGACCTGACTGACGCACGTTCAAGGTATTATCTCATAAATGCACACACACACATACATATACACATATGTGTACGTGTGAAGAGCCCTTGCTTGCCGCTATAACAACAACAAAAACAACAACGACAACAACAAGACGAGCGCAACAGTTGCGAGCGCGCAGTTCCCGTTACCCTTCGCGAGAGACTCAACTCGACTCAGTTTCAGCCTCAGATTTAGCGAATTTTCATTTACGTTCTGATAAATGAAGGAAAGTGTATTTGAGCAGATTTAAAGCTGACATTATAGCTTGGTTTTTGGCTTGAAATAAAAGTAAAGTTAGATGTAAATTGACATCCAATTTGCTACGATTGTTGCAGAGATTGTACTTCTTATAAATATGCTCAACTAACTAGTCATAGTGTAAATATATTATATATATTACCTTTAAATTATATCATTAACTGTAGTTTATGATTTTTCATATTATTTATAAAATATTTGATCGTGTTTTAGATATTATATCATCTTTAATTTATTTTTGCATATTATTTCATTAATGTTCACATTCGAACTGGCCTTACTTCCTCGTATTTCTTTGTGATATTTCCTTATTCATTTTTAATAATATATTAAACGCTATTAATCATAACTTTGTGTATTTTATAAAGATATAGATTTATTTTCTTAATATATTTCACTGCGTAAGTGATAAGCAAGCCACATACAAACATACATTCACAGACAGTACTTACACATACTAATTTAAATACAAGCAGAGGCGTTATTTACTCATGCTGTACGCTTGGGTTGCCTTATCTCTATAATACAACAACAACAACAGGGGAAAACAACAATATTACAAGAGACAAGGCTTTATTTATTGCTTCACGCAAAAGTTATTGAGACATTTGGATTTGCAAATCTTCTATTGCGGCGATTTTCGAAATCGATTTTGTTGTTCTTCCCGTTTTCGCTGCTGCGCTGCTCTGATACGTCGTACATATATATTTTTTAATCAAGTCTTTTACATTTTTACATTTATTATTTACTTATTTATGGAATGGCGTCACATACCCAATACCTAATTGCAGCCGGGCTTTTGATATTGCAATATGTGGCGGAATGCTGCTTATCGGTTTTTTAGTCGCAACCTCAACTTATGCAACGCGCATTCTGACTCACTTTTTCGGGCGGTTACACACAAGTCTGTGCATGCATGCGAATGTGTATGGTTTGTAAAAAAATGAGAAAAATATTTAGAATAGAAATATTTGTTAAATTGTACATGAACTGCTATGAATGATAATTTGAGCTGCTCTTTAATCTGCTGTAAAGCTCATGTGATTATTGTTAAATTTTTTGTAGCATTTTTTGAAATGTTTTGTATATTTGTGCAGAGCAGATATATATTATCTTTACAATAGATAAGTATCCACACATACAGGTGCATAAATCAATTCTTGAATGATTATAACGCTTGTTGTGAAAATGTATATACGGAATAGTTATATTAAAGTTCTGTCTTTCAAGTAATTTAAAATAGATTCCTGATCTGCATTAGTCATATATCTATTATTCGTAGAGCATATGTATCTCTGTCGCTCTTTGGAATTCTCGTTTGCTCGCTAATTTTCATACTCTTGCAGATGGTATCTTTTACCCCATAAAGTATATATTTTATATCCTGAATGAGCATCACCAGTAGAGTCGATCTTGCCATGTGTTTCTGTCCATCTGCTGTCTGTTGCAAGTAAAACAACCCTCTCAGTTATAAAGCTATCTTGATTAAACTTGGCACACATGCTTCTTGTTTTACACATGCTTCATAAGTAGTACTGGTTTCGAAAAAACTTATCAGTGGCAATCAAAGTAAGAAATAATACTGACTATAAAGAATACTATTCAACTCTGCATCATTATATTTGACTGTTATTGGAACAACCGAAGGAGATTAGAAGTAAGAGTATAAAACTTTCGGCATACCGAAGGTAGCCTTTCTTCCTCGTTTTAATTTATCCAGAGAAAAAACAAAGTATTTATATACAATGATTTCTTTCTTCTCTTTCTTAAATTTAATATAGATTTATAAATATTAATATCTGATCTGTATCAATTGCTGAACGATCAATTGGATGAGATGCGATCATCTGTCGCTTTTCCATAATTATTTTTGAGTTTTTCTATTTAAATGGAATTCCATAAAGAAATCGCTATGTTTGAAATAATTACCTACGAATATATATAAAAAGAAATTTAGTGTTTCTAATAATAAAATTCTATAATGAGATCACAATATTCATTATTTGATTGGTTACAAATACGAAGAATATAACTCTCTCTTTCAAGAACGCACAATGTGATACACATTCATTGCTGCTCGTTGCGATCGTAGCTGCGTAACATTTGGCATATCACGTATACGCCACCGAACACAAGTCCGTCGCTCTGTGACACACACACACACACATACACACACGCAAGCCAGTAAGTGTTTTTAGTTTTTGCTTCCGTGTAAATGTCGCGCAACAAGTTAGTGGCGAACTCAGACGACAGACGACGACAATTCGCCGCCGGCTTTACCGTTGCAGCGCGCCATTTTGGTCAATTCTCAAGGCGAACCTGTCTGATTTGAAGCATGTTTATGCTTGCCAGCAATTTCGTTTGATTAGTGGCCGGCAAATGGCAACTGACTTGAGTCCAGCCAAACCGACTTCAAGTCCGAGTCTGGCAGTCCGAGTCGCGTTTAGATTGCGTTTTGATTGCACTCCAAGCGGCTAACTGGATTTTTATTATTATATGTTTTTCTATTTTTTCTATTTTATTTTCGCACACGCTGTCAACCTTGAAAGCGCATAGAAATTGTGCACTTTGATTACCTGTCAGGAGAGTTGGTTGGTTGTTCTCTTGGAAATTTATGGCACACGATTATTGCATTAGCGCAAAAGTCGAAGCTACTTTTCACGCTTCTAATTAAAAAAGGCAAAATACGAAAAGATCAAGTTGATGCTGAAAACAGAAGTGAGGGAGCGCGAGGGATAGGGAAGCGATACTGAAGCTTGCTCCACCCGCTATTGATATGCATGCCATAGTGTCAATGTCTAATGCATTTTCAATGTATTTTCTCACTGAATATTTATCGATTCGCTGTGGCTATCAACGTAACCGAGCTCTCTTTTGGTCTCTGTCTGTGTGTGTGTGTGTGTGTGAAACAAAGACGCTGTCGACATGCTGCCAATAAACCGGAAGTACAGTTTGCAGTGACCACACAAAAGGCAATCGCCAGGCTAACATGACAACAACATGACGCTCTCAAGTGGGACTGAAGTTAAAAGAGTTGAGAAAAAACTTTTAGCAACAGCACCTCAATCCTTTCCTTCTTTCCCCCCTCTCTCTCTCTCTCTTTTCCTTTATCTCTTTATATTGCTCTCTCTCTATCTGTCTTCTATTCTTATATAACCTGTCTAGGTTTCTTTCTTTTTTGGCATATAGACAAAAAATACTTCATGTGTTAATGGAGTTGCTGCCAATTGAGCAGACATGATTGTGCTTGCAAGCCATGTTGATTTCTTTGTTGAACACACTCGCACAGAACTGCAAATGTCTTTGGCAACCACAGGCAACAACAACAAGTTGCCGACAGTTGACAACTGTTGCTGCTGGGGTGGGACTGGATGCAGCATGCTGGCTGTGTGGGTGAGTGTGTGTGCATATCGTGGCAATGTGTTCGTCGAAAATCGCCGAAAGTGCCGCGACGTAGCAGTAGCAGTAACATAAGCACCAACAACAACAACAGTTGCAGCATCCGCATCCTGTTGCCGTCGGCGTTGGCAGCTGCGTCGACGTCGCTGTCGCGCCGTTAGAATGTGTGAATTCGCAAGTCTTTGCATACTTTTGTGCGTTGCCAGTACCACTTGTTGGTGTGGGCCAAGCTGCTGTATGTGTTCCCCTCTCTCCCTCTCTGTGTGTGCGTGTATGTGTGTGACTTATGCAACAAGTGCGCTAGTTGTTGTTGTTGCTGCTGCTATTGTTGTTGCTGTATAACGATGTTACAAAGTCAAATACAAACGTCTGCATCGTCGTCGTTGCCATCGCCATCGCTTCAGGTTGCCACAGCAAGTGAGGCAAGCTGCTCGGGGCACCATTTGGCTGGTGTTTATGGGGCAGGAGAAGGGCAAGAGCATGTATCTGATGTGGCTGCTCCTTTGGCGCATTGTTGGCTTTTGTTGTTTGCCTCGTGCTCCTGTTGCTGCCCCCGTGTCCCAAGTCCCGTGCCCGCGCTTGTATTGCCCGCTTGTGTCGAACATGTGTACCTCGCTCTGTTGTCTATTTGCAAAAGTTTTCTTCAAAGAATTTTCATATAAGCATAAAATTCTTGTTACACATTTGCCTTGCAGCTCAAGCAGTCTCAGAGGGGACGGGGAGGGCTCTGTTTGTCGAGTTTCGGGCCCTCAGCACACAATCTAGAAATTTTATGAGCGTAAACGTGCAGTTTGTGCAAGTGTTTTGGAATCTGTCAACAGAAACTGAGAGCCAGAGAGCTCTTTCGACTTTTTGGCTTTAATAGTTTGCAAAGTGTTGTGCATTTTAGTTTGGCTTACGAGCATAACTGGTAATTGTTGTGTAAATTTCACACACACACGCACACAGACACACACTTACTTAGAAAGCCCCGGCAAGAACTTTGCACCTGCCTGTGAGGTGTGAATGCCCCCAAGGCGATTTTGGGTATTGGGATTTTAGGGGCGAGACAATTTGTTTATTATGGCAAACTCTGCTGGCTTTATTGATGAACTTGAAAGTCATGTTTTGTGTGATTGAGTTCGACAAATTGTCTGCTTAAATTATGTTACATCAACATTATTCAGCTTAAGATAAACACAATGTGTTCTTCTGGGTTACTTTAAAATTTAAGCAATTTGTAATTCCTACATAATAAGTAAATGTTACTTCAATAACAGTTTGTATTTAACGTATCACTATTATTTGATTGGGAGGAGATGTACTGTTACCTTGTAAATCTATTGTACCCACAGCTGCGCTTACAGCTCCTTATCTAGTCTAGTTTTTCTAAAGAACTGCAACATTTTGGCTGAACTGGTCCACATTATCTCATTTATTTCGAGAAGATGCTGCCCAAAAGACACACTTCTTTAAAGAGACTTATTAAGAACTTATTTGACTTAGGGTATAAAGTTGAATAGTTTCTGAACTTTAAATCCCCAAACATTTGCAAAACTTTTAAAGTTTTAATAGATAAATGTATTAGATACACTTAAAATTGTATATACATAGTTTAATAATATTAATATTAGTTTAAGAATATGAGTATTTTAAGCTAATTCGAATATTTAGAATATTAAAGACTTTTGTTGTAGTTATTTAAGTTATCATTGTTATGTTTGTTTTATAAATATAATTAATTGAAATATATTTATTTAACAATACATTTTTGATTTTTTAAAGAGTTTATATTTAACTATCGTACAATAAAACCGAAAACTGTTGCAGAAATAATCTTGCAAAATAAAAGATGTTTATTGAACTTTATTACAGTGACACCTCAAATAAAAACAAACTGATAAGTTGAACATTTTTTTATACGAATTTTAAATGATTAAATAACTTTAAGCAATTTGCAAGTTTTCATACACAAATTCGTATGATATTTTAGAGAACTCATTGCAAATTTTATCACTCACCCGCGCATTGTGTGAACTTTTTATCGAACTGCAGCCGAAATTCAGTTTGTCAACTAATCAAATCAATTAGGCACTGACAACGCTGCCTGGCCAGGCCGAAGAGACAATTATCTTGAAGTCTTTATCGCAGGTGTCTGTCCGCTCGTCCGTCCGCCCGTCCGTATGTAAATGACTGTGTGATCACTCTAATTAAAAGCCAAAACACACACATAAATTATCAGACTGTGCGCTGTGACAAGGTCTTTAATTAAATTTGCACCTACTCACACACACATGCAGACAACAAGACTCTGTCGAGGTGCGACCGGAAGTGGGGCGCACAAAAGCACACAACACTTTGGCAACGTGCAGCGTGTGGCACTTGAAACGGAAAGCGCGACACGGCGAAAGTCAAACGTCAAGAAGCGTCAGGCTGCAAGTCAAGTTAAGAGTGCAACAGTTGGCGCCAATTGTTGCTTCAATCAACACTTGAATTTCAATCAAAATGCCACAAAGCCGCAACTGGCAGCTGCTCTGAGCTGAGCTGAGGCGGCGTCTGCGTCTGTGTCTGCGGCACAAGCTGTTGATGAATGTGATTTGATTCAGTTCCGGCCACAATTGCTGCCACTTTGGTTGTCCATTCACAGTTTACACAATTAACTTTGCAACAGGCTAACTGGCTAAATGGCCAACTTGACTGAGGACAGTTGTGACAGGAGAGATTGCTGCTGTCCCTTTTCGGGTTGCTGCTGCTGCTGTTGCCGAAAACTAGTAGTCGTCCTGTTGGTGGCTGCTGCCAAACTCACTTGTTGCACAATGCGCAACGAACGCGGCAGCACGAAAAATAGTGCTGCAGTCTCTGTTGGTGCTGGCGCTGGCGTTGCCGTCGGCGCCAGCATCGCTGCCAACTACTACAACTACAACTGCAGCAACAGCAACAGCAAAAGCAGCACAACTACCAACTACAACTACTGCAAATTCGACAAAAATGTCAGGAGACACCCACCAAACTACACAAGGCGCACCTTACCCCGCCCCTCCCCGCCCATGGCCACCTCCTGTTGCTGAGCACAACCAACCAACCGAGTGCAGCCAAATGTAGCTGCAAAACTCAAACCCAGTCAAATGCCTTGCTCACACACACACATACACACACACTAGAGCACACCCACACACACACACACACGTGCATTGGAATGGGGTTAGTTACCCCTCCCCCTCCCGCTGTTCCGAGCGTCGTCTATTCGTTTCCCTTGCAGCAAAAACTACCAAAAGCGCCCGACGCCAACAACGACGTCAACGAAGCGACGAAACTTTTTTCGAGCACACGAAACTTTTTCAGCACAAAATAAAATGCAGCGACGCCGGCATCAGCATCAGCGACGACAACGACGACGACGACTGCTGCGACGACGACGACGACTACGACGAAGTCAAACCCAAGCGCCCACGCCCACTCCACCCACCGCCCACACAACGTGCTGCATTTTTTTTGCGCTCTTCTTCAGTTTCTTCTTTTTGCTCCATTTTGTTTTTCTGTATTTTGCTGTTTGCTTATACCGCACACCCACTCACACACACACACACATACTTAACTGCATCGCCCTCACCCTGTGCACACGCACATAATGTGCATTTTTTCTATATATCTTAGGGGTTTTTCTTTTTCTCCATTTTTCTATTTCCACTGCATTTTGCCCAATGTTCTTAGGCGCCGCTGCTCGTCTGCCACCCGCCCCCACACTACCTCGCCTGCTCTTTGCCTCCACCCACTGGCTACCAATCGACAGCCTCCGCCGCGTTAACTTTCTGCTTTTTCGTGCTTCCGTGCTTCATTTTTTCTCAGCCCAAAAAAAAAAGAACAAAACGAAACGTGCAAAAACAGGCGAGAAAGGAAGAAAGGGAGAGAGAAAGAGAAGGAGAGAGGGAGAGAAAAAAGGAAATGCAACAAATACAGCAAATAAAAGCTGCGTCTTGCCGCCGTCCCCAGCCCTAGTGCCAGTTCGGACGCACATTGTTCTGCCTCTTACCTTGAGGGGCTCGAGAGGCAGAGGGGATGACAGACACACACACACACACACACACACAGTCACACATAACTGACTTCCTGGCCGTGCTTGGACACAGGCTCTCTGGCCGGCCGCCAGCTCGGACCGTCGTGCATCCTGCTCACACCGCACAAAAGAAGCTACGGCTAAAAAAAAGGCCAAAGGCAGCCAACCAAAAAATCTATTTTCCAATTTCTGAGCACGAAACGACACGAAACTAACCCACCAACCTCATCCCAACTCGCCCACTTGTGGCGCTTCCACACACACATGCACACACACACACACACACACACACACACGGACGTCTCGTGTGCACCAATACAGCTGCAGTTTGGAATTTGGTTGCGTCCTTGCTGAGCTGCAGCGACGCGTCGCTGTCGACGTTGCCATAGCACGAAGTGGCAGCGGCAGTGGCAGAGGCAGCAGCAGGCAACGTTTCCTTCGTGCTTCGCTGCAGCAACGTCGTCGTGGCCACAAACAACAACAACAAGGAGCATGCGGCGCGAAATACTCGCATAGTGGAAGGCGGAGGACTCGTAAAAATGTAACCTAAAAACCGCCAGAAAAAATGCTACGCAACAAAAACAGCAGCGGCAGCAGCAACAACAACAACAAATGCGTGGAATTTGCAGCGTGCCAGGAAGCAGCCAAAGGAAAAGGGCAAGGAAAATACAAAAAAAGAGAGAAGAGAAAAAGGAAAAAAGAAGGAAGTAAAGGAAAATAAAAAGGCAGTCGCAGTGTTGCCTGGAACTAGTGGGGGGAGGGCGAGGGGGAGGAGTGACTATTGCGTAGTCCATAAAATCCTGTGTAGGATTTGGTGCGGGGTGGCACTCCCTGCTGCCCCTTGTGGTCTGAATTGCCTGCCCACGCACACAGCTGTTGCAGCTAGCTGGCTGCCTGGCGACGACGTTGGCGTCGTCGTTGGCGTCGCAGGAGCCGTCGTAGTCTTCGTCCTCGTCCCCATCCTCTTCCTCATCCTCGTCCTGGCCCTCAACGTCGTCGTCGTCGCTTGTTGCATGCATCCTTCTTTGCAGGCGCAGCGCATAAAAATGCCTTCTTACAACGACAACAAGACGATGATGAGGATGAAGAGGAGGAGGACTCCCACTGCCACTGCTGTTGCTGTTGTTGTTGTTACTGTAATCGAAAGATGCGCCCAATATACGGAATAGTCGCACTAGAGACGCCACAGCAAGTACAACAAGTGTACATAAAGCGCACCCAAATGCGGCAAGTCTGAGTGTGAGTGCAGTGAGTGAGTGCGGCCCACAATATTGCCCAGCACCTGCTGATTCGTTTTTCTTGATACACACACCCACCCACATTCACACACACACACACACAGACACACACTCGCACAACCTAAGAGACGCACTCACTCACACACACCCATGCGCTGACACTTTCGCTCTGCGCTTTGCCGCCCAATCGCTCTTTCTCTCTCACTCTCTGCCTTTCTCTCACTCGCACTTTACTTCGACAGAGTCCTCTTCCTGTTGCTCGCCCTAATTCTTTTTAGTATTTTCTTGTATTTTTTTAAAACTCTAGCAATAATTGTATTTTTTCGTAGGTTCCCCAAGCACTGTGGGGGACTAGGATTGAGGTATATTTTATAGTTAATTGCATGTGGCAATAGAAAAAAAGAAGGGAAGTTAAAATTTCGTATAAAGAAAAAAGAAAGCTTATTTTGTTTGGTTTTTGTATAGAACTTATAAAATAAATTCCTTTAAAATACAATAATATAAATATTGTAAATCAACTTGAGACTTAAATATGTTTGATACAAATTTTTGCTCAATAATGTAATATACATATCTATATAATAATATATAATCTATACTATATAAATACGCTTTAAACAGAATCTTTTTTTAATTTTCTTATTCCATATTTATTTTTATTAAGCTTTTTATTTATAATTTTGTCTGTTCAATTCTTCCTTTGAAGACTAATATTATAGAATTATAATTCTTGCTGAAAACTTATTTATCAATAATTATTTAATAATCCTTAAAGAGAGCAGAGATTAGATCTAGTTTTATCTAAAAATATAACTACTTTCTATATTATTTTTCACTTAAAGATTAAACTACATATATCTTTTATTACAATTGCAATTCTTCGATCCATACATATGAAGAAATAATATTGTTCTATATTTTACTTTCATTCCATAGAAAGTCTAATTTATTTTCCTTGCCTTCCCTAGTTACATATATATACTTCTCCTTAACTTTGCTCTACTATAATCTTCATGGTGGCAACTCAGGCTGACTAGAGCTGAATCTACAAGTGGTATATCCCATTACAATCAAACGCGACGCCACCACTGATTGATCAATTGCGCGCAGAGTAACAGAGCGTCGTCAGCCGGTGCAGGCGAACGATGCAACAGGCAGCAGGAGCCGAGCAGAGGCCACATGCCCCACACCCAGTCACCAAGGGGGCAGGGGGGAAGGAGGTTGTCCTGGCATGGTTTGGCATCTTCTTCGATCTACCCGAAAAACACGAACCTCGTTGGGTGGGCGAAAAAATGCAACAACAACAAAGAGAAGGAGGAGGAAAAAAAGAATTCGTTTTCGTCGGAGACGAGCAACTCTGGCAACAGCGTCGAAAATCGGCCACAAAAACAGCCACGCCAGGAACGTCGCCAACTACAGCAACAACGAGACGGTGTAGGAGAAGTAAGGGGAGCAGGAGCAGGAGTGAGAGGAGAAGAAGGAGGGAGAGCAGAAGGAGGCAAAGAACGAGGACGAAGCTGACGACGATGGCATTGCTTGCTGCTCGTTGGCTCGGCGCTTTCGGCACTTCGCATTCGGCTGTAGGTGCCTTTTCGGCTTGCTGTGGCCGAACAACGGAGCGTGGGCAACTGGACAGCGCCGGGAGGGGAGGGTCGGGGTAGGAGGCGGGTTTACTTCATCGCATTCGGCAGTCGTCGTCGTCGTTGTCGTAGTCTGCATTTTTATATTGTGCAATATATTTCGTAGGGACACGTCGCAGCGTCCTCGTCCTCGTCATCGTCCTCGTCACTGTGTGCGTGCGCTTAAGTGTGCTTCGTTATCTCGTATAGCACTTCGTTTTGGGCACACACACACACACATTCACACACACACATACCCAGACACACACTCACACTGCGCACATAGCCTGGTGCAGCTAAAAACTTACCCAAACCCAAATCCAACCCTAAAGCCAGACAACGATTTTTCGCAGCTTCGTGCAGCAACGACGCTGCCGCATGCCACCCCCTCCCCCTCCACGCCCACAAACGGGCCACCCGTCGAGTGGCAACAAAAATTGTCGCTGGAAAAATGTGCTAAGGGTTTGGCTAAGGCAGAGGGTGAGCAGAGTGTGGGACAGAGGAGGGGGCACTTTTGGGTGTAGGGGCGGCATTGGAAGCGCTGCTGGCAGTGCGGGAATGTCAACTAGAAACAAGGACGATAAGCATTATGGAGCGCATTGAGGAAGTAATTGAGTGCAAGGGACACGGACACGGACACGGACACGGGTGGGCGGGGACAAGGACGAGCACGAAGCAGGCGCAGTGTGGGTGGGTAAGGCAACAACAACAACAACAACAACAAAAATGCTGCAAAGGGAAAAAATACAGAGGGCAACCAGAACAACAGCAACAACAACAACAACAAAAGGCATTTAACATTTTAATGCAGGTGCCTGCTGAGGGCGCAGCAGGGGGAGAAGCGTGTGGCTGGGTGGCGAGTTGCCGGCAACGTGCTAAACGTGCTCAAAAACCGAAATGAGAGTGTTTCACAGGACGAAGGATAAGACTGACTCTGCTTCGTCCACGTCGACGTCGACGCCGACGCCGACGCCCAGCAAGAAATGCAATAAGCAGAGAGAGCAAAAAAAGGAGAGAAGGAGGCAACGTTAAAAAAAATTGCAATTTATGTTAATTTTTCTTGGTGTTTGCTTTAGCCCCCGACGACATCGTGTCTCTATAGCTATAGCTATAGCTACGGCTTGGCTATGGCTATGGCTATATCTATGTCTGCATCTGCAGCCTCGAAGGTGTTTGGCCACTCTCCCACGCCGACTGGGCTCGAGCAGAGCTTTGCAGTTTGTTTATTTTACTTTGTCATATCCTTCGCTGCTATATACACGCCCCCACACCCTTCCCCTGCCCTCCCACTACAAGTGAAACATATGGTAAGCCCGGTAGAGGCAGCAACTTATGCTGATTAGGAGCGACTAAAGTCAATTTCCATGTCGAACTTTTTAGCCATGGCGCGCACACTTCATTTACCGTTTAACGGTAAATCCCATTTGTGGCACTATATAGGAAGGGTACTATATAGAGATGATAGTAAAGAAAAAATGCTAAACACTTACACCAGCACAAGGGAGCTGTGTGTGTGTGTGTGCGCGTGTGTGAAGGAATTGGCTGGAAGATGACGCAGCAGAAGCAGACTGGAAAAATCTCATTCACACCAGGGATAGCAATATAAATACGTGGGTATGTTTGTGTGTGTTCTTATATAATTTGTGCTTGTGGGTGTACAACAACAGCAACAACTGCAACTGCAACTGTAACAGGCACAACAACAACAAATTATTGGACTTATTGGCTTTGGTTCTTTGCAGAGAGCGCGCGCGGAGTTTTTTAATTGGATTTTACTTGAGGATGACAGAGGCAGGGGGACGTCGTTTAAGGGGGGTAGTTGCTAGGGGAATGGGTAAAGTCAAAACGTTTTTGGGCCACTCACCCACAATGTGCAGCATATCCTTGGACCACTTCATTAGCTCGCGCTTGATGAGGCGCCGTTCCTGCTGGCAGCGGGCAAACGAGCAGTCCGCCATCTTGCTCTATATTTCCCTCTCCCTTTCCCTCTCCCTGTCCCTCTCTCTGTCTGTCTGTCTGCTTGCTTGGCGGCTTAATGCGGAAATTACTTTTGCTGCAACTGTACCTGCAAAAATGGAGAAACGAAAAAAAGCCGCGATTAGCAACAAATTCAACTGGAAATTGTTTAATTTATAATGCGCCATTTAGCGAGCAATATAGCGCAGATATATATGCACCTACATATGCACATACATGCACATACATGCACATAAATACACACATATATATTGTGCATATGCCTATATCAATATACGTTCTTGTTGCTGTTGCTGTTGTTGTTGTTGCTGCTGCTGTTTTCATTGCATTTTCGAGTCGCCTGAGAAATGATTAAACGAGTTTTATTTCAAGGTTAGCGCGAAAACACACACACACACACACAAAACCTGTTGCACTTTTTTTCATTTTATTATTATTATTAATTCATATGCTGAAAAATATTTTTCACTTGTTTTTGTTTTAGTTTCTTTCTTGTTTAGTTGCATTCTTGCCTTGTTTGTTGTAATAGTTTTAATAGTTGTTTTTGTGGGTTTTATTTTGTGGCCGTTGCTGTTGTTGTTGTTGCCGTAGTTGTAATTGTGGGGCTTTTACTATTCGGTCAGCTACCAGTTTTCGATATTTCCTAGTTACACAAAACGAGACAACTTCAGTCGTTGTTGTTGTTGCTGTCATCGCTTTTTAATCTGACTATTATACTAATTTATTCAACTGCCGCTGTCATCTCAACGGATGTCGTTGGCATTTGCATTCATTTTGTTTTTTTTTTGTACACTGTAAATGGGCGGGAAAATGCATATGACAAATGAAAGTAGTACATAAATATAGTTATATATATATATATATATATATATATTCTTGTTCATCGTGCTGATGTTACTACAAATACGTCGCGCATTTAGTATTGTTTATGGCATTTGTAACAAGTTCTCTGCAATTCGTGCAGGGAATTCACAGTTCGAATTTATTTATCGATCATCTCATTTCATCTTGTAATGCCGTAAATTGTTGCAACGTGTTGGTTTTTCATAATTGCCGCGCAAATGTCATTTTAATTGTTTCGTATTTAAGAAAATCTTTCCGGTTTGTTTTCTTTTCCCTTCTCTCTCTCTCTCTCTCTCTTTCTGTCTCTATCTGTTTATTACAGCTTGCTCGGCCGTTTTTCATGCTACTTATGAGTCGAACATTGCCGGCAATTGGCAGCACTTGTTGGCCAGTCTGCACAACCTGCTCGTCCAGCCCCCAAAAGTAAATTACAATAGCCACAAGAGAAGAGAAGAGGGAAGAGAAGAGAGAGGCTCACGCATAAAGACAGTGGAAAACTAATTGAGATTCTAATATCAGATATGCCCTGCTACTAACATGGGCGCCTAGACGAAGGCAACAGACTGACGTTGTGGTCCCTTGCAAAAACTGGTAGCCAAAGTCAGTTGCGAAGATTGTTCTGGGTCTGAAGCTGGAGCTGGGCCCCATATGACGCTGCTGGTGCTGGTGATGAAAAATTACTCGCTGCCAACGCTGGAGGCGGGCAATGCCAAAAGTGGCCGCTTGCAAGTTAGCTAGAGGGGCAGGGGGGACTGGGGCAGGGGGAATTGGTGGTTGGCGTGCAGTAGCCACCATGGCGGTGGGTGTGTCAAGTGAGCACGCGGCAGCAGGCAGCAGCTGATGATGGACGTTGATTATGATGGACGTTGCTTGGCAGCGGCAACAGGCAGCAATTTGTTGCTTCCTTCGACTGAAAGATTGAGCGATTCGCCAGCGCCGGCCCAACGCCTTTTTGGTATTATTTTAAATATTTTCATAATTTAGAGAAGTCTCTGTCTGCAGCTCTGCTATTTACATAGAAAACACAATTTGCAATTATGTCTGAGGCAGCTGCCGGTTTTTTCAGCTGCTGTCGATGATTTCTTTGCTCTGAGCCCAAAATGCAAGCTCAACGCTTCCTGTGTTTGCGGGGGGAGTGGGACAGGTAGACAGAGAGAGAGAGGGAGAGAGAGAGAGTTAAACCCCAAACCGATACAGATTCCGATGCAGATACAAATTGCTAGCAGCTACAGATGCAGCAATAGAAACAAATACAGATGCAGTTAAAACAAATAGATACAGATGCAGATATAAAACTATTACAAATACATACACAGCAATAGCTATAGATACAGATACAGATACAGATGCAATTGCAATGTAATCTGGCTACGTGTTACAGATATTGAAGAGCCCAGAGAACTCATTCAATCGAACGTTCTGTCGCTCGTTCGTTCGGTCGGTCTATAATGAATGCAACAAGTATCTGCGGCTGTCTGTCCCACTACTTCCCCCCCGCCTCTATCTCCACTGCCCCTTGCTGTATCTTTGTCACTCTGTCTTGCTCTATCGCTGTCGCTGTCGCTATTGCTTGCTCGCATGCATTTGATTTCATAAATAAATTTTTGCAAAATATCAAGGCCGGATTGCAGCTTGAAACTTGTAGCCACATAATATACAAAGCAATATGCACACTCACACACACGCACACACACTCGCTAAGAAAAACACAAAAAAACAAATTCGAAAACAAATACAAATACAATAACAAAATGACAGCAACGACGACGCAATTTATTGGCTTCAAAGGTACAAGATAGAACAGAATCAAGTGTCTGGCATGGAAAACGAGTTCAGTTAATATCGGCTAGATGCAGTGCTATACTACCATATAGTATATTTAGTATAGGGTATATGTTATATTGGGTATGTGTTTACTCTGTGCACAAAGTGCACATTTCGGCCAACCAGTTTCGCCTGCAATACTCAATCATACTCCCTCTCTCCCTCTCTCTCTCTCTCTATTTCTCTCTTTTCCTCTCTCGCTCAAGTTCTGAGCCGAAATATAATTTCGTTAAGTACTCTTGACTTGGAATCGTGGCCAATGTTAAGCCTTGAAATCGTTAGCCATGATTTCCATTGTTGCAATTGGTTGCTCGATATATCTACATATCGATTGTACGATATATTGCTGCTGCTGGTTGCGAGTTAAGTTTTTTGTTATTCTAAATAAACAATTTGCATTTAATTTATATGTAGGTGCTGTTGTTGTTGCTATACGTCGAGTGTTTGTCGTGCATTTATTTAACGCAAATTGATAAATACTCTGTAAAATCGGTTTATGGCAAAAGGCGGAAACGATCGATTACATTTGTTTTATCACCCTCTCGGTTCCCATCATTTTATTAATTATGTGCACTGATTTTTTCCACTGCTAGTTCACTTTCTAGAAATTTGATTATAAATTATTTTGCACATTTTACATGTTGCCCGACGACGACCTTCAGTTGTCTTCGCTGTTCGCACATAGATTACCGCATTGCCAATTAAATTATGTGTGTTTCATTAAGCTAAACATGTTAATTGCGCCTGATGAGTTTCGGTTAGTTAATAACAACAGCAATAATCATAAAATCTGAATCTCGCAAAATATGGAAAGTGATGTATAGAGCAGTTGTTTGAAGGTTAGCGAGTAGTTAAGTTTACTGCGAATCCATTTAGTTGGCAGAGGAAGTTTCAGATTCTCCTCTTGAATTTGTTTTCATTTCAAATTATTCATTTGCCTCGTCATATCACATTCAATATACTCTGTGGTTGGCTTTACATGAGCAAAATAATTAAATATAATCGATTGTGACGCACAGGTTGCTAATTTCATAGGTCCCATTGCACTTCATACGGGGCCATCGACACCAAAACCTTGTCCCCAGTGCCATCATCGGATGAAAATAACATTAAATGGTTATCAAGGCGTTATGGGCGTTAAGCAATAATATTCCTTAACATTTCTAAAGAAAACTACGGATTTGTGTATTTGAAAGGCGTGTATGATACTATTTATGTGTTACAGATCTATTACTCATTGTTATTTCTATGTCGTATAAATCTATTTTATTTAATCTTTCTGAATACAGGAGAAATTAGCATTATGTATTATAGATCTCTGAGAAGTAATCGCTTATCAGACTCGACAGCTACCATAAAAATGGTTTATTTAATTGTATGTATCTGTTAGTATTTTAAGTACCTTATAATAAGTATTCTATTTTCTTTGCTATCGCCTTACACAGATCTATTACTCATGTTCGTTTTCGTTTTGTTAGAATCTCTGAGCCTAGGAAAAATTCCATTTGATTTTGATTAAAATTCGTCATCGTCTAATTGGAAATTCATAAAATCATATGTATTTAGTTGTAATTACGCTATGATTCATTGAATTGAATCCAGCTTTGGGCTACTACAAATGTTAACTGCAGTCGTAAAATTAAAGTTAAACCTATGTTACTCGTGAATAGACCTAAATGAAATGTACAATCCATTTAGAACTTGACACTGACTGCGACTTCCCCATGGGCAGTTAGTACTTCCTCTGCTGAGGCAGAGGCCTCGCCTCGATGAGCTCTTCCGTTGTGGCAACAAGAACGATTTGCCACCTTCGTGCGGCATCTTCGATAAAAGATCATTGCCCATTAGTGTGAGTACTTACTGTTCTTGTTGTCGTTCTTGTTATTATTGTTGTTGTTGTGGTAGTTGTTGTCGCCGTTTATTGCGCACGACTGCGAGCAACAACAATGACAACTCTCACCTGTTGGTGGCTTGGCGCATGCAACAAGTGCAACGCCAGCAACATGCAACAACTGAGGCAACATGAGCACGCGCCAACAACAACAATAACAACAACAGCAACAACAACGATTGCTGCGAGGCAACACCAACACAATGGCAGGAAGATCGAAAACGAAACCAAAGTCGCT